>JAGQAX010000004.1:24186013-24881013 GCA_019142605.1 Cephalopholis sonnerati | reverse complement strand
GTTAAAAAATGTATTATTAATATCATTATTATTAGATATAGTGGTGCATTTTTGTGCATTATTATTTTTTTGTCGTGGATGTGATCGTTTTGTTCGTGTGCATTTTTTAAAAATCTCGATCTTTCGCCCTTGCCCTGTCGCTGACCCCTTTTTCGTGTGCATTCCGCAGGAGAAGACGAGCGCCCTCAGCCTGAGCAACGTGGCTGGGGTCTTCTACATTCTGGTCGGAGGACTCGGTTTGGCCATGCTGGTGGCCTTGATTGAGTTCTGTTACAAGTCCCGAGCCGAGGCGAAACGAATGAAGGTGGCAAAGAATGCACAGAATATTAACCCAACTTCCTCGCAGA
Organism: Cephalopholis sonnerati; assembly: GCA_019142605.1. Lineage (NCBI taxonomy): Eukaryota > Metazoa > Chordata > Actinopteri > Perciformes > Serranidae > Cephalopholis > Cephalopholis sonnerati. The sequence goes on along the minus strand of JAGQAX010000004.1, from coordinate 24,880,666 downwards.
ATTCACAGAATTTTGCAACTTATAAGGAAGGTTACAACGTATATGGGATCGAAAGTGTAAAAATTTAGGGGGTAGGGAACGAGGTTTTCATAAATTCCCCCCAAATGCACGCTTTTTTGGCTCCATCCGTTCCATCCTTCAGTGTTAGTGAATGAAGAGGTTGGCCAAAGGATCGTATGTACTGGTGATTTATGATTTATTGAGAGAGAGAGAGATATCCCCCCTTTTTAAAGATTTAATCTGTGTTTGTCCATTTAAGTTTCCTTGCAATTTGAAACCATTTTCATGTATGACTGTTGATGGCCATGCTTGTTAATACCTCTGTCCTAGTAACACATTTCAACAATAATGCTTGCAATGACCATGCATAAGCCTTTACATGATCATTTGAATCTCGCATTGTGTTATCCATGGAGATCATATTTAGTTCTCATCTCCATCGTCATGTTTTGAACATTTATAATCTTTTAAGCTTACAGATTTGGAGATACTCTAACCTAACATGTTGCTTCCTTGTTTGTGTATGGATCCTGTGTGTGTGTGAATGTGTTAATGTACGCTTGTGTCTGCGCGCGAATGTGACTTTTGTGTGCTTAGATGACCTTTGGGGACGCCATGAGGAACAAAGCGAGACTTTCCGTCACTGGGAGTACTGGGGAGAATGGTCGGGTGATGACTCCAGAGTTTCCTAAAGCTGTCCACGCCGTCCCTTACGTGAGACCTGACATGGGACTAAACGTCAGCCTGACAGATCTGTCCTGATCAATGAGAAACTTCTGAGTGCCTTACAATGGTTTCAATAGAGCGATTTTTTTTTTTTCCCTGTCCTGCCCTCCTTCATTCTGTTCTGGCGCTTTTTCTGTCTCTGTCTGGTGAAAAAGGAAAGGTAGGAGATGGAGGCTTCATTTTGTGTCTCACAAAGACTTGTATTGTTGCTCTCTGTCTCTATTTCTCACCGTATACAACAACTCCCTCTCTCTGGGTGGAATTACATCTCGGAATATAAAAGGGAGGCTCCTTTTTTTTCTAAACTGATGACACCACGCTTTCCCGTCTGACTGTCTGGACTGGACTGAGACGGGAACGAGGGCTTGAATGACGGCTGCTTCTGGGAGTTTCAGTCATCTCAACTGTGTTTGTGTGTATGTGTGTGTGTGAGAAGCGCGTGTGTGTGTGCGTGCGTCAGGGGAAGATGTCACTGTTTCTGTAGCCGCCACCGCCGAACAGGATTTCCAAGCACACTTGATATCATCTGCATTAAGATGTGAAATTGTCTTTTTTTTTTCTAAGAAAATCTAGAAAAAAGTTTATTGGAAAAAAAAATATTTTTATGTATTTTCACAAAATAGCTTTTAAATAAACTTGCTTACATACTGGTTGGATATAAACATCTTAATGTGTGAGTATTAAGACAGAAAAAAAAATACTAAAACAGCTTCTAGTTCCATATTTTTAAAGCCAAATACATTGCATATGGGGCTGAGATGTTAAAATCATGTAATTAATTCCTATTCTAAACTTTCCTGTATATTTTATTCTTTAACATTTGGTGTTGATATGAAATATATGTCAATGCTTGACATTTGGAATCAATCCTTCTATGTTTTTTCTTGTTAGAGTTGTTGCAGCGATTTTTGCTTTATACTTTCGTCTCCTTGTTTGCTTCAGTGCTTTCGTTGTTTGTGTTTTTTCTGACGAGAACCAGGGTTGTTCTTACTTTCGAGAGGAAATTGACCTGTTTACACCCCATGAATGCAAAACAAAAAAAAAATAGTCTGGTGTGGTATTATCGCATCACATGTTGAAGTGACATCAAAAAGAGGCATCGACATCCCACATGGTTTACGTGGTGGTTTTAAAATGCCAAATAAGTAAGAGTGCCAAATTCTAGTGCCAGTAGATATGAATATAGTCTTAATATAATCGATCACTGTCATCTCAGTGAATGTAAATGATACATTCTGTAACTTTTGTAACTAGATGTACAGTTGGTGGCAATGACAGTGCTAATACAATAGCCTTTACGCTTTGTTTTCCAGTCTCCATGTATTTTGCATTGATCTGACAATAAAGTAGCACCAGTTGCATGTTGTTGCCGCAAATAAGTTGATTTCATTACTGCCAAACATGCGTTTTCATTTCAATGTTGAAGTTGTGAGGTTAATTGTTTGAAATTGGAAATACAATGTTAGACATATATACAATATATACATATATACATATATTTTATATAAAAAGTTTGAATATGAAAAATTATAGCCCCTTTTCATTATGGCGTCTAAGCTACTCTGCTTCCATTAAATACTAAATTCCGTTTCTTTTTCAGAAAATACAGTATTATTTTTTTAAGTTACGCAGTCTTATAATAAGTTACTTACAAAACTTATACAGACGAGCACTTCTAATAATGAGGCACCTTTTTTTATGTTGTTTTGTTTTATGAAATTGACCTGAAGAGTCCTCTACTGCAACACAAAGGGAGGAAAACTGTACTATTATTATCACTGTTGTTTTTGTAATCGACAATAGAAACATATACCGTAGTTGCTTATCAATTTCATCGCATATTCAGGCTATTCTCACTGACATTTTGTATATGGAATGTGTGCTAACTTGTTTATTTTTTGGGACTCTTTCTAAATAAAAGTGGCTGATCTCTTGTTACCTCTCAGTGTGTGTCATTTATTCAGGATGAGTTCATCCTGGGGGAGTCATCACAGAACAAGTGATGTATTGTTTTTTAATTGTGGCAATTAAATGTCTTAGAAAGGTTTAAATCATTGGTTCCCAACTGGTGGGTCGCAGTCCATTTTAAATGGACTGCAAGTTACTCACAAATCTGTTTGTAAAAAACAGTTTTTGTTTTAAGGTACAGTGAATTTCAGGCACAAAGCTTTTATATTGTAGTGCCATTTCCTGCTGTAGAGTGAGCGACTAGAGTACAGCTACTTAACAGAGACAGCAAACTAGCTCAATGACATGGACAAACTCAAGTATGACGCTGAATTTATTCAACTCTGTGGACCTTGAACTAATGAAAAGGAGTAATCTGGACCCTGTGGCTGGACCAGTTGGGAATCACTGGTTTAAATGACATAGTAAGTTAACGTTTATACAACCACAGGTTAGTTGATTCTGTCGTTCAGACAGTCAGGAGCACTGAGTGCCAGTCTTAAAAGTAGAAGAGGATGATGTGACACAATTCAGATTATCAAACTAATTTAGGAGATTGAAAATTTTCTTTAAAGGGGCAGTTCATTCAAAAATCAAAAATACATTATTTTTCCTTTTTTCCTGTGGTGCTATTTAGCAATCAGATTGTTTTGGTTTGAGTTACAAAGTGTTGGAGATGTCTACCTTTTCTCCAATAAAATGGCACTTGGTTTGTGTTGCTCAAAGTGCCAAAATAAAAAAAAAAAATCCAGAAATCACGACCCAGTTAAGCAAAACGATCACCAATTTCAACTTCACCATACAGAAGGAAGCGTGCATCGGCTCACTGAAGAGAGGCTCGTGACAGCTCAAGTTGCAAACACTGATGGTGTCTCTCTCAGTTGAGCTGTAACATTAGAGCTATTTGTTTGATAGTGCTTTCTCACCTGAGCTAACTAAGAGAACAACTCAGCCATAGAGGAAGACATAAATGTTTAGGCCTACATCTCACACTGTCATGAGCCTCTCGGTGATAAGTACGAGCACGCTTCCCTTTGTGTGGTGGAACAGTAGTTTGGAAGAAAGAAAATAGTTGCTACATTAAAACTGCTAACAACAAGGTCTGTGGATTATCTTACACCAAAACAATCTAGTTATATTTAGTGCTAAAGGTAAGAGGAAAAATATATATTTTTGGATTTTGGGGTGAACTGTCCCTTTAGTCATTATGGCAGTTGCTGCCAGTACAGTGTCCTATTGTCTATTGTTTAAGGCAGAGGTGACCCTAAAGGTAACAAAAAAAGGTTTATTTTTTGATGTGCTTTGAGTGCTACATTTTGAAGTCATTATTTGATGACACAAATTCGAGCTAAAAGCATACTAAGCATTATACAGCCAGTGTTAATTGGTTCATTTGAAGGCCCTGGTTCAGTCAGTGTGTGAGTTATTTTCCATGATTAGACCTCTCTTCAGGACTGTGTGCAGACTGGCTGATTGGCATCAGTCTGACTCTCTGTTAAAGCTCTGCACACCCACACAGGTGTTTTCACTTGTTCTGCCTGATTAGCCCTCTGCTCAGGTTGAAGCTGGGTGATTCTGTGCTGGGAGTTTACATGATGTCACTTAACACGACGGCTGTCAACCCACAAAGTGAAATTCACTTGAACACTCACTCTGGAGTGTTCTGGAGAGAGACATTAGGTGACCACTGGGGGGTTGGTGAATTGTTAACTTGCTAGCTGGCCTGGAGCTTCTCTCTGTTTCCTCACTACTCACTGCTGTTTATTTCTCCATAGTATTTATCACTGCAAACAGTTTGATTCAATAATAAGTTATTGAAAAGGGAAAATGAAGCCCTCCAAGCTAATCAGCTTGCTAGCGGCCAAATAGGAAAATTTGTATTCATTGTCCCAGCTTAGTGCAGCTGCTAACAAGATAAAAGTTCAGTTTTCTGAAAAGACATAATTTGTACCATCAACTCCTGTCTCACAACTGTCTGTCTGTCTGTCTGTTGTGGAAGAGTTAGTGGTCCAGTGAGTCGGGTTTGGGGCATTTATTGCCAGAAAATAAATAAGATATTCATAACTATATTAGTCCAGAGTCCGCCATGTTCTTCTACAGAAGCACAGAGTGGACACATCAAACACTGGCTTTAGATAGTGCCATTTGCCCTTTTGCGTCAGCCTCTTCTCCTGCATGCTTAGAACAAAGGAGGAATTTCAGTTCTGCAGTCTTCTTCCCCTACAGACTGGATCTGCAAATAAAAATGAAGTGTGTAACACAGTTATAAAGCAACGATAGCGTCCTCCATTTTGGTTCCCCGTCTCTTCATCTCCTCCAAGGTCAGCACTGTCGAGATGGCATGCCATTTTGTCACAAGTGAAAAGCTAGTAGCCTATTGTTGATTGGTTTCCCTTACCTGATAAAATCCTCTGATGGACATAAAATTTAAACACCTGAGTTAGTGGGCTCCTGGTGTGCAGGGGCTACAGGGTCCTTATAACATTTGTTTTGGGCTGGTCCTAGATTGCAGCATGAGACAAGTTCACCAGGGTTAGGGTTAGGGGGCTAACCCTGTCCCAGTGTTGGTGACATGATGGACTCACTGCTCTGAGGAGAGACACACTCTTAACCCAATTAAGCCCTTTGACCTAACTGAACAATTGAATATTCATGTTTAATCTGTTGCATTTGGATACATACACTGGATGTATTTTATTTTCATAACTTAATACCTGTGTTATTTTGTCCCTGATGTGACTGTGGTGAATGGGATGTGGCACTTGGACACTGACAATGGCAACTCCCACTGTTCAACAGATCTGACATCCTGTTCAACCAATTATCCAATAATTGGATAATCAGCAGTTGTAGGTTGACTGTACATGTTTGCCATTTTGCCTTTGTCCTGTTTGACTCTGATGAAGACACAGCGGTGTGGAAACGTTACTCTGTTTGCACAATTAAAGGCAAATCAATCAGTGTGCTCTATCCTTTTTTTTTCCCTGGAAAGGTCTCTGTCCTCAAGCTGAGGGGCAGCTGATTTAACTGCATGCTGCTGGAGGATGTGCAGGGAACCTCTTTTAGCCCAGTTAGAGCTTTGCCAACCAAGACTAAAATAAGCAGAATTCACTGACAAGCTAGCGTAATGCATTCATGTTGCCCTCTTTACCCAGCCATGACCGGGGCCACACTCTCCTTCTCTTTTAAAGGTTTTTTAATGCAAAGTAAGTGTCAGTGCTCAGACCAAAGCTTTTTTTTTGCTACATTTTAAATATAATAAGTGTGGCACAGATGGATGAGCTCCACCCAACCTCCCACTGAGCAGAGATCTAATCAGCCAGATAACTGAAAACACCTGCGTAGGTGCGACCTAAAGTTGCACAGCAGTTTGTCTTGGTGGAGATAAAGGTCTTGGTTTATCGAAAGAGATTCACAGGATAATATAAAATGCTTTATTTTCTACCCAAAGTAATGTCATTATATTAAAAAAAAACATATTTCTAAAGTTAGCAACACTTCTTCACAGCATTTCAGCAACAATTTAAAGTCTTTCTATTCTATTTAAGCATAATACGATAATTTACTGCAGCAAATACGTCAATAGTGTCACAGCGTCACTGTAAAAACACAAAGACAAATTTTAAGATTTCTTTTGACTCTTGAAAAACTGTCTTTTTGTAAATGCAGGGTTTTGTCTAAAAGCTGCACCACGGTAACTCTAAGCCTTTGTAGAGTGTTACAATCCATGGAGGGGAATAAATCTCTCAGTGATGAGTTTAAAGCAGTTGAGTGATGAGGTGCCTTATTTGGTTCACCCTCTTTCTGCTGAGTGGTAATGAATGTCACATATCTCCATGAAGATGGTTGACTTCCCCTCTGCTCCATAAAGATAATCCCTCTTTTCTCTCAATCAGGCTCTTCTCCGCGTCTTTGTATTCATTTTCCATCACACCTTGGAGTTAATTACATCATATTAAAATCATGTTTGGCCACACACACACTCCTTACAGTGAGCAGACTGTCGCCCAGGGACTGCAGATCCTGTTTTACTAGATGTTATATCGACTTTTACTTTTTTTTTTTAATTGTTGTTTTTTTATGTGGCACATTTTGCCTTTATCGACAGGACAGCTGAGACAGAGGGTGGGGTTGACACGCAGCGAAGGGCTCAGCCTATATTGGGTGCACACTTTAGGTGAGCTGGAGGTCGCTCCACATCTCTGTATATCTAATTGTGTTTATTCAGGGGACAATGTGGATATGATTGTTGTTGTTTAACACTTTTTTTAGAATAAATTGGTTCTCTAATTCAGAATCCTTTGCTTTTGCAATTGGGAACAACTGCAGTTACTTATTAATGTAACATTTGCCCAAAACCTAAATGTGAACTCAGTGGGTACAAAACAGAAACTTGAGTACAATAAACCAAGTTGAACATGTTCACAATATATATCTCTGCAAACTATGAATACATAATTTTCATACGTATCATATCAACACTATATATAAGCTGGCTTTTGTCATTGGGAGTTGGAGGGAATGGTGAATGGCGTGTCACCAATGTGAGACAGCTGCCAGGCTGCAGACCACTGTTCCAAACCAACAACATCAATTGTTGTCCACTGGTGTTTTTCACCAAACCTGGATGTCTTTCATCAACACCACTGGGAACACCATTCCCAGTTATGTTTGAGCCACCAAAGCTGGATGTTTTTCACAGATACATTTTGGCATTTCCCTGTGATGTTCCAGCTACTATACCTAGGTGTTTTTTACTCGCACATCATAGCGTTTCCCAGTGGCATTTGAGGCATCGAACCTGGATGTTATGTACCGACACCTTTTGGCGTTTCCCAGAAGTATTAAAGCCACCAAACCTTGATGTTTCTCACGAACATATTTCGGTGTTTCCCAGTGGCATTTGAGCCACCGAACCTGGGTGTTTTTTATAGACACATCACGGCAGCTTCTCATAGTGTTTGAGCCACCAAACCTGGGTGTTTCATACAGACACATTGCAGCATTTCCCAGTGGTGTTTGTGCCAAACCTGAGTATTTTAGGCCAAAAGATGAATTTTCTGACCATAACTAGATGATTTTTATACCAGAACCTAACCACACATTAACCTTTACACCTAACCACCCAACCAACCTAACCCTAACCCCAAGAGTTTTACTGTTCGTCCATCCAAGCAGCGAAGCCATCTGTTCTTATGATTCCAAAGTGACTTCCCTTTGGGAAGAGGAACAGTGGTTCACTGTCACTGTCTGAGCGCATCTCAGATTTCTTCTTAACTTTGAAGTTCTTACCTACATACATTACACTGCAGAATGTGTGATGTGTTGGACTCATGGGAGAATCTCGAAGACAGAGGGAACACAAACACTTTGACTTTCTAAAAAGCCTCTCTTCCCTCCATACAAAAAATCACTCTGCTCCTCACATACTCCCCCTACACTCCACTCACATATCCTGATCTAAATACTAGTGTAGAGGAGAGGGGCTGCTCACCATCTGGTGTCGAGTTGGATCAGATGGCATCGTGGTTAGTGGACACATCTGGTCAGCCCAAACATACCATAGCAGCTAGGGTTTTGCCAGGTGGACAACTCTTTGAATTTATGCGTCGCCACTGATAGTCCTTAAGTGTTGACACATGTGTGATAAAAACCTGTTTACCTCATGAAAGAGCTGTGGCGATAAGAAAATATCAGTCTGTGGCGTGTTGGCAACCAAAGAACAATGATACTATAGGCCTTGCTAACAAGATGGGGAGGAAACCCATGTGAGATGGATGTCTACTAAAGCTTGAGAGCAACTCAAGTGCACCGGAAAAGAGAAAATATCCAGTGCGCGGCAGTTCTCTGGGTGAAAATGTCTTGTTGATGCCAGAGGTCAGAGGAGAATGGTCAGACTGGTTCAAGATGATAGGAACAGGAACTCAAATAACCACTCATTACAACCAAGGTCTGCAGAAGACCATCTCTGAACCAACAACACGTCCAGCCTTGAAGCAGATGGGCTACAGCAGCAGAAGACCACACCAGGTGCCACTCCTGTCAGCTAACAACAGGAAACTGAGGCTACAATTCACACAGGCTCACCAAAACTGGACAATAGAAGATTGGAAAAATGTTGCCTGGTCTGATGAGTCTGGATTTCTGCTGCGACATTCAGATGGTAGGGTCAGAATTTGGTGTAAACAACATGGAAGCATGGATCCATCCTGCCTTGTATCAGCAGTTCAGGCTGGTGGTGTAATGGTGTGGGGAATATTTTCTTGGCACACTTTGGGGCCCTTAGTACCAACTGAGCATGGTTTAAACACCACAGCCTACCTGAGTATTGTTGCTGACCGTGTCCATCCCTTTATGACCACAGTGTACCCATCTTCTGATGGCTACTTCCAGCAGGATAACGCACCATGTCACTAAACTTAAATCATCTCAAACTGGTTTCTTGAACATGACGATGAGTTCACTGTACTCCAATGGCCTCCACAGTCACCAGATCTCAATCCAACAGAGCACCTTTGGGATGTGGTGGAACGGGAGATTCACATCGTGGATGTGCAGTCGACAAATCTGCAGCAACTGCGTGATGCTATCATGTCAATATGGACCAAAATTTCTGAGGAATCTTTCCAGCACCTTGGTGAATCTAGGCCATGAAGAATGAAGGCAGTTCTGAAGGCAAAAGGGGTCCAACCCAGTACTAGCAAGGTGTACCTGATAAAGTGGCTGTTGAGTGTACAAATTAATGTCAAATTGTGCCATATTTAAGCAAGTCTATAGATTAATATAAGTTGATAGGCCCTTTAAGAATTGCAAACAGGAAAAAGGCCAGAAAAAAAGGTATGGCTCGATTATGAAACCAAAAGATCTCATAAGATGAAATTAAATGGGAGGAGTAGGCAAAGTCTTGGATTTTGGAAGATATTAGTGTGTTAGAGTTACTGTCCCCCTACATCTTAAAGGTGTTGAAGAATTAAGCCTTCCTATTGTACGTCTTTTGGATTTTCAGTCCTTTACAGACAGAAGGATTTAGTTGTGAAATTAGATATCCACAGCTTGGAAGACAGATATATTCTCACATTTTTTCATTGTGCCCATTAAACAGCGTAATTTATGCTTTTTAAACACTGCCTGTCAAATACAGACATACTGTAAACAAATATTATTGTATCAGTTATACATACATTTCCTTGTATTTGTGCTGAATAATTTCCATGTTTCTTTCCCATGTAGGGCTACGCACCAAAATAAAGAGATCTGTATAACCTTAATCTGTGCAGCTTTTTGTACTTTTAGCCTTTACTTTAAGACCAATGACTTCTTAAAGGTTAGGACTGTCCCATGGCTGCATTACAAACATTTTGCTCCTTTATGAGAGAAGCTGCAGCCTGAGGTTTCTTGCCATTTATTGCTTAAGAACTTTTTGTATGTGTAAGACAGAGTAATATTATCAGTACTAGTTCTACAGCTATTTACATTGTTGATGCCTGACTTTAGAAAGAGAGCCAACCCTTGATACCATTTTGTTTTTCTTCTTTGTGGAAATGACTTATTGAAGTTACATTTCCCCAAGAGCGATGCCATCATTCCACCAATCAGTCTCACCACCTTTTGTGTAATCAAGTGCGCTTATGGGCCATTAGTTCAGCCAATCATGGCACGGAGGGATGGTTAACCAAAATGAATCTTCACCCATGTGAGCAATCAGCCGGAGAGGCGCGAGCTCTGTCTCTCTCTATCTTCTTCCAGCATTTCACATAACTGGTTGTCAATGGCTGTTCTGATAGGATCCTCCCTGAGCTGAAGCTAATGATGACAGAAGGTACACAGGGAATGGCCTGAATATGCCACCTCATATAGGAGACGTCAATAGCGCAGCCGGGGCAATGCTTCATCTTCAGGTTTATTAAGGCCTGACTGCCTGCCGTGGCCTCATTAAGATGCAGCAATGGCACAGAAATGCTCACACAGCAATGATGGTGCAGATTTAGGATGAAGAAGCTTTGTGCAACCAGAAGTGATCACAAGTTTCATCAACTCGTCATTAGAATTTTAAAGCACTGAAACACTCCTTCAACCTTTTGTTTCAGTAAATTGACAGAATTTTATTTTTCTATTTACAGTAGTTTGCAGGATGAAACTTCACGCCTGTGCCAAGTGTGACCTCCCGGTGAGGATTCCTTCAGTGTTCATTGTTAAAGTTTCAAGTTCAAAGTTTTGACCAGGAGTCAGATTATCCGCAGAGGTCTCTTTGTCTCCAAAACAAATGGCCTGATGATTTAAAATGATAAAAGCACTGAATAAAGCAGTTTCAATTTAAAAATCTGTATTTTTTCCAACATTGTTTGTTTGGCTTGTTGCATAAGGGCTGCTAACAACGGTGGCAGAGGCAAAAATGCAAATGGACCTGTTTAGAGCCAGTGTTTGGTTTGTCCAATCTGTGTCACTGTAGAAACATGCCAGTACAATATGGTGACCTCTGTGGACAAAGACCTGCTTCCTATGTGGCTGTAAACAACTAATTTGAAGCCAACTCAAACGTGATGATTCTTATTTTCAGGTGATCGACTATACAGTAAAGAAAACATACTTAATATATTCCATTTCCAACCCGGTCTCACTCTGAAGTTGTCCAAATCCGGCCCTTGGGCTGTGACCTACAGTGTCAGACACAGACGAAAAGTGCTATTCATTCATGTTGGCATGATACGCAGCCAGTCACTGTTATAGTTTTAAGACGCCCAGCGTAGTCAGGGGCAAACGCGGCAGGACAAGGTTTAAAGTTAATGCAGTGAATGTCCAATAGAGTGCGTGGGAAGGGTCCAACAACCACCGACTTTCACCTGGGAGGGCGGAGTTCGCGTCACGTAAGCGTTTAAAGCCAAACCTGTTCTTTCTTCCTAAACCCAGATTTAGATTTAAAATGTAGATTTATCATTTAGATTTAGATTTAACATTTGGATTTATAATTTAACATTTAGATTTAAGATTTAGATTCAACATTTAGGTTTAACATTTATTATTTAGACTTAATTGTGACATTATATTTAACATATTTCAAACATTGCTGTAAATGTGGTAAAAAGTGACTTTAAAAAATTCACACCATTTTTTTTAATCATTGTTTAAAGCTAAATGTGGCAAAATGTTGATGTTAATTTCAGTGTGAGCCACTTACAAATGGCACCCCATATGTGACAGGGTCAGCGTGAGAATGTGTTGCCATTTCTGACAAAATACCCCCCTATACCCTACACACTGGACCTTTAAAAAACAAAAAAAACAAAGAATCAATTACAAACAAAATATTTGGTTTCATTTATTTTCTTATTGATCCATTATATTTCTACTTTTATTCAGCTAAAAAGCATTTTCCGTGACATTTGTGGCCTGTCTGGCAGCTTAGCAGTCAGTCCGCCAGCTTTACTTAATGAAGGTGGCGCCTCACCTAAATGTCACCAGAATGCAATTAAAGTGACAATTTCTGTCAAATTAATATTGACTGGTTTACCCATTTAAGAAGCCAGTGGAGCTTTGAACACATTCTGGGTGTATGGCAGGTCTCTCAAAGTATTCAATTTCAAAACATCTGCATCTGAATTGACAACAATAGCTCTGCCATCTAAAGCAGCAGTTCAGGTTTAGTGTCACAGGGGATGAAAGGCGGAGGACGGCAGTGTCCGGTCCTCTCAGCACCTGAGCTGGTAAGACAGCGAGGCTAAAACAGGATCAGATTAATTTACATCACAATGATTCGGGTGGCAGGGATTTGTTTGTGCCTGGCAAACCCCAACAGCAAAGATATGTTTGAAGATGATGCTACGACAGAGTGAGATTACAAAATTCAATGCTCATTGTTTCCTTTGGAGGAATTATTTATTTTTGATAAATAGGTCGCATATAATTGTTTAACCTAATTAAATTTCACCCCAGGGATCGATGGGATTCTGTTTATCTCATATGAAGAAGCCCAGAAATTATTCATTTAGCCTTAAATTAAGATCTTGTCAGAGTGAAGGTTTACATTGTACCTTCATGTTTATTGCATTAATTAATATGACCTGCGGTCTTTGAATCAGGTTTGAGCAGGAATACTTCTGCTGGTGTATTATACTGAAGCAAAATTTGTATTAATCTGCCTCAAGACACTTCACAACATGAAGACAGATAATTGATCAGCCCTCGGAATCAATTAACCCAAAATGTCCTCTCCTGCTGGTCAATAAATGATCTTGTTGTCAGGGAGAATGTGCACACTAATTAGTGTTGAGACAGGAAAAGAGACCAAACCAAACCCAGTCTATGCTGAAATACAGACAAAATATCTTGCATCATACATAATGTTAATACTATCAAGTGATTATGATAATAAGAAAAATCATAAGAAGGTGATGTAGTAGAAGAAGACAAAGAAGAATAATTGACAAACTAATATAAAATATGAGTGCAGTGGTTAGCACTGTCGCCTCACAGAAAGAGGGTTCCTGATTCAAACCCAGGGGTGGGAGAGCCCTTCTGTGTGGTGTCTGCATGTTCTCCCTGTGTCAGCGCGGGTTTTCTGCGGGTACTCTGGCGTCCTCCCACAGTCCAAAGACATGCAGGTTAATTGGTGACTCTAAATTGTCCGTAGGTGTGAATGTGAGTGTGAATGGTTGTCTGTCTCTATGTGTCAGCCCTGTGATAGTCTGGCGACCTGTCCAGGGTGCACCCCGCCTCTCGCCCAGTGTCAGCTGGGATAGGCTCCAGCCCCTGGTGTGACGCACAGTATTCAGCAAAAGTAGACAGTGAAAATGGTGCTTCATATTCATATTGACACTGTGCCATATTTCACCACAGGTTCAATGTCTATATCTGTCACAGACATGAAAAATATGAATATTTATTTTTAACTCAACACTTCCTGTTTTTGTTTTGCAAATAAACGCCTGTGACAATGTTTCTGTCAACAGAATCCTCTCATTTGTTAATATAGGGCATTTCACTGTGAAATATTTGCAGGACTTTGTTGCTGACGATGCAGTGGCTTGCACGGCTCCATAAATTAGAGGAGTAACGGCTTTTAATTGTGGAAATACATCTAAAAGGTCAAAGGTCAGCTTATATCATAATATCCTGCAAAAACACTCTTCTGACAGTTATTCACCGTCATAACTCATGAATAGGAGGAGAGACATTTGGTCAGATACTGAATTGGTGACACTAATCTAAGTGTTCACCATGAAACTGTGCTGATTTTAAAGATGATCTGTGCTGCAGGGGGGAAGACTTTTTCACGGATATGGATGTAAACTTTAAGCGCAACTTGACTGGTGCGCAGAGGCATTCAACCACAAGGCGGTAACTCTAGTTTGTACTGGTGAAGTCAAAACTTCCTCTGATCGTCCAGAAGCTTGATGACAACATCCCTGATAAAACACTGACATCATACACGATCGCCATGTTCATTTTTCATAGAGAGAAGATGAAGACATAATGTTATGAGCTGGGGTACACCTCTTAAAACCAGTGACATTTCCAATGCAGATGTGACATTTTAATTAATTTCTGCTTGTTTCATACACAGCCAACAATGGAAGGCTTCATTAGTGTTTACTTCTTTTTACTGGAGTCTAATCACCACGGTGAGTGATTAGAAATCCGGAGCGACTACCAAAGCATCTCACCACCGCACAGAGCAAAGAGGAGCAACATATTTCTGAAGCAGCCAAGGTGGTGGGTGGTGTTATATGCTGTAAAACAGTTATCCTCTGGCTGGGTTGTCATGGCAACAGTGTTAGCTGGGTTTCTCATGTTCCAGTACAGCGTGTCATCCCTGTAGCTGCACGTTGGCGCGCGGAGGGATGGGGGGGAGGGGCTGCTCTTCCATGCATACCACCATTTTAAGTCATCCATGAATATAAAACAAACAGCTGTTGTGTTTTGTCCGTGGTGTATGGATATATGTAATCACGTGTGATGGAGGAACAGAGTGACAGTGAGAGGCGATTCAAAATGAACCGAGAGCTTCTCTCTTGAGCGAGGTCGAACACATTTCCATGGTAACGGACCATGGCAAGCTGTTGTTCTGTTGTTTTCTATCGCTTCAAGCACGTTGAAGGTGTGCGAGCTGCTTTGAGGTGGCATTTCCTCTGCAAATGTCACAGATGCAACTTAGCAGACGCAGCAGCTGTGTTTAATGGCAGTGACATTCAAAATAAAGCAAATCGAGGACTCCCACTTTGATCACATTTGTTTAATTTATGAGTTTCCTCATTGGTGTGACAGGTTAAGTAATATATGTGCTGCAATCAATCAGATGTCTGTGCTTGTGTTTATGTGTGTGTGTGTGTGTGTGTGTGTGTGTGTGTGTGTGTGTCCAAAGATCCATCTTCATTTCCATTTTCCCACACTGATTATTTTGGCCAGCAACACAAACAAAACAAAAACAAACATTTCTATCTTTTCTCGCAATTTATTGGTGGAGAATGTTTCCCTCTCCTCGTACAGTTTTTCACATTGTTAACGCTCACTTGCTTGCCAATGCTGGCTGAGCAATAAACTAATGGTGTGTCTCATAATGTTGTGGGATATATGACGATGTACAGAGGGAGGCCATCCTTAGACGCTGCTGCGAGCTCTCAAGAAAATTGATCATACCAACAGATGAAATTCAGCATAGAGAAATGTACCCTGGATGTACTCTTTCTCCCCATTTTACCCAACCCATGGGACGTTGTATGAATCAATAAACAAATGGATTTTTCATTATTGCATCATTCATATAACCAGGATCTGAAATGGACTTTCATTTTCAGCAAACATTTTTTTGTCTGCCACTCAGAAATGTTGTCACATTTAAAAATCTATGCACTAAATGAGAGAATAAAATTTTGACCATTTCAGCGTTCAAAATTCAAGGTTCAAGGCAGAGGACAGACTTAAAGCCAGAGCGTTCATAAACCTCACAGCCTCTGGGAAGAAGCTGCATTTTAACCTTGTTGTTCTTGCGTTGAGGCTGCGCAGCCTTCTGCCTGCAGGGAGGGGATTTAGACATAATTTTACCTGTTTAGATCCTCTGTCCATTTTAGCGGACATAACTTTTCTAGGATGTCTAGATCTATGATTACTATCATTCATCTTCACCCAAATTTACAGACTTACTTGATGGAATGTCCATAAGCCAATCACAGTGTTCTACATCATCTAAAGTGGACTGCAGTAGTGTCACACAGTGTTTTTTTAACAAGAGTAGCTGACCAAGACGCAAGGAAGAAGCGCAAGGCTCATTTCACTCTAATAATCATCATGTAACAGTACATAATTTGTATTTAAACTGTGTTTAAAGTAAACATGAGGTGTTATATTACTCACACATGTAAAAGAAAATCATACAAAAGATTTATGTTTTTACACTGAATTTTTTTTTCCCTCAGAAATATCGACCATTGTAATGGGCGGTGGATCTAAGTACCACCTGAAAATGTATAGGGAAACACTGCTCTGATCTGTTTTTTAAAAGGTACAGTCAGCTTATAATGCATCCAGAATATTCATCTCATGATGTTTTCAACACACTGTTTCTGGAGGTACTTCAGAAACTGAGGATATTCTACGTAGAGATAACAAAAACAACACAAAACATATATAAATTGTGTTAATAAATAATAATAAATTGTGATATTTTCTATTCAAAAACAAGCAGGACTCAACTCTCTCTTCTCTCAGACCACACTGATCACACTATCTGTTTCTCTCTTTCACCTCCTGGTGACGGCACAGAAACATCAAATACTGCGCTACTCAAAATAGACTCCTAATTCGGGGAGACGCCACCATAAGTTGATACACTATTAATGATATATGAAGGAAGCTCCAAAATAATGATGACTGTGATAGGAAATTGGTAAACAACATTGCAGCTCATCTGACGAAGGACAAATTATGCAGCAGCTGTTTGGGGTGTATCACAGTGAGTTGCCATCTGTGCAGAAAAGTCTTGAGCTGTAGAAGTTAGTCGAGCTATTTCCACTGCACCTTCATTCAAAAATATTGATTTGTACTGATAATGACCTGCAGTTTGAATTGTGTTTTTTTTTTTAAATCTATATACATATATATATATATTGTTGTATGAGTTTGATCTAAAATATTTATCTGTCACTGACGTTAAGTTCATGTCAATGTTTCTCATTTTCTTTTTTTAAAATTTCGGTTAGATATTAATGAAATGGTAACCAGAGATCTGAGGCGTTAGCTTCAGTGAGCGGTTAGAAATGGGACTCATTTGGTTTTCAAAGGAAGATTCCACTCTCAGACAGACACCATCTGCCTCCCAATGTCTCGGTTGCCGATGGAGCTGGCATTGTCAGGGGTGTTAGGGGAAATGGACCTCTCGTCTGGGAAGATGGATCTTCCGTGTCCACCGACGACCACTGAGATTAAATCTTTTATCACACTGGCTTGCCCTGATTTATGTAGCCTATGTAGATTGCAATGCTATTCACATGAGGAAACTGCCTTTAAGCTATGCATGAGCAGAGGCTCATACTGCTGCTGGCTGGCAGCTCAGTGCACGTGCACGTGTGAGAGTAAAGGTGAGGGACTGGGTGCGTGTTTATGTGTGTGCTTGCTGCCGTGCTGATATCTTTGATGGGACCATTTTGAGTTTCAGACCTTCAGATTGAGGACATGTTCAGAAAGCAATGGTCATTACTCACTGCCTCAAAAGGCTGTTTCCGTGTCAAGGTTACGATTAGGTTTAAGATGGGGTGATAGGCAGGTGATTGAGGGCTCCTATGGCTTTATCTGTGCGTTGCCTCGAATTATGTGGGTCTATAGGCTTGGTAGTGACTACTCACATGACTGTCACACATCCTAACACTGTTTGATTGTACATAATGTCAGTAAATAAAGAGTTATGAAGGGAGGGTAAAATCTGAAGCAGTTTATACTCCAACACAGTAGGGCTACATAAAAACTGCTGGTAAAACACAGCTAATTAGCAACACTTGTTTCCTCCATTTTAGACAGTGTGGCTCTCTGTTCTGTTTAGGCATCAGCAAGTACTGTCAAGACAGCTTGCAAATGGCCATTAGCACAAATACGCATTTCAAGGTTCATCAATTTTACCTTGGAACTTAGCTGTTTGCTGGTGTCACCAGGCCTTTAGGGGCTAAGTCATCATGTAAGAGAGAATGCCTGACCAGGCCCCCAGAAAGTGTGGCGGGCTCTGAGGCCGATTTTCGTACTGGCAAAACAGTGGTACTGCAGTTTCCAGAGTCCATCACATGAAGCCATTAGGGCCAAAAAGACTTTTTCCCATAGACTTACACTGGGAAAAAGACGTCTGATAGTCACTGAATACATATTCTGAGCGTCACAGCCCCTGCAAAATGACTCGCTCCACTATCAAGATTTGATCCATTCAGTCCGATAACATTTTGAAATTTCAAAAGAGCCACAAGATGTCATTTTTTTTATCCACATTGAAGTTAGCCAAGCTCTACACCGGAAATCAGATCCTCGGCCGGCAAAACCTGGCTGTTTGGCCGTGCTCAGCCGTGCTCGGTTGTGCTCATGTGTCATGTTTCTAGAACGCTTGCTGTATGGGCCCAATGATGCAGAAGCAGTGCTGATAGTTTGGGCACTGTAGGTAATAGAGATGTTCTGGTTTCATGCACCGCTCAGCAGCTTTCATAGGTATGAACAAGGCCCCACCACCAAAATTGTATCCAGGTCTCTCAAAACAACCATGTGCCCAACAAGGTAGCCATTATAGAGAATAATGGCTGACGGGGAGGCGTGAGGCAGTTGCCTTCACAGACGCCATTAATTTCTTATCATGGACACCTTGAAGGGCATTATCCCACCTATGTCATGGTCACGGGCCAAAAAGAAATAAATGAATAAAACAAAACAAACAACAAACAAACAAACTAAAAACTTAAGAATATCCATTCAGTTTTCATGTGTTTTGCAATCAAAAGCTCAAAAAACAGGGTTTACTCAATACCTGGAACAATCAGGCTTTAACGGACACCCTGCAGCCAATCAGAACTGAGTATTCACCTAAACCAACTATAGGATCCATTTTTGGCCAGAAAAATGAAGAAAAAAACACATTTGAGCCACATAATGTAACTAGCGCAGCCTATTAAGTCTTAATTAGCCTATAAACATTACTAATAGGTCTAAATGAGCAATGAGCAAGGTGGCTACTCTGCACTGGGCTATTTACAATGATTTTGTACTTTAACTTTGCTGCATTAGTGGTGAAAGCTAATAAATCTGTCCACAGATTATTAAAAGCTCTATTTTCCTCCGAGACGTTTCGATTTTTGGATTTGGAGTCCATTTAGCTGGGAAACTGGGATTCATGTTCAGGCCATAGAATCTGAAAATTTAAATGTTTTAAGAAAAAGAAGAAAGAAAAAACTTAATTAAAGCCACAGGGAGCTGCTGGAGAGGGGCTGCAGAGCCTCGTGAGACTCTGGAGCCTTAGGTTACCTACCCCTGACTCAGACCAGTATAAGTCAGTGATGGTTATTTAAACATACATTTAAATACAGTTTATACATTGTTTGACCTTGTTTTCTTTTGTTATGTCTTCCTTTCTTCATATTTCTTTGAGCCCAGGTGGAAGCGGGTGGTGGTCCCAGGAGAGCTATTGACATATGGGCTGGTTTGGCAAGAAGAGCCAAGAAGGAACAGAAGGCCAACAGTTGGCAGGGGAGGTGAGGGTGGACTGACACTGTTTCCATGGATGGATGACCAGTTATACAGTTTCCTCACAGGGATCCCATGTCTGTTTTCACCCTAATAAACACCTCCTCAGGAGGAGGCCCATTGATTTTCCTTCAGGAGGATCTAATTCATTCAGTGAGATACCCGGCATGCAACCCTTAAGTATTTTCAGAGAACATACCACCAGTTGGGTGCTCTGTGATGTGAAGTGGTTTGATACAAGTCTTATTTAATTTTACTGTGTTAACTGCTAGGAATATGTCTTCGCTGTGCTTGCAGATTTGAAGACTTTATGCAGAGATTCACCCGTTAAACCACAGCTCCACCTTCAGCTCTGGCCTACACTGGCCACCAGAAAAGACGCAGCTGGGCATTAGAAAGGAGACAGGACAAACAACATAAATTAAAAGACTGGGGATGAGTTCTCAAAGCCCTGTAGACTAAAAACTCGTAAATTACTTGTCATAGGATGAAAAACAGCCCCGCTGGAACAACCCCTCAAGCAACATACTGGTAACAACCACCTGGAGTTTCCCAACTGGATTAATGGTTCCTACTGTACCCAGTGGAACTCAGCAGGATGTCTGCGTAACAAGGTAGTTTTGAGCATGATGAGATGCCAATATGAAAGAAAATTGAAGTTTAGATGACGGTACAATTCCCGGTTGTTAGAGAATATAGCTTCTTTGCTGCAGCATCACTGCTGTCTTTTACCCACAGAACACAGAGTTTACAACACATTTTAAGGATTATGCTTGAAATACATAAAAGATTTACTGAGAGCAGGAAATCATCTTTTTCTCAGCCAGTGCTGGGTGTTTTTCATTTTCTTTCATATTGTGAGCATGTACACTCATTGCATCAGAGTCCCTGCATAAACTCACACAGCAAACATGCAGTGTCAGAGAGAAGTGCAGATCATGTCCCTTAGTCCAGACCCTATTCTGTGCGTCTTTTGAGGTAACTCAGGTGCAATATATTCACTGTCTGTTAGGCTGCGTCTTTGGACGTCTACCTAGACTAATTTTAGATAACTGTGGTCAAACCTGTAGATTCAATGTTGTTTGTTCGTGACATATTTTCAGAAATTCCAACACGGTCTCACTCCCAGTTTATCAAATAGCAATGCTTAGTCAGTGACCCTTGGCGTCAGATGCACCAAGGTACCCTTTAGTGCTCGTATGAGATGCACCAGGCAGCAGCATTTTGTGACACTGAGTTACTGCCGTAGTAGAAAGGGCAAGAAAAGTATGCATAGTGCAAGTGGGAGTGGTGGTGGATGTGTCAAACAAATTCTGGACATTCACCCAAGGAGACTGCAGTTTGTGTCCCGTGTGACACCAAAAATCAATCAAGTTATTTTAATGTTTTTTAATGTACTGTTAAATTGCTGAAAAATATGTTAGAATATAATTAATATGAATGGTCCATGTTCACTTCTCTTGGGCTGTGAGATTCAGAGAATATTCCCTGATTGCTGCTCTGATCTTTTTATGCTGAGAATGGAAAATTATGACTGCTGTGAATATCCATATGGCCCGCCACCATGTGCCAACAGTAGATTTACATGTAAGGCCGTAAGCTTGCAGGCAGACTGCCATGTTAATTGTGTATTTTTGGATTCACTTTTTTTTTTTTTTATAGTTATTTGATTCATCCTCTTTTCCTTGTATTTAGTCAGGGCCAACTCCTACTATTGGCCTGGGGAGCCACTTCTTCGCACCTGTCAGCATGGACTTTTGTGAGAGGGGTGTAATGCAGGTGGATATTCATGCTATCTCCCCCCAACACCACAGGAAGTGAGAAGGACATGCTCAGTGGGTGGAAAATACTCATGTATGGGGACAGGATGTGGCCTGGTGGTATTCAGCAGGATAATTCACATCCGTGAGGGACAAGTTATAGCACCATGTTTCTTGGCTGGGGCTGCATTCAATTCTTTCCCAGTTTGGTTGGCCATGACCAGCACCTGCTGAAGCCAAGGTCTGCCCCTTTCTCTCCCATTAGCTGTGGCTAAAAATTCTTCCTCCTTTCAAAACCAAAGAGAGAGCAGACACCAGTAGCAGCAGCCTTAGATGCAATGTCTCTCTCCTGTATCTGAAAATACTGACCAACAAAGGAAATAAGTGCTATGAATGTTCGTCTGGTGACGCTGGAACACCAGGAGGATCTCTGAATGGTGATTCCCAATCAGCATTTAACTGCATTACATGGATTCAGGCAGACGGACAGTATCCTCTGAACAGATGGGACAGTGCAGTGAAAGGGCAGGACAGCAAAATATGGACATTGTTTACAGAAAATTGAATAAAATGTATTAGCATGAGTTTAATTTTTTCATGAAAAAAGTGATAAAAACTGCTGTGTGATGTGAAGGCCTGTCGACAATAACTCGACCTATCCAAACATATATATCGTGTTTTATTGTTCCACAACTTACTTTTCATCATAGTGATTATGGGTCAGCTGTCACAGCTTAAGTTATGTTTTTCTGTTTTACTTGGAAACTCACATCTCCTCTTGTTTGAGATCACTTCACTTCCTGCACCTGTGTGTTTTTCCTTCCTTATGATGACATCACCTGTGTCTCGCTATCCTTACCCTCACCAGAGTATTTAGTGTGTGTCTTGTTTTCTCTCAGTGCCAGTTCGTCTTTGCTCCTTCTGTGTCTAGTGGTCCAGCGTTTTGTTTCCCTGTGTCCTTCTCTTGGTTTTTTTGGATTGAGCCTGTTGATTAACTAATTAATAAAGAAGTGAAGCAGATAGTTAAAATCAATGCAAAAGTTACTTGACTAACTAGTTACCTCATATGCAGTAATTGGTAAAGTAATTTCATTGCCTCAGCACAGAGACCCTAAAGTTCTTTCAGGACTTCAGGGGCTCTATATTTCATACTCAAAACTCATGCAGATTAATTGCATTCTGTGGTACCCTTTGACCAAGTGTGTCATTGAAGGCCACAGTAGCTTTGTCACACGATGGAGGCAGGTGAGACGTCGCTGCTCAGCCCCATGATTGGAACATTTACATTTAAAAAACGTCTAGATGGAACTGATGTTAGGAGCACTGTTCTCTGCAGTTTCTGTAGTAAGGAACTTTCGTACCATTGGAGTACTCAAGGCCTGAAATATCACTTCAACGCGGAGCATCCAGCAGCGCACCAGCCAGCACAGCCTATGATGCTAGTGCTAGCAGTCAGCCTTGTCAAGCCGCTCTCAACCAGACATTCAGACGCACACTTTTATACCCATGACCGACTAACTCCTTAATCCAGCAGCTTTACCATGACAAATCTGCCAGAAAAAAATGTATGTATGTGATTAATTTTGATTAATTAATCACAGAGCATGTGAATAATTAGATCATCTTTTAAATTGCTTGACAGCCCTACTTATTACTAATTTTCAGAAACTGGCACAACACTCTTCATAAGGCCATGACATTCCTCTGTGATGGTGGAGGAAATCTTACGAGTTATTTATCCGCCTGTGTACTGGACAAGGTGCGACTCAACAGCTGAAGGGTGCTGGGAGGTCTGTCAGCAGCGCCAGGTTTTTGGCGCCATCACTGATTGGGAAACCAGAGGGAATATCCTGCTTAGGTGTTATATTGTTTCCTTGTTGTTGTCTACAGGAGTTAGGTGCAGGCACAAACACAGGCACACGTGGGTGAGAGCCTACTGGTTTCTGTAATTCTGGTAACCACCAGCAGTAAGAAGACTCCTTGTGGCAAAACGTAGAGGAGAGGCTGAATGCATTATTAATAGCTGATCTGTGATCCAGTTCATGATGATCAGTAATTTGAGGCAAACCCCAGCTGGGACAGCCCTTGATCAGTATGTGGTCAGATTACATCATTTTCTTGTCTGTGAAGTAGAAGAGAGTTTAGAGAGAGGCCTTGCAGTAGAGGTGGAAGTCACGTATCACATCACTGATTCAAATCACTCAGTTCAGTTCAAAGACTCGATGTCACTGTATGTTTGGTCACTGTGAGTGAAGTATTGACTGTAAATGAGCTTTTTTGAAATGCACGACTTTTTGGCATCGCTGTTCAAATGAGTGATTTGGGCCTGAAGAACAGACGCAGGGTGCTTTCACACCTGACTTGTTTGGCTCTGTTCAAAGAAACTCTGGTGGGTGATGCCAGTTCGGTCTGCTCCATTTAGGCTGTCAAGTGAACTCTGGTGCCACCCAAAACAGCCGCACCGTGACCGCCTGGAAAAGTGGTGGGTCTCGGTCCAGCTGTTCCAATCAGGTGGCTTCATTTGTGGTGTATGAGGCAGAGTAGCCACAGGATTTTATGAAAGTACAAGTCATTTCAATAGGAATTCAAAAGCTAAGCTGCAGTTAAATTCATCTACTAATCTGAAGTGATCTCTGTGGGCAACCTACATAATTCTGCATTATCATTTGGTAACCATGGTAACACCTGCACATCAGCTTGTCACCGCAGGGATGTAATCACATCAGACAGTGATGTGGACAAGGGGAATGAAACCAAAAGGTGTTGTGCTTGAGCCCTACTGTGTTTTAGTTCCTCATTGAAAAAAATTTATGTGTTATAACAGAACAAGATGCATGTTTTCATTCTGTTTCTACCCAACACAGTCACCAGAAAAAATGTTGGCATTGTATGTTCCTGCAACCCACAGATTCATTACATTAACGTGTTTTTATGAAGTGAATGCACCGAAACTTAAAATTTCAACAACACTCAGGTTAATGTGTGGTTAGGTTTAGGCATAAAACCACTTGTTTATGTTCGGAGAACATTTTGTTTTAGCTTAAAAACACGTTTTTGGGGGAAACAATTTTCACTGGAAAAGCAACAATGTCTCAGTCAAAAACAACCACTTTTTGTGCCACTATGCCCACTGGAAAAAAGCAACAGGTTGTTACAAAACACCCATAATGGGTGACTAAAAAGCGGCTGGAAACACAATGACGGGTTGCTACAAAATACTGACATTTGGCGACTGAAAAGCTGCTGGAAAAAAGGTTACTACATAACTACCATGTTTGGCAAATAGAAAGCCACTGGAAAAACAGCAATAGGTTGCTACAAAACACCCATGTTGGGTAACTTAATATCTGCTGGAAACACAGTGACGGGTCGCTACAAAGACTTAAAGTTTGGCAACTAAAAAGCTGCTGAAAAAACAGGTTACAACAAAACACCCACGTTTGCTGACTAAATTGATACAGGAAACACAGGAACTGGTTGCTACAAAACATCCGTTTTAGGTGACTAAATATCTGCCAGAAACACAGTGACGGGTTGCTACAAAACACCCATGTGTGGTGACTAAAAAGCTGCTAAAAGAAAAACAGAGATAAGTCGCTACAAAACACCAACATTTGGTGTGTGAAAGGCCACTGGAAACACAACCACAGGTTGCTAGAAAGCACCCACGTTTGGCGACTAAAAAAACACTGGAAAAACAGCGACAGGTCACTACAAAACACCCATGTTTGGTCGCTAAATAGCTGCTGGAAACACAATGACAGGTTGCTACAAAACACCCACATTGGGTGACTAAATATCTGCTGGAAAAACAGTGACAGGTTGCTACAAAACATGTTTGGTGCTAAATGACTGCTGGAAACACAGCGATGACTCACTTAATCACAACCGGTTTTGATAGTTGTTGGTCTCAAACAATGGTCACAGCTTGGCAGGCATCTTGCTACGGCATCCCCTTCATCTCCCAATAATTAAGTCAGTTCATATACCAGGTTACTTTAGAAAAGTTAATACAGGTTCATATGAAATGTACAAACATAATGTATTTGTGGTTTGCTGAAATGTACAATGCCAACATTTTCCTCTGGCAACTGATTCCTTATTTCAAGAAAGGTAGAATCACCTGGGCCTGATCGGATATGCTCTTATTATTTCACATAGTTCACATGCTGGTTTGAAACACCAATCCAAATCCATCTGCAGCATCCATACAGATAACATAGAGATACCTACAAGCTGCATCCCTGAGGGTTCAACTTTGAAGCTTCTTAGTGACAGACATACAAACACCCACATTGCATATTAAAGGCAGCCCCACCTTGTGTGAAGCCTGGCACTCAGTAGATTTCCGTCTGCCAGTGATGTCCCCCCTACCCCCCAACCCCCTCACACACCACCCTCTCTAAATCTACAAACACACACACACATGCAAACACACACATGCACACAGTTCCCCAGAGGGTGATGGATCTCAGCCGCTACTCTCCTCTGTCAGGCTGTAATAAGGCTTTCCATGCCTGCAGCCTTCGTCTATTTGGCCCCTGATCTATCAAGCCCATGCCAAGGTGTCAGAACCTATTAACCAGGAGACCCAGGGGCCACGCCCATCAATATTATGTTTACGCTCATTGCTTCAGATAAACTTCATCCATCAACCTTTTTTCAAAGACAATAGGGAGGACACACATGTACAGGATAACACAGGTATAGAAAAAAGGAGGGATGGGTGACCTGGTATAATGTGTCCAGGCCCTGTCCTTGAAAACAGCACACAAGAGTAGGTGTCCCTTGTTGGAGTGTCAAAACATTGATTATTAAGACAGAGTGAAACATAAACATGTTGTGCTACGTAAGAAAATCTATGGATGCTTCAGAGAGAGAGACGGAGAGTGGGATGTGTTTGTGTGAGAAAGAAGAGCAGTTATAAGACACAGAGAACAGAGATACAAATCGACATCAGACATTTCAGCCGAATACCACAGCCACAGATATGAAGCAGCCGCTGTCTGTGCAGACTCACAGAGCTACACTGTGGAGGTGGACAGATTGTGACGACAGGTGCTCCTCAGCAGTTATCTGTTTCTAAATGGAAACCCACGCCAACCCCCACCCACCGCTTTATTCCTGATCTAACCCAGCACTTCTATTTATCTCAGCATTAGACTTCTCTCTCCTCTCAGTCTCTGTCCACATCTCTATATACTCTGACACCAACCAACATGCAGACATAAAATGATCCTTTCTCACACTGGAAAGACTAACACATCGACTATAAACCATTCATAACAAGCTTGTCAACAATAAAAATGATCTGACTAGGCTGACAAATAATGAGCTAACCCACACTCAGAAGATGACCCACATGCAAAAATAAACACTCAAAATGTGAATTATTATTCCTACATAACCATGTAGGGTGATGCCATGAACATAGGAAATGATTTAAAGCTGATAGCAGAATTTTTTTTCACTCATCCATGTGTGATTTAGAACTGCAATTACAGCAATCAAAAGGTTAGTAGTGGAAAAGGCTTTCCTAGATTACAATATAATGGAATCAGAAATAAAAACACCAGCAGCCCAAGATGACCACAGCACATATGGTCTGGATTTGTCCCTTAAGTGTAGTTACAGTGATGAGAAGAGCGTTGTAGCTTTGCCAAGCCTATGGTGTAGCTATCATGGATGTATTTAAAGAGCAGCCAATGTGCCCCAGTAGTCAACTGTAGTACTGCAATTAAGAAAATATCCTCAGCTGTGGCTCAAAAAAGCATTTTCCCCACAAACCAACATTGCAAAAGAGACGTCTGTGAAATGGCTGATCCCTGTAACAGGGATGTCAATGGTTACCATTGCTGCCAAGAATATTTTTCACCGGATGCACATGTTGGTGTATGAGCCAGTTTTGCTACTCTTTAGTGCACTACACTGTGCACAACCTCGTTTAGAGCGATTACCGCTGGTAATACTGTCCCCACCCATGGTGATACGACGGCCTTGCTGCAGCAACATTGTGCCCCTTTTTTGGTTTCCCCCAAGGATGGCCCAATGAGTCAGTGGCTTAGCTCTGTCAGCGTGGCTAGTGGTGCTAACATAGTTAACAATGCTAAAAGGGTTTTGTGGCTTTCTCAGTGGAACCCAAAGGGTAGCCACCATGTTTGGGCACCAACAGCATCCAGACACATGGTGGCATATGAGCAGCACTGCTAGCCAGCTCCCACCCGACACAGGTGGTGTGCAATGTTGTACACTGAAGAGTAGCAAAATTAACTTGGGTTGATGCGTAACCAGACAGAAATATTGTTAAACGATTAATAGTAACCATTAACCATCAACCGACCAGCACTGCTGGTGGTGCGTGAGCCCGGTCTAACTCAGAAGTCTTTTAAGTCTGGTGCTTGGGCAGTGACTTGTGGCATCAGAAGCCGACGAAAAAAAGGTGTCCTTTAACGTTGGCATGATAAGCAGCCAGTTGCCGTTATTGTTTAACGCTGCCCGGTGGCATCAGGGGAAAATGCAGCAGGACTAGGATGAAAGTTAATACAGTGAAAGTCCGGGCAGGCGGTAGGAGTGGTGGATGGGTCCAACACACCGACTTTTACCATGTCCCGTAAGATTATAAAGCCAAACCCTGTTCTTTTTTCCTAAACCCAACCATGTGTGTTGGTTGTTGAAGAAAAAAATTACATCACAAAACATTAAAATCTCACCACCTCTGGATGGATGGTGCCCTGAAATGCACTACAAAAGCTCAGTGATGGAGCACATGACTAAAAGAAAAGGTCTCTTGTATCCTGCCATTTTGCATTTCTTTAATTTTCTTAAAAATTAACTGGTTAGTCACTATGTAATGGGTGTCGGGCTATCAAAAGCAAAATGAGCAGAAACTGGTATCCCTATTTTGAAGAATGAATGTTTAAACCATGAGGGCTTAAAACTTTTCCAGAGCATACAAGAGTTATTTTTATGCACATCAGGTCATCCCAATGTAAACTCTGAGCTCAGTGGAACCGAGCAGGCGAGCCAGAGAGAGACAGTAATGCACATCTAATTAGCCAAGTGCCACTGCCAACTTGAACTGACAACCAACAATCAGTAATTATTAGCAGTGAACCAAAAATTATCCAAGCATCAGTTAACCCAACAACCAACACATCAATCTCCAACAAATATTTACCATCTAACATCTGACGTCTGGCAGCAAGTATCTCTGTGTCATTATCCTGCTACTTGTCTCTGAATATGAAACCCAGCATCAACAAGCCTGTGGGAAAGGTAAGACATTTGCATCTTTTGCATCATTGAATTTTTGTGTTATTTCCCCCTCTGCCATAGATCCCTGGTAGTCTTTGCAATCACCTCTGTCATTATACAGTTGAATGAACAACGATTGCCCGCGGCATTTAGGAAGGAGAGGCCCTCACATGAAGCTCCGACTGAAGCCCTCAGTGTGGCTCAGAGAGAGCGAAACACATCAGTGGCTTGGAGTCGTGGACTTGCCCTCCTCACTCTTCAGATGGAATCACTCTAATGCATTATTAAATTGGTGAAATTGAAAAAGTGCGAGACATGTTTTTTATTCTTCTTTAGGCTAAGTAAAAGACAGGATATCAGGAGGGATTAACAAAACTGTGCGTGGGAATTTCTCTCATTTGATGGTTTTGAAGTGCTGTTCAGCAAGTGGTAAATCTTAATTAGTAAATTAATGTTAAAGCCTCAGAATAATGAAATATAAGACAAATTAATTCTGTTATTACAGCAATATAATTATATCAATAATTATTAATCAATTATAACTCACTTTTCTGATGATTATGAATCTCTCTCTGTAGTATCAAAGAACAAACTTCTGCAAACTGCTGTAAAAATATTACCATTACAACCCATTCTGGACCATCTGGGATTTTAAAACGCAGTTAATGTGAGGACATGAAAATTAAAATACTGCCAACTTATCACATTTTCTGCTGTCTCTGCCTGGTCGCCACATGCATACGTATAGCATTGTAAGACTCCATTCAAACCTTAACAGCCTTTGTCATCCTTACAGCACGGTGGAAGTCATTGTCGCTTTGTTGGCAAATTTGCTTAATGCTGCAATGTTCCTGTAGTCAATTAAAGGTCCACAGTTTTCAAGATGATGGGCAGGTATGGTTAATGGCATTAATATTGTAAACTGTGGTTCAAACTAAAAATACCCATTGTAGTTGCGTGTTAATAATTCAGTCCAGGAGAACAGAACCATTCTGGTGCTGCAAGTATGCTTTCTACAGCATTAAAAGACAAAGTCCCCTGAAATCTGTGTAAGGTGCCTCGAAACGCTGACTTGATAATGTTTAAACTTAAAGTTGCTTTAGAAATATTTGTTCAAGTTGAATAAGACAGGAGCATTACACACTCAGTTCTTATTTGAATAATCTGCCTGAGGTAAAATATTCAGTGACAATCATTTTGTTGCCCCGATTAATAATTAAAGCCTGATTTCATGATGGAAAAACAGCTGGGCAAAGAACGTTCATGCTTGTTTTGTGTACATTTGCAACATATTTGACTTGCATTCATCCATTCATCAGCATGGAAAATCCAACACATTCTCACTCTAAGCTTGTCACATATCGATGTTTGGTCATGGACTTTCCACATCCAGATACTACGTGCAAGATACCCTGGGTGCCTTGGTTGTTGACTTTCTAGGAAACCATGTCAAGTTCTGCCTGTTATATGCATTGTCTTCTTTCAAAATACACTTCCATTTCCACAGGAAATGTAATGTTTACATACGGTCTCTTTCAAAATTAATGCATTTTTTTTCTTCAACAATAAAAGCATGTGGTTGGATTGAGGAAAAAAGAATAGGGTTTGGCTTTATAATCTAACGGGATGCAAACACCGCTCCCCCAGGTAAAAGTCAGTGGTTGTTGGACACGCCCACCACCCCTCCCACATGTCCCTCTCAAACTTTCACCACCTTTACTTTTGTTCTTGTCCCACCGCTTTTCACCGGTGGCTGTTAAACAATATCGGCAACCGGCTGCATATAATGCAGACGTTAAAGGACGGCTTTAATTGTCAGTGTCTGACATCACACCTCAATGCCCAAGCGCCACATTTCAACAACTTTGGAGTGAGACCAGGTTGGAGAATCACAGAGATCCATATATTGTACATTCATATCGTCCTGCATTTGGCGGTCAGGTTTTATTTGAATGGTTCCTTTTCCAGCTGCAGTAACACGTTGCACTTAACTCAACATTATTCCCTCTGGTGTCCCCCAAGGTTCAGTTCTCAGTCACCTTTTCTTCTGTATCAATATTTACTTAGGTTCAAATCAACATGCACAGATTTATAATGTATGTCATCTAGAAAATATGCAATAAATTATCATTGTCATTAATTGTAAAAATAATTTTTACATATATTTTTATAATAGGATCATTAAATCTAACCCACCAATTTTCTATTTCTTTTTCTTCATGAACACTCAATCTAATCGCAGGAATAAATGTTGCCATTGTACATTTCTCCTAACCATGGATAGATTACCTTTGCACATACTTATGTAGTGGATTTATTCAAACTTTATTTTTCGACAACAATATTGTTAATGTGTGGTTAGGTTTAGGCACAAAAACGTCTTATTTGTGGTTAGGAAAATATCATGTTTTGGCTTAAAATACCTGGTTTGGGAGGCACAGCCCTGACAGGAAAAGCAGCAATGTCTCTGTAAAAATGGCTGCTTCTTTGTGTCTAAAAGCTGCTGGAAACACAGCAATGGGTTGCTTTAAAAAGCCACTGGAAAGACAGTGTTGGGTGGTCTGCAGTGTTCTACAGCTTAACAGGTGTTCTACTGAGGTGTCACGCCGTCCACCATCCCCTCTACCTCCTCATGACAAAGTCACTCACATACTACAACACTTTTGAAATGGTATAATGGAACAAAGGAAATGTGATGTACTCATGGTTTGCAGAAACATGCAACGCCAACATTTCCTTCTGCCAACTAAGCTGTAACGCTACATTTGTGAGATAATCATGTTGTTCTAATAATTTACATCCTCCACACTTAACTAACTTTATAACAACATCATCATTAAATGTGGATATGCAGCAGCCTTCTACAATTCAGCTGAGAGCAAATTAAGCTTTCCATCGACAGTGAATCTGTTAGTCTGTGTAATGTAATATTATTTGTGTCTATTTTCTAAGGCCACCTGTTCTCATGCCAAGAACGAGAAATTAAATCTAATCGTGAGATGTGATATCAGGTGTCATACAATTAAAACCTGCAGTTGTTTCCAGAAGTTATAACATTACTTGACTAAATCAAAAGATTGTTGGCCAGGTGAGGCCTCTGGACACCTGGCCAGAGTCCTTGTGGGGTTTTTTAAAGACAGAGACTGGTTTGAATATTGTTCAGGAAATGGGCTGAGAGGATTCATTTACTCAAAACTCATCATATAAAATGTACTTGTGTTCCTGTTTGCTAATATTTCAACCTACTTTTTGGAATAAGCTGCAATCCTTTTGATTCCAAAGCAAACAAGGGCCCTGTATTGACAGCCGGCCAATAAATGGACCTCTGTCTTCGAGTTTCCTGAGGAACGAGGACACTGCCAGTTAATTAAAGATACATTCTGGTTTCCTATATTAAAGGATATTCATTTTCAGAATTGGAAGTGATCTTTGACACTAACTTCCATTTCAAATGTGTCTACGAGTATTATAGCTGGCCCGTCTGGACCTTTTGGAATACTGCCCAAAGCAACTCTCATTTTCATTATAGGAACTACCTTATAATGGAGCCACTAACCGAATTTTAAGATATGAATGTTGGGAATTATGGGGCAAATTAGAAAAGAGTAACATCCAGGTTGGAGGAAAAAGAAACATCTTTTCAATTCTAAAATTAAAAAGGGAAAAAAAGACGTGTGTGTTGCAGCACATTATACAGGAACCATGAGGTGTAGCAAAGAGACGACATCCAGTTTGTTCCCTTTTCTTAAGGGCAGGAAATTGATTTTTTTTTTTAAAAATCCTGATTATAAATCCTTCCTCCCCTTCACTCAGGACTGATGAAAATAAATAAATGTAAAAGGATTTCAATCAACAATAGCAACTCCCCACCCCAATACCTCCCACACAAAAACCTCCACCCTAATCAAAAGCTGAAATATGAATCAAATCCCCATTTTTAGTAGCTAAACGTCTTGTCTTGCATGATGAAAAATAAACATTTTCAGTCTTTTCTTCCTGCCTTTTATTTGTCATTGCTGATTCTAACCTTGTATCTCCATCAAACCTCTATTATGAAGGCCCATCTTTCACATATAAGCCCGGCCTCTTACCCTCACATTGTCTGATTGCTCGTAATGTTTGCAACCTAAGAAAAGCATCTTTGCACCTAATGTAGGTTACTCTGAATAAGAGTGAACAATTTCCTGCATACAGCTGCTCTTAGTGCAATTACTACATGAGCGCTGTGAACAGTGTGTTTTCAGAAATACCCTGAATGGAAAGCTGGCAGTGTACATTATGAATATGGCACAGATAAAAGGCAATGACGGTTGCAGTGAAGGGGGAGGGTCTGTGAACAGTCTGCCTATATACCCCCGAGGCTATTGGAACAGGATCTGGAAATCCTGATCACTGCATACTTACAGTTACTTGGATCATTTTTTGGTTCTTACGTCAGAAGGGAGGTAATTTGGGGATAAATCTAATATACATTTTTTTTTTAATTAAAAGGTCTGAGTGTTATTAAGATATATGTCAGAGTTTATTGTATTGATGACTAGAGCTGCACAGCACACATAGATGATTACTTTTGCCTCTTAGGGGCGCATTTACACTAATATTTAATGTGTGCGGTGATTGTGTGTACAAATGTGTGTCCCTCACAATCAGATTAATACGTGCACATGCACAACTACACAGACTTAAAGGAGTCCTTCACTGAATGAGATTAATGGATTAGACATTTTATTTGACAGCCATTTACAAAGGATGCTCTTTTGCTATCATTACCATACTTGAAGTGGAAGGGTCGTCACAGTTGGGGGAAAAGTGGGACTGATTACCCAGGGCCCCAATGAGAGGGGGCCATCAAAAAGCCTGGAAAGAAGGGTTTGGTTTTGTTTGCACTTTTTTTTTTACTTCTAAATAACTAGTTTCATAATCAAATTAACACTGGCTGAATTAATTGACTGAAAGGCTGAACTTTGTACAAAAAAAGTTTAAGCTCCTTGAGGCCCCTGTCAAGGATTCGTCTCTGAACGCAGTTAGAACTGAGTGAGTCACCGCTTATGCTGCTGTTATGTCTTTCCCCGAGAAGAGCAAATGGGAGTTCCAAAAAAGACAAAAAAGAAATAAATGAAATAGAAAAAGCACAAACTCACTTTGTTAAAAAGGAAAAAAAAAAGAATAAATAGATCAATCAAAAGGTGCGCGAGAGAGACATGGATCAAGAGAGGAAGGGAGGGGACCCCATAGATGGCCCAGAATTCAACCCGGTTTTTTAAATATATCAGTTTGTTTCATTGTACTAAATATGACATCAGTGTCAGCAAGTAGTAGCCTCTCTGCAGGGTCAATTCAAATAATTGCATTCAAAGTGCGTCATGTGAAATGATACTCCTGAGGGGCAGCTACACAACTGTCTGTTCGGTTGATACGTCTGTTCGTGTACTCTCAAAGAAACACCTCATGACTTACGCCACAGATTTAGGTTATAATTAGAAAACTGGTATCGTTAGTGACCCTGGTGACTCCAGCCATAATCAGTAAAGGTCAATTAAAGATAACTGAGAGTTTTCACTGTGTTTATATACAATACAGAATGTATTGAATTAATGATGATGTTCATTACTGTTGATATTATTGTGTGTGAGGTGCATAAGCTCCTGTATGCACACTGCAATAACATGAACACATATTAGATGTTCTCAGTCCCATCCCCAAGCTGAGCTTCAGCAGTCTCTTTTGTCGATCTGTCTATTGCATATATCTTCATTTCCCCAGGGAAAGCATCAGAGCTGCTTCGGTGTGGGAAGCAAGTCCCGGCGGCCCTAATTTAGTAATACAATCTTTGATAATGGCCCTTATGAAACTCTAAGCTCGGCCCATAATGCAGGAAATAATAATAAAATCTGTTTGGAGGCTGTGACTCCAGGTGCCAATCAAATGGAGTCTTAAATGAGGCATGAGTCACGTATGATGCCAAAAACAGCCACGCATCGACACAGCAAAGCACTTGTGTTTACGCAATTAAATTTTAACGAATACAATGAGAGTGCTTTGTGAGGCTCGGCGATGACTGATGCACTCAAAGAAAAAGAGAGCAGCAACGTGCTCGTTCAGCACATCGGATACACCTTCATGTATATTTCTTCAGTTGTTTTTTCTCCTGCATGACTTTAATATTGGAGAGGAGAGAGACAACATGTCCCTGACTGGACTTAAACTCAGAGTGTCATTACATGGGATCCATCTTAGACCTCGAGGCCACCAAAATACTCCTGAACTCAGTTTCTGATGTAATGTGATGTAATCTGCAAGAGACTTTGCAGTATGTGTGCAGCTTCAATAATATATGCTAATAACTGACAAAAAATGTCAGAAATTATAAAAAATACTGCTCTTCAGTTACATATGTATGTGGCATTGAAGTTTTTTAAAAATGTGCCCGTTGTTTAAATTACAGTTTGTTTAAATTTCGGCCATGAGTCATTTTAGAGGTGCAGGTGGCATTTTTTTTTCCAAAGTGCCAATTCTCATCTTGGAATCCAACCCCCAGCTGACTCTTCATGTCCTTTACCTTGAGACTTATATGGCCGGTATACCACGTCCCAGCTCCCTCTCTCCCTCTGGATGGACAGAAGTGTGGTCATTAAAAAAGCATGAGCAACGAAACACCCACAGGGGCCACAATATGGAACTGAATCACTCTGATTTCCAGCCGGCGGATTAAAAATAAATTGTGTCTAAAATATTCAGGGGGACGTTATTAGTGCAGCTTTGCAGTTTCTTTCCTCCGCCGAGCAGCTCCACGGTCGAGCTGCTCTGCCTGCCTGGGGTTTTGGGTTCATCCAGGCGTCCATAAACTCCTCGGGAAAAAAAAGGGGGGAAGCGCTGGGAAAACAGGATAATGGAAAAAAGTAACAAGCGGAGAGAAAGGAGGTGATGAAAGAAAGAGAGGACAAGGTGGTGAAAGAGAAGGAGTGTGAGAGGGTGGCAGGGGACTTTGAGGACTTTATTACATCAGCATGGTGTTTGCTGCTTGGACATAAATACATTTGCTTATTGTCAAGATGGAGATGAAAGTGTGAGACATTTACACACACAATATTAGACTTTAATATCAACACAAGGCAAATTTACAATGCTGTGATTACTCAGTGATTTGTTTGATGTGCAAAGCTTGAAAACTTTAAGAATTTAAATCAGAATATGTAATAAGACAGGTGGAGAGGTGTACACAGTTTGTGTTACTTACATTTAGTGATACTGAAAATTAATGAGTGAGATGTAAGGTGATGGGGAGGCAGATGAAGACAAAGAGTGCAACACAGAAATCAACAGAGACTCAGGGAGCGAGAAGGGACGCCAGATGTCTCTGCTGTTATAGTGCTGTTAGCTCAGATTTGCTTCAAAACATGAAAGTATGTTTGGAGACGCTTCCAGCTGTCTGGGATTCCTTCGCCTACTGTACTCTGCATGTCACGCAGCATAAAGCTACTCGGCTAATTGGACAAGAGTAACCGTGAAGGGGCTTTATCTCTTAGCATGCCAGCTGCACTGTGAGCAACAGCACATTTTTGTGGGCCAGCTGGGTACTGTCCACTCTGAGACATAAAATAAAGTTTTAAATTTATAAAAAAAATCTAATAATTTAGATTCCTTTGCCTCATGAACCTGAAAATATATGATCTTAATTTTAATATTTGTAGAGAGGCAACGTCCCTACCCTTCAAGTGGACCACCATTAGACCTTATTAAGAAAAAAAAAGTGCAGTACCAATGAGGACAGACAAATAATTTTTTGATCCAGTTTTAATTGTGCCATGAATTATCAAGGCCCAGACACACTAAACCAACTTCAAAGAACTGGCAGCAACGAAAGCTGATTGTTACGTAGCCTCACATTGCCTGTATCTCAGCTTGCACATAGACACAACACAAAGACTGCGGATGACCACCAACTGTATGTATGTTCTGTACCTGTGTGAGAGGACATAACTCTGAGGCAGCAGACGGCAGTAGTCTGTATTTATCATTCAAAAAGGAAAACCGGAAGACTGTCTTGACGCTAGTTAGCCAGCTAGCACATAACAACACAAACATGTTAAAATAAAAACAGAGCATATTTATCGTGTGCCAGTGAACAAAAACACATAATCAGGAAACATTTCTGAGAAAGAGCTCAGTGGCAAAAGAAAAATACACTTACCTTATGTAACAACTTTGTTTTGGTCTCTCTCCCCCTTTACTTTAGCTCTTTGTTTACTTTCCTCACTTTGGTTTCTCCTCTCATGCACTGGTCTCAAAAGCCAATCAGAGTGAATTAATTTACCGAAGGGCTCCGCTCACCAACATAATGAATCATAAAAAAAAATTTTAAAAAGTCAACTGGAGCCAAGGGGGGCCGACAAGGGGCAACAGCGCGGGACACACCACACTGACTAGGGCAACAGATGTTCACCAACAGCCCAACATTGACTGTCAGTCTAATGTCAGTTTGGTGTGTCAGGTCCTTTACTCACAGCAGCAACAGGTCTTGATCATTCTTTTGCTTCCCAGCGGATAAAAAGACCAGGAGTTGCTGGATAATAAAATAAAACATACCATGTGAGATTAAGTTGTATTTGTGCATGGAACATAGCTAAGTTAGGTGGGGTAAGAGACATATATCGTGTAGGACGATGAGACTAAATGTGACTATGTGACTATGACAAACTACAACTTTCTTTACTTAAATCATCCTTTAAATTGGCAGTATGTGTAATTAGTGGCACGATTAAAACAGGATAAAAAAAATTACTTGTCTCATGCTGTTGACTACTGTGCATATGTACACCTCTTTATAGGAAGAAACAAGGAAGTCGATTTAATGTTGCATGTTTACCTGAAAATATTGGAACATTTTCTTGATTGTGACCATTTTGTTCAGTATTTTATTTTATTTTTTTTACCTTTGTTGGACTGTGAGTGAGTGGGTGGAGAGTTTTTGTTTGCTTTTTTATCAACTGTTACCACACTTTTCCCTGTTTTTTTCTCAACTGGCGACTGTGTTTTTCTGGCGTAACTTAATGAATAAACTGATGATAAGCTCATGAACATGATAAACAGCTACATGAGTACACATATGCTTCACCCAAACACACACACACACACACACTGAATGGAAGGTAATCATGCTGAGATGTATATTTCATCACCTGTTTCTGCATTCAACATTAACACATTGTTTTAGTGAGGCTGCACACCTGCTTCTGTAGCAGCAAAGTTGTACATCTGCGCTTTCCGCGACGGCCCCCTCCTCAACATCCCACCCACTCTGTCGCTTCACAATAAATCACTCTCCACCCACTCTCCATCTGCATGCACCTCCACCAGCAGCCCCATTCAGTCACTTACCTCTTTGGCCGTGAAGGAGCCTCATTGCGTTGCATATGTTTTGGTGTTAAGTGTCCACACTTTTGGGAAAATGAGTGTGTTTGCAGTTTGTCTCTTTTGTTGTGGACCAGCCACCAGCTGCAGCACTCTGACACCTCAGTATTATTTTTGAGGGCTTTATTTATATGTGTGTTGTTTACTTTGTGAGGAGCATTTTAATAACTTATTTATGTTCCCAGTAATTCATGCAGTGTGGGAATCTGACAATTTCCATCAATACAACCTTCAGTAGAAATGTCAACATGGTTTTTGGCTTTTAATGTTTGATGTTACTGATGATGTTTAAGTATCAACAAACGTGTTTTTCCGTGAGTTCCATCAGTGACAAGAGTCATATTCAGCAGGGTTTTCACTGCCATTTTGAGTTAAGTTGTAAACATGTCATCTGCTTTTTCTTCTGCAAAGTTGATCCAGTCTTCACCATGCAAAAGCCTTTTTTTACAGCTGATCAACAGGTGTGTTATATTCAACAGTACTTGGCTACAAAGGTGCAAACATTGGGAGCTGTATCTTAATAATGCTTTGCATGATTGTGATCAAAATGTCTCATTATTGTCGCAGCACAAGTTTCTTTAAGTTTGTTTTTTTATTTCATTCATTCATGTTGTTTCCTGTTTTACTTTGAAACTCACATCTCCTCTCGTTTCAGATCTCTTCACTTCCTGTCCCTGTGTGTTTTCCCCTCCCTTCTGATGACTTCACCTGTGTCTCGTTATACTTCTCCCGACCAGAGTATTTAGTGTGTGTCTTGTTTCTCTCAGTGCCAGTTTGTCTTAGCTCCTTCTGTGCCTAAAGTTCCAGCCTTTTGTTTCCCTCTGTCCTTTTCTTGTTTTTTTTATTTATTTAGCCTGTTGATTGACTGCCTCTGCCTTCTCACTATTGGATTTGTTTGCCTCCGATTGTCCTGTGTACCGAACCTACCTTTTGACCTGTAAAGACTGTGTTATTTTACTCAAACTGTCTCCACAGTCATGCATTTAAGTCCACTCTCACCTGGTTCACCAGTTGTTACAACCATTTGATCAAATCTGAAGTATTTGTTGGTTGATAATCACTTCAGCTAGTTCATGAACTTTTTTTCCATTGTTAAAACAGCCAATAATGACTGACAGTGTGGTGACTTTCAACCATCTAAACAGACCTCCATTTTTAATTCTGTAAAAACAAAATTAATCAACTGAAGTCTTTCTATGTGCATACATTTCTAGGGCTTAAAGCAATGGAAATTTCTGTGCATGAAAAGTGTCTGAGGGATAGGAGATGGAGACGAGGGGGGTCAGTAAAACAATAAATTACCCTTTATGTGTACAAATAACACACAGATAGAAGATGTTAGAGATAGCCTACACTGAGCTGATGCAGGGCCTTTCACAAAGATACATGAAATAACCAGCTCCTTCAAAGAAGCATTTTGGTCATAAAGATCTAAATTTAGTGGCCTCTAAGGCCACTATTAAATCACATACACTGATCCTAATTATTGCATATCATAATGAGTTGCCTACCTGACTGTAAACACATAGTAAATCTTCTGCGTTTTAGCCCACACAGTCTGTACATAACGATTAATATTTTAAATCCACACCTGACTGACCACATCTTTGTCATTAAGAATCATTAGATCTTATTATTGTTTTATTTTTATTTTTTTACACCTTCACTGTAAGGATTATTAAGACATGCTACAATGATGGTTACTGTATTGTTTTAAACATTAATGCACTCTCATTTATCTACAATAAATAAGGTTATTTTAAGAGGGGAAATGTTTGTAATTCAGTCTTTTATCTAGCCTATTAAGGTATTTCTAAAATAATCCTATGCCAAAAATAAACATATAAAGAATAAAGAGACACATTTATTTGTTTATTAAGCCCATAAACATCTGTGTGGTGAATATGAAAAAAGGGCTTTCATGTTATGTTTTATGCTTACTGTGCAATCATCAAGTTGCTACCAGATGCTAAAAACATAGCCAAGCTAGCTTTAGGCTCAAAGCCAGATGGAATCATGTGACGGCTGTGACATACAGAACACAACCTGTTTTAAAAAGCAGATAACACCAAATGTAATCGTTTTTAAATGTGAATCCTCACATGAACCTGAAAGGTCCAAATAGCAGTCAAATGTGTTATTATCTAATGTGACTCACCATTCCCTCAGTCTGAAACTTTGGTTTGGTAACTGTATTCAGGTGTAACTTTCAAACTATTCAGCGCACATTCCTTTGTTCTGGATTGTACAAAGAGAAAATAAATATACATTGTGGGGTTTTTTTTCAGCGTAGTGACAGTCACATGCATTACTGAGCTGACAAACACAAAGGCTTTCATTATATTTTATTATAGGTCTAATTTATTAATAAAAAGTAAAGGGTTCCTGTCGGCTGTATCCACACATATAGACTGAATCACTGTGACATCTAACCAACAACAATCACGTCTGGGTAGGAAACTGGCAATTGATTGCAGTTGTGGAGATTGGTTGATACCTGATGCCATTTTTAGCTGTAACTGTAACATGTGAAGATTTGCTTTATCTTTGATAAACCAAATCTACCTGCAGGTAGGGCTAAACAATGTAGCCAACTGCTGTGGACGGGGCCGCAGTAAAACATATTTCAGCTACCTAAAAAAATCCCTATCACTATAAGTGTACGTAATATTTGGATATTTTCTCTGCTTTACCTCACACACCCACCAATCAATGCTACGGTAGACCGGTGACTCAGTGTTTTGCTAAGTAACATGAATGTTTTTGTCAGAGGAGTGTGGTGGCTTTAATATAACGGCTTTAATTCCCTGCCAGAAAGGGCTGTCTGACGGCAAGGAAAATGGTGAATATTCAAAATACAGCATATACTTAAACTGATATTTATTGATTTATTCAATTGCAGCTGCCTTTTTTTTTTAGTTTGCTAAAAACTAACTAACTGAGGCAGCATCTGCTCAGTGCTGTTTGATTTCAAGTACTGGACATAAGGATTTTCTACTCAGGAGGCTTTTGTGAATAAACATTGTGATACTGCATATTCTTACATCATAGTTAAAAAATATGCAAGAATATTTTCCACTGAGATACAATCATCTATTTTTTTAAACCAAAATGGCCCTGCACTCGAATTCTGGCACAATACCAGAGAACTTTAAGCTCTACATTTCCATATAACTCTCTAGCACCACCATTAAGCTATAATTAAACAAAATTATTGTTTAGTTTAACTTCTTAGATCAAGACCATAAACAGTATGATCATTTATGTATATTTTTGCTCTCTGGGATGTTTTGATTATATCGATGCATCTGAGTTTGACTATAATCCATGAACTTAGCAGCAAACATTCAGAAACAGGACGTGAGCAGTTTGTTGTGTCCAATTAAAATCAAAACTGCTTAGGTAACAGATAAATCTGTATGATGCATCTTTGCTTGGTCATCACCTGAATGCAGCACCTACACAGATGAATCCATCTATCTTCCTGGTTTCCAGTATTGCAAGCGTTGCATTTACCATTGCCCTTGAACTGCTGTTGGTGCCTTGTAAGCCTCACTTCTAATGGAACAGGACGGCCAAGCCAAGCCATCACTTCACACATCAAACCTAATCAGGCATTCAAAATGGCCTCATCCCCATGTGTAACCTGCAGCCCGACGGTGTGTACTGATTAATCTCACCCCGCAACACTATTTGTCTAGTTCACCATCCTCCTGCTCCATCTCAGCTGACTTCCACCCCTTTAAAAGAGAAAACAAACAACAGCCTGTGTGTATCAGGTAAGTGTGCGTGCATCCGTGTCTATGCGTGTGTGCACGCCATCTGCTCCAGCCGTGCACATCTCCAGTGGATATTACAGGGTGAGACGAGAGGTCCTGGAGCAGATGTGCCAGAGGAGGGGGTTGACATTGACTGAAATGGGAGCAGAGGTGAGATAGCCAGAGGTGTTTATCAGCATTTCACTGAACTCATTAACAAAAAGCATCATTTGTGTATTTAAATATATATTTTCTCATATCCCCAAAATATCACAGCACCTCCAAAATGAGTGTTTGACCTCTGGCCTCAGGTTATGAATCACACATTTGGACTGGGACCAGCACTGATGCAGAGCACGCAAGAGTAACAGAACCTACCTTTGTGAAAGACTTTAGGATGTTGCTGTGGGTGTAGAGCACCAGCATGTGATGACTCATTTTTTTATACAGCTAGTGAATTGAACACTAGTTTAACAAGAAAAAAAAAGAAAACAAGGTCTTAACTCAAGGTAAACTTATTCATTTTTCAATGCATTGATCTCTCTGTGTCCATGTCTCCATGGCAACTGAGCAAACTTCAGCCACAGAGGGAGACCTTTGAAAGTAAAGAAAAAGCTGGTTAGTGGACCTTGATTTAAGATCTTTTTTTGTGTTTCCAAGGTTGAAAATTCATTTTCACACTCAATAGTCAAACTGTTATTGCTACAAAATGTGGCTCAGATTGTTGGTATGCCTTGTAAAGCAGCGCAGTAAATGAGTAGGTGGATTTGGTGTGTTCAGGAACATATTTTCACAACATTTAAAGGCCTGGTTTGTAGGATTTTGCGGCATCTATCCGTGAGCCTACAGATCGCAACCAAGGAAAGCTTTTTCTGTGTGCCAGCATGTAGGAGAACTATGGTGGCCAACAAGAAAACTTGTATTGGCCTATTTAGAGC
The DNA here is from genome assembly GCA_019142605.1 of Cephalopholis sonnerati. NCBI lineage: Eukaryota > Metazoa > Chordata > Actinopteri > Perciformes > Serranidae > Cephalopholis > Cephalopholis sonnerati. Next base: position 24,838,171 of record JAGQAX010000004.1, on the reverse strand, counting down.
CAGTGTTTGATTTGTTCTTTCTAGAAACTGTGATGGACTATATATAAGAGAACCTGCTCCATATGTCGATATAAACGAGTCATTCTAAAGGCCCAGACACACCGAACTGACATCAAAGAACTACGGGTGACAAAGGCCGACACCACTCTTGCGTCGCCTCACATTGCCTGTGTTACGCTTGAACACACTGCAAAGACTACAGCCAGCAGCCGACTAACATGTACGTTCTGCACCTGCATGAGAGGTCATAACTCTCCTTATCAGAAGGCAGCAGTAGTCCATCAGAAAGGAAACTGGAAGACCGACAGGAGGGATTCAAGATGCTGGTTAGCCAGTTAGCACATTAACAGCACAACCTGATGTTAAAAGAACAAATAACACAAACTATTATAAACAGTTCCTCCTAAGATGGCTAAAAAACAATCTTTCCTAATATAAAGTTTGTTTAGATCTCACACCCTCTTTACTAAAGTCATTTGTTCCTCTTGTTTCTCTTCTCATGCGCTGAGCTGAACTGCCACTCAGAGTGATTCATTCACTGACAGGCTCTGCCGTCTCTGTCGCCGATTCATCATGCCAAATAGGAAGGAAAAAAGCAGACAAGGGCCGACTAAGGCCAGCAGTGCTAATAAATGGTGTAAGACACTCACCAATGGCCCAACACTGACTAACAGCCAACCTGTGGCTTGGTGTGTCAGGGCCCTCAAGTAATGAAAACACAAGGATTCGTAATCTTGTGTGATTATGAACAAATGAAAACAAAGGGGTTTCTTTTTCTGCCACTCTTCCCCCATAAATCCTAAAAAAAATCAGTCCTGGTTAAAATGGTGACACCTGAGGTCAGAGTCCAGTACGGGTCCATTTTTGAAAAACCGCCTTCACCCATAGCCATAAAGCTCTGGACCAGAACCAACCTGTTACCCATCATTATGTCTGAATCAAAGCACCCGTTAATCAAAGTCCTGTGATCAAACATACACAGGCTACAGTCACTCGCATCAAGCTGGGTTATCTGGTTTTGCATTACAAATCCAGCAGAGGAAAAATCTCTTTCACTGGCTGTGTTAGATGCCGGCATGGTGAAAACATTCCACACAATAACTGCCAGGTTAGGATACATGTTAGCATGCTCCTTCCACCACCATAAAACCTCAAAAGGATCCTCCTTGGGTGTCTTGAACTTGATGCAGGTTGCCACCTCATTCTCAGGCTGCAGTTTTATCACTGGAGTCCTCAAAGTCAGTGACAAATGTGACGACAGGGTCAAAGGCTCTACTTGTGTCACTGCACATGTAATCTGCACATTATGAAAAATACAAAAACATATTTTTGTTCCCACCTGCTGCCAGCCTACATGTAGTTCATTCATACACATGCCCATACCCATGAATTTATATACATATATGTGCATATTTTCTTCTGATGAACAGCTTTCTGCAGGTTACCCGTCAGGTACCAGACCCAGTGCAGGGCTCTGCCTGTGGTTGTATGAGCAAGTGAAGTTTACTACAGCAAACACTTGTTGAGCAGCTACTTCATCACAAATACAACAGAGAAGCAACTGAGGTTATCTGTTTACAACGCAGCCAGACCAATTAAGTTGTTTTCCACATAACAGCAGGTTACAGTAAAAAGGAGTGTGTCACCTTACTGAGATGCTGAAGGTGTGCGGTGTGCAGCCCTTTATTTAACAGCTCACTGCCGCTCCCTAATCCCCGCAATATTTAAAACTGACAAAAAATGACGAAAATGACTGTTGTCTTGTTTCGTAGATGCTTTTCTGATGACCTCAGTGACTGGTTGAATGCTTTTAATGGGGAGCAGCAGCAGTGGGAGATGTTTAGTTTGCATTAGCAGTAACAGCTGAGAGTGAACAGTAAACAGTGAGGCTGACATTAATGGGATCAGATTAAAAACAGTAATGCTGGAATGCATACACGCATCATTTCATGTGAATCCCCTCATGTGTGTGAAGACAATTCGAATCCAGCGCTGGAATGGCGGACTCTGCCACTAACATCGACAACAACTGTATCCAGAGGTTAAAATGGGGTTTGATTTTACAAAAATCTTAGGGAGCAAAACTGAAAAGCTACAGTTGGTAACTTTTATGAAAATAAATTATTGTCATATTTTCTGAAAACTGAAAACGACCAGTCAGAGCTGAGGAGTCTGTAAGACAACTGTCAATCATGTGAATCTGTCCAACTAGGCAGCGATCAAATCTGACTCAGGATGGCCGATTTTTTGTTTTAAATGTCTTGAGAAACATATTCTAGCGTACTGTCTAGCTTTAAAATAACAAACTGTGTGATATGGCCGCCATATTGGAAACAGTCAAGCGAAGCACCGAGCACGTGGGGCTAGAAAATGGAGCCAACACAGAAGTGCCAAAAACTGCAATTCTTTGAATGGCCACTTGAGGTCAGTCAATCCCCATGGAGCACCATGTTAAAATGCCCAACTTTACAGCAGAATTAAACATGTTAATAAAAACGTTTGATAAAAACATAATAAAAGGGCTAAACTTACGCATAGCTAAGGGTGGAGTCACTTTGAGTGACAGGCTGTCTGCAGGGCGTCACCACTGTCTAAAGCCCCTTTCACATTGCACAAAAAATCCACTAACACCCACTAACATTTGGCATCAACATCTGAGTCAAATGACTGCAGTAGTCCTAATTGCTTATCAGCTCAGCTTCAATCAGCAGAAATGGAAAAACAACACTTGGATGAACATGTTAATTTTAGCCCATTTACCAGCAAGATGCTCAAACATTGTTCCAAAATTTAGTCTGCACCAAGTTTGAAAGAGAAACTGAATAAGTGAGAGATATTTAAAAAGAGGTAACCACCTTAACATCTACATTGGCCTCAGTGCTGCTCTCTGTCAACACATTCTCACTCTGACCTCGTCACATATCGATGTTCAGTCATGGCCTTTCCATGTCCAGATACAACGTGCAAGGTACCCTGGGTGCATTGGTTGTTGACATTCTAGGACATCTGCTACATGCATTGTCTTCTTTCAAAATACACTTCCATTTTCACAGGAAATACACTTCAGTTTACAGAGGAAATTTACCATTTAAATACAGTCTTCTTTTTTTCTCTGTCAAAATAAACGCACTATGTCAGTACGACACCACAAATTGAGTTTTTTTCTCTTAACAACTCACACATTGGTGTGATTGGTGCATGAAAATACATGAGATCACATTTTTCTAACTCCTTTTCATATTCCATACCACCCACATCGAAACACATCAGTGTATGTGATGGAAAAGTGAGAAAAGCCCGGACAAAAGTAAAAATCCAGAAACCTTTCATGTGGAATAATGAAGATTGTTCAAACTTTGGCAGATGTTGTTATTGGCCCCGTTGTTCGTCGTAAGAATCCGATTAAGAGAAATGATTTTGGTCAGGGCCTTTCAGATACAGTGGATAGATGCCTACGCTGGTTGGAGTGACCTCTCCAACAGAAGAGGTGACCCTGCTTTTGTCACCTCGCGGTTAAAGGGCACTGTGTCATCTCAGCCAATCCTGGCGGATAAATGAAAAGGTTTAGGTTTAGTTCAGCCTTTGTGCGGGTATTTTTGTGTACATACAGACCAGCAGCAGCATTTCCAGTCCAATCAGCATTCACAACACATCCACCGAGCGTTAGAGAAGCATGACCACCATCCTCTGCTTCACAGTGTGGAACAGAGACTAAACTCTACATTTATTGACGAGTAAAACAGCAGCAACCTCTGCTGCATGTGCTACGTGGCAACTTAATTATTGTTTTATTTGAAAAACAGAAATTTTAATTACACTTTTAATTGCAAAGTTAAAGATTTGCCACATGAGTGTGATATTATGAGGGGAAATCAGGACTTCTTTTGTATCTATTTTATAAGAATACCAAGGTAGAGAGATCATGTGAGTCCTTCAGAGTTCTTCTAACATTATAGACCAGATAGTCTTGCCAGTATGAGGTCAACTTTGTAATGCTGATCCCCTGGAGTCAATTTACAGCCTTTACAACCACTCTGGCACAGACAGTAATGGCATATTTTACTGGTGTCGTCATTGAGGAGATGGTTCTTTAGTAGGAAGGACCCAGGTTCAAATCTTCACTCCCCATTTTAGCAACTATTTGCCCCATTAAAAAGTGTCAAAGACCCTCTTGCCTCCTCAGAAGGAAAAGCTTTGGCACTTTAACAAGGCGTCTTCTCTGAGGAGTTGAACAAAGTAACACATCATAATCTTCATCACGCCGTCATTATCATCAGAAGTCAACACTGTAAAGAAGAAGTGAAAATGCAAGCAGCCAGGGACGGTGACCTTCTATCCGCAGTATATTATTCTGTGAAACTGCACTGTGGAAGAAACTAAGGTGAAACTTCAATTACCCTCCTGTCTGCTGAGATGAGACTTTTTCTTTTTTTTTTTTTTTTTTTTTTGAGGGGAAGAGGGCTGAGCCGCAGGTGAAAATGTTTAATCAGCTTTCGCACTCACCGGGAGATAAAGTTGTTCGTCAAGCACGGTGGAAGTAGGGGTGGACTGGGCTTTGTGTGGATGCTACCACAAATCAATGCGGCCTTTTTGTTGGAGCCGACAATGAGGCTTTTCTGCGGGCCGATGTTATCAAGCAGCGATGGGTTTCCCCTCGTCTAACTCATTGTGGAGCTTTGTCAGCAGCTGCACAAATGGAGTCTCCTTGCACGTATTTTGTACCGGTACTGAGCATAATGTGTGCTATGACTGATACACTGATATTCTGATAAAGTGTAAAAACAGTGTTTTTGACATGTAGATTGGTGTATTTAGAAATTTAGACTGGAGAAAAGCTAAATCCAATGAGAATTTTTAAAGGTTTTTAATGACAAAATAATTTATAAAAAGACTCATCACTTATTTTAGAAGCATCTACTGAAGAGTTTACAGCAGCTGTCACTTTCTTACAGACAAAGTAAGAGCTTATTCTAGTCTGAACACTTTGTTCCAGCATTCAACAGCAATACAGGAAGAAATCCATCACGAAGAAGCAGAGATATCAATTTCCCCACTGACAGTAACCTCAATATACCAGAACACAATGCAGCCATAATGTCTCCAAAACAAAACCTCTCACTCCACTGCTGATATTGTTACCACTATTGCTCTGTCTGTGGAAAACCTCAAAGCTGACAATAAATAAATTCAAACATACTCTCTGGGGGTTAACTGAGCAAGTCCTGGTAAATGTAGCAAGTAAACAAACGCAAGGAATGAGGAAGACGAGGAAAAGAAGAACAGAAAAAGACAAAAATAATGTGCTGTATTTAATTGTACAGAAATTAATTAATTGCAACAGTGTGAGATTAAACGTTGTAATTTCTTTTAAAACAAACAAATGGGTCGGTCATACTGTCAGAGTCACGCTGATGGTATAGATGTGGGGTTAACACTTTACTCTGCAGCTGTACAAAGCTTCTTTAGCCTTTTTCTTTAAGCTCATTTTTATCTTGCACATTTAGGAACCTGTTTTTCAGAGTTTTCCACTGCACTGTGTGCTACATGCCGAGCTTCAAAGAGCAAACTAACTAACTAGGAACGAGCTGCTGAAGATCAATGACTGTGTGTAAAGATGTAAGACGTGTCTCCACATCCTCCCACCGTACAAAATGAAGCTAAAATACCCTGGATAAAGGTGCTGACATCATGTGCTGGTGATGATTTCCCACCGTACAACCAATTAAAAGCAGTGCCACGTATCACAAGTACACCAGTTGATACACACAGGCGTCGGTAATGATGCCAAACCCCCTTTTAATGCATCAAAACAAACTAAAACCAAACTTATCAGAAAAATGAACACTTGAACACACAACCAGGGTGGTAAGAACTACCTAAAATGACAGAAGCCATCTTTGGGAAAAATGTATCTGATGTGTACTTTGATTTTTTTAGTTTAGCCCATGTCCCATCCACTTAGATGAACGGGGGTGGCGTTTTACCTTTTGGGGAGCTGTCATATCATCCATCTTGATTATTCAGTTTATGGGTAAAGACCAACACAGAGCTTAAAAACATGACTGCAAATAAATGCTAAAGCTGTTTTGGGTCTGCTGAATATGGGAGTCATAGCTGTATAAAGAGTGCTGGATACAGTAAGTAAAGTTGCTCAATGGCACATGAAGCCAAAAAACTCTTTTTATGTGGTATGATTTTACCTGGATCTTCCACAGTGTGGGGCTTATAGACAGGGGTGGGAATCACCAGTGGATCCATGATACGATAATATAAGTCATGATACAACATTTTTGCGATTTTAAATATGTTGCGATACGCCAAGTATTGCAATAAAACAAAAAAACGGTTAACTAACCAGCTTTCCTCTCACTTAAATGGGGATAAAATGATTTAATCTTGAAGCTCTTCTAGACTTTGTAAAAGTTAACGAACTGAATGGATCAAATCCCAGATAGAATGAGTCATTTCATAGGGGTTGTGAGGCTCAAAATAATTAATCTACTGATATACAGACGTCTCTTTCACAATGTAAGTCTATAGGAAAAGGTCTTTTTGGATCCAATGGCATCATGTGACGGACCCAGTCATTGTAATTTCCTGGGGAAAATTCCTGGGAGTTTGATGTAAGTAAGCAACTGTTTGCTGACACGTTTTAGCCTTGACAACTATATAATGGTGATATATATCCATCAAGTTGTTTCTCTGCCCCATTCTAAAAAATTTTGATTAATGCAGTTTTAACAAACAATGGTGCAATTCTAACAGGTTGTATAAGGACCAAATTGCACACAGGAAACCAGTAACAGTTGGTAATGATGTTTAATATCACAGTGCAGCAGGTACAGGGCAGGGCGGGTAAACAACACATAATACAGTTCAACACTCCAGCAAGTTCTCTCCACAAAGTCTTTGGCATTGAGGTTGGTCTGGCAGGCCGAACCGGGCCCGCAAACAGGTGAGTGAGGGGTGACATTAGCCTGAACACACACACACACACACACACACACACACACACACAGTTCAGTTCAATAACAGGCAATGGTACCGTGTAGGAGCAGGGAGGAGACATATTCATGAAGGCTGAAGATCTGGAACCAGGAAAACATACAGTCCAAGCAGAAGAACCAGTAGGGGACAGGCAGGGGACACAATGGCAGGTGTGACAACACGGTGAAAGTCTCTGGACCGCAGGAAACCACAGTCAAGCAGATGGGAACACTCACACTACAGTGTCATCATTGGATGGTAACACCAAGCAGGCACAGGCAAGCAGGGACCAAGGAAACAGAAAAAGATGTCAAGGTCAGGGACAGAAGACTGGTGCATTTACCAGGAATCTGATAAGACAGATAGGTCAGAGGCAGGCAGGGTCAGCAATGGGAAATTAGCCTGGAAAAAAGTGCTCGAGAGTCTTGCATGAGTCACAACAATCTGGTAAGAGAGACTGGGGTATATGTACTGGTTGTGGGTAATCAGGAACAGGTGAACTGGGTTGCCTTGATGAGGGACATAGCTGATACTAAGGCACGGGAAAAACAGGGTGGATGGGAAAACTACGAGTAATGCAGAACTGTGACAGCAATATTTTGGAAAATCATCCCACAATGGACACATCACAATGCTGCTGAAATTACAACTACTTAGTTGTGTCACTTTAATCAGTCGCTATGATATGATTTGTTTTTCTCTTTCACTCTTGTGTTCATACACCGTATAGCCAATCTAGTCAATTTTCATTTCTCAGGGAGAAAAATTGAATGGAAAACATGACACAAATAACCAGACTCTAAACATGATTGCGTTCCAATCTCACAGTGACTTTATTTGTAATTGAGTTTTTAATTAAACAATGAAGCCTGTTATTTAACTATACCAGTACATCAATATAATTATATGCTTTAATATGCCAACTTTCACATCATCACACCCATGCGGGTTGTGTCTCTATGTTCATTTTTGGAGGAGACAGACAGGGCGCCTTTTGTAGAGGAAGCGTCTGGCGAGGATTCAGCAGATGAACCCATTTGTAGAAAGGAAAATAAAGTTAAATATAGGCAAGATGTCCCAGTTACTGAGAAACATAGTCAGGCATCAAGACCAAATTATAAAAGCCTGTTTATATTGAACATTTGACAATTACAGCATTACATACTACGGTCGTTACGGAGACATAATGATGAATCACCAGCAGATGAATTGTCTTTTTGCTGTCTAAATTGGCTCACTTAGAGTGAGGAAACAGATGCCTGCTTCAAGCTAAGCCACTACATTCAGCTGCCACCTGTGGTGCAAAGAATACGAAGCTGTAAAAACAAAATGTATCACACATTCACTGCTGTTTATCTTACTTGATGTTGATGAAAGATAATGATTTTTTCTGACAGACGTTTATGTATTTGAGACTAATAGCTGTGAATTGAATGCATGATTGAGAGATGATGACGCCCCTTTGACCTGTGTTTACGCAAGAACAGATGTTCAGCCTTAGTTGCAGATTTACACACATTAAATTTTATGAACAAAGTCTGGAGGGATTGAGATGAAAAAACCTTTGACATCTCTCAGATCTGAGCAGCAAAAACAGCTCTTAAGTTTTCTTTTACTGTTCAAACCCTTTCTAAAATCTTCCCAGACTTCAAATACTCTTCAAAGCACCATTTAGAATATTAAGCTGACATTATGCTTCCATGCATAACTTTCCATGTTCATCTTAAACTCCTCAAGAATCTGGATGAGTGTGCCTAAATGTATACCGGCTGAATACGTTCAGAATTTGAGCATTAAGAACGCATCCTGTAAAGTCTTCATTTCACGGAGGTGCTAAGTCACATTTTTCATTCATGAATCATTTCACTCCTAACATCCAGCTAATATCTTCCACCTTCCTCTGCACCTCTTTCAAAATGCACCAACAACTTCCTGTCTCCTCATGACATCAGGCTGTAAACCCTCGACGGGAGGCCTAATTCCTCCTCAATAGCAGCCGTGTGTTGGATTCACCTCTGGCGCGCCAAAGGGGATTATGGTTAATGGAGTTGTCCAATACAGAGGCAGAATTAGCCCTTGCTGATCTTCCTGTGTGGTTTCGGCTCAGGTTCATTGTGTACCCGCAGTTGGAAGCAATGAAAAGAAATGAGATTTTGGGAAAGGGAGGATTTTTCCAGCCTGGTACCTGAAGGAAAATGTTTTATGTTTTAGCTATTTGTGCAAACAATGACCGTCCAGATTGTTTTGTGTTGCAGAAAAAAAACATAATCTGAGTGTTTTGAATCTGCCAGACACAGAAGTGTTCAGAGGTGTGTGTAATTATTGTCTGTACGGGGACACAAGCTTGAGGCTCAGCAGGATGAATACCAAAATATTTGCCAGAAAATATGTTGGCATTGTGCATTTCTGCAAACCACAGATACGTTACATCTGCAGGTTACTCTGTGGCAGATGCATTCAAACTTTACATTTTATCTGGTTAGATTTAGGCACAAAACCCAAGTGGTAATGGTTAGAAAAACAGGTTTTGGGGGCACGATCCCCACTGGAAAAACAGTGATGTCAGTGTCAGGAATGTCAGTGTCTAACCTGGCAGGAAACACAGCAATGTCTTGGTCAATAAACTTTTTTTTTGACACTATCCTGGCAGAAAACACAGTGATGTCTCTTTAAAAAAACAATCACTTACAACGGCACTGTCCTTGCTGGAAAAACAGCAACATGTCGCCACAAAAAGCTGCTGGAAACACAGCGATGACTTGCTAAATCACAACAGGTTTTGTTGTTTGTCTCTCTCCACCAGTGGTCTGAAGCTTGACAGGCATCTCACATAGGTGTGACGCCATCCGACATCCCCTCCACCTTACAGTCAAAAAGTCAGCTCTTATACCACGTCACATTGGAAACCTTGATATGATGCGTAAAAAAAATGCAAATGTAATATACAATGCCAACATTTTTTTCTGGTGACTGGGCTGTGATTACATATGTAGTTAGAGATGAAAGGACATTATGTAAAAAGAATCATTCTGTGACTACAGCGACACCTACTGTCACAAAAATGCTTCATCTATAGTTATAACTGGTGTAATTAGTTACCTATCCAACAGAAAATAACACAGTTTACCAAAATGTGTTGATTTTTAATCATTTTCATATTGACAAGGCCACATCAACATCATGTCATGTTTCAGATCTTTTTCTTTTACAGTCTTATTTCAGATTCATACACTCTGCTGGCAAAAAATGACTTCCATAATTATATCCTCCATAACTGACTTCTGACACCTAGTATGATGAGCAACATTTGTTGTTGTTTTTCCCCTAAAAATCCACTCAAAGCATTGATTGATCATGTTTCATAGTTACAGATGACTAAGTTGAAGTTTAATGATGCTGTTGAGTGGATCTGACTCATCTACTGTGGTGACGCCTCACAAACAGCCTGTCACTCAAAATAGCCTGCCCTTAAATATCTAAACATCTAAAATTGGTGCGTGATATAAACATTCACCCCTGTACAGTCACCAAATTTTTTTTGCACCAGGCTGTAAACATGTTTATTTCTGCTGTAAATTTGGGTGTTTTATTATGGGGTTGTTCAGGGATGTATTCACTTTGGAGTCAGCCTCAAGTGACCGTTGGGGGAACTGCAATTTTTGGCACTATTGTGTTGTCTTTATTTTTCAGCCTGGGAGGTTGCCATTCCATACATGTACCTGAGTTTCATGTGGACAAACAGGCTCAGTAACAATGTCTCAGTGTCTCTTGATCAGATATGACACTCCTTTTTTGGCCAGTTAGTAGATTATCTAATGGATGGATTTTTAACTAAAATCTTGTACTTTATAGTCCTAACCCATTCAGAACCCAATTATGTTCCCAACATCAAGAATCTTGTAATGGTTGGCTTCTATTCTGAATGCACTCATTAATCCTTAGCTGTTTTTTATTAGGATATTTTTTATGAGTTAATTTCTTTCATCCATTTAAAAAAATGTCTTAATAGACCTTTTTTTCCCACAAAAACAATGAGGTAATTGTTATTTTTATGGATGGTTAACTCATATCAATGAGTAAAGTGATGGGTGAACATTGCAAATTTATTTTGCGTTTTATTTGTCATTATGACTCAAAATATCCTCAATTGTTGAAGTTTCTTTGGTGGCAGTGTGTTGAAAACCTCCTGACATTAGTATTCTGTGTACATAATCAAAAGGTGCATTGTTAGCTGATTGTATCATTAAAAAAATCAAATCAGAACAGCATTTCCTTTTTTCATTTTCCAATGCTATAAATCTAAAAGTTTTTTTTTTTTTTACATAGATGGGTAATGTAACAGCTCATGTTTACGTTAAATACAGTTTAAACACAAAATACTACCTTAACAATATGATTAATAGACTGAAATGTGCCTTGTACTTCCTTCTTGCCTCATGGTCAGGCTTGGTGAAAAAGGGAGCGATGCTTTACTGCAGAAAACTCTACATTATGTGTGTATGACTGTAATTACCCTATAGACATCCCATCAAATAAGTCTGTGCACTTGGGTTGAGTTAGATGACAGTAATCATAGATCTAAAACATCGTAGACAAATTATATCCATTGGAATGGACAGGAGATCTGAACAGGTTAAGAAAGGTTGACAGTAGACCACAATATGTCATGTTTGGGTCTGCAATGTGCCTTCAACACAGGGGGCTACACTTTGAGTCCCATTTCCTCCTGACACTCAGTTTGTTTTCTTTTAACCATGATCGCAGCCTTTCCCTTACCTTAACAGAGTAGCTTTATTATTTTTTTTATCTTTCAGCTGTTCAGCAAACTGTCATTTAAATTATTTTTGTAATCTTCAAATATGCACTTTGTGCCTGCAGATAGAACAACAAAATACAAAAGCTAATTTTTAGAGGGAAAGAAACAGGCAACATAATTTGGTTATGAAAAGGCTGCTTCCCTCTCTTCTCATTCATTTATGTGGTGTGGTTTTGTTTGTGTTATGGTCTGTTAAAAGGGGGTCAGCCTCAGCGTGGTGATGTATGATGCTCCATTTGTGATGTAGGTGTGGATCGTCTGCTCAATCAGTGCTATTGAAAACAGGTATGCATCATTAGGTCCTCTAAGTAGTGACTGATTGGGCACTGTCAAGTTGTGGAAGGAGGGGTAAAAGTGTTCAGCAGTAATAAAATTCTGCAAATGCTGGTGCACTTGTGGGCTTGTATGTGAGCACATAGAAAAACCAGTGATTTCAGCGGTAACTTTATCATAATATTCATTTATTTGATATTCTTAATATAGAGTGTCTAGTTCAGCCTGGGCTTACCTGAGTAGATGGTACGTTCCAGGTGAGGCTTAGATGATAAAATGAAGAAGAACGTCACGTCTTGCCTGTGGAAGCATCCTTTGTTCTCATGCTGTTCGTTCTACCTTAAACCAACTTGATGTAGCTCATAATTTTGCTCTTTGTTTCATTACAGGAGATAGATATTGCACTCCTCATTGTGCACATGTATATATGAAAAAGTATGCTAGTCCTCACAACAAGAAGAAAACTACATTCTGTCGTTTTTATTCATAAAGGTCTCCTGTCTCAGTATATCACTTTCTTCCCTAATTTAAAACCACTGCTCACCAGTCCAGATCTCAGGCCTGTTTAACTCCAGAACCCCCTCCGGTAATCCCCAACTTTGAAAGACTGCTTTTCACTACTTTGCACCTCATAAATTGAATTAATCACAGAGGATTTTAAAAACCTGAATGTCTCATCCCACTGGATGATTTTAAACTTTTAACTTTAGTTTCGTCTGCCTTTGTTTGCTCTTCTCTCTCTCGGCTGTGCTCTTGATGTCGGTGACATTACCTGATTAAAAACAGGTTTTATATAAGAGTAGGTGGCAGCTTGCTGTGACACTGCAGCTTTTATCTTGTTTTTTTTCTCTTCAGTTTAAACTTGTTTTTGCTAAACTTCCTCGGCATGTTTTGCCTGTTTCATTAATATTTAATAAATGCCACATTCTATAGTGCTGTTTATTTGCTGTGTATTTGTTTATGTGTTTGTAAAGCAGCAACCTCAGGGCTGAAAATTAAAGCCAACATGGAAGTGCCAAAAACTGCAGCTCCACGAGTGGTAAGATAAGGCTGGCTACAATATTAGGTCAGTCCCCATCAATCTCCATGTTAAAATGCCTAACTTTAATGTTTACAGTCCGGTACAAAACAGTTTTGGTCTCTATAGCTCATTTCTCCATTTATGACAACTGTATGGGTAGTAAATTTTTTATAGACTAACTCTTCAATTTAAATGTTATTACAGTTATGTATTACTAGGTGCACTGGCACTTTTTTCGAGACAATACGATACAATAATACGATACGATACAACATGATACAATATACTTTATTGTCCCCATGGGGACATTTCGTACTGGCCTCAGGAGCTGCACAGGTATTGCTGCCTTACAATAATAGTCCAGAAGAAATTAAAAGCGTACATCCTAAAAACATAAAAACATGTACCACACATAACAGTACTGCACATCAGCTGTTCATGAATTGCACCTAACGCCGGCACACAATAAAGCACAACACACTCCCTAAAGCATCAAGCAACATTATTTAAATCTTAATTGAGGTTGGCACAAATTAATTTTTAGAACAATTCTGTTTAAATTTTAGTGACACGTGGCGCCCTCTGTTGACAAATCGCTACCACAGCAACAATGTTGGTTAGGCAAAGTAGCCAATGGTGTAACCCCAGATACACAGAGTATGGGTGTAGTCATAGCTGTCACTATTTCAGTGTGTTGTTGGCTAACAATATGGTGTTGTTTTGGACCCTCACAGCAGATAAGGAAAAACAAAAAAACACTAACAGGGAAAAAAAATGGTAGAAACCTCAGAATGCAACTGAGGAGAGATCCTTCTTCCAGCACAAACTGATGTGTAATAGATGTCATGTGTACAGAACAGATCAACATAATAAATTTACAGTTTAAGCAACACTTATCATCCAGATAATTTCATATTGCAGAAAAAGAGCTTCTCTGGTTTCATGCACCGCTACGCAACTTTCATAGGAATGAACGCGGTCCCGCCTCCAATGCTGTATCCAGGTCTCTAAATACATCCATGACCTCAAAGTTTCAAAACAGGAGTCCACAACTCAATACATGACATCATGGTGGCTATGTCCATTGTTTTTATATAGTCTATGATTAACCTGAGTTTTTGTATTTGACTATCTTTAGACAAAATAGTCAAATTCCTTCTATTAGCTATTTATAAACAGAACATGACACATTCAAAGCACATTTATCTGTTAAATCTACACCTACCAGGACACAAAATGTAACATCTGTATCAACACATTGCCCTGCAGTGTGTCTTGTTGCCATTCAACAAAAAGGGCACAAAGGTGCTGATCCAAACTGACATTTAAAGTTGTTCCATCCGGGCAGAATGTGCAGCCATGCATTCACTCATAATCTGTCACTGTCTCCTATTGTTGCATTTAAAAAAGAGAAGAAGATAAGACCTCCGTGACACTAAACAACTCCCAGAAACACTGTTAACTGTCAGCAGTGTTCAACTTTGTCTACGACTGGCTTTGGTTCAAGTGTTACCCAAAGAGGCGTGACAATCTCAAGTGAGCATTTCATCTTTTTCTTTATTATATCAGAGCAGATTGTCAGTTTCTTTTTTAGCGTAATTATTTCAGAAGCTGTTTACTTTGCACAAACAAACTTTAATTCTGAAATCCATTACTTTTAATTTGAGCTGTGACGCAGAGGCTGACCTGCTGTCCATGAATGTGTGATAGAGTGACTTTAACTGGCTGAAGCACTCATCTGCTGTGTACACCTGCTAGGAGTTCCTCAGTGGGCCGATATTAAGCTTTAATTGAATCTCATTCTCTCTTGGAAGTGCCGGGGCACAGTGGAAATCTGATCTTTGACTTGGCGTCAACTCCATGGCAGGTGGGATGCAGAGGAACTGCTGGCACACCAGCTGTCATAAAGTTAGTGCTGGGACTTTAATATGTTGGCGTTGAGCTTTTCCTAAAACTCAGGGTCTCCAAACATGATTATTATTATATTTCTATTTATTTACAGGATGTCTGTTAGCTCCAATGAAGACAAATTATGGGCAACAGACACTGTCTGGTTTATAAACTGAAATGAGGTCTGTGTTTAACACATAGGCCATAAAATCCATCAGCAAATACACTATTCATGAAGTCTGAAGCCTTTTAGGTGTGTTAAAAGAAAGGCAGTTGGTAAAAAAGTGGCTGTAATATTCTGTCACGTGTTTGTGTCTAGCTTCCTGTTTTGTTGAAATGTGTTCTCATTGTGTGGAGTGTTTCCCGCCTTTGTTAATTATGTCATGTGTTTCACCTGTGTCTTGTTCCACTCACCTGAGTGTATTTAGTAATCAACCTTTGTGTGTTTAGAGCCCAGTGTTTCCCCCATTCAGTTGCCAGATTGTCATTGTTGCCCCAGGGTGTTCATGTTTTCCAGCCTTTTCCTTGTGTTTGATTCCTTTTTTTTTGGCTCTGCTTGGATTTATGGACTTTGCCTTATGTGTAATTTCCCCAAATTGACTCTACTGCCTTCACATGTTTGAATCCTGACCTCCAAAGTAAAGATTTGGATTTGGTAAATTGTTCTTGGTGTTTTGTGTTAATCTCTGCGACTGAGTCCCAGCTTTGAACTAGACCGTTACAGTGGCTAAATGAGAATGCAGAGCGTCGTCACACTGAACACAGCTTTACAGCCTTGTTGTGGTGCCAGCATTAAACCAAGCATCTAACATTAGCTTTTTACTCATGGAGACTGCATTTGTGATCCAAAACAAAATCATAAACACATGTGTTCTTATTTTAATTCCCTATATGGAGATCTTAAGTGCCATATCATAAGCAACTGGACCTGTTATGTCTTAATAGATCCCTATTTGGAGCTAACTGTTGGAGCCTCCAGCCATGTGCTCTCCTGTCACATGACTAATTTTGAAATTAAAATTCTTGAACTTTCCTAAATTTACATTTTGTACAGTGTGGTGGAAATGTAAATACCAATACATCTTACAATACATACATGTTTCATTAAAATTGATGGTTATGTGTCATTAGTATTTCAAAATAATATTAGATCAATATTTAATTCAAAATTTAGCAGGGTTGAATGTCCAAAATCTGGCTCAATGACAAATGAAATGCCACAAAAAACACACCTAAAAGGTCACTTTTTTATGATAAAATTAATGACTGATCTATCATTAATTTTTTGTATGTTCCTTGTGGTGTCATGTAAATGAAACAAAAAATAAAAAAAGTGTCTGTTTGTGTTCTGACAGGGACACAATGATCACAATAGCTGAAAAAACCCCATATACTGTACATTAAAAAGAAAAAAAAACTATCTCAGGTCAACAGTGTCTCAAACAGGTGTTAAAAATCAAAGTGCCTCTGAAGCACAGATCCAAGTACGGATAATCCTTCTATATTTGAAGTATTCCACAAAACAAAGGAGAAAAATGTGGCTTTAAGGCTCCAGAAGGTTCAAGGAAAAAGCCAGAGAAGTGAGGAGACAGTGTAGGTCATAAGGGTGAAGGCAGCCTTTGTTGTAGGGGAGAAAACAGAAGTCATATTTTAAAGGACGATGAAACCAAGGTTCACAACGTTGAGGCAAGCGAGCGGGGACATTCAGTATTTACAATGCGCAGAGAGGGTGCGGGAGCCTAATGGCATCGCATTAAAGACCTCCTGTAAAAAGGGACTTGTTAAATGAACTGCTTCACTTTTAATTATAGAGGATTCACTCAGAAAGACTTGGCAGAGCACTATAGCATCACAAGTACAGAGATAAGAAAAGGATCTCAACAAAGCCGCTGTGGAAATCTGAGCTGCGGACCTCTTTTGATTTTCTTACATCAGAAACGAAGATTCTTCACAGTTCTTCATAAGAAAGTTCAAGTGCGTTCCGGTAAATATGACACACTAACAACTGGACGTCATATATATATGCAAAGGAAGAAAGTAGGAGCAGGAAAGAGCCCCACTTCAACAGACAAATTGATCACTCTATGCCATATGGCGTCCCTAAATATATTTCTGTAAAACTTAAGAAGATAAATGTGCTGTTGAAAGATACTGTTGCTCACCATTTTTTCTCTCATTTCCCAGCTGCAATAGAATTTCTCCCTGCTGCTGCTGTAAGAACAGAGTGGGCTGGGAGACAGAAATCCCAGCATATAATTAGGACTTTAACTGATTTTGCTGGCACCCACTCCACAGAACATCTGAATAATGTTCTCAGTAGAAAATGAATCATGTATTCAGCTTTCTTAAAGCAAAACGCCGCCCTAAGAAAGAACCGGCCGATGTCATGATCTCTGAGAGCAGGAGGAGGCTGATGTTTTTCAAAGTATGTTTTATATGTGATGCAAACTTTTACCATTATTTATTTTTTTTTTTTCGGCACAACTTGTCTCAGTATAGAAGCCATTGATTTATATTATGTATCTGCAACACATTCCAACTCCCACCTCTTTAAATAAAAAAAAATTGGGTGCGGATGCTCAGGGCAACCCGGTCTCACTCCAATTAGTATTATTTGACATGCAGTAATATACATTGTTGTATTTCTCTGTGCTGTCATGTTTACAAATTTTGATATGAATGTCTGAATTTTCATTGCATGTTTCATCTTTTTTTTTGTTTGCAAAATGCCTGCAAAAATCAATATGGAAATGACTGTGTTCTCAAGCAGTGAGACAATCAGGATATGGTTGATTTGGACAATAACTTCAACAGTAGGTACATGTTATTGTGTAATCTGAAGTAATTCAGGGCCTCTGATTGCAGGTGTATCAGATGTTCAGCTTCTGTTACTTACTTAACATCAGTAAAAGTCTACAAGTGTTAACCCAGCAGTTATGAATGAGTTTCGTTTTACACTAACGATAATTGAACCATAAAATGTTTCTTTGGGAAAACACGACCATCCTGTCAATCTGAATCACAAAGTAGCTCTGCAGTCGAAAAACCGTGTCACATCCCTTCCAATTAAACCTTCCATTCATCAAACGCAGGCTGTGATTTCCCGACAATGACGGACAAATCAAATCCGGAGAAAACTGTCTTCTAAACAGCAGCGATCAGAACGTCCCATCCTAAAAAGCCTCAACTCAGTCTCGTTAGATCTTTTACCTCTTTCATGTCTTTGGTGTAAAACATCACAGACGAGCTGAGCTGGTGAACATGAGCGACCTTCATGCGTTTGACTGATGCTGGTGTGTTTGGAGGATGAAGTTAAGATTTTGTTATACCTCTAGAGCTGCTATCTGCCCAAGTCTTCTACAACAGTTTCAATATTTACTAGCATCTGTAATTAAACCATTTAAGGAGCAGATTTGTTTTTCGCTGGTACTATGATTTCCCTCAGAGATGTCAAATTATTCTGCACTGATTGGCTGGCTCCACTGACTGTCTTTTGACTGGACGTGTCTGATGGAGCTTCAGCCGCAGAGAATGTGGCAGAGTAGCTCAAACAGCTTATCCTTAAAATGATTAAGCTTCTCTCTGTCTCCATCTCTGTCCCTCTTGTCACTTTCAGTTCCACATTTCTGCCTCACTCTCTCCCTCTCTCTGGTCTAATTCCCTCTCCAGTGGGAGTGACATGTCTTGTGGGGGGAGTGTGTAACAGTGGGAGTTAATTTAATCAGCATCATGCTTGGGTAAGGCAACCATTTCTCAGCCAGTCCACTCACTGACCTCTAGGTAGTGTGCGTGTGTGTGTGCGTGTGTGCGTGTGTGTGTGTGTGTGTCGAGGCAGGAGATTGACAGGAGGAGTCGATTGTATCAGCTCACTGTCCCAGGAGACCACAACTCTGTACTCTCTGTACACCTTGATTCAGCTCCCTGTGTCTTCAGTCTGAGCTGTTAGACGTGGGTGGTTGTGGGTCTCAAGCATCCAGCAGGGGTAATATTATGGGATGGCAGCAGGTATAGCTGTCGGAGTCCACAATGACAGAGTATGCTCTGTCTTGTTTTGTGCGTATCTTGGCTTTTCTGTGTGTTTGTGTGTGCATCAGAGGGGGGGCTCAGCATGGTTGCTGTGTTTTGTAGCGGCCTCTGCACCTCTCTGTGTGAGTCTGCGAGTAGCCAGCCAGTCACTATCGAGGTTCATCTGTGACGTGCAGCACATAGGGTTTTGTTTTACCCTTAAATTGGCTTTTGGATAGGCTGAATTAAGTAGTTTGCACAGCATGACGCGTTACAATCAGCACTAAGTGGTAACACAGCATGAAATAGTATGAATTAGAAATGCACAATATTGAAATGTTTTCCAGTAGCCAATAATTTATCTAGTCATTTCAGCTGATGCTCTTTTTTTATTATTCATTTCATGCAGTAACACAATCTGTCTATTTTCCACCAGTAGAGGTGACTTATTAGGTGTTGCTCTGATGTCTGGTGCAGATGCAGACATGCAGATAAACTCTGCATTAAAAACTGTCTAATAAACACAACACCATTTTGAAATGTCTGCAAACACATATGGAGGTGGAGCTGAGCAGAATTACTTCCACTAAATATGTAATAGAAATGTTTTCTGTAAAAATATACATTGAATCACTGGATTGTGCCCTAATCTATTATAATAATATAATAACTTTATTTATATAGCACCTTTAAAAACACAGTTTGTAAAGTGATTTAACAGAGAAAGCAAAAACAGAAACAGGATACTAAGAAGGCACTATAACAACAGAAACCAGTCCCAACAGTCCTACCAGACATAAGCAAGACAAAGTTATGGTTATATTATGATAAACGTTAAAACAAGGGGACAAAAAATGCGAAACACAAAATGTTAATATCAATAAATACAAATAAAAAAGAATAAAGGCTTTGAAAACATGAAATAAAAAGACAACATTACACAAAAGCAAGTCTATAAAGATGGGTTGAAGCAGAAATTTAAAAGAAGTCACAAAAAAAGCATGCTTTAAGTTATTTTGTTTACATTTTGGCAAACTGGGACCATAAAAAGTATGCCGAATTAGCTAACCGTACTTCCTGTCTTTTCTGTGAGTTTGGATGTTCTCCCTGTGTCAGCGTGGGTTTTCTCCGGGTACTCAGGCTTCCTCCTACAGTCCAAACATGCAGGTTAATTGGTGACTCTGAATTGGCTGTAGGTGTGGATCTGAGTGTGAATGGTTGTCTGTCTCTATGTGTGATAGTCTGGCAATCTGACCAGGTTGTACCCTGCCTCTCACCCAATGTCAGCTGGGATAGGCTCCAGCCCCCCCGCGACCCCTAAAAGGGTAAGCGGTTACAGAAAATGAATGAATGAATGAATGAACTTCCCGTTTACACTGTACCCATGGACATGCAGACTTGAACTCCTTCACCTACGGCAGTAACTCACTCCAAACCTAGAGGGGGCAAAGCACAGTTTTCCAGCAGAGAACCATGGCCTCAGACTTGGAGGTACTGACTCTTGACCACTTTACACTCAGCTGCAAATCACCGCCCGAGTGTGTGCTGGAGATCACAGTCTAAGGAAGCCAACAGAATCACATCATCTGCAAAGAGCAGAAATGCGACTTTCAGCTCACTGAAAATCAGGCATAAAAAAAGTCAGTCTGGCTCATCGTATTGGTACAGTTTAAATAAATGTGATAAAAATGTGTAAAAGGTTCTGGTTAAGGTATTTTGTTTCCTGTGGATAGAGCATAGACTGAAAAAAAAAATGGACGTGGCTACCTTGATGTCATCCATTAATGTGTTTGAAGCCAAGGTGACCATGGCACGGTAGTGTAGTGGTTAGCACTGTCGCCTCACAGCAAGAGGGTTCCTGGAGCCCAACTGTGTGGAGTTTGCATGTTCTCCCCATGTCAGCGTGGGTTTTCTCCAGGTATTCATCCCAGACAGTGATGCAATGGTAGCTTACTGAGAGGGGAAGTGGGTATGCTCACCTGTTTATTCCAATGGCTTTTTGGCTGATAAGTGGATATACTGTAAACAGCCGGAAAAAGAGATGGCTATACCCCATATACCTGCATATACCCTCCACTACACTAGTGATCTCAGGGGTTTGTGATTAGGGTTATTGATGCAATTCTCATTAATACCCACATTCCCTTATCCTGTCTCATCTACTAATTTCCTACATCTCCCACAATGCTCTTCAGCCACCCCCACAGAACATGCCAGACTTGTATTCAGCTACTGTACAATTCATGTGTAGGCGGAGAGAGCAGGAATAAGAGCCAGAGTCTCAGTTTGAGAGCAAGGTGATTGCAACTGATGGCGGAGAAATATTGTTCTCTGATAGACTATTTCCTGAATGACTGTCAAATGTCACTGCAAATGATTAATCTAGATAAAAGCTTTTTTAAAAATTAGATTCTCAGGAGCAGACACCAAAACCATCAGCATTTCTTGCAGCTGTTAAAGACAGGTGAAAAATACATCCACTGTAGCTGCATTAGGAATATCTTGTTTATCATGGTGTCTGTATTTGGCCAGAGAAATAAGAAGTAAAAACCACTAACCATAAAAATTGACACATTAATGCATCACAAAAAGCATTACATCCGCACATTATTATACTTACCATTATTAGATAGTATACACATTGCATTTTGAGGCCTATGTTCTTCCATTAGCAGTCTGCAAAGATGAAATTCAGCGCTACTTATGCCAAGCACATTATGTTCACAAATGTATGCAAGGTGTCTGTGGGTGCAGACAGGGAAGGAGACAGAGACAGTTTGATGCGACATCACAGTATGTAATCTTGGGTTTGTCCTAGGCTTTGGAGCACAGAGGAGATGTTTTACATGTCTCCTCTATCGCTGTCATTTTGAGTTCAGGGATTCCTCTTTGCTTCTTTAATTATTGATGATAAATATACTGTATTAGACTCTGGGCTGCAGTGAACAAATAGATTTTTGGTTTTGACCTGACAAAGTTCCTGTTTTGGGAGTGGCAGTAGTTTTCTTCTGTGAAATAAATTAGTAATCTGGGTAAGCTTGTCAAATCAGGCTTGTTGTTCTGTTAGATAAATTAAACTTTGATGAAATCCACAGTTTTCAGCAGCACATTATTATCAGACATGCAGTTGAAGCATTTTATCCTCTCTTGGAGTTTTGTGTGTTTTGATTCATGTTGCAAATCCATTTCAGTTCAAAAAGAGTGCAGGTTTGTGTCATTTGAGGACACCTGCAATTAATTGTAGTGCCATCCTAAAGGAACAGTGTGCAAGATTTAGGGGTATATAGTGGCATCTAGTGGTGAGGATTGCAGATTGCAATCAGCTGAAACTTCTCTCAGTTAGAATTCCTTCAGTGTTTATTGTTCAGGAGGTTTTTATCAGGAGCCGAATCATCTGCAGATGGACCAAGTGATTAAAACTGGGACGTTACAAATCAGTGTTTCTCCTATGCTGTTGAGCACATCACAGATAGGCTGCTAGCCCAGCACAAGGTGATTAAACACTAAATAAAACATACTTATTATATTAAATTCCATCAAACAGTGCAGAATAAGTGTAATTTTAGGACACCTGCATCTAATTATAGTGTCAGTCTAAATCCACAAATTGCAACCACTCTTTGTTTTATTCTTCCTCCTGCATTCACTGCTTCTTCAGCATTCGCCCATGATAATATATTGTCTCTGTGACCTGTTGATTCAGATCTATTGCTGTCTTCTGCTGGGTGCTGTCTGGTTTTAATTGCAGCCGTGTCCTGTAACCTCCCGCTCTTACATGTATTTTTCAGATTCACTGCCTGTGTAAATCTTTTGAAAATTGCTGTGTGAACTCCCCCTCCTCCTCTTCCTCCGCCTCCCCCTCACATAAGGTCAAGACTGTTTCCTCGCTGGCTGGGATTGAAGTGCAACAGCACAACCTGGTGGACTTAAATTTATCCATTATAGATGCAAGAGAAACTAAGTCTTTCTTGTACGCCTTCCTGTTTATTTATGACTGTCTGTAACATATTTTTTTGTAGATTTTCTCCAAATGTCATGCTTGCTTCAGCTCTGAAATTTTCTCTTTGCTTGTATTCCTCATCTCGTTCCCTTCCTGTCTGTCTTTGTCAGCTCACCCTTTTTTTTTGTCTCTCTCAATCCACCTCCTTATTACCCAGGCTTGTCTGTCTGTCCACCTTCCCTTCAGTCCTCTCTCCATCCTTTCTCCTCAGCTCCTTTCACACACTTTATATAGGCTCCTTGAGTGGGTGATATTTAATGCATTAACAGCTGGTGCTTGACACGGTGTGCTTCATGCAGCACAAACTGTTCCTCAGCAGTACATATTTGGCAGATGACTCATTATATCTGGATCCTTCTTTTTTTTTTTCTCCAACAGCTAACTGATGATGTGATGCAGTAATGGAGCATCAATAAAATTGCAGCTGGAGGAACAATAAAGAGTGGGAGGGTTGTGCTTTGATGTTTTTGACACGATGGCAGCAGCAAAATAAATACGGACGTAAATCCATTCGTCAAAGATGTAAAGCATCGCCTATCATCCAGTGTTAGAAATATTAATAATAATGGCACTGGTTATTTGGCCAATAGCCAAAAAAGGTGCTGGCAGAACTAATTATCCTTTTTGTTTTTATATAGCAAATCACCGTTTTAAAGGAATAGTGCAACATTTTGGGAAACTCATTTACTGTATTTGTTTTCTTGCTGCAAGTTACTGTCAATAAAAGACTGATATCACTCTGGTATCCGTCAATTGAATTAAAAAGATTCATGCAGAGCACTTAGCATAGCTTAAAGCTATAGCTGTTGAGAAACAGTTTACCTCTAAAGCTGACTATTTAAACATCTCATATCTAAATTATTATATAAGCTGTTTGCAACATTAAGAGCATGTCTATGATTCAGAGTCTGGGGTGGGATTGCCTGCACATGATTCTCAACATGGAGGTGGCTGAGTCCTGCGGCTATCAGCAACAGTGCTAACTCAATAAACAGCACTATCAACAGCAACAGTGCTGACTCACCTAATACGGTTAACCTGGGAGGGAACTGGAGGGTGGGTGCTAGACTTCTACGAAAGCAGTGCAGAGCGGTGGCAATGCGTAAATTCGTGCTTCCAAGGATAGCAAAGACATTACCCGCCTTACTCTGCCACAGATTGGCTTGACATTCTTACCCTAACCAATCACACTCTTCTTGTCTAAACCTAACCAACATAACCAACGAGGGCAACAAGTACCTGCCATCAGAGGAAAAGTAGGGCGGGTCATGCTTTCGCCATCCCAGGAAATGCAAATTTGTGGCAGATACACACACACACAGGAACTCACACGCATAAACATGGACACACTGCCTGACCATCTACCACAACACACAGAGGCTGTGCTCAAGATGCCATTACTGCCACTACATCTTTACATAAATGAAATAGTGTTTTGCTGCAGTATTAATGCTCTGACTGTCCCAACAACTCCTTTAAATCTGTATGAAAAAAATATTTTAACCGTTTTTTCTTTATATTTAGCTATTTAGCTGAGCTTGTTAACTAGTTTTTACGCATTGTCACTCACAACATGTACTGTTGGGGTGTTGCAGCTGACTCAATATGTGCATATACAAATATTTTTAATCTAATTATCAAATCTGTCTATACACTCCCTGGTAACTGCAGAAGTACCCCAGCATAAGTACGGCTGGTTGGGAATCCCTGGAATTAGCTACACTGGCTTTGGCCAGCACAGGCAATACCTGTTTGTGAAAAAATTTTGGTCTTTTTGTGTGATTTTTGACAATCAATAAAATATTTTGCAATGTCTGTCCTGTAACATAGCAGTTTTTGTTTTATTTTAACATGCTGTGAAGGATCCAGCAGTATAAGGAAATAAATTGACGCAAGGGTAGATTATTGTGGTGTGATTTTTTCTTTAACAGAACTCTAATTATTCCTAATGTGAAATGACAAAAGGTTGCTGTTTACTTATTGTAAGAGAGGCATTAGATTAGTACAGAAATGAAAACCTGATACCCATCTTACCTCTGTGTGAGTTACCTGGGTGCGCTGAATGTCAGAGGATGTGTAGCATGTACATGAAACATGATATCATGTTTGCTGTGCTGCAGGTGGGAGGAAGTAATCTCATTCTGACTGGTGCATGATGGATGTTCCCCCCACAAATCCAAGGATTCAGCCCTGCCCTGTGTCAAGTTCAATCCCCAAAAGCCATGACATCTCTCTCTCTTTCTCTCTGCTGTCTTTCCTCCTTCTCGCTGTATTTGTGTCTTTGTCCATCTTTCTTTGTTGTTCCTTCCTTTGACTTTGTTTGTGTTCTTGTCACCATATCTGAAGACAGATTCTTTTCTGTTCTCTTGTTTTTCTATCATGGTATGCAGTGAGTGCTGGGTGTGTGTGTGTGCGTGTGTGTAGTTGGTGCCTGGAGATTGCATGTGTGGGGGGTGAAGAGTTTTAACCCCTTAACACTCCGTTTTAACCTTTTATTTCCCCCCAGATAACTTTAAGTTTGTTAAAGGCATCTAATTCTAGAAGATAAAGACTCTCATGTGTGTTACCTATCAGTAACAGCCAGTTAGCTTAGCATAATGTCTGGAAACAGGGAGAAACAGCTGTCTTAGCACCTCAAAAGCTCAGTGATTAACATGTTATGTCTAATTAGTGTAAGCTGTATAAAAAAATATCCAAAACTAAAAATGCCTGACAAAGAAACAGTTGAACGACAGTGCGTCATTTTTACATTTTTAGTTCAAACAGATTTCTTTAAAAAAAGAAGAAGAAACATACAAAGAAACATACTTGATAAACTAAACAATGCATCTACACATTTAGAACTATGTTACCTCAGCAGCTTCAGAAAATGAATTTGCTGCATTATGTGTAAGGTCATCCACATAAGATTATGGTAACGAGTAATGTTAAGGGTTTAAACTAATACCATGACTTTGCCAGACCCTGAAAAGGAGATTTTGAAATGTCGTGATTTTTTTCAGGTCTTCCCTGAGCATGGGAATTCTGTATAGTTTACACAAGTAAATAAATCTGTCATTATGAATCATTTTTCTCAGCCTTTTTCTCTTGATATTTCTCTTGTGGATCTGGTCAGTCCCTGTGGTCACTCTCACTCTCTGTTCTCTCATTGTCTTTTCCTCTGAAAGATTAACACACTATTGCAATTCTTCCTTTTCCTCCTGTCCCTCTCACTCTCTCCCCCCTTCCCACTATCTCCAGTCCTGTTATTATTCTATCCAGTCCCCAGTGGAGGGGAGAGGAGAGGGGAGGCCCTGCTGCCGACTTTGTACTGTCCAAATGTTATTTCATCTCATTCATCAGTGCCAGCTTCTAGCCTCAGCGGAGAGGCAGGATGCTGGTGAGAAGGAGGTGATGAAAGCGCTTTGATAGACAAGCTAAATTACCGGCAGTCCCAATTCCCCCTGGACCTTTTTCTCTTGGATGGCGTGAAATCTGTAGTGCCATAATTCCAGTGTTAATTAAGTCTTCTTGAGATGTCACTTGAAATATAGCGGCCCTCACAAGGAAAAAAAGAAATCACATTTTACAATAAGGCCTGTGTTAAACGGACATTGCCTCCCTGCACAAAGGAGGTTCTCACTTAAAATGCATGCACTGGCATTTCAGTGTTTGAATCTAAATTGCTACTCAAATCTGATTTAATTGGAAGATTTCTCATATCTAGGATGAAAGGCACACACGATGTGAGCTGCCAGTGGAGACAAAAACACATCCAGTGACACACCCTCTGTACCATTGCCTCTAGTGCTTTGACAATGTGCCTTTGAGGCATCTCGAGGCATCGAACACACCAGTCAGCTTTCCTTTTAGTTTTTGCATCTCGTTGTGCAGACAGGAGTTTTAGGTAAATAATGTCGTCCTTCATGGCACCAGCCCTTTTGCTGTGCCACCAAACCCAAACTACTGTCATGTGAATAACACAAGATGTACTGTATGCACTGTAGTGACAGTGCTGGAAAATCTGGGTACTCAAAAGACACATGTACGATGCCTCAGGATCAGATTTTGTGGTAGGGAAGAGTTGCCCTGATTGTAACATGATCCAACTTTTTTTTTAATCTACATATGTAGCCTGACCTACATTTGTCTCCTGTCACAAACCACTTTTTTTTTCAATAGAGGAAACTCATCTTTAGGAGTAAAACCGAAAGCTGTTACAGATACTGAAGTCATCGAAGTCCAGCACTTGGGAGGTGACTTGCAGCATCAGACACAGACAAGCAAAGCCATCCTTCAACACTGGTATGATACAGGGTTGAATGCAGTGGGACAAGAACAAAAGTTAAGGCGGTGAAAGTCCAAGTGGGGTGGTTGGGAGAGGTGGTGGATGGGTCGAACAAACACTAGCTTTTAACCGGGAGAGCGGTGCTCATGTCCCATAAGATTATAAAGCCAAACCCTGTCCATTTTTTCCTAACCCCAACCAAGTGCGTTTGTTGTTGAAGGAAAAAAAAAAAGTCAATTCGCAGTGTTGTACCAACGTGTTTATTGCGACTGAGGCAGTATGTAACGGTAAATTCCCCGTGAAAACGGAAGTCCATTTTGAAAGAAGACAATGCATATAAAAGGCAGAACTTGACATGGTGTCCCAGAACGTCAGCAACAACGTACCCAGGGTACCTTGCATGTTGTATGTGGACATGGAAAGTCCATGACCAAACGTTGGTATGTGATAAGGTTGGAGTGAGAATGTGTTGGATAAGAACTACCTTAAATGACAGAAGGCCATCTTTGGGAAAATGAATTTGATGTGTACTTCGACTTTTTAGTTCGACCCATGTCCCATCCACTAACATGGAGGGGTTGGGGTTCATGACCTACACTGCACCCAGCCACCAGGAGGCGATCAATATGTTTTGGCTTCACTTTGGGGGAGCCATTATGCCGCCCATCTCTGTAAGACAGTGGATGTTACTAATAAAGCTCGCATTAATCTTAATTGTATCAACAGTGGGAGTCATGGTTGTAACACGGCTAAAAAAACAGCACTAAACAAATGGTTGTCATGGCAAAGCAGCAATGTTTCAGTCAAGCACCTGTTTTTACGTTGTTTTCATACCAGAGGTTTGATCTAACATTTGGCACATCTGTGTCTTTCCTTGTTGGCAAGTACATTGATACACCGACATAGCTAACTTTGATTGATAGAAGTTGTAAAAATACGTTACAATCCTCATCTGATTGAAAATACAACTGAATGACAGCTGACTGAACACAGAGTGCATGTATGGGGAGGCCTGTGTCTAATTGTGCAAAACATAGCAACAGCCCAAGTCACTAAGCTTTACAGTCTATGCTATAGCTACACAATCCATTCATATTTACAAGTTTTATTGACAAAAATGCAAGTTACACATACAAGTGATACACATACAATATTATATTATTAGATAAGTGATCAAGCTGTGCTCACAAATCTAGGCAATTACAGATGTAACACATTTTACAAATGAGCCGCTGGTCTCACCCAGCTCTGGTGTTCCTTACAGACCAAAACTAGCATGCATGACATGTGGACACTATACTAACTGATGAAGAACAGACACATGCAGACAACTGTGTGTATTTTAGCCTCACAAAACACAAACACAACTCCATATTTGAAAAATACCCCTGGATCTTAATTATTACTTAGTCTGCGCTAAGCTAGTTTTCCAAAGACCATTCCCTGCAGAGTGGATGAATCCTGTTGTTATTTCTCAGGGATGTTTACCACTGTGCTGGTCACATGCCGAGGTGATGAGGTCATGATGACATTTACATAGCAAGACAAAACATGCGAGTTACAACTGTGATACATTACATTTAGTGTGACTCTTCCCTATAGGCTAACCACATTGTGCAGATTTAAATTTGGTTCAGACATTAAACTTGTTCTTCTAGCTATAGCTTTTTCCTTCAGATGTGTCCAAGAACATCAGAGCTGTGAAACGACTTTAGTATTGGGACATTTTAACTGCAGTTTGGCAGTAACTGTTTTTTTTTTGTTTTTTTTTTATCATCCCGTCCTCCAGTGTCTGCACAAAGACAAATTCTCCTTTGGGCCACACAGATAAACATGCATGTGTGCTGTTTAAATCGGCAAGCGGGTCATTTTGACACATCTCAAGCCCGATACGGAGCAATTAATTTCACAAGATCAAAACCACTATTCATGGCTGCATATTTAGCATTTTCCAGCAGTTCCTGGAATGAGGCATTTATGTCAAACCATCTGTGTAAAGTGGTGACAGCAGCCTGCCAACTGGTGTCCTGTCTCATTATCTCACACCTATCTTGAACTCGTGCTGCTAAAAGAAAAGGACCTGACGTCCCCAAAGTCAGATAAAGGCACTTAACTGTCAGATATATTATAGGTCAACTTCAAAAAATGCACAAGGTTCAGAAAGTCCGTGAAGAACGGCAAGGAGGAAGACATTAAAGATTTAATGTGGAATTAATTGTGGAGACTGACATTTCTAACTAGGCACTAACACTCACAGCAAAAATGAATGGACACACACATATACTGTACAGCTGTTATAGATATACTGTGCAGGATTTATCTACAAATCAATGTATTGACTCATATAAAGATAATCCCTGTCAATCATCACGTATGGCCCACTAGAAGTGCGTGGCAGTGCATTCATCTGCAGACTCTGCCTGCATTTTCTTATCATCCTTGCCCGACATAAGCCTGGAGGTGATAATGCGTTTGGTCATGTGTGTGCATGTGTGAGTGTGTGTATCTGTCAATCCGCAGCTTATCTCGCAAGCTACCAGAATCAATCAGCCTAATACTTTGTATGCACATTTATGACTGTGTGTTTAAGGACCTCTCATAATTGTAGTGATTCGCAGTTGTTAGAAAACCTGTTTTATTGACTGTTTTATATCTGCACTGACAGCTGACTCCTCACTCCTCTTAACCAGCCAGTAGGGGCTCCAAGTTTTCCAGAAATTAGCTTGGCTAAAAACAACAAGCCTTACCCAGTCTGTTGTATGCCACATTTTGGCCTCCATCGTGGCTCAAAAACTGACAATCATAGAGAAGTTTAATCTCTTCTTGAACCGCAGCAACTGCAGATTAATTCCATACATGATATGTTATGATCTAATAAAGTTAGATACAACATCAGATGAATTAGTCTCCGTTTTTGTTATCTTCCCTGCCACCTTGACAAAGGGAGCCAGGAGGGACATCTACCAGGCGAAGCTGCCACCCTGTTTTGTTCCGTCCACTGCATGGTGTCAAACCACACCGACAGCATTTCAGAAACGAAGCGTTTTGCTTCCCTGATTTTGTAGACTTTGATTTTGTTGATATGGTCAATTTTTCTTGACATTTATAAGTAAGTAGGCTCTGTAGTTAGATGGTTTCATTTATTGTATATTTTCATTGTGTGTATTGTTACTTCCTACTTTGTTTTGCTGTAGCCTGAAAGGGAATACAGTTCAAAATCCAGTTTTAAACGACATGGATTAAAGATTTCTAGTTGTGTTTTATTCAGTAAAAGTACATGAATCCTCATAATTGTATTGTATATATATTTTACATACAGTGCCTGTTAGCAGGAAAACTCGATCTGCTCTGTGCAATGCACCATAGCTCTGTCAGAAATACACAACTGGTATTTTTATTAGCTTCTAAAATGCACTGTGGCATGCCTGCTAAAATAACAACAATTGATTACAGTGGCCGCAATCAGCTTGGGGGGCAGCCTCATGAAGATCTGCACTCTACTGAGTAAACTTTCCTTGTTTTATTCTTATTTTACTTTATTTGGGACATTTATGGACGTGCGGCCTCCTGAAAAAATCAGCATGCAGGTGAGGTTGGGACTTGATACAAAGGTAAAAAGACAGCATGTGTCCATGAAGATGCTACGAAAATACACAAAAAGCACGCAAATATAGCCAAGTGAACAAAGCTTGTTCCAAAATTAGAGTAAATCTGGAAAAAAGGAGCAGGGGCTGGCCTGTTTTACCTGTTCCACAGGTGGATACCAGTGGTAAGCTTAGTTAATTAGCTTGCAGAAGTAGCCTATTGCCTCTGCCATTACAAAAAAATACAACATTTCTACAATAGTAACTTGCAGTAGACTATACAAGCAGTGTAGGGAGGAGGAGCCAAGTTTAAAAGTGTTGACAAACAGCAGCACAATCGACAGTTCCTGCACAGTACACCTTTGCCTCACACAACAGATTAGCAAAATGTTGGGATACAGTTAAATAAAACTTCAACAAACTGTCTTGTTGTAAAATTCTCAAAAAATAAAAAGTTTAAAAAAATTAATAAAACTTTTTGTGCAATGTAAATAATTCAATGTTTTAGAAATGCTATTGACCATATTATGGAGTCCTCAGCTATGCCAGCAGCTCTGTGAGGCTGTAGCCTAGGTAGGCACAGTGGTGCTTTGAATTAATTAATTTAATTTTTTTTTTTTATTAATTTAATTAAATGCTAACGTCAGCATGCTAACATGTTCACCAGAACAATGCTAACTTTTGCCAATTAGCACTTAAATGTACAGTCAAGTAGAGCTGGGTATTTGGTCATAAACCAAAGTACTGGACATTTGGTCTATGATTTAAAGATGGCGCTATGGGGAAAGTTAAAGTAGCTGCGTTATTTCAGTGGTGGACCAATATTGTGGTCCCTAGGGCTAAAATTGCGAGCCAAACAACACTTTAATATGTAAACATCCAGGTCACTAATAAACTTTTCTTTTCAATATTACTTTTTATTTTGTCGGACTGCTAGAGAGCCTTGAGCCCTGTTCAGTCATGTGTCCTTGAGCAACATGCCATCCTGTACCTGTGACGTATCAGTCATATTAACCCGTGTGTCTTCATGTAAAAAGTCCTTGAAGGGCCAAAAGTTATTTTTCTCAGTCAACCTCTGTCCTCTCTTTCTTCGGCTCAACAGAGGATTGAAAAAAAAGATGCATTTTCAGAAAAAAGGTTAGAGATGTGAAGTGGAGCATTCAGCCATTGTCAGTTTGTCACTGTCAGCTGGGCCACCAGAGAGCTTCACCCTGGGAGGCGGGAGGCTTTGACACAAGGAGGTCGAGGTATTTCTAGTTTCTTATCTCCCAAAGGAGAGGGCTTCATGTCAGAAAACCGCATGAACAGAGAGACAAGAGCAAAGACACTCTGTGGGTGTAAATGATGCATTTTTCATTACACGGTGTTCCTGGTCGCCCTGTATAGCTGTGTAGGTATAACATGGCACTGTAAGAATTTGAGACTGTGTCTGCTCCCCAGTCCACACCATGCTACCATCATTTGAAATCATCAAGACATTTTGAATAAAAGCATCCACAGATTGTAGAGACTGAGCTTAATGAGAGTCAGTTACATTGAAGCATGCATAGTCTGATTATGGTCACTTTTTTGTTTGTTTTGTTTTGTTATGGAGATCTGGGAGATTTTAAGCATCAAATTTGACTGGATGCTGACGATGCATGTAAATAAACATTCTTATGAAGGGATGGAGACAATGCAGAGTCATAGATCTTTCACCCTCAAACCCTGAGATCTTAACTGCTGCATCTAAACTATCTTTGCATTACTGTATATAAAGAACCTCAGTCTATAAAATATAAACCTGAATAGACTATTACACCATGTGCTAATGTTGGTCCTTTTAGAATGGACATTTAAAATGAACCTAACTGTGTAATTAACAGAGCATTGAGCTGTATTTTTCCATATTTTAGTCTGATTTGTGGCTGCAGAGACCGAGTGTTGACGCTTTGGTATTGTAGGCAAATGCATTGTTCAAACAGGATTTCTTTGTGGTGCAGGATTTGGTACGATATTGACCAAAGAGCTGAGTAATTACCTGATGAGCAATCTCAGCAATCTCTGTAAACAGATATCTACATATGAAAGCACATAAATTAATGAAAAGCTGATAAAAAAGCTGAGCTGGCATCAGATGATGGCCAGTGTGTTCTTCCTCTTTTGCTCTCAACATGGACTGTTTACCTCAAACACACTCAAATGTGATTAGCCAATACTGCTCAGACTACAAACTGTCATGATCCTGGGTTTTTGTTTATATTCTGTTATCCTATATATTTGTTTGTGTTCCTTGTTTCATGTCATTCATTCATGTTTAATCTGTTTCCTGTATTATTTTATAGATTCTCTCCTCATGTGTCATGTCTGGTTTTACTTCCTGTCTTTGTGTGTTTTCCCACTTGTTTTCTGTCACACCTGTCTCGTTAGTCTTCCCTTCACACCTGTTCTGTATTAGTCGTTTGCTCCACCCTAGTGTTCCCCTCCACACCCTTGTTGTCAGCCAATCTCCATTTTCCTACTTTTACCCCGTGTCCTCCTTCTCCAGCTGTGTCTGGTTCTTGTGATTAGTTTCCTGTGTATATATACCTGTGTGTTTTCCTTCGTTCTTTGTCAGTTTGTCCTGCATTCATCTCTGTGCTCGTTCCTGTGTTCTTGGTGTAATTCCCTGCTTAGTTTCCTGCCTTGGTCTGAATGTTTTTTATCGGCTGCATTAAGCTTGCTTTTTGTTAAAACTTCAGCCTGCCTTTTACTCTGCATTTGGGTCCTCCCTGAATGGATTTATGACACAAACAGATTGCAAATGGATGACAAACAACAGGCGATATGAAGAAAATTATAGATCCAGTATGTTTGACTTAGTACCTCAATATCAATGTTGCAACCATATTATAGGGTTGACAGTAGCTGCTTTCACTAAATGTTAGATTTGATAAGTAATCATTGATATTGTAGATATAATGATTAAGTGAGTGAAGGCAAATAATACAACAGTTAGAACAATTCAGAAAATGACATCACTTTACTGTTATGCAACCTTCAAAGTCTGGAAAATGAACATTTACAATATTGCAATATAAAATCTAAGATGATATCTGGTTTGATATCCAGTATCAATATAATACTGATATATTGCCCAGCCTTACCAGAATACTACTGGTAGCACAATCTTGTCCCATTACAGACAGATTATTTAGATATCTGTTTGTAGAGATTACCTGATGAGTAACACGTGATATTGACATGCTCTCTTTGTATTGGTCTAAAATACAACATTGACAGCTGTCTGATGAATTAAATTGTTCCTTTTTTACTTTAGTGCTTTTTGCACCATGTAAACATCTTCAAGTAAAGACTATTTCTAACCCTTACTGAGCATAGTATTAGTTCAGGACACAATGTCAAGCTCAGCTCACATCCCAGCTACATCAGTTGATCTCAAACAGCCCAGTCGACTGATGGAGCAGCTGACTGACTGAAGGGAGCTGATAGATCACATGATTCCTTTCTATGCAACCAACTGGCTCATTCAGGTTGCCCTATTTAAACTGCTCTGGCCTGCCTACTGTTGCAGCTTCCTCTGCAGGCCACTTAACAACCTGCCTCCACCCCAGCTCCTCCTTTTCATGTTGTCTGACTTATCAATGTCTTTTCTGTTTGGCATTGATGCTGCTCTGTTCTGTTCCCGTGGGGTCTTTGCTGCTGCCTTAGGCTTTCCATGTAGGTGCATGCAAGGGCAGGGGGTTTGCTCTCTGCCTCGGGCTTTCCTGGTATGCACACGAAAGGGCAGAGAAGTGTGCTCTCTCTGCTTCAGGCTTTCCACGTAGGTGCGTGGAAGGCTGGAGAGGTGTGCTTTCTCTGCCTGAGAAAAGACAGAGAGTCCCCAGAACAGAGCCATACCACCAAATAATACAATGCCATAGAAATAAAGTTGTCTTTGACAAAAGTGGTCCTGACTGAATTATAGTATTAGCAATGTGCAGATGTGCTGGTTTTAAGACAGTTGATTCAATTATATTTAAAGGCTTTACAATTTGTACAACATACAACAACTAACATGCAGAGATACAGAATGATAACATAAAGTAAAGTAAGTAGGTTGAAACTATTTCATCAACATATTTTTAGGATTTCTGTGGGATGGCAGCGACTGTGACTGGGACAGGACATAAATAGAAGTCAACTAGAGTCGGCAGAACAGTAATTATAATAGCAATTCTTAGGCCTAAAGATGCAGTTCTTATATGAATATACACTATTTTCTTTATTATTTTTACAGGATGAGACTCATTCTGCCGGGACTGGGCCTGGACAGTACTATTTTTTTACTCCATCATGGCAGTGGGCTGGGTCAGGAGTGAAAATCCTCCCTTGTGTGTCATCGTCTACCACAGAGACCCGGAAGG
Source organism: Cephalopholis sonnerati (assembly GCA_019142605.1). NCBI lineage: Eukaryota > Metazoa > Chordata > Actinopteri > Perciformes > Serranidae > Cephalopholis > Cephalopholis sonnerati. Next base: position 24,802,943 of record JAGQAX010000004.1, on the reverse strand, counting down.
ATAGCGCACACATCCACACAAGAGACAGAACTCAACAGTACCATTCACATTTCAACACTGTGTATGAGGTGTGAGGAGGGTGTGTGTGCGCATGTGCATGCAGGTCTGAGTCACGACTTCCCACATCTAGGTGGTTGCTATGGAAACGATTCCACAAGTGTAAGAAACACTCCGTCACTAAAGTGATTTGGTGCAGATAAACAGCGCTGATGAAAAACACACGGCAGTTATTTCTGCAGTCTTAGATTTCACTCGACACTCTGGAAGCAACAGTTCATCTGTTCTGACTGAGCGTGCTAAGAGGAGAGGAGCCTGAGGGAAATACAGTTTTAACGCAACGCTAATACAGCAAGTAATGCAACATATAGCACAGTCACTTAATGCAACAAAGACATCTCTAATAGTATTCTATGTTCATTCAGATTTGTATCACACTTCTCTATAATGTAAAATTACAAGTTTCTCCCGTTCCTAAAGTCAGATTCAGCTGGACCTTTTGACTTAACAAAATGTATCAGAGCTTGTAGCTCAGATACCTCATTTTCTATAACATTCAGGGCACAGTAAATCTATTCTTAAGCTGATATCTTTTGTTAGAGTAGTTGTAAAGTTGTGTATTCACCAAGATAATATAGCACAGAAGTGCCAGCCTCTCTTTTCATCTCAGTCAGTATCATTCACTTTCTGCTTCTGTCGCTTCCCCCAGTGTTTCACAAAGGAAAACACTCACAGCTACAGCCTGGCATCGTATTTCTAACACCTTTTACCAAGTTTTGTGCACATACAGCATGATGTGCTTTTGCCATTGGTATTCCTACATGCTGAGTAAAATCTTACTTTATTACTTATGTTTGGAAATGTTGAACTGAGCTGAAGACAGGAGCAGGATGACTGAATAATTCATGTTCTCAAATAAGAAAGCACAATATACAGGAAGTGTTAATACTGGAGGTGAGTATACATAATTGCTTTAATGGGATACATGATACATACGTACATAATCAAGACTTTCACACAAATGTCACCCTGTCTGAACCACACATTGTAAAACAGTAAGCTTTTTATTTATTTATGTATTTATTGGTATACTGAAGTAGTTTGTTCTTATTAATAATTAACTATTTGTGCTTGTTTGTGAATTAATTCCTGAGCTAAAGGTTCAATAAGTTTCCTGTGCACACGGCAGCGGGTCTTGCAGCCTTGAGGTGCTGCAGAATGACGTAATTAACCAAAGCTTTTCGATTTTTTTTTTTTTTTTTTTTTTTTATAAAACTGGGTTCAGGGACAAAGACCATGCCTTGAACACATCCCATTTTTGTTCAAAAGTATTGAGCACACCTGATCCATCCTCTTTCTCTTCAACGTATTTCTCATTCCTTCATCCCTCAACCAGTCAACCCTCGACCCCCCACCCTTCATCCCCTTCATACCTTCATCGCACATCCTATCTTCCCTTCAACCCCCCGATCCTGATCCCTTCAGTCTCTAATCCCTTGTTCCTCATCCCTCCATGCTTTCCTCTAAACCATTACTCCATCATACGCAATAAACCATTCTAAATCTTTATCTTACTGGCTGTGGTCCTCGTTAATGAATAAAACTTAAATCTTTTAACTTTGGAACATTTCGGCATGAAAATAACAAACAAAAAATTGAGTATCATTTCAAAATATTGCTTTTGGTGATTTCAATTCTGAGCAACAATCCTAAAAAACAAAACAGGCTGTTGCCATTGCCTTACAAAACAACCCCTGTCACTTCTAAGATTTGGTATTGGGTTCAACAACTCCTTTGTAAAGGATAGGACAGGTTTGTGGTCATGGTGAAAAACTGATTGACTGTTGGAGACAGAATACAAACCACAGTCTAGGGTGTCAAAGTCAAACTCTTTGTGCATCTAACCATCAACGCTGACATCATCCATTAGAGAGTTTTTGCAGCCACAGGTCAGGAAACATAATATCGTTTTTTGTTTGCTTTATTTTATCTTTATCTAACATGCCAGGTGTATATATGTATACACATGCAGTTCTGACACTGAACACGGGGTAGAGCATAAATGTAGCTCATAATTTGTACATCATATCACAGGTGCTGTACTATTTTTAAATTTAAATTTTTCTACATATACTCACATTCACCTGCACTAATAAGACCTTGATTAATTTAACTGGCTTTTGCCTCAAAGATCACTGACCCAGATCTTTGGTTATTTCAGCAGACTCACTTTGTCCCTCACTGTCCTTTTTTAACAGCTCCTTTCCTTTATGGTGCTTCTATGAAAGAACCACTAGAGGGCAGCAGAGTAGCTCTTTTAAAATGACCCCACATCTCAGAGCTCACATTAAGTGTTGGGGAAACTACATTTAAATTATAGGTCACCAAATTACTACTCATTTCACAATAAAAAGTAGTTAAACTACAACTTAATTGCTCCCAAAAATAGCTTGTCAGAATAATAGTAGTTTCACAAAGTATTTTAACTACATCTAAACCAGTGGCATAAGGAAGCTACAATGGGCCAAAGTGGCCACTATTTGATGCGCCCTGATACACACTATAGTGCACGTATTGCCTCGACACAAACAGAGACTTGACATAGGACTCAACATACATGTTACCCAACAATCATCATTGCATACCTGACAAAATATACAAAAGAAAGTAAGAAAATATTTATTTAATTGGACTGTTTTTAAAGTATATATATAGATTTTATAACTGCTGACTATTCAAAATAATTAAAAAAAAAGTTTGCCTTTCTGAGGACATATAGAGCAAATAGCACCATTTTTAAATCATCTATCTTTGAACATAGGTGTACAGTATTTCCAAGGTGGCAATCTGAATCACTTGCAAGGGCGTGCTCTCTCTACGGCCCCTCCAACCCAGGGTCTCCAGTGCAGTTGTGTTGCCTGTACTGTCTATATTTATGCCCCTGATCCAAACTACCTCACGGAAAATTATCACAACCTGAGTCTGGAATCTCACATGGTGATACAACTGAGCTGATCATCTATGCCTAAAGTGTAGGAGTGTTTGATTTGGGAACAAGGGCAAACATCTTGGTTAGAGAGGTGATTTTAGTAAAATAGCAGGTGATTGTAATTAAATGACAACAGTGGCCAAGAGGCTGTGGCACTTTCAATATTGTATGGCAAAAAACATCATGAGAGTACTTAATGTAGGGAATCTGCCACCCAGCTACTGCAAATGGTAGTTAAACTAGTAACTGAACTACATGCAGTTAACTATGCCCAAACACTGGCCACATACCAGTGATGAGCTCATTAAGTGTTCACGGTCAGTGGTATGCAGCAACATCAGAGGCTAGTGTTGATATATTTAACGTAGGTGGAAGATATTTTAAGTTTGACAGCGACTGTGAGTGTTGGAAAAGATATTTTCCTCTGCAGCTGTAAAAGAAAACAGAAGCTACTGGTTTATATATACAGTCCTGTGGTTTGAAGGTGGAAACCTCCTCTGAGGCTTCAGGGAGTCAAACAGCTGTGTGTGGCCAATACTGAGATGTGGGTTAGATTTTCTGTTTAAAATCTCTAGGTGGCACTGTTCTCCTGTGTTTATGGTGGATGTATGGTCATACTGTAGAAGACTGTTCTTTGTAGTGTAGAATAACTGCACACTGCTGTTCCCCTACCACAGGCGCCATTTATGATTCTTTCAGGTTCAATAAAACGATGTATGACATGTAACTACAAACTTTTCTTATCACTTCTTCTTCTGCATCAGCTGTTTACAGCATTTACTGTAGCATCTGTTACTGTAGCATCTCACTGAAACATCAGCTGATCAACTGTCAGCTTATTTGTAATAACCAGTTTTATTCCACAGATTCAGCCTCCTCTCTTTATGTGTTGAACCACTTTTGTATTGTTGACTTTACAGATACCTGACGTTCATAAGTTTACAGCTGTGAAACTCTAAATCCTCTATAGTATTCAGATCAATTAAATCTTTGTTTTGCACCAATACGCACAGCACAACAACAGAAAAACAGAGGTGAGGCATTTGTGACAGGAGAGGTCAAAAGGTCAGGTCATACAGCAGACTCCACCCCAAATTAATATATATTAATATAGAAAGACCAGCACTTTGGTCATAAATGTATAATATAATAATCTGCATGAACACAAACTACATAAAGGAAGAGTATTATGCCAGAGGGACTCACTAAATGGGGCACCCCTGTGACAAAAGTCTCAAAGTCTCTGGTTCAAGTCCACTCCGGTTTTTGTTGCATTTCTCTTTCCTTGGTTTCTCGTTATATTTTTTCTGTGCCTGTCAAGGAGCCTGTTTACACCTGGTGTTAACATGCATCTTGGGTGTTCCGATCACAAGTGGACAGCGCTTAATACAATACAAATTTTGATCTGATCACTCAAACTACTTCCTAAAGTGGTCTGGGACACATTTGACCACATATCTCTTGTCGTGTAAACACTAATGCGTCCTGATGCGTCCCCAACAAGGCCTCTATAACTTTCCCACTTAATGACAAGCTGGACGAAGTGTTGCCTGACTGTCCATCATTTTGTCTTATGGAACGAGACGTGTTGGATTCTATTGGGAGCGATATCTTCCACCGTGCCAACACAACCGTTGACATGACTAGCAAGCATGCTAGCAAGCAGCGAGCAAGAGTGGACATAATAATGATACACAGGGACCTCTGACCCTCTGGTTTAAGTGACACAGGCAGTGATGAAGTCTGAGCAGGTGACACCTGAATACAGGTGTGAACAGCTGGGATTCAGCTGTCCACTTGTGCTCAGATCACAGTAACACATGCTAATACCTGATATAAACAGGCTCATGAAGGCACATAAGTTGCCCAAAACTTAGAAACAGAGACTTGCAAAATGAAAAGAGCAATGCAGCACCACAAGTCTGTGACTGAAAGAAACTAATAACTGCCCTGAAAGCAAAGCAGGTATACAAACATCACCTAGAGGTCAAGAAAACATCTGTAAATTACAGTCGTTGGATTTCCCCCTCACACTAACTTTCAGTCAGCCGCTGTTTATGAGTCACCACAACAGCTATTCAAGAAAACTAAGAATCTGCCTGTTCAACATTTTCTTGCCTTGTGATGCCAGTGAAGCCGGAGACTACTGGGCACCACCATTAGACTGAACCCGCCGCACCCCGAGGCTGGTCTCACTCATTTCCTTTCTGGCCTGCTCTGTGTGCCTGCCCAGCCCGGGCCAGGCTGTTCCTGTTTGGATTCCTGCAGGAATGGGTAACATTCACCATGGAAGATTTTGTTTGGAGAGTTGCCGCAGCCACAGTGGTGACACATTCTTTCCTCTTCCTCCTTCACACAGGCTGAAGAGGTGAAGCTTCGTCTGAAGACTCATATGAAGTGGAAGGCTTTTTAGATAAGAAGCCAAACATGATGGTGGAAATTTATTCCATCATATTTTCAAAAGCACTCCTCTGCTCTGCACAGAGTCACTGTGAACTCCTACTGGGAGAATGCAAATGAGTATTTTTCAAAGATTCTTTAAAAGGCATTTATGTTGCCAGCTCCAGATTTGTGTACCCAGATTATCACTCTTCACTTTTTGTAAATATTTATGCAGTTTTCTCTTTTATCATCATCATTCATTTCACAAGTGTCATTTGAACAAGATTGTAAGGAAGGCCACAAGATGCAGCTGAAAGCTTGAAAAGAAAAAGTGAGTGCACCTTGTGATAAGAAGTTTTTCTTTTTCACATTTGTATTTCCAGGGTCGAGAACGAACCTTCAAGCCTTCATATTTTCATCTCTATATATTTTTTCTCCTGCTAAAATTATTCATTTGAATGTAATAAAGGCATTTTCACAGACTGAACAGAAAAAAATTGGCTGCATCAGTGTTAGAATAAAGTTTCTTCCCACCTGATTCATATTACAGCTGGCTTTACTCCAGTTATCAGCAGGACACTGAGATACACAGAAGAGTAACTTTCGTAGGGATCAAAGTCACAGTGACTTGAAGTATAAAGTAATAATGTTTTATTTCTTCCTCTGAAAGTCGTCTTCTTTCATTTCTTTGCAAACAATCCACAGCTGTAAAAAAGAAACTTCTGAACTTTGTCCCTTTTCTTTCACAATGATGAGCTCCGTATCTCCACTACAAACTGTTAATAAGCTAATCAGTGACTTGTCCTCTAATAACACATGAGTCATTATCACAGGGGAGTTTGCAAAACTCTATTAGCGTCTAGCAAGTTTAGATTTATGGCCTTTTTCAAAGAGAGCTGTGCGCTGACCGAGGCCAATGTTTCCCAGTGCTTGTTTTATGCACATGGCTTCTTCTCTCTGCAGCCAGAGTAGAGTCTTTATCATAAACAGTGGCACGTCAGGACTAACTTTACTGCTCAAGCTGTTATCTTTAAAGTTGGTCAGTAGAAAAACAAGCCGTTGCTGGAGAATAAAGCAACCGCAGTCAGAGTACACAGCACTTTTTTCTTTCTTACTCTTTATTTATTTATTGTCTAAGCTTTTCGTCAAATGAACACACAAACAGATCGAAAGATTAAATAAATGAATAAATAAAAATAATAATAATAATTTGATTGAGGTTTTTTTTTGTTCAAGATCTGGAATGCATCCCATGTCAGTTAATTTATACACAGATAGTTTTACTACGTTCAAAGTGTCAAAGGTTATCCTGGAAAGTGCAAACATTCAGACCACCAGCAGGATGGCAACAGAAGGATCATAACTCTTATCCTTTGCATGAGAAGTCAACCACCTTAGGGCTTAACTACTGAGGAAGTCAACTGGTCATAGTAGGTTTTGACATGATGAATTACAAATTGAAAATTTCCTTTTACTCACGTTGAATATACTGACTATTTGAGATTGAAATCTTAGTCTGGAAATCAATAAAGTAGCAGAGGATATGGCATGTCAACCACAAGAATTCACAACAGATGGGCAGAAACAGGAGATCCACTCAGGTGCAGGTAGGTTTCCTGATGACCTTTTTAACCCCGCCCACCAGCTCCAAGGCCAGCAGGAAGCCAAACCATCCTCTGAAGCAGGAGGCAGAGAGAAAAAAAATCAACCTGCTGGTTTAAGACTCCAGTGAAAGTTGCTCAGGAAGTGTGGTGCTTGCCGACATGGGAATTCAAACCTTGAACATCTGTGTCCTCTCCACGAGAGGATGAGGCAAATCGGGTAGTGACACTGCTTCTACTGTGCGGTACCTTCACGAGGAGCGACCAGGATTTCAAACAAGTTTGATTTTCTTGCGAGCACACGATTTGTGATCGGGAGCTCGTCGCGAGGTGTTCATCTCTCGTCGTTACCCCACGTATACTGCACGAAGCACGACCCACGATTGGGTCGAAATTCGGCCTGATCCAAAAAACAGTCGCACGACTGGAAAATCGGCTCAAAACGAGCCGACAGTCGCACAGTGTATGCCCGGCTTTACTCACTGCACTACCAGGAAAACATGGCTTCACACACACCTTTTGACAACTTGGGGCAATGATGTCACATGTGCAAAACTGGGACAATCTCAAAGCACTTGAAACAGTCAGAGCACTACTGATAAATTTGTAAGTGCACAGTGCAAATTACAACAAGATATTGAATACCACTGCAGACTCATCATTAAACTGAAACATGATATGTCGTACTCACAGAATGTCTGTGTCCATTTTGAACGATGACTTGCAGAGATATATGTAGATGTTAACTGATTTTATATCATTTTAAAAACAGAGTGAGAGACTTCTGAATTTAGTATAGCTTGTAGTAAGGCAAACTTTCATCACAATTTAGTGGATTTGCTGAAAAAAAAAATCAGCTTTTTATGGACATCACATTGATTTATTATGATTTCTTGAAGTTTGGAATGTGCAATGTATTTAAATTTAGATTTACTGTGATAAGCCACGCCCTCTTTAAACAACCATTGTCAAATTTTATACATCGTCTGAGTCATGACCCAAGGTGGTGCAAACCCAGTTTGGTAATGAAGGAGAACCCCTGCTGCTGATTATGAGATATACAACTTTGTGCATTTGTGGCGCTGTCTAGGCTTATCTAGTGACTCTAGTCTAGTGAATATCCCAAGACTGGTTAGTCATGTGTGCACCAAGTTTGATCATAATTGCTTGAGCCAGTTTTGTATTTATGAGCCTCCATGTAAAATTTAACTAAAAGACAAGTGTTTAAAAATGTCTAAATAAAAAAAAAGAATTGACGTATGAAAATGTATCTTCAGACAAACAGGCTCATCATGCCAGATGAATAAAATGACTGTTTTCTTACTTGTTGTTTATTTAGATCATCACAGATTGATATACTGCAACATGTCTTTAACCAGGAGAGTATTCTATGTTGTATACATGTGTCACAATATATATAATGTGTGAATTATCAATCCAATAACTACCAGACATATGACAGATTTGGCAGCAACTTTAATCAATTCTGATTTTTACAGTCATTGTAAAGCAGTTATATGAACATGAACAGCCTCACATACACCTGCTGTTTTTAAGTATACAATGTGGGACCTTGGTGGGCAGTCACACGCCATTTTATTATCATAAAAACAAAACAAAACAAAACAAAAAAAATAGAATAGAATAGAATCTCATCTAGAGAGGAGAATGTAACCTATGATATTCCCTGCTATGGCCTTTGGATAGATTTAAAACCCAGACACTCTCCTGCCTCCAGGGCACGCCTTGATTTCCATCCCTGGTGTAGAATATACAGTAAATACCTCCTCTATGACTTAAGATCTTTGTATAGCTCATGAGTGAGGCCCAGTCAAGTTCAAAGTGCTGCTGCAGGGACAGTTTGACCCCAGATAGACGAGTCAGGAATGGGCTAAGTGAGGAATGTTTGGTGCCTCTCTCCTGAGGCTGTTCACACCTTCACTCAGTCACTGCACATGGTTGTGTCAGTTTAATTGAGGAGTGCTCTGTCACTGTTACAAAGTGGCATGTGTCAGACCAGTTTAGGACTTTATTTTTGCCTTTTCCTCTCCTCTGGGTCCTCATTAGTTTGCAGAGTGTTTTTCAGGAGAGATGACTTATGAATGGTTAATGGGAAATGCAGCAGCTGAGTCTGCAGGGTTTGAAATGGGACTCTATTCAAACTATAGACACTACGGCACACGTCCAAAACAAGTTCTCCAACCCATACAATCACATAGGTTGTTTGTTCTTGCTCTCTAATATGACCCATGTTTGTTAGATAACGCAACTTATGTCCTGATGTCACCTTGCCTAGGTACTTAACGCAGTATGGCAACATGACGTTATATGATGTTACATACATGCGTGGTTAAAATAACTCAACGCTGACTTTTGGTTTCACATGGGACAAAAACAGCAGTCTCCTGGATCAAAGTCCTGTGTTTGTTTGATTCATCCACCACTTTTTTTCCTAGGAGGGCTAGGAAGGCTACTTATTGCCTTCTTTGATTGGGTTAAGGCAAGAGGACTAAGACCATCCATCCATTTTCTAACCGCTTATCCTCTTATCCTATCCCAGCTGACATTGGGCGAGAGGCGGGGTACACCCTGGACAGGTCGCCAGACTGTCACAGGGCTGACACATAGAGACAGACAACTATTCACACTCACATTCACACCTACGGGCAATTTAGAGTCACCAATTAACCTGCATGTCTTTGGACTGTGGGAGGAAGCCGGAGAAACCGGAGAGAACCCACGCTGACATGGGGAGAACATGCAAACTCCGTACAGAAGGGCTCCTGCACCCCAGATCGAACCCTCTTGCTGTAAGGCGACAGTGCTAACCACCACACCACCATGCCACCCCAGACTGAGACCAGTTAGGGAATAAGCCAATTCGAGGCAGAGGAAGGCAGAGTAGGGCGGGACATACCCTCACCATCCTATGAAAAACCATCCATCCAGTCCTAGCTGCTTCCATAGGCTAAACTACATCAACTAACTTCAATCATAGGTCAATCATAATTACTTGGCCACTATAAGTCTCTGCCTACACTAACATAAATATGGTTCACAATAAGCTGCTTGTACAAACAACTTATGGTGTCATGATTTTCGGGGGAGGACAGTCTTGTGCAAAAGGTTAGTGACGCATGTAGACTGTTTTGTGTGGCAACATTTAATCTTATAGTCTAAAGCTCTTTTCCTACTGCACAAGAAACCAACCTGGTCTCACTCTGAAGTTGTCGAAATCTGGTGCTTGGGCATTGAATTGCAGCGTCGGACACTGACGAAAAAGCCGTCCTATAACACAGGCATGATATGTGGCTGGTCGCTATAATAGTTAAACGGCGTTCGGCGGCGTCAGGGGGAAGCGCGGCAATCGGCATTCACTCCTGGGAAAAATTACTCTGCAGTAGTCACTGGTATTTACAGTTTCCAGTTCCAATTGGCTCTAGTCGGCAGTGATGGAAATATGACACTTGTGGATGCACTAATTTTAGCCCCTTTGTCAGTGAGATGCAATGATGGGCCAATCAGAAAATACTGTCTGTCTCTGGCCAAGCAGCTCTCAAATGATCAAAATTTAGTCTGTGGTAAGTTTGAGAGAGAGACTCATATACAAAAAAAAGTTGCCACCGTAACATTTTCACTGGAGTCCATGCTGCTTTCTACTGTTTACTAACCTGTTTGCTGGCACATTCATGGTGTCAACATTCATGGTGTCAAATGTGACACCAGAAAAACAGTCTATCTCCTATTTTTAACAGGTTTTCCCACATTAAAAAAATCTGCACACGTGCTGATTTGTGGTGGGAAAAGGGTATAACTGCAGGTTTTTAGTCCAACTATAAACTGTTTTAGGTCATTTCAAGAGGGATTATTAATCACTGAAATCATCTGCTGTTGTCTTTGGGTGAAAAGAAAACTCAAATTCTGTGTTTTTGTATTGGGTGCTCATGAACACATACTAACCCTAACTCCAAACATTTCTGTCTTAAAGAAAGACACTGAGAAAAGTGGTGGTTCACATGAATCTTGTGATCTGTTATTTTGGTTTGAGATGAAGGCTTTGACTGCCAGTTTTAGAAAGTGGACATCACATGCTCATTAAATGCTGCCAAGTAGAGCAGAGCTCTTCACTGCAGGAAAATAATCATCTTCTGTCTTTCAAAAACTTTAACTGTGCATCAGGAAAACAGTTCATCATCAACCAGTGACTCATTAATGAGATATCACTAGACTGGAACTATTGTTGTGGTTGCACCTCGTTATGTTTCCTTTGTAATCAGGTTACTAAAAAAAGAAAAAAAAAAAAAAGAATTCATTTTCCCGTCATGTGACACATCAGGCATTTAATGTCTTGAATCATATCAGTGATCATCGTCAGCGGTTTCATTCACAGTCTGCTGCACGCTCCACATGCCACACCTCTCTCATCACAAGATCTCTAAATATAGAATGTGACATATTCAGCCCACAACTGTTTGATTGCCTCATATATCTCCGGGAGCAGATGTTTGAGATGCCAGTCCATGGAGATGCCTCTCCCTGGTTTTTTAGTATGTGCACTCATCCCTTTAATCTAGCGCCACGGCTTTAGATGTCTCTGCTCGGGTTCAGGAGGTTCTTCTCTGACCACAACCTCTAAAACCTGCAATGATATGTTTTACATTGACAACTTGTATGTTTTCATGTAATTGTTTAGTTTTTTTCTACATCCAAAGTTCCCACAGTAGAGTCTCTAGTAGATGTGGTCATTCACCTTTTTATGAGGAGTGGTGAACCATAGAAGAATTTCATTAATATGAGCCCCAGTGGAGAGTTAGTCATTCTATTGCCAAGTGCTCCTGGTTTAGTTCACACCATATTAAGAGTAATATTTAGGGGAAAACCGAAGTTGTCTGGTATTTTGGAATGAATCATTTCAGAGATACTTGAGACAGAAATTATATAAAGATTGATCAGCTCTGCCAAGAAATGTTTCATGGTTCCTTTAAATATGAATTTTAATCAAACATTAGTCTCTACAGGGTTCGGTGCATGTCTCATAACTACAAACTACAAACCTTCATATATTAACAAAGTTTACTTTCTTTACTAGGAAAAGTGGAAGACTCCTGCCCCATCTGTTGTCTGGTAATACTGAACCAACTTGATGAATTTAAGTCATACGGGACCGGTTTAACAACAGCAAAACTATATCAAAACATCTGTTTACAAATGCTCATGCAACTCAAAGTACAATCCAAGACTCATTTATCCAGTTGTATGCTCAATACTTCCCGAACAGACAACCCGCTCCAGTGAGGAACTAAGCTGAAAGTGAAAGTTATCTATGCTCTCTTCAAAGCCAGACTCCACTGAAAAAAAACACTAATTTTATCTTGCTGAACATGAGATCTGATGGTCTATAGATGAGCAGCTCCTGCATTCAAACTAACTGATTTGATCAAGACAGCCTGTTATTGCGTGACTTTGGTAGATCCAAATGAACCCTTTAAGACACCTAAATCACATAGTAACACAAACTAACTGATGGAGGCAGTAGTAGAGCAGCTTGTGTGTTCACTAAAGTGTTTGCAAAAATGTATGTCTTTGGAAGTACTGAGCATACGACTGCATAAATACGACTCGGATTATACTGCAAGAGTTCTGTGAGAGTTTTAAACAGATGTTTTGATATAGTTTTGCTGTTGTGGTCTTTGGATTCAACATGGGGTCAGTAATTGTACACAAATATGGGACGAAGTATTCCTTTAAGGTCTTTATCATTTCACTTTATACAGTTCTTACATTTTGCATTTTACTAAATATATTTATACTTAATCAAGTAACCACAAACTAATTACCAGTCACTAAATAACACATACACAATGCACAAAGAGTGGACTCTGCTGCACTTGTTTCAGAGACATAGAGTTGTTGCAGTTAATGTAAAGCAGTACATACAGTGCAACAAGCCCAAATAAAGGCATACCAAATTACAGTACAAGTACAAATCACAGCCTGCATTCAGCATTCAGTTGATGTATACATGCCTCTGTCTCAGCTGCAACTGACTGGAGTAAATTGACTGTATTGAGGCATTGGTGCAGTAAATACCTTTCTTCTCGCAGAGTCAGCTGTTATCAGCATTAGATGTTGACAGGGAAATTACTCCCCTAAACGTTCCCGCTGCAGTTGCTAAATAAAAGCAGGGTAGAGGAGTGGTTGGAGAGGCTGCCTTGTAACTGACACTTGGATTGATTCCCTGTGACCTCAGACGTCCTGCTCACATGTCTTTAAGCTACACACTGAATCTGAACCAGCTCCAGGGGAAATGCTCTGCCACTGACCCCACTCCTGACCTCCAAAATCAGAAAGATTAAAAGTAAGTGCAGGTACAAAAACACAGAGCTGGATGTGCTTGGATGTGATCAAACATGTAGCTCGCTGCACTGCTCACTCACTTTCTTCTTGTTCTGTCAGGGATGAGCCTGCAGCTATTCACCTTCACCTTGTCATATATATCTCATTGCATATGACACATGGATTTTCAAGCTGTTTAAAAATCTAAATCCTCCAAATGGAATCTGAGTGTGTTAATATTTCAGTGTTTGGGTCAAGTTTCTCCTGGACCTACTGCTGTCACTGAATCTGCTTTAAAAGATTATTGACATACACCGCCCTTGGCAAAACTACTTCATGTAGCTGCATTCTTCCCTGACAGAGAGCCTTCTACTTCACTAGGCTTCAATCTGAGCAACAGATACAGTTTCAAGTGAACTTTGGGTGGTTTTAACTCACTTATTAGTGCAACTGGTTACAAATATCAGTCTATAGGTTCATTTTGCTACTCTTTAATTTACTGCACTGCTCGCTAGCAGCACCAGTCATTTGGCCAACAGAAAATAAAAGGCAAGACATTTACATCACAAAACGTTACAATTTCACCACCTCTACATGGATAGTGCTTTAAAAATGTGGTGCTAAAGGTCACACTGGATCAATGGAGCACCAAACTAAAAGAAAACACCTCTTGTATTTCACGTAATTTTGCAGTTTATTTAAATAACAATGTAACCAGTTAGTTACTGGCTAATTGGTGCCAGCCTATCAAAAGCAGAATTAACTGAAACTGACATCCTAAGTTTAGACAGTGGGTGAAACAAACAATCACAACGCCCTGAATCGGAAAAGCACAGAAACAAAAGTTTTAGTTTTATATTGAAAAAAGAAAATAAATAAAAAAGGGTTAACTCAGAAAGGAAATAGAGAGTGAAGTTAGACGATGAGATGGTGCCATTTAAACTGACAAGTGCTGGAATATTAAGACACTCAAGGAGTAAGACGTATGATTCGCAGGATGAGATGTCTTCAGTCAGGACAGCTGAGATAAATCCACTTCAGACTTGAGCTCTTCTACAAAGAGGGGTTAAGATTAAACGATCCTGGCTGCGTGCCACACCTGCAAAGAAAAATTCTACACGTAGCTAAAGTCATCATAAAGTCATCATTCATTGTATGCCCTGATTCCATAAATCTTTAAGCAAAGAATTATGTGGCTATTTAGTGAAACAAGCAAGCTATGACATGACTTCATCTGACACATGTTGACATTCTTTCGATTTCTTCTCTTATCAGCGTAAAGAGAACTTCCTGCAGCAACGTGGCAGGATAGTTTGTTGTGTCTGGTTGCTTTTGTGTTGAAGGAGACAAAAGAGAATAATTTTGGTGCTTTTTCTTGGTATCTTCCCATGTAATCTACCTCTGACAGTGACCACCCAGGTGCAGCTGTGTTAAAGCACTCCTGTAGACTCTTGGCAGTGAAAGGCAGTTTAATGTTTCAAGGGTGAGAGAAGCCTCATAGAAAACAGTGAGACTTGTTAGCTTTTTAGATATATTACAGCTGCTCAAGATGAAATGTCAAACAAAACATGAGAAAGTGGGACTGCAGGACACAAAAAGTACCCAAAATTGATAACCCATACCTTTTTTTTTTTCAAAATAAATATAATCCTAATGTTAGGTGTGGGTTTTACTCCACCAAAAAAACCCTGTCAACCCAACCAGGTGGGCGATTGGCATGGAGCCATAAAGGAACCCATGGACAATCCCATGTAGGGCCCATTCTTCAGCACATTTACTAACCACATGGGGCCCACATACAAATGGTGGCTGGGAAATTCATATCTGTCTGTTCCGAGTAATGAGCCAGTTAGCTTAGCTTAGCATGGGGGACATGGCAAACTCATGTGTCAAACAGACATCATACAGATTTCCTCCCAACCTGGCTCACTTTGGGCTGATCACAAACATTAATCTGATATGGGCACGGTCAACATTATCTCAGAAAAGTACATGAAATGATTTAACAATGACACAGACAGCAGTCGTCTGGATTAAAGTTCTGTGTTTGTTTGACCTGTCCACCACAACGAACACATCCCTGCACGGACTTTCTCAGTTTTCACAAGCCTACTACTTAATGGGATCATAACATCACCCACCTCCCATTGTGTGATGTCATTAAACTAGGGAATTTGATTGTCCACCTTGGCAAAAGATTCTTACTGATAGTGCCGGCGTGTAATTTTAGCACATTTTTGCCACCACCACGTAATATGGTGTTAAGAGGTTGTGGTCATTTCATGTATTTCTGTGAGATCAGGTTGGGCATGTTCAGTCGTGGCGATTGACAAATTGTAGAACAAAATCTGTGATGATGCAGCTGATGTGGAACTGCATGCTTAAGTAAAATTTTCTAATTTTGATGGCAAAAATGGCAACCATCTGAACTGTATACTGTGTGCGCTGACATCATGTTACATGTTCTCTGCATACAGAACTTTGACCAATACTGCCAGTGTGCACATGATTTTTTTTTAAATCAGAGGTCAATGTTGGTCAGTGGCAAGCTCTAGAGGGCAGGGAATGGAAGAAGTGACATCATAGTAAACCAGAGTGATTATCAGCGCTCAGTTGAGGTTACGAGAATAAAGAGCTCCTGTGTTTGGATGCTGTTTGGAGTCAGACCAGGCAGCAGCCAGCTGGGCAGATGAACCGTCCCAAGTTATTCTCACCCACTGCATGAAAGACAAAATCTTCTCAGTGACTTCACTCCCTTAGAGACAAGAAGAAGAACAAAAATGTTACACTGCACATACGCTATAAAGAAGAAGTGAAGAGAGAAGATGAAAAGCAGACACACTGTAAGAGCAAAAGGTTCATTATCAGTGTAAACAAGAGTGAACATGCCTGTCAGGCCTGTCAGTACAGCTAAAAAGAACAGAAAGTAACTCTATACATTGCATAAATAATTACTAAAGCTAAACCTCAGTGCTCAAAATATGTGAAAACAGACGTACAAAGCCCACTGCCTCTGTAAGGTTTTTAGATTTTAATAATTTGCCCTGAGGACAAACAGTTTGCAAACACCATATTTTCCTGTGAGGCACAGAAACTTTAAAGTGGTACATGTGTTTTTGCTCTTCTTAAACTTTCACTATAGATTCAGCTAATTAATTTGTTTGTTCAGGATCAAATACAGTTTTTGTCTTTTGTTAAATGGGCCTTACCCTACAGTTGTATAGCACAATTGCAAATGAAGATATAATAATAAGCATAGAGTTAGTCTATATCACTGCACTGGTTCAGAGTAATATCTGTCCTATTGAAGCAGAGGGACACAGGCAACATTTGGCCAGTAAAGGTGAGAGCACCTGAGCTGTTATCTGTGATCACTCCTGTGCACATGCCTGGGTCCTAACAGTCCAGGAGTAGTGGCAGAGGAAAGGCAAAGTGCTGAGTGCCGTTTGTTTTCCATGTATTTTCCATTATTCATTACAATATATTGAACTTATGAATGTATGGTTTCATCTTTAAGTGCTGCAGTTGGTGTTGGCCTCTGGTCATGGGAGCGGCTGATGCAGTGGGAGTTCACCTGTTGAGTTGTGGTGATATAATTTAAGGTCTCAGCTTGTGAAGCTTTTTGTGGCTGTCCAGCCCAGTTGTATTGGTGTGTGAGTGTCTCCTCTGCCATCCTGTCTTGGTTGTCCATTGCACCGACACACCCGAGACAAACTTTTTTGTTGCCTTAAGCAGACACAGTTTCACAGCAGCCCTAAGACTTTGCATCACATCAAGTGCTTCTCACCATAAAGTGTGAAAAATGATTAAATGGATTTCAACAGTTATGCATCAATGATAAAACTGATGCTGCATACTATTGTTTACGTAAAGAGAGTAACCTTCCTCATGTGCAATATTGCAGGATATTTTTCACGAGTGAGAACTAATGCTTTGCTGAGTGTCTAAGTTGCCTGACAAAGTAGCTGCTTGTAAAGGCTTGTTTGTCAGTCTGGAGTGCAGCACTTGACCTGCAGAACACTACACTGTTTTTACAGTGGTCTAATTTCACTGAGTGGGACTGAATGTAGGGGACATGGGAAACTGTCGGGGAAGCTCTACTTTGTGTGTCCTGTGTGTGTTTTTACATATATTGTTGTGTAATAGTCATCTTTTGTCTGTGTGTGTGTTATTGTTTAAGAATATGCATACACGTATGGGTGTAAAGAAAGTAAGTTCCGCTGCAGAGCACTCTGGGAACTAGAGGGGTCTTTCTAACACAAACACACAGAGGCACGGACCTCACTGACGCACTAATGCGGGTGCAGAGGGGTTAAAACAACAGCAGGGTGAATGCCAGGCACGGACGCGAGAAAATAACCCACAAAGCCTCGTCGACTCCAACTCTCAGCTCCCGCAGCACGCTATTTACGACAGCATGAAAAGCAGACCCTACGCTCTAGCTCAGATTTCAGAGCCACAGACTATTTCTGACCATGCTTTGACTGATACTGAGTAGACGTGAGGGAAAAATGTTTTTCCCAATGCATTTTTATAGATTGTGTCTGTTTTAATAGTTATATGATGGAGGTTTTGTCATTGTAAGTGACTCAAACTCTTTGAATAATCAAAGAAAAGTAGATGTAAATGAAATTGCAGGCCTGTTTGTGACTGAGAAAGTATGTGAAATCAAGTGCTGTCATGTTTCAAGCCAAAATTCAATGCAGCTAAGGGAAAATGAAAAGCTAAAAATCACTTTCAATGACTGAAAATTGTGCTTATCTTGTTAATCAAAGCCGAAATATTTGCCAAAGTAATGCTTTTATTGACCATGTGATGCTTGAAAATCATCAACAATTAAAGCAGAAAGTACAAAAATAAATAAATACAGTGATACAGTTACAGCTAAAGGTGTTTTGTAGTTAAATTGAAAATAAGAGTGCACATAAAAGAGAGTAACACCGTCAGACTTCTCATCTTAAAGTTCTTCAGGTCATAAAGTACAGTCACTGTGCCAAGTTCTTTCTATTATACAATCTTCAGGATAATAACTGATGTTGTATTGGCTGTCAAACACACAAAATAGTTAAGAACTCTTCTTTAACTTCTTGGGAGTTTTGTAAGAGAAAATCATTTAAGACTGTACGTAAGATTAAATAACTCAATAAAATATTTTTTATTTCTTTCAGTGTATAATGTGCCAGTGTGCCAACTGAATCTGGGCTGTGGCTTGTTCGCTACGCTACAAGGCTTTATCAGCATCTTAATTCCTGCCACACTTGAGCAGCAGCAAAGAAAATAACATATCATTTAGTGCATTCCATTCATACACAATGTAAATTACACTTACTGGAAAGTCTTAGGTGGAGCAAAAGTTATAACTGCATGTAGCGTATTCTGTACATAATAATGACAGTGCATTTGCCTCTGGGATAGGGGGAAATGAAGACTCGAAGGAAGTGGGTAAACAGAAAGAAATTAGGCTCATTTTAAATGTCAAAATGAGTTAAATTAAAGCCTCTCTCAGTATTTTATGCAAATGACAGGTTCCCTTAAATGTAATGAGTTGAGTGGCTTTTTATTATAGAGTTATCAACAACACAACTTGTGCTGTTTTGAAAGGAAAATGGGCAGCTTATATTTAAGTCCTTCATTAGCAATGTAGTGATTCTTATTTTTACAAATACATAAAGAAATAATTTATAATTACTTATTCATCTTGTCTCATTTTTGTATATTTCCAATGTGGCCCTGAGGATTAGAGTCATCTTTAACTGGCAGCTTTTGCGCTCATGCTCTTGTGGTGTAAACTGATGTTAAAGAATTGGCATGAATCACTTTAAATGTAGTTTTTAGACATTAACTGATGATTTAATCCAGGGCCACTAAGCAATTGTGAGTGGATAATGCTCAGTGTCTTGTAAAAGGACAGTCCAAACAGGACACAGTGAAGTCACAGAGGATCGAGCTTTTGATTCACTTTATCTGTGTCTCAATAATTTGGCCTCTTGACCGGTTCGAGTCTCATCACACATTCATTGTGATGACTTTGATCCCATGAGCGTTGATGTAGGTGAGGAGGACCTTGGCCCGCCTCTCGATCACATCGATCAGCTTGTCGATGCCCTGCCGGCCGCCCTGGCTCTCCCAGTATGTCTGATCCAGGAACAGTGACTGGAGGAGCTTCTCCCTCAGTCTCTTGCTCCTCAGCACTGATACAGCCTGCTCTGGGAGCCTGGAAAGACAGAAAGAGTCACAGTCAGGAAGGAGTGTGATCAAACTGGAGTTTTAGTGTCATGTACATGTTTCAGAGGCAGAGCTCCTCTTGAATGGGAGTGAAAATCATTTTCATTGGTTCTCAATTGGCAAAGCAATAATAGACCTACCCTCTTTTTAAAGCAGTTGAATATGGTGTTGAACATCTGCGCAACTTTATCTTTGTGCAGAAAACAATAAACGCGGTACAGAAACAACAATAAGGAAAAAAAGGCAGATGATTAGGTAAAAATAACCCTAATAAAAAATAAAAAATTTTTGCCTTGTAATGTATGCACAGGCATAGCTACTGTATGCAGCAAGCTAAACACACACACTGTAAGGGTTTAAGATAAGAGTTGGGCTTTGAAGTATCTGAAGTTGTAGAATAAATCATGTCATATTCAGTGGTTGTTCTTACAATCTGAAAAAGATGCAATCCTACAATTAATAAGCATGATACCTAAAGTACTCTAACAATGAGTTATTCACAAAAGTAAAGACCAAACATCAAATGTGAAACAACTTCAATTTGAGTTAAATTACTTTGCTTTATTTTATTACTTAGTATCACTTGTGCAAGAGGACTTCAGGGCTTTAAACTAGGGATGCATGATATTGGCTTCTTTGCTGATACCCGATATGCCAATACGTAACAACTCATTTGACAGATAACAGATATATCCACTTTTTTCCCTCCCTAATTTTAGTGATCATCAAGTCTCATCTGTCGTTTCCAGAAAGTTTTTTTTTTTTTTTTTTTCAAAAACTGAAAATGTCCTTAAGCTATAAGCTAACCTGTTCAGCTTAGGAACATTTATATATGCCTATGATCAGGTTGGTAGCACTGTAATACTGCTTTGAATTAAGTACCTGCAGATAATGTTTTAACATTTACCTGGTCATATGCTGTGTTCAAATGGAACTCGTGAGTTTGTGTTAACAACTCAGGAAGTTGTGTACACAGGGTCCAAACTGAACACCCGCCAAGCACTAAATACAGGTAGATTTTCCATTATGGAGGTAAATCTCAGAAGGCTATGTACCACACTGGTGGGTAAATGTTTGTACCAAAATAAAGACAAGTAATTAAAAAAAATACTGAGAGTCTCTACTGGGTTTTGGTCCATTTAGCAGCTCTGCTGCTCTGCTGCTCCTGTCTGAGTGAGACACAGGCATATATGTACACAGATCTAATCAATGTCGCAAAAGCGACCATCTCAAGCGCTTCTAGTTTGCCAGTCTGCTAAACTGTCTTCTGTTCTTACCTTTCACAATAAGTGAAGTTGCAAGGTCGTGGAAGCAACAAGAGGGGGGCGTTCATATGGGCCTGTCTCATGAACACAGTGAGCATGACCCCAGTTGAATGCAGATTTGACATAACATAGTGTGTTATAGTGTCAGTTAATCAAGCTCCTGTCACTATGGAGCCTTGCCTCTGGGCGTTGCTAATAGCAACAGAATGTTTCACTGAAAACAAATGCCACGCAGACGTGCTGAAATACCAAGCTCATTAAAGTAATGATTATGAAGCGCTTACACAGACAGTTTCATTTCTGTGTTTGTGTATACTGACAACAGTTGGTCATTTATAAGCAGCGGCTCTTTGCTTCTCAGTGTTTGAAGCTACATTTACCCTGTCACATATTCATCTTTGTATGACTAAAACTTCAGTTTGAGTGAATAAACATGAACGCCTACAGGCTGAAAGTGAGTAACCCTAATATATTGGTTGACATTTCAACAGCTTGCAAGTGTACAAGATGAAAATGAGCTCATACATCATGTGAAGCTGCAGCAGCTGGCTCAGAGCTGCTCGTGGGCTTAGTTGTTTTTTTCTCTTAGGTATGAAGGTGGGCGAGTGATGACTTAGATGTTTTGAACAAGAACAAGGGAAATCTACCCAGGCTGAAGCAGGACTGCTGGCCTATGTGCTTAGTATGGGAGAACTTTTCGCTTAATGAACTGAAGTGCTGTATAATTTGCTGCTTGACTCATAGTTTTGCGTGCAGAGGAGTTTGCCTCAGAGAAATGTTTGTATCACTGCAATGACAAACCCACAAGAGGGCGTGGGGAGGGGGGATGACCAGACCATGAGGACTTTGAAGATGACTGGAAAAGAGTCGTGGAAAGACTGCTAAGAGGTTATTTCCTTCGTTTAGATTTTAAAGCAGCTCAGCTTTTCCACTACACTGCGATGCTGTATGTTGTAACAGTGATTTGGAATATGCCTGAAACAAACTGTCAAACAATTTATTTATCCTCAATAAAAGACAAAGACGTAAAACCATCTCAGCTTGACAAAGAATTCAACTCTTAAAAAAAAAAGATCAGGTATTTTTAATGATGTCCTGTGATCCTGCAGCCTACAGTCATCTGATAACAGCTGCATTTAGATTTATGTTGCCTTTAGATCTTATTTGAATGCCAGAACAGAAGCTACAGTTTTGATAGGGATCACAAGGATGCGTGTTTGAGAGGAGACACAAGTGTCCTTGCCAAACCACAGTTTCTCAACTGTCTCCCCAGCTGTATGACTCACTGATTTATTGATCAAAAGACAGATGAAATGAGAGACACGTCTCTGCAGTGTGGTTTGGAATTACAAATCCAGACAGATCCGCACAGATCAGTGGGGGATAAACTGGAATAACACATAGTTACGCCCCCCTCAGATTAAATTTCGTTTAACATTGTGAGCTAAAATTGAACATATGAAAGGCTAAAGTTTATTTTTAACATTTAAACTCTGGTTAAAAATCATCAAAAGAGGATTATTGTGTGGAAAACTCAAAACTAAGAGTTGCTTTTTCAGCTTTGCATGCTGATTTTTTTTTTTTTTTTTACCACATTGTGAAGGGAGATAAAAATCAAATATTGTGGAAAAGTGCTCAAGAAAACAACCCAAGAAAGACTGTCTACTGATCCATTGTGCTCCAACAGACCACCAGTCTTCACTGTAGACAGTTTTGTTAATCGTGTAATATATAGCCTTGTGATGGTCCTGACCTCGTGTAAAATTTGTTCTTATCTCCAAATATTTTAGACATAGAAAACATAGATGAATATGTCAGAAGTTCTTATTTTGATTAAATCTGTGTCCTCAAACTGTAATAAATAAGGCCAGCTGTTTATGGAAATACCTGTTGCTGTTGTCTTTACACATATTTCTTTTTACGTTCATAGCAAGGTTATTCACTAAAACTAAAACTTAGTGTGAAAAAAAAATTTAGGTTACAAAATAAAAATAAAAACTACTTGGGGTGAAACATAGGAAACTAACTGAAATGATATAGTGTACTCACAAAACTGAGAATATAGTTGTAGTTAT
Source organism: Cephalopholis sonnerati (assembly GCA_019142605.1). Classification (NCBI taxonomy): domain Eukaryota; kingdom Metazoa; phylum Chordata; class Actinopteri; order Perciformes; family Serranidae; genus Cephalopholis; species Cephalopholis sonnerati. The sequence continues at coordinate 24,780,073 of JAGQAX010000004.1, read as the reverse complement.
AGTTGTTGACAGTTTCCTTTTTAAATCAGACATGAAAACTGTAAAGGAGATTGGAAAGGGGGTTGGATTATATAAGTGTACTCTTCTTCCTACTCCTTTTTGAGCATGTTTGTTTCATTTTATATTTTATTTAGCTTAAAATAAGTCCATTCATTCATCAATAAAAATAAATCATTTAGTTTTAGGCATTGTCAATTCATAAAATATATTTTAAAAAACTAAACTAAATACTAAAACTTATAAAAACTGCACTAAAATGAAATGTTTTTAAACAACAGGCTAAAAACTAAACTGAAACAAGCAAACCCACTCTGGAATCTAACTGAAACTGATCTGAAAATAGAAATTAAAAATTAAATTAAATAAAAAGACAAATGAAAAATACAGAACTTTAGCGACTGTAGTTTGAAGTACAACAAACAAAATTAGTTTATTCCAGGGCTGGTTGGCCATCTTTGACCTTTCATAGATGCTGTCACTGATATTTGTTCATTTATAAAGCCGCACTGTGTAAACTCCCTTCGTACATTTGTACTGTGAATGAGCTGAAATCTGACTGTACCTGCAGTCTGAGATCTCAGGACTTAGTTGTAGTGTCTGTTCCTGGTGCATGACCTGAGCTGGAAAAGAAGGCTTTCATGTATTCTGCCCTCTCACTTGGAATAACCTCCAAAAAGATTTTAAACTACACAAACTGGTCTCTCTCCTGTTTTCAAAGCTTTCATAAGTACACGGATAAATGAATCAGTAGGTTCTTGTCATTGTGTGCAGGTGTTCTAATATTTTTACATGTTGTTATTTTAACAGGGCAATAAAAACAAAAACCACTGACTTCATTTATCACACAGCAGATCTAACTGTGATCCAGTCTTACTCTTTGATTCCCTCCAGGAGCCTGAAGTCCAGGTTGTCCTCGTTGCGGTCGAAGAATCCCTTGTTGTTGGTGAAGACCAGGTGTCTGGGGTCGTGACCCCTGTGCATGATGTTTGTCAGTTGTATATGGTTCTGGTCCCTACAGCCAGCATGGTGGCCGAGTACCACACACTCATCCTCCAGCCTGGGCCTGAATCCACAGCAGCTCTGATCCAGACGGTTATGAATCTGGAAGAGAAGACTGAGAATTAGCTTCTACATTATTCTTTTCCTCCACACTGTACATTATCAGGTTCATCTGGTATAGGTGATGCGTGTGAGTTTGGCCCTGTTAGTAACTGATAACATGTCAAAAAAGCAGGTGGAACAGCACAGTAGGGCTGGCTGAATAATACTCTGGTTCAACAGTGATAGGGAAGTTCACATTTCTTCAGCAAACACGTGTAAGTGAGAACAAAACCACAGCTGTGACTGATTTATGAATGATCTGATAGGTCTTTATGGAGCTTTTTTTTTAAGTGTTTGATGATCCTGGCAAGCGCAGGAATTTTTCTTGGCCTGAACAAGCTTATTTCTCAGTACTGACCAACTCTCTTTAAAGTTGTACTAGATAATTATTTCATTACAAGATAAAATAATTAAAATGGTTTGGCAAAGAGAATACTGAACACATCCAAGAGGTCGGTCTTTGTAGTGCCTCTCTGGCATGAGTACTGCTTGTTTATTTGCTTCCTCCACACAGGACTGGCAACCCAAAATCCCATTCAGCACATCCATCAGTATGATTAAACATTTGACTGGCAGAGGCTTCAGATGATGCTACTGAAGACTCAATAAAACCATCTGAGATGTCACTCATAAGTTTCAGACGGGACTTTTAATGCCAGGATTACTGCGTGCCACTCACAGGCGCCTCTTTCAGAATCCTGTTGAGCAGCTTGGGTCGATGAGCATCCACCAAGGCATGAAGTGAGATGAGCTGTGAAGTACCTCCATACCTGTCAATCAAGCCATCAAGCCCTGAAACATTCCTTTCTGTAAGCCCTGATATCTTCAAATAAAAATGTTAAGCCCATACGAACCCAGTGTCCATTGACCCTTCGCTAAGTCCCGCCCCTGGAAGGGTTAGCCTTTATATAGCCTACTGAATGTATACACATGCTGCTTTTGCTTTGTAATGATTATAACAGTGAAACAAAGACCGACCCTGCTGTACAGGAACCAGTGAAGGGAAGCAGGGAAACTTTGCTCATATTCAACCAGCTGTGTGTCATCACACTGTGTACAAATGAACGTTGTTTGACTTCCTGCCCGTCCCGTGGTGGAAAGCCAGGTGCTGGCAGCAGCACAGGGGCGAAGCCATACACTGTTCATCTGCACACACTGTGATGCCACACAGCTGGTTCAATATCAGTGAAGTTTCCCTTTATATTCATTGTCTTCTGTGTGGATCAGCAGTGATGTGGTGGTTCACTTTTACACTGTGATCTGTAGCCTATAGTTGGGCTTTAGCTTCTAACTATCTTTGTCTTTTTAACCTGTTGTTGCTGCTGAGTCAGTTTGACATCCTGGATATATCCTTCAAACACAGACTGTAGACCCCTCTGTCTGCTTCTCTCTGAAATCACTGTTTCATTTCTCCAAAAATATGATAGTATTTCTTCACTGTTAGTGACAGTGTGGGCTCCATGCTTACTGCGACAGCTTGGCAGACCATCACAAAGGGGCGGGGCTTAGTGAAAGGTCAATTGGTCTCAGATAACTAAAATACAGTTTTTAAACCAATTCAGTACATTCAGACACTGTGGAAATATTTTTTCTAAAAAAAAAAAAAAATAGAAGAACATTTGTTACGATCATTTTTGCCACATGAAAGACTTAATAAATTGAGAGACAAAATTCAGATGAGCTTAAATCTAAAGTCTAATAAATAAAAAAAAAAGTGAAGTTATTCATTTTAAAATAAATGTACATTATGATTTTTTGTTTTTAAAATGAGAGATATCTGAGGTTTGGCTTCAGTATTCAGCCATGGATGTTGTCAGCTGAGCAGTACACTGCCTGCGAGGGTCAGTTCAGGACAAGGAAGTATCTTTACACAATATGAATAGATGGGATTTATTTTGTTATGCAGTATCAAACAAACCTTATATGTCCATTGTTTGGAGTCAGTTTCTGTTCACAATGTGAATTTCTCATTACTCATTGAAGTATTCAAAGGAACTTCAAATAAGGAAGAAAGTTGTGGCTCTGTAACCTCAACACATGATTCAGTCGTACTCCAAACTTTTTCAAAGTGTATTTTTTTAAAGTGTATTTTCCATCTCCGCACTCTGCTATGTTTGCTCATGAGCGTGGGATGAATTTTTAAGAATTGTCAGGAGATGTGTCCTCAAAGCCAAACTCATCAGAGATCCAGGCCTCCAACACAGGAAACAGGACATGTATTCAGCCAACGGGACAATACGTCTGAGGATATTTAACCTATTTCTTTCGCAGTAACAGCTGTTAGAGCATATTGCTGATGTCAGACAGCAACAAAAAAGATGTTTGCGAAAGTCACTTATGAAACTCTTCTGGAATTTAATAAAGCTGGGGAGGCTGTGACGGCACAGAAGCAAACTGAAGGACAGAAAAGTTGCCGACATGTTTTCTGACATTCACAGAAATGTGGAATTTATTAAATATGTTTTAATTTTTAAGCAGCATCTGTTACCTGTAGTAAGAAGTCAAACAGAGCCAGTTTACTCCACTCATAGTGATGGACTGTGGAGCAGCCGGAGTCAGGCTTTGGGCTGATGTTTTTATGCCAACACCTCTGTTTCAGGGAGCTCTGGTACGCCCCCCATGTCAGCCTCACCGTGGACTGGGCAGCTGCAAGGCCCTCTGGGTAGAGGGATGCATCCCATGACACCACTGGACAGGGCTGGCCATCTAAAGAGGGAGGATAAAAGGATTATAGTCAGGTTTCAGCAACTGTTGAGTCTCAGTGAGTTTTTTAACCTATTTTTATCCTAGGAAATCTCACTGAGCAATGCAGTGTTTAACACGTACACACCTGTACAGCTGCACCTCATATCTTTGGGCCATTGTGCAGATCATTACTGGGCTACTGTTTTTTAGTGAGGAGGACATTTATACATATTTTATACTTAATATTGCAAAGCATTTACTTTTAATTAGTGTCTGGTGAAGCCATGAGCCTCTCAGAAACATGATGTGTTATTTAAGGCAGTTTCCTTCACAGATTTAAAAACTAACACGGATGTTATGGAATAATGGTGGAGGGTAAGGGTCCTGCTCCCCGTGATACACTTTCAGTGTGTTTCTCAGTACAATTACAGTGCTGAATTTCAAGTGCTGTGATGCTAATGATGCAATCTGCAATTTGTATCCTGAGTATATAGAGAGGAGTTTAACTTTAAGTGCGGAAACCAACCAAAATGAAGTTAGAAAATGTCATATATTTTCCTCAGACATTTCCATCCCCGCCTCTGCTCTCCCTCTCTGATCATCAACATGTGAAATACACTCAATACCGTGATAAATTAACTTGGTTTTAAAAAATACTCCATACTATGTTTCATCCAGCTTCGGTCTAAAAATAAGGAAATTTGTCCCCTGGTGACATACCGTGTAAAAAGCTGAACTTTCTGCTCACTGCTGGTGATGTCCTGTTGAGTCCCAGCACCCTGTCCAGATGGAAAGCAAACACCTCAGTGGTGTCCACGGGACTGTGGATCACTCCGCAATGCCCACCACATATGTCCTTCAGCTGTGTGTGTTTTTGATTTATGGATGAAACTGTCTCCTCGCCCTCGAATATCAAAAACGACGGAGAGTCTCCGTGAGAAACTTCTCTGATGCGCAAAACTTCGGCGTCCGCAAGAAAGCGCATGGCTTTCACGTCCTGCGGGCTGAGCCATGGCGGTGCCCTCTGGCTGTAAATTCGGATAGAACTGATGTGGAAGTCTGCCTGTGCATGTGTGTGGGATTTGTGGATTATATCCAAAGATTTATGATAAATATCCCTGGTTTCCCACAAGGACGTCTTGGGTGCAAAGTCGCGCTTAATTTGGCCCGCGTCCTGCTCCAAAGTGCCAAGTTTGTTCTGCGTAAAAGCTGACTTAGCCTCCTTATTCCGTCTCACCTTCCTCCTCAGCTTTGGTCTGATTGTACCCCGAATATTTGCTGGTTTCAAGCGCTTGGACTTCAGCGTTATGTACACCACGTTGGACCGTGTCGGGACCACCACGTTCTGCGGATCCACAGAGTCTGACTCACTGATATCCAAATGATACAATCCACGAGTGTGTCGGTACTTGTCAGTCTTTTTGTCCCGGTGCTGCTGCGAGTATACAAGTTGTGATACCACCAACAGTAAATAGACAACACATGCGCTCGCAATTATTAAACTCCTTTTGGAAAGAGGGCACCTCCGAAAGCTGCTGGTCAGTCTCAGAAAAGGGAAGCACAGCCAGTGAAAGCGAGACTTCCCCATTAGAACTTATGTTAATATCATGGTTGAGTGTCTTTTTTGAGCCGAACTCAAAGCAGGGAGGAGCGCGCAGCTTCCGAAAGTCATTTTGGAAGGGAGGAATTGTGGACACATAGTGCACGGAGACACTGCGCCCGGAGGGGATGGACGGGCTGGGAAACCACCCTCCAACCCAACACGAGGCGACTTGAACTTTTTCTCCCCCTCTCTTCTGTAAGATATAGATATGGTGAAACACATGACAGAAACTGAGGGGACACCTGGGTGTGATTCATGCCCGCATGAGCCTGACAGTGTTGCAGAAATTTCTGGGAATATAAGGGATACCAAAGTGCCAAATGTCATGAGAATCATCGATCGACTTTATTGTGATATTATTTAATCAAATTGAAATACAGAGGTTAAAGGTGAAGGTGATTATTTAAGTCCTCAGAACAATTGATGCATTATACATCCACGTGTTTTAGGCGACATCTGCTGGTCCATTTCCTCAATGGTTAGGCCTCATTGACTGAGAGCAGACTATTCTCATCATGGAGACACAATAGAATAGAATAGGAAAGAATAAAATCGATTAAAATATTAATGTGAAAAGGAAAACAGATAACAGCAGGGACACAAGTATCTCCTCGCGTGGAAGAGAAATACAGACTGGGTGTAGCAGCCTGGACAGGATTTCCTGACCTGAACAAAAACAGGGTTAAATATAGAGCTATTGTGCTGTGGCCTGTGTGGAGGACTGATTTCCAGGTAAGTGCTGTCTTCCTTAGGGTGCCAGGGGGATGAGTCTTTAAACCTGCAGGAGTGGAACAAGTACTAATAACAGTACTAAATACTCTGCTACAAGTCAAAATCATTCAGATTTTTATTTAACCAAAGATCAAAAATGTCAGCATCAAAATATACTTAAAGTACAAAATAGGTGCTTATTATGCAGACTGATAATTTCTCTCAATCATATATTATATTATTAGATTGTAATTTTTAAAGTAATGTGTAAGCATAACTTTAATGATGTAGCCTTTAAAGGTGGAATTAATTAAGGGCGAATTGGGTTGGTCGTCACGCTTTTTAATTTCATTTGAACCCCTCAAAAACAGAAATAATAAAATAAAACTGCGTCCTAAATGGATCCCTTTCAATGTGTAAAGGAAGGCTACAGTGTCAGGTAGGGATGGAGTGACTTTACTCTTCTTAAGTTTGGTCTTTTTACAAGATGTGGAGTGTCTGCATATTAAATATCTGTGCATATATTAAATTCTAGACATTGTGCCTTTTTTGATTTAATTGCAACAACAAAACCAGCTCCTGCATCATGATAACTTAAGCAGCAAAAAAGCCATACAATAAGAGCATTTTTCAACATTATTAAATTAAATTAAATTAAATTAAATTTTAATTTTATATACTTTATTAATGCCGCAAGGGGTAATTCAAAGACCAAAACAATGCATGTGACAACAAACCCCAAAAAGAATGTGACCGCATCGTGGACTTGAAGGGAACGGAGTGGGCTTCAGAGGAGTCTGAGTTCTCTTGTTTACCTGAGTGGTTAGACTGCAGCCTGTTTCACTCGCTCAATATTGGACCAGTTTCAAATTGTTTTCTCCCCACCAGTCACTTAGACAGAAAGACACTGGAAAATCCAGGCTTAACATGCACAAGTAACCCTTTAGTGTTTAAGTCTGTCCTCTTTTCTCCAAACTGCTTCATCACATCATTTTCTGTTTCTGTCACCGCCTCCTGCAGGATGATGATGATGATGGGACAAGACCTAAAAACTCGGCTCCAGATGAGTAACAATGAAGTCAGTCATTGTTTTTATAATTCCCTCTTACCTTCTCATATTTCTACATGACATTCAGCTGCACCCTTTGGTGCAACACGATGCTGCTCTGTCTTAAATCTTTAATAACAAAAGGTCTTCAAGCTTCACCTCTCTGAAGCCAGTGATGTCATTAAAAGTAGCTGATTGCTGCCATCTTGTGGTCTCATTGAATATTACATCTACATGATGCCCTGAATACTTATGGTTAAAAAGACTTTTACATCCTCATGTTTGTCCAACCTTACATGTCTCAGACACAGACAGAGGTTGTTGTTGTTTACTTTAACAGTGTTTTTTTTGTGTGTTCTCAGTGATAGAGCTGCAGTCAGGAGTGAACGGCATTGACTGGTCTGCCTCCTGCAGGCCAGTGTACAGGTACTGCAGTGCACTAACTAATGGGCTCACAGCACTCAATGAGCTTGTTAAAACAAAGGGAGGGGGTCTCAGTTTCTTTTAGTGTCCTTTGTCTCAAGATAAAATGGCAGGGCAATCTCTGTGAAAACATTCGGCCACTTTTTGCTTTGTCAAAATTCATTTCAGATATTTCAGAGGGTTTTATTAAGTTTATTAAGCTTTAAAAGCAAATCTTTTTTATTAAGTCTACTAAGAAATGTTTAATGTTTCAGTCTGTGCAAGAAAAAAAAAATCGCAAATTTTGATATACACTTAACTTTCACTCATAGTTTTGATAATGGAAATGTTCAGGGCATAAGTGAATCAGTGTTCAGTGTCCAACTGAAAATCTCCATTTCTGGACAAGTAAATACACAGTGTTAACATGGGGAGATAGAGAGATACTAATAGGGAAAGTAAACATCAAGTAAAAGAATAAGACTTAATTTAAAATAAATTAATAACACAAGCAATAGAAATAAAAATAAATAAAAAAACAAAATAAAGAATGGCAAAATAATTCAACAAAAAATTTTATTAAAGTAAAGTGAAAGACAGAGATAATAAAATAAAAAAATAAGACTTGATTAAAAAGAAATGAATGCTCAAAATTGAAATAAACTAAATGAAAAAATAAATCAAGGATATGGTCATAACATCTGAGTAAAATTATTAAAAGTAAATAATAAAAAAAAAAAACTAGAAATAAAGTAAATAAATAAAATAAGGATATCGTAATTAAATCTAAGTGAAAATTAAATATAAATAAATAGTTTTAAAAAAAAATAAAAATTACTGAATGTGTATTTTCATGATAAATGGGTCTTTTTAACCGGAAGTATTTAGGGTACTGATGTAGATGTAATATTCAATGAGACCACAAGATGGCAGCATACAGCTACTTTACCATCACATCACTGGCCTCAGAGAGGTGAAGCTTGAAGCATTTGTCTTTTATTAAGTAAAGTGAAAAAATGAAATAAAATAAGGCGATTATAATCTAAGCAAAAATCAATTACTGCAAAAAATTAACTGAAAAATTGGAAATACATTAAATGAATAAAGGATGATGAAAGACCTCAATATGCATCTTTTTTTTGTTTGTAATTTTGGATCTTCTGCAAGTCAACACAAAAATGTTTCTGCTTCAAAATGTGGTGGACATAAACTACAAGAAATAATAACTTGATGAAAATGAATTTCAGGTTCTATAATGACCACAAACATAGCTTACAATAAGTTTTGCAAATTAGATCTTGTGCAGCTGATGTTTAATTAAATACATCAATCTGACAAAAGTACTCAATCAACTGCAAACATGGAGTCAGTGAACACTCGAAACAAAAAAGGAATTCATGGTTTAGCCTTCAAAATTTATTAGTTTGATATTTGCACGTCAAGGTATACAATATACAGCTCTTCTTGTGTTTTTTTTTATATTTTCCTACACTATCTGAAGTAGGCAGTTCCCTGCAAGTGCACCGTGTTTCTCACAATAGTTAAAAAAAAATAAAACATTTATTTGTTGAAAAATAAAGAGTAAAAAATAATAATTCCCTTTACTACACTGTTAAAGTTCATATCAAAAGATACATTTAATTGCAGCACAATGAAGAATTTGCATATTTAAACAACATTCCCATCACTTCAGGCTTGGCACTGAAAACATAAACTTACTGGTAAACAGAAACTTACATATTTCCCTTTTTTAATGAAAAACAGAATCCTTCGTGACAACAAATTCTCCTGCTGAATTATACAGACAGTGAACACCTGAGACGTCATATGTCAGATACAACAAAAATTATAAAAGGAGCTCATTCTCCTGTTGGTTAATGTTTGGCTCAACAGTGACATCAGTAGCTCAGAGCTACACTGAGAGGCCAGCAGATGGCAGAGCTGTGTCGCCTGCGCTATTTGATGCATCTGACTGAGCTCACATGCAGTCAGTGCCGAGACATCAGTGTCATGTTAGCGAGCAAACAGGACCTTTGTCCCGACAGAGGGGCTGCCTGGGCTTATCTGTTTGTTCGATCCATTAAAACAACACAAACTAACATTTGTGATTCTGCGCCCCAATCAGCCCTCACACTGTTACTACATTCAGCTTTTTCCTACCACACATTCTTGATCCCATGCTCTATTTTTAAGGTAAACAAAGACATACAGATAGAGAAAACTTAACACTGAATACTGATGTGAACATTATCTGTAACTTTTTCAGCTTTTACAATACAGTTTATTTTTTTTGGTACTGTGAAACCACCGTAAACATGATGTGATAGATGGCTAATATGACACAGAATATATTTTGAAAAATGGCAACAATTCAAATGAAATTATAAGTTTACATGAAACAAGAAACATAAAATATGTCTCAGTCATCAGAAACAGCCAGAAGCTGTTAAAGATGGGTTTCCACAAAGCTCATCAGCACCATCAGCTCAATCAGGTGACAAAGAGTGTAACAAAATTTGATCTAGAAGTGAAAATAAAATGATGTATCCTCCAAATCTTACAAGAGGTAAACCAGAAGCTTGTAATTATTATGAATACATTCAGTTTGGCTGTGAACATGAACTGAGAGTGTTGCGAATGCGCCATGATTGTACCCAAAACCACACTTCACTGCAACCTGAAATGCCTTTACAAGCATGTGATGATACATATGACAACACAACACAGCCACACACGGACTATTAATCAATCAAACAAGCTAAAGAGGTAATAGTGTCATTAAGTAATATTAAGGGCATTTTAAGTGTCTCACATGACAGACTTTAAGAGGAGGCATTGATGGCTCGCTGGGAGGCAAGTCTTCGACAGTGCAGGTAGACAGATATGGGATGGATGAAGGCGAGCAGGCTGAGCAGCGTCAGACCGATGTTCACCTGCAGACACATGAAGGGAGAGAGGAGGAAACAGTGAGAGGAGAGCTCATAGATAAAGAGAGGAAGCACCAGGGTAAGATAAACAGGTTTATCAGTTATATGTCATGCTCTCACACTAGGGCGTCACTTTGTGTTGGAAAGTGGTGGGGACATGAGGGCTCAAATGAAAAAATATTTTTCACCATTCTCAACAGATGTGATTTTAGGCAATGTAAAGGGGGGATCAGTATGCAGTCAGAGTAGATAATCATGAGGGGGGACACATGTGTAGCTGGGGATCTGGGGAACTTTTGAGCATCAAACACTTCATTCTTTGCAGTGGTGAATTTTTACGCACCATTTTATTGTGAAAATGACTTCATTTATGTAAAGGAAAACACAAAATGTATGTGTTGTGACAATTCAAAATATAAAACTATAATAAAATATAATGCAGTGCAGTGTAAAATGAGAAGTGACAGAAGTTGGAAAGTGTAATGGACTGCATTAATCAATGTAGTAGTCAAATGACATTACAAATATCCAGATACACATCACATGCACTCATCTGATTTGATTACATATAACAGATTTAATTACTTTCATGCAACTGATTTGATTACATGCATATGCCAGGGTTGACCGCAGGTTAGTGGTTAATGTTCTAGTATGCATATGCCAGGGTTGACTGCAGGTTAATGTAATGTAATGTAAAGGTAAAGCTTAAGGAAAAGAGGTGGAGATTCAGTAGAATCTCCACAAGCATAAAAGGGAGAGTATCGAAAGTAAATCCTCAGTCTGGTTCTGGAGCTTGACTCACGAGTTGTATGTGTTGTTGCTTGTGAACACATTAAACTCAATTGCACCTGATTCCAGCTGTTTCCGGTGACTTTTTGAGTATTGTTATTTTGACTTCAAGATACTTTTAAAGAGAAGAAGACAACTATTGAACTGAGGTTATGAATGAGGTCCAGATTCATCTGACCCTACTCTGGGCATCGATTACTCAACAGCAGTAAGTCTCATGCATTCTGTATTGCTTTTAAATATTTATTCTCATGTAGATCAGCATTTCTCATTTAATGTTATCTCTGCTGCACACATGTAGGAATGATTTACTTTTCATATACTTTTTGGTCGAATAGAATAGAATAACCAAACCTCTTTAAGGTAGAGCAGGTCGGCAGTTAGAACCATGGCTCCTCCAGTGCGCATATCAAAGTATTCTCGGGCAAGATAAACTGAACCTCAATTTGCTCCAAAAAGACACTGCTTTAGAATCAGTAGGCTAGGGGTTTTTGTTGGGGTTTTTTTTAGCTTACATTACTTCACTGGACAATGCATATTTGTTTCTTCTATATTTACACTGCATTGTATGTTTTTTATTGAGCAAATAAACCGTTCTCAAAGCCTTATCATTTGTTACTAAGCATTTCTTGGTGCAACTATTTTTTAGAAAATGTGTAACAAATTCTGCATCTAAAAAGGGATAGGGACAAAACGGACCATTTCAGAGAGAAGTGTAGATGACAACTCTGCACTCACATATAGAGGGTCTCCATTCAGAGGGCCTTTCACCAGGGCAAAGCAGGGATACTGCAGCAGAGAAAACACTGCCGACAGAGCCATGACCAGACCGTACAGCTTCCCAAAGTGGCACGACGGGAAACTACACACACACACACACACACAAAGTGATGACATGGCAAATATTAAAGTAACACTTTACTTTAACCCAACAGTAGGGCTGCAACTAACGATTATTTTCATTGTCGACTGATCCGTCAATTATTTATTCGATTAGTCGACTAATCATTTTCGCAAAAAATGTGTTAAAATGTTGAAAAATGTCGGTCCGTCTCTCCCAAACCCCAAAATTATGTCATCTAATGTCTTGTTTCGTACTCACGCCAAAGGGTTTTAGTTCACCGTCATGGGAGAGTGTCTAAAGCTGCCAATATTTGAACGTAAGAAGCTGCAACAAGAGTATTTTGGGGTACTTTTATAGTACTTTTCTATGAAAAATGACTCAAACCAATTAGTCGACTACTAAAATAGTCATTGATTATTTTAATAGTCGATTAGTCATTGATTAGTCGACTAATCATTGCAGCCCTACCCAACAGTGTGTAAACATATAACTTATACCACATTATAATGTTGCTATACGAAGATATGAGAATATGTATTCGTGTTTGTTTGATACTTACGCCACACTGATAAAGGCTGCGTTGCCACCGTAGAGGAAGGAGCGGTTGATAACCTGCAGGATGAAGGTGAGGTACTGAAGCGGCAGGTACGGGGTGGAGGCACAAACTGAGAACAACACACACTGCAGTGCCGTCAGGAAGAGAGAAAGCACAGAGGCCCGCAGGTCTGCTTCCTGTTCGCTCTCTCCTACAAAGAGACACACACACACACACACACACACACACACACACAGACAAATAAAAAGACATAACTGTTATTCTAAAGACAGAAAATTACGACAAAAACACAATTTTTACACAATTTTGTTTCATATGACGAAATATGTAAAGGAATGTGTGATTGGTGTTCAGAGCTTTGGTACGGTTAGTAATGGGACTTTCTTGCGAGAGTTCATTGACATGCTGGGCCCCTGAGAGCACACCAGAGACACACTGACAGTATGTCCTCTATGGCTGCGGCCTGTTAGGTTCATTACTAGTCCTAGTATTAGTGTGTTACCTTGAGCACGAGGTTTGCCCTTGTGTCTGTCCATGATGAGGCCGTTCCAGGGAGCACACAGCACGCCACACAGCTGCGTTATAGCAAAGGCATTGGTGTACTGGCTCACTGCAGGGACATACAAGCAAAGACAAGATGGTCAGAGACTAAACACTTTAACAAGTCAGCCAAAATACCAGATAAAAATACTTTCTATTCAGCAGCTTCTTGCTCTTATAATATTCAGTAACGTCTTCTTAGTTGAGGCAGGCTCACCGGTTCATGTAATTTTATGGACCTATTAGGAAAATCCCACCTTTGCATAGACAGTGACATGATGAAGTGTTTGTGTGAGTTTACCCAGTGAAGGCTCTCCCTCTGTCAGCCGCTGCAGCATCGGGTTGAGGGTGCCGATGAAGAGGTAATGTCTCAGCTGCATCACCGACAACCAGAGCAGGTGCCACATAAAGAACCTGGACAACAAACACTCACGGAAACTCTTCTCTGAGAGACGAGAGGAGACCACAGACATAAATGAATGAAGACAAAAGACCAAAGATGAAGACAAATAAATGTGTGATAACTTTATTTTGTTTGGTCTAAGTTAACAAACCTTGTTCAACAGAGACGTCCTTTTTGAGGGGCGTTTCCTCCGTTATCTTCAGTGTGTTACTATCGGCTGCTGTCTGCTCTAAGCTCAGAGTCCTTGATTTACCACAGGTTATCCTGACAAAGGTCAAAGGTCACGGTGGGTTAGCAACAGACTGAGGGCATTGTGGGAGTTCTTTGAAAATTATTTACTTAACTTCCTATAATCACATAGCAGGATATGAAGGGTATTTCAGAGGAATGTGGGTGGATGATGAGAACATAAACTGAGCTGGTGAGATTCAGAACATCCTGTTTACACAAGAAACTAATTCATCATTGATTGTTTGCCTTTCAATATTTGCAGCTGCATGTATTTATCATTATTGAATGGGGAGAGCTCCGTGTTTTCTTCTTCTTTTTCTTTGTTTTACGAATTTTCATGGAAAAATATGCAGATTTTTGTGAAAGGAGCAGATTTGTTGCAATGGTATGAGATTTTCACGGTACAATAAACATCAGAAAATGTCACGCTTTCACGGTGTACATTAATACACAATGAATATTATCATTAACAGTGACTGAAAACACAAGGTTTTTTGGTTGAGCAAACACTGTCTTATAATTGAAACTTGAAATCTGTTTTTTTAATAGGAGTATGTGTAAACAATCTGACAGGCAGTCGAGGAAGAAAGGATATGCACATGTGAAGGTTAGAGTTTCCATGTGGTTGCCTTGTTTTCAATACATAGATAAGATTCTTCTCCACTCCTCATTCACCTCTAGTCACCTCATCCAGAGCCCAAGACAAGCTCATCAAAGCCCACTCCTCTTCACATCCAGATTCTCAGCTCCCTCTGCATCTCACCACCACCATTACCACCACTAGCATGTAGACTCCACAGAAGGAGATCCCTAATCTACTACATCGTTACCACCCTACTGGAATACATGACATCACGATGGGATCTAATCACCAAAGCCTTTTCACATTTCTCATCTTATGTGCTCATGTAAATAAATATTCTGTTCTCTCAGAATGAGTCTGTAATGGACATGCTCTCCTGTGTGCATGATGCAGCAGTCAGCAGATAAATATATATAGCATACTAATACACTGATATACAGTCACAGTTTTAAAAAAAAGAGAGTGACGTCAGTGCGTGATGGCCACTTGTCCATTGCGAAATGTTATGTTAAAACAGTACTGACTTCATTTCACACATGACACAAACTGTTGTCTCCTGGACGAAGGTCAGGTTTTGTTTGACCCCTGTACCTCCCTTCCCTCCTGTCCTACACAGACTTTCTCACTGTTCATCATCTACATTGTGCCAGTTGGTCACAGTGTCAAGTGTTGCCGTGGTTGGGTTTACATTGGAGTTTGTTGAATGCTTGGTGTGTGGGGGGGCATGACAAAGCGTTGGTATTTGTGGCTCTGGGAATGAGAACAGGCCGGTTTTTCTTGCTGTAAGAGGACAATGAGCTCTGTAAACTGTAAAGATTTCTAGTAAAAAGCTCAAGTGAGCCACGTCTGTAGCTGCATTAAAATGGCATTTTTAAAACCTAATTTTTACTTGTATTTTGTACAATGTTTTTTAATTCAGTGTTTTCTGTTTTTTTTACTTGAGGTATCCCTTAAGCTTGCGTATTGATAATGTGTGTGTTTTGTTGTAGATATGTACCCGTATGTGTAGTCATCAGGCAGCGGGTAGGGAATGTGCTTTCTGGGCAGCAGGAAGAAAGTCCTGAGCAGGTGAATGACGCTGCAGGCGGACAGGAAGAGGAAGGAAGAGCGGAGAGCGACACCAGCCTCATGTAACAGCTGCAGGAGAAGACAACAAGATCATCATTACAACATGAGTTGGTATAAATATATTTTATTTATGAGAACAATCTGTGAATGTTTCTCACCTTGATGACAAGGAAGAGTGCAGATGAGGAGTCGAAGGCACCATTGTAGAGAGTGATGATGGTGGAGCGACGTGAGCCGAACAGGTTTCCGACCTTTAGAAGAGAAATTTGAATTTCTTAAAAAACAGATATTGCATTTGTCTTTACATCTGTCGGACTTTCTTTCCTTTCTTACCTCCATTTTTCCGCCATTTAAAGTAAAAATTGTTCTTGCTGAGTTGAACCGTCTGTTTGAACATAAGGATGTGGTTTTGAAATATTCCCTGAGAGGGCTTTGTTTTTATTCCCCCCATGAGATCACGAAGTCAGTCTGAGAAAAGCCCTGCAGCCAACAAAGGTGCACAGAAGGCAGACCCTTTGTAGTTTGTCTGGTGTATACCACGATATTGAATATCATACCTCTTCGAAAAAAAAAAGCTCTTACAATTTTTCTCGGTCTCAGCTTTCCTCAAAAGTAGGTCAAAGGACAAGTTAGAGTTGGCAGCAGAGTTGGTGGCTTTTGATGATGTGTCTTTCCCACTCAACTCTGCTGACACAGCACACTCTCAAGCATCAAGAAGCTCCAAAAAGATGTAACACCAAATTTAAAGGGAATACACACTGCCTCTTCAGTCTGATGAATATATCCCATTGAAGCAAAACCGATACAATTATCCTGTCTTTAAATGCAGAAGAAAATGTTTGATAGAGGAAACTGGACATTGTCAGTAAAACCCCAGAAAAGTTTGAAACTCAGGAAATTAAATGGATCAAAATTCTCTGCAGCACACCCATAACAACAGTCGGTACAGATGGATGAAGTTCACAAGCATGTCCACTCTCACCATCACCTTATTCACTGAACTATTAACTGCGACAATACATCAAAATAACAGCATCATGGGCATCACAACAAACAACATCACACACAAAATAAGTTTCTTCACAGACGATATAATATTATTCTTGCAAAATCCAAATAAATCACTTGATGAATTATCAAAATCTTGAATGCCTCCTCCAACCTTTCAGACTACAAATCAACTCTTTCATCACTGTGTCAGCATAGTTGGAACACAACGCCTCAACCCTCCCTTTCCCGAACACTGTCAGAATTCTTCAGCCTCATTCATTCATTATCCATAACCGCTCATCCTATTCAGCCAATCCCAGCTGGCATTGGACAAGAGGCTGGGTACACAGAGACAGACAACCAATTTATGATCCCCAGTTAACCTAACCTGCATGTCTTTGGACTGTGGAAGGGAGCCGGACAACCTCAAAAAATTTTCATATTGACACAGGGAGAACATGCAAACTCCACACAGAGGGGCCCCAGCGGGCAAGAGAATTTGAACCCTGAACCCTCTTTTTGTGAGGCAGCAGTGCACAGCACTGCACCACTGCGTGGCCCTATTCCATCTCTACTTCAAACAAGTATTAAAAACAATAAAAAAAGGCTATTTGAATGAACTACAGTGGCTGATACGAAAACGCAAATGGCCCTATTAAGAGGCAGTGTTTGATTTGTGCTTTCTGGACTACTGCGTTACAACTTTGAGCGTGGAAGAGGACCCACTCCATATGTAGACATAAACGTCTCATTCTTAGGTAACAAAACCACAACGATTCACGTGATTATGTAAAGTCGCAAAAGAATAGCTAAGAATATTACAAACCATTTCTGCTAACAGATGCCCCTTAATCCTTCACAGTGGACCTATAATGGAGATGAATCAAAACTGATAATAATCTCTGTAATCAGAACGACTGCTTCGGTACCTGCATGTTGGTCATTAGAAACAGGATGCCACCCACTGCCAGGAAGGAGAGAGCTGGGAAGAGCATGTTCGACAAGGCTGAGGGAAGAGAAAAAAAACGAGGAAAATGAGCATCCAGGGCTGTTGGAGTATGCTGTAACATTTTATATCATCTTTTCAGACCATGAGAGCACAAAACAATGAGACATTAGAAATGTTTTTCACCTGCAGTCGAGAAGGCCACCAGCAAAGAACCAATGGTGTAAAGAAATCTGGTGGGGAAAAGAAATTACAGTGTTTTCATGTCATTTTATTGGTTCAGTAGGCTTTACAGTAACCAGGTAAAACTGCTGCTGTTTGGTGAACAACAAGTTCCTTTTCTTGGCACTTCCTAAACAAAACACATCTACCCTCAACTTGACTTGCTGCGTCCTGTCCAACTATTTGCATTCCTTGGCCTTTTATTTTCCCTCCACCTCTTTTAGTGAAAACATATGTCCTTTGTACCAGTCTGTTACTGTGGATTTATATGGGCAGTAGGGAGGGCTTCAGACAGTGCCTCTTCCTCTGGTGATTAATGATCCTGACCTCTCTATTTCTTAATCATTCTCTCACTTTATCTCTTTCCAGTTTCAGAGAACTTAAATTCTTTGTTTTCTTTATTGCTCCCTCTCTCATAAAACATTTTCTCCACATTCTGCATTGCTAAGTGTCAGGCTTTGGTATGTACGCAGCATCTCCACTCATGTGTCTGTTGCTGACTGATGACCTCAAATACTTTACGTAAAATCCCTCAGGGGAGCTACTCTGATGTCCCTTTCTGCCTTCTTGCTCCTAGCTGTCTGACATGTCCCTTTTACTTCACAGGAGGGGACGGAAATACCAGAGACAGACTGAAATGACATCAAACTGCCACTTTGCATTGTAGCATTAGCGTAGCTACCACAGGCAGAGGGTCGAAGCCCTTCTGTCTTTAGTTTAAATGTGTAGTGAAAGCAGCAAGCTGCAAAGACACTGTTATGTTTAGTTTTGTGTCTGCATCAAAAACTGGAGGTTTTTCGCAAACTCTTTTTATTTTTTTTAATTGTTATTGCACTTTTTTTTGTTTTTTTGTCTGACAACTTGATGCAAAGTCGATCTAGTTCTACCTCCTGTCCCTTCACACCAGGACTAACCACCTCACCTGGGGGGACAGGGCTTTCTCCACAGCTGCTCCCATCCTCTGGAACTCACTCCCAAAACATGTCATGTCACCCCAATGTACAAAACAGTGAAATCTGACCCCCCAGACATGATACATGTTCACGCTCAAACTTCTCTGTGTTTAATTTTACATGTGGAAGCAGCATTCTTTGTACTAAGCATAGTGGCGTACCACAGAAGAAGATACTACACGTGCCACAGGCATGTGTTTGTGTACATGTGTGCATGCATGAACACACACAGCTACAGTACGTCCACCTGTGTCCAGCTACAAGCAGAGGAGGTGGGTTGTTAACTGCTACGTTACAAGCCACATGTTCAGAAACATGGCTGTTGAGATTAGATAAAACCAGAGGCGGAGCCAGACGTTGCAAACATTCAGGGCTCAGACCTAACCTAAGGGTGTCTGAGGACATGCTCTCCATGGGAGATTTATTTTCCCATTTACTGCAGCTCTATTTCCTGATCCATTTGAGATAATAATGCCTCAAAATCTGTACATCATTTGGAAAAAAAAACACAACAGTTGCCAAGGGAAAAAAAATCAGCTTTTCCTCCCCACTGGTTTGGGCCTAACCGAAAATTTCACCCTTGACTTTCAACCCCTCAAAGAAAGTCAGGAATAATTTGATGTGATTTTGTTGTTTGCTTGTTTGTTTGTTTGTTTTCTCTCTCTGGTTGTTTATTTGTTTGCTTGTTTTCTCTTCTTTGTTTTGTTCTGTTTGAATATGTCAGATTATTCTGTGACTTCACCACCTCCTCTGGGTTTTAACACCATGTTTTGTATAGTCTTACACTGGAATTATAACCGCTTTCTGGTGATGCAGAATACGATGATGCAATGAATCTTTGCTTAAGGTAATCCAGTCAAACTGCAGTTGGACATCTCAAAAATTACACTTCACTGCACCTTGCACTTGCTGCTCAATAAACACACTGATCAACAACCCCCTGTTGTTGTTCTGTGCTATTCAGTGCTTGTCATGACATTCCTCGGTGGGCTTTTTAGTCCTTCCTTTCTTATGAATAAGAAAGGAAATCCTTTTTAACTTAGGAGTAATTAAGATGTTGTTGGACTCACATTCCCAAGAGCCGAGCCACTGTGGTACCAAACCGGTCAAAGAGGAAACCATTGGGCAGCGTCAGGAAATTGTTCATGAAGGAGGCGATGGTGAAAACAAGGGAGAACTGCTCATCCTGTCCACTGCAATCTGTAGACACATAAAACACAGAGGAGAGAGGCAATGCTATGAAATATATGGTTGGTTGATAGTGAGGTCAGAGAGGCCTGAAACCTGAGTTGGGACTAATTTTAGAAATCAGGGTGCTTTGAATTCAAAGTGTAGGTGAGGATATCAAACTGACCTAAGACCTGTGTTGCATTGACTGTAGTGTTGACACACAGAGAGCTGAAGTAGTCCTCCTTCTTTAGGACGAAAACAAGTGAAGCCCATCCGAACACAGCTCCAGCAAAACACAGACACTCCACCAGACCCGTAGCAAAGGTGAGGCCGCGTCGCACCTTCGAGCTGTTCACAAATTCCGGCATGTTCCAACACTCACACTCACACACAAGCAGATAATTTACAAACACTATATTTTCATCTGCATGGGAATACGCACACACACATACACACACAGGTGGCTCCTGTCACTGCACCTGCGAAAAAAAGGAAAGAATGTCTAGTAACTGTGATATAATTAAGGACGGCTATGTGCTGACTGTTCTGTATCTTTAAAACAAAGACAGTTTCGTATAAAAGATCCTGACCTGCATGACTCATTCAAAGCACTTAAATGGAAAATCTTAGTTGCACAAGCCAGACATGAGCGGGAAACATCTGCACAAAACATGCTGCTTGTTTCCCAACCGTTAGTTCAGTTCTCTTCCCAAAAAGACAGACTTCTGCGTAAATTCAGTTGTTGGATAACTTACCTTTGTGGAGATACTGTTAATAAAACTCCCATTTTAACAGCAAAAGGAAAAATTCAAATGTCTAAACATGTCTGTGCAGTTATACTCTACAGTTTACTGCGCTCTTATACTCACAGTTCAGGCTCTGTTGGTCACCCTAAACGTTCTCACTAACCACTCCTCTCTGCTCTTGCTCCACTGACTTTCTTTATATAGGCCAGCGCTTCCTTCCTCTTCCTCACCAGTTCCCTCCCTCCCCAATGTTTTCTCTTTTTTCAATCAATCTCTCTGCTGGGTAGCAGAGAAAATCCCTCTCCGTGTGGTGCTACTGGCCACAGAAAATAAACACTCCCTGCATTCCCTGCAAGCCAAACAGCTGTGAAGCTGCCACTGAGACATACTCCAGATGTTGGATGCTGAATTGCTGACAGTGAGGGCTAGACCAGTTTAGCCAAAAGGTCATGTGACTTGTAGAAGGAAATAACTCAGTGAGTGAAGTGTGGAAACTGGCCGTCTGTGTCAAAACTGGGTCTTTGATCGGCGTTATCACTGCTTAACAGACCGTGACAGCCAAAATACATGGGCACAGACACAACCTGTAACATAGGCACAACAGAGTGGCGTTTTTATCTGCTACAAAGACTCCATCTTTACAGCGTGGTTGCTGCCAGCTGCATTGTGTGTGTATTGAGTTGTGCCTAGTGAAAATGCAGTTATAGGAGGGTTTGGAAGCATAGGCTATATTAACTCCAATACTGTGCAAAGTAAAATGACTGGTGGCTTTGACATAACAGCTTCAGTTCCCTGTGAGACTGAAAGGGCTGTCTGACAGTAAGACAAAGCAGTGAAAAAATTCTAAATGTAGTGCTCATCTAAACTGATCTTGATTTTTTAGGAGGTCCTTTCTCAGGTGGCTAAAAACTGACCAGTTAAGGTAGCATTTCATGTACATGTCACATGGGTTTTCTACTTGGAAGATATTGAAAACAACCATTGTGATGTGGTGTGTTAGGCCCAGATACTTTGGACAGTGTTAGAGGCTCATTCACTGTGAGGCTGTTTTTCCTTCAGTGGAATCCAGCAGGTTGAGGGAGAGGTCGCTGGTAGCTAAAGGGGAAGAGATGTAAATCACTGCTGGAAGTGTTACTATAACTATAACACCACTCATGAGACCTCAAAATGTATGCTTTACCAGTATCATCCCCTGATCACAAGACACAGATATTTTTATTGAGTGTGCACACTCACACACTGTTTGACACGCGAACATGCTAGTACACACTTCCTAAAACCAATGACCTGGTGTTATCAAAGGCATCAACCCTGTGCATGTGTGTGTATAAGTATAGATTGAGTGTGGAGATAGTAACCCTCAAAGGTCTTGAGCCACATGACGTCTTTCACAATCACAATGCAGACTCGCTATATCTTAAAGGATAATGCTGGTTTGCTGTTCTAAACGGATTCCATGAAAACACCAAAACCAACAATGAATTTTTGACACATCTGTTGGGTCACTGTCCAGATCCAGCTTATTCCTATGTGCCATAGACAACCATAGTGCATTAGAACTTGTCATACGGTTGTATTAGATAGTCCCATGGACCACTGTCAACAAATTTCGAGGACGTATGCACAACATTGTTGTGGTCTACACCCTGTCCTGTCATACGGTTCTATCTCTTGGACATGTCAGGCTCCTTGTCATGTCTGTGCTCAATTTTATGACACAGGACAGGCTAAAAGGGTTGGGTGTACGTCAGCTGTGATGCACCTGACTCCCCTCTGGGTATGACACACCAACCTGTTTGCAAGTTCCTGAGAAATTCGATGTGGAGGGTGTGTATGCTTGTCTTTCAACCCCAGCAGGGTTAGGCCACAGCTCAAAATACCTTGGTTGCTCACCACCAGGGTTGGCCTGGGCCCCTACTCCTCTGTGGCAGCAGCCTAGGTTAAAGAAACAGACAGGCTACACTGACTAACCTTTAGTCAGCCAGGTTCAGTGAGGCTGGGTCGATATTATGTTATACTGTAAAGGTTACACTACTGTAACCCTAGTTCTTTTAGAGTAGGTCAAGCCCTCTACCTAGGGACCCTGTCGCTCCTACACTGCTCGCTAAAGAGGGTATAGGATGTCGAAGACTGGAATCTGCCTCCCTATATACTGTACTGCGGGGTCTGCGCATATTCCAGTAGGCTTGTCCTGATTGGCTGGCTATGTTTATGCTATTTTCAGTGTG
This sequence comes from Cephalopholis sonnerati, assembly GCA_019142605.1. NCBI lineage: Eukaryota > Metazoa > Chordata > Actinopteri > Perciformes > Serranidae > Cephalopholis > Cephalopholis sonnerati. The sequence continues at coordinate 24,757,324 of JAGQAX010000004.1, read as the reverse complement.
TGAATGCGTGCTTGTAGTTAGAAGAGTATTACCCAGGATTTAGCTTATCTCTGCAACTCAATCTGGGTGAAAATGTGTGTGTAAATCAAATTATTGGAATAGTGGCCATATTGGTAATATGCAAATTAGAGATAATAAATAAAATATAATATGATTTTAAAGTAAATCATGAATCTGAGTCTTCCTACATGTTTCTAATGCTTAAAGATATGAAATAGACACAAAGTTTCCCAAAAGAGTTTTAAAAAACCTTATTTTATGTGACTGCCATCTTGGAAATATGCAAATTAGGGTCCTAATGCATCCAGTCATAAAAATAAGCATTGCATTGTGTTTCACAAGGTCAAAAACACAAAATAGATGCAGAGTTTGAATTTGTAGCTCATCTGGTTCAAAGGTTAGAGCGAAAACAGATGTCACTATTTAGACATACTGAGAGATTAATCAAGGAAGCCTTGCAAATTTCAGACCAATCATATCAGAGAAATGCTGCTTCTACTGAGTCTAATAAAACATTGATGATTCTAAATGCAACTTCTTTATCACCATTGATGAACCCCACAAAGAAGATTTTACAGTTTTTAAAAAGGTTATTTGCTGTTGGAATCATTAGAAATCCTGGTAGTTTTCACTTTACACTGTGCAGGCTACCATGAGGTGCATGTAGATCTTGGCAGGCAGACACATCTCAGCACAACTGTGGTTACAGAAAACAGCTTTGGTATTTGGCTCCTGATTAGATGCTCCAAAATCAAAACAAGGTTTGAGTAGGGCTGTCAAAGCAGTTTGATGTGCCTTATAATGCTTTTGGTGCATGTTCAGCCATTTAAAACAGTAGGTGCACTTCTAAACACGTGCATCAGACACCTTCAGAGCTTTTGAGTCTTAACTCCAGGCAATACAGCTAATAAGAGTAATTTCCATAATGTGTAAAGATTTCCTTTTAAACAAGATTTTGACAAAGGATGTGCTTTAAGACAGGGCCTCAGTAATGTAGAGTGTGTGTGTCTGTGTTTGCATGACCACGTGCAAACAGGAAAACTGCAAACATCAGCAACTTCACAGACAGTTAATGGTCAGATGTCATCATCTATGATCTTTTTTCTTTAGAAATTGATGCCAAAATAGAAACAAACCACGAGATCCTCTTTGTCATCTCACTCACTACTTCTTCTTTGTTAAAAAAAAAAAAAAAAACGAGGTGAAGGTGAAAAACAGATGAAATGACACGAGTGAACTGAAGTGAACTGAGTGAAAATCATCTGATGACAAAATTAAATACTTTCTTTAATACTATGAATTTCCTAATAAAGTGTTTTGATATGCATGTTTGCACTTTATATTAACTCTGAACAGTTTGGGTTTGTATACTGAGTTGCTATCTTGAGTTGATAAAATGTATGTATGACTTAAGTTTGGGTTTAAATGAATTAACCTGCTGAATCCACACTCAATCTGACGATGGATGACAGCCCCAGAAAAATACCAAACGTCTATCAATCATGGTCAGTTCATTGCTATTTCTTACATACAACAGAGTTTGTGAACCATTCACACTACAGTCAGGCAGTGTCACACTTTCTGTGCCACGGTGTGTTGGGTTTTACCTAAAACAATGACTAGGAAATAAAAGTCCTGATTTCAGCTTTACTCCTGTTTGAGAGTGTTTACATCTATATTTGATGTACAAAAATACACTACCACTTTATACACAGTCCCACAGCAACCCTAAACATAAAGACTAAGGAACAATCAAGTAGTAGAACGTTTGCTTGACAAGCTGGTCACCTCACTTCAGTCCAACTGACCCGACTGAATGGAAGAAACCCCCAAAACAAGCACAACGTGAAGCTGGCTGAAGTCCAGGCTTGGAAGAGCATCACCAGAAAAGTGTCAGCTCTAAGGGTCAGGGGTCATCCAAGAGTGACAGAGACTTTGGTGTCGGGGTTCCAAGACTTTGAAATGAATTGCCTGATGAGATCAGTGCAGGAAAAAAAAAAGCTTTCGGGTGATTTTAAAAAAATATTTTGCCTAAATTTTATATATTTTTGTTTGCATGTTGTTTTGATTTGTCTTATTGTAAAGCACTTGCGACTGTGTATTCAAAACTATTGATAAGTTAAATATTGTGTCATTGGTTAAAAATATTTAGAGGCACACTATGCAGGATTTGTTACTTACTGTTTGCAAACATTCATTTTTGGCCCCTCCTCCTCGCTCAACCGGAGTGAAAGCACAGCGCCGCTCAAGCCAAACGTGAATTAACAGAGGGAGCAACAACAATGAGAACAAGGCATTTCATCAGAGAAATAAAATGTTGGTTTTTCTGATTGTTTCACAGCAGTTACATCCTAAGGCAGAGATAAACACACCCATACCTCTGCACAAGCCTGCGAGAAGGTGTTGCTGAAGAGCATGCTACATCCTGTCTGCTTGGCTTCTCTGCTGTGAGTGTGTGTGTGTGCGTGTGTGTGTGGCTCAGCTTCCCCCTTATTTAAACAGACACACAGACCTACAGCTCACATCCACAGAGCAGAGGAGACAGACGGAGACAGCTGCGTAAGGGCTCATTTTTAGCCTTCTGTCCATACTCTACAATGATTCTGTCCATATTTGCGCATGTTTTATGAAAGCTAATGGATACTGATGAAACAGAGATGGGGCACCCAAAATCGTGGGGGCAGTGTGGCAAAGTCCAAGCGAGACATGACCATATGAGATACTTGTCTATCTACATGCTGCAATGTATTTAATGGCCTTCTACCACGCTGCCTCTGTAAACATGACCTCCTCCACCGTAGACATGATTGTTGTTGTCAGAAACTTTTTGCCATCTGGTGAATGTATTCACGCCAACATAAAGGACACATTGAAGTATGAGGGTAATGACGGTTACAGCGTTTAAAATGAGCACATCTGTTTTCGTAAACAAAGGAAGAAAAATGAGCCTTAACCTGGCTGTTACATTTTTATTGAGCCCTGACCTTGCGCTGCTATTGGCTGAGGGCTACACACCACTACCCAAAGGTTCTCACCCAAAAATATTCTGAACAAACCAAAATAAGAAGAAAATAAGAAAACAGAGGTGAGGGTAAGTTCTCTGCAGATACAGACAGACAGTAGCACACACTGCTATAGGGTCATAAATGGTGATTGAGAGAAGTTACTTTTGTCTGTTTATGTAAAATCAGTAAAATCCTGCATAGCATGCCTTTAAAGATCTAGTATGTAGGATTTAGTGGCATCTAACGGGTGAGGTTGCAGAGCTAAACCCTCTCCCACATGCAAAGTCTGTAGACGCAAAAACGCTGAAGCCCAACCTAGTGCTAGTGTTAACTTTGTCTGTTTGCAGAAAAGAAAAAGGACCTACTCTGTGTGTAGCTATAAATGGCTTATTCTGAGGACATGAAAACACAACAATGCTTATGTTTAGGTGATTATAAACTAATGAAAACATAGTTATGAAGACTATTTACCATCTCTGCCAATAGATACCCCTGAATCCTACACACTGGACCTGTCATACTTCAAAAATGCCCTCTTTAACACATATGGCCTGTGATCTTATTGTTATTTTTGACAGCAGTTAAAGAGATGTGAAGCAAACATGAACCTAGTGTTCTTTTTGTACTCTGTTTCCAGTAATATGGCAAATACTTTCCAGTTTTAGCCCCTTAGGCGTCTAAAAAATATTCAAATGAAATGCACTCTCTGACTGAGCTGCTCACAATTTGTAGACATGCAACATGCACAAGCAGAGAGTTTTGAGGTCAGATGTTAAAAAAGGTGGGAACTACTGTCCTTACTGAGGGGCCAAAACAGTAAGACTACTCACAGTTCAGCTGCAGTTCAGAGTTACCAAGCTCTCAATGCGTGTTGTATAACTGTGACAATACAAACACTTAGCATGATTTGAAGTATTTAAATTTATCCTGGACGGGTAAAGATCAATGCAGAAAAACTCACAGCTTCCACCCTTTCTTCTGACTTCATGCAGCAGATAACAGTCATTTCTATGTGATACAGTGTCATTTTAGCTGTGGGCTCTATCTTACTGTAGCTTACTGTAATCCGCTGTAAGTCACTTAACAGCCGTGCATGAGCTCACACAGAGGAGAGCCTCTGATCTATTTTCAGTCTATAGCTGTCTGGTGTGTTTCATGGCAGGATGTGCACTTACGGTGATGTTATGCCCTCCTACAGTGATCGCATTGTCCATACCATCCACATATTGTTCGGCCCATGAGATGTAAGGACCCAACGGGGAGGATCCACACGCTGCGGCCGCCGCTGACAGGGGTGGGTGGGGGACACAGAGCCTGCTGCTGTTCCCATCTCTGCTCTCTGAGCGCTTCCTCCAGGTCCAAATGCCCCTTTATTCCCCTCTGCTGCTGGAAACATTTGTTATTATGGACCGAAGTTGTATAAATTCTGAGTGGTCTTACAATAAATCATAGTTACAAATATAAATATATCCATGCTGTGGTGGACCCATCAATCACTTACAATGACATAACTAATTGTCTTGAGAGTAAATCTAAATTAATTTAAAGGGTTCAGCTGTGCCACCTCACCATTTCCTGAGTTTGATAGGCAATATAAATGTAAAAACGATTAATACAACTAATTCATACAATTTGGGCTTAAAAACATTGAGTTTAATACATAAACAGACGACTACACTGTTTGGTGTTGGCGCCACCGTGTGATCAATTAATAACATTGCATTGCCTTGAAAAAGGGCATTTGTCAGTAGTACTTCTATTAAAATAAAACATGAATAGTGCAATGCAATGGTAGAAGTGCATGAGTGCAGTTACTCAAGCGCAGCAACTTTTACAAGTATTGTGAATTTTAATGCACTGCATTTATTTTAGATATTAATTACAGGTTACTCTGCAAACAGATTTTCCATAGTTCTGAACAAGTATAATTTTATGACTTCAATTTGTCATGCTTTTTTTTTTCAAATTGTGGCACTGACACATTTTGTAAAAAAGTATAGAGTTGTTAGGTAACTTAGCTTTCAAGAAGGTGCCTAAAGAGTCCCTATATTTTAGTACTGTAATGTTTGTAGGTGACCGTACATCAGTTTCTCTATGGTCAGGCAGCTTAAGGCTGTTTAGCTATTGATTCATTGGAAGACCAGTACAAGATTTGGACTTAAGGATGCAGATAGTACTGTAGTAGAGGATACACAGGTATAAGGGGTATACCCAACCTTTTATTTTGGCTGTTTACAGTATACCCATCTATTAGCCAGAAAGCCATTGGAATATATGGAAGAGTAAACCCACCTATCTACCTTGTAGTTCACCCACCTCGGGATGCAAAGACTGACCAATTTTAAAAAGGTACGGTCATGAAATTACCAGTGAATTCACCTGCTATTCACTTTAATGCAACAAGACATTTGCACTGCATTTGTTTTACCAGCCAACTGTATGATACTGGCCATGAAAAATACGAGATGCAGCCTGGCACCAAGTCAGGCATGGAATGTTAAGGTACCAACAGCATCTGTCATGGTGTTAGCAAGCTACCCAACTTTCCTGTGCCACAAATGGCCATGGCAGGTGATGATCACTTGCTCATGTGACCAATACCCATTTTTAAACTAGGAAAGGCTCATGTTGTGAAACTTCCACTTTTAATGTTCCCCTATGAGCCACATTTTGGTTTCACTTTCATTTCAGCTTTAGGTGAAAGTTGCCTTTTGCTTGACTCTAGATGTCACTCAGGATTTAGTTCAACTTCAGACAAAATTCAGCATAGGTTGAACACAGTTACTGTTGAGTGACATGTCAAGATTTAGTTTAATCTCAATAGTTATTGAATGTACAATGTTAAGGCAGACTATCCAGTTGTTACCCACACTTTAACCCCCCCAGAAGAGGTCAGGGTTATGCAGATGAGCCACATGTTTCAAAATCTAAAGGAACACTGGTAATGTGAAACAAGACAACCCAATCAGCTCAATTTGATAAATTCTTTATTCAATTCAGAAAGCTTTGTTCACTGTAGGGATCGGCCACTTAATATCCACCCTGAAACACAGGAAAGAACAACATTAGCACAAGTTACAAAGAGACAGTTTGTTGTTTGTTTGTGCAACACATTTCAACATACCTTGACCATGTTGTTGCTACCAGCTTGGCTGTGAACTGGCTGCCTGAAGCGTCCACGAGAAGCAGTCACAGGAGTTTTCACAGGTGTCTTCACAGGTGTCTTCTCAAAGGTCTGAGGTGCTGCAAAGTCAGTGAAGGTCTCCACCTGTTGTGCAGGAGCAGGGTTTTGGGGAGCGTAGTACCTCTCATAGTGGGTGTCTTGCCAGTGGTCTCTTCCCTGCTCAAAGCTGCTGCTGGTGTGAGTGTATGTGCCTGGAGGATACTGGCCGCTCAGGAACATGTAGTCGTAGTAGGGATAAGGGAACCAGCCTCCAGCCATGTTGGGGTCTGGGACAGGCTGGCTGGTGAAGCCTTCTCCAGCAGACTCCTCAGACTCTGCATAAGGTGGTGGTGGAGGAGGGGGCATAAAGCCTTGTTCCTCAGTCTCCCTCTCTGAGTTACCGTGCTCAAAGCTTTCCTCAAAGTGGGACAGCTCTCCTGCCTGGTACAGGGATTCAGATGGACTCACATTCTCAGGTTGACTGGAGGCAACGGCGCGTGTGCCAGCAGACATTTCCTCACCTCCAGAGAGGAGACTGGGAGGTGCAATAGCCCACTTGAAGTCTGAGAACATGAACCCAGAGAAGGGTTAATTCACAAATTAAGTTTCTGTTAAGATATGGGTCATCACCATAAGATTTGCCAGTAGACAAAGCTTTAAACTGCCCAATAAACTACATTACCCATTGCTGAAACACAGATCAAGCAGTAGATTCTTACCTCGTGGGCCGAGCTGAAAAGCAGCTCCTGGAGGGCCAGAGTTAGCAAGGTTTTGTCTCGCTGGATTGCCCCTGTGTCCTATGAAAACAGAGCCTGAAGGAGAGCCAGAGCCAGCAGATGGTGCTGGTCCTCTTTGAACGGCAGGCTGAGGGGCACTGGACTCTGGTGCAGCTTCATAAGATGTGGAAACGCCTGCAGACGGAGCATAGTTATGCCCAACAGCTCCAGGTGAGTACTGGCCAGAGGACGCTCCCTGGTACGTGTCATAATTAGGAGCAGTGTTTGAGTAACTGCTGCCATAGGAAGCGCCGGGACTAGAGCCTGGGCACAAGAGAACACAAGTCAATCAGAAGACAATTCAACTCAAACACATAATGTTTGAATGGAGTGGTTACTTCACCTTTCTTGACAGGAAGGCAGCAAACGTCCACAATCAGCAGAGCAAAGAGGGAAGCCCTGAAACAATTTCAAAAAACAAAACAAAAGCATCAATAAGTGTTTTCCAGTAACCAACCAACTTGCACCAAGCCAGCAACTTACCCTGAGAAAAACCGTGTAGTCATCATGGTGAAGGCTGACACTGGAGATCTCTTCAGATGTGGAAGCTTATAAGTGTTGCCAGAGATCAGCACTGACCAATCACAGCTTAACGAGTTAACCACGGACAGCTGCTGGTGAATGACTCTCAGCAGGTGGATCCAACCTAAGCAATTAGTGTCAACAGGAGCCAGGTACACAAAGATGTTGGCTTCCCATAGTCGATGCTGAACACATTATATTTATTTGTTTGCTTATTTTCTTATTATTCAGAGGGATTTATGTCACTTTGTAGAAATGTATTGCAGTTTGATTCAGCAATGAACGCATTAAAGTTTAAGCTCTGTATTTATATCAATGCACAACAATTACAGAGAGTTGTTTGCAATAAAAACCTTAGATCTCAGGCTCCTTAAATGTTCATTAAATAGTGATCATGTGATCATGCAACAGTAAAAACTCTTGAGTGTTAGTGTACTGCAGCTTTGCCTGCACGGCAACTTGATGAGGAATTGTTTTTTGAGAACGTAGCTGAGTTGCAAAGTATTTGACTGCAAATAAAGAGGTCCTCAGTTCAAGTCTAGATGCTCCTTACACTGGAATAGAATTTAAACAAACTATTTGCTTACTTTAAAGCACCACATTTGATCCCCACATTCAAGATTTGGTCCTTAATTAGAGTGACTGGATTGTCTATATATGATGAGATCAGTATATGAACATACTGAACATGCAGAGAAGGCTTGTGCTTTGAGAGGGTCATCAACCTCAATCATGTGGTGGAAGCTTTTGCTCAGAGGGAGGTTTTTAAGTCATGTGTCTGTTTTTGTGTGTTGATTTTTATTGCTGGTTAAATTAGCAGTGAAACATTCATTCATTATCACAACCACTTATCCTATTCAGGGTGGAGGGTGGGCTGGAGCCTGAGAGGTGGGGTACACCCTCACAATGACCCATACATACAAACAACCATTCATGCTTACAGTTATGGGCAATTTCAAGTCACCAGTTAACCTAGCCTGCATGTTGATTGACTGTGGGAGGAAGCCGGAGAAATCAGAAAACCCATAGTGACATGGCAAGAACATGCAAACAAAGAAGGACCCCAGCTGATCAGCGGTTGGGTTCAAACTTGCCATGAATTGACAGGTTGTCAGAATCTAGGACTTAGGCTGGCTGATCAATAAGAACGTACCTATCTGCACAGGGGGTATAGCTCAGTGGTAGAGCATTTGACTGCAGATCAAGAGGTCCCCAGTTCAACTCTGGGTGCCCCCTGCACTGATGGTGCTGTCCATACACACTTTGTGTCAGCTTTTGTTCCTAAATACAATCAGAGCATCATCCCTCTCATGTGGTGGAGGCCAAGTCAATGCTTTCCCGATGAGTAAGCATACACATTGCAGTCATGTGGGGGTATAGCTCAGTGGTAGAGCATTTGACTGCAGATCAAGAGGTCCCCAGTTCAAATCTGGGTGCCCCCTACACTGATACCCAACAGAAAACATTGTCTCATTTTTGATCCCTGCTACCCAAGCATGGGCCCCCAGTCAAGCTGCACCCAGCCTACAGAAGGCAAAAGCTGGCCATGGATGACATCCACCATCAACCACAGCAGGTGCCATTTGGGTAAGAATGTCAGGGTAAACCAATCAGTGGCAGAGTAAGGCAGACTAGCTTTCGCTCTCCTCCTTTTGATACTGAAGAATCAGCCAGAAACTTTTCTTGTCAGACACAAACCTGGATTTTAATCATGTGGTGAAGGCCTAATCTGTACTTTGCTGATGAGGATTCATATGTTTGAGCTGATGTGTGGGGGTATAGCTCAGTGGTAGAGCATTTGACTGCAGATCAAGAGGTCCCCAGTTCAACTCTGGGTGCCCCCTAAAATGGCATCATGGACTTACATTTAATTCTAGCACACTTCTTCCACTGGTCTGTATGTAAGAATCTCCCAGTCAAACAGAATGTGTTTCATCTCAAAAGGACAATTGCTGGTAACAAACCACATCAACTCATTGAACACTTTAACTCATTAGGTGTTTCTGTCTTTATCATCTGTAACTATTACACACTTGGTGCTTAATAGTCCCTCCTTCAGGGAATTTTCAAGAATGTACATGTGGATCCTCAGCAGGCATGAAGTACCCACACATGGTGAGCCTGAATTGAGGGTGCAGCTCCCTCAGTGATGCACACTTGAATCTGTCCCATCAAGGAAGCATCCTTGACTTTGAAGAGCACTGTGTGTGTTAATTAGATCCACAGAGCTTGCACAGATGGCCTAGTCAGCCCACTTCATGACATATGAATATTGAGCTGCCATGACCTGTGCAACAGATACAAATATCAAGGTGGGAAAACTAGGGGGCACCCAGATTTGAACTGGGGACCTCTTGATCTGCAGTCAAATGCTCTACCACTGAGCTATACCCCCTTACATGAAATACAGTATAGTATTTGTTGATATACATACAATCAGATTGAGCAAAATGGGACAACAGGCATTGTTTTCTTCCCTTAAACATAAATGTCTACTCTGTGATTAAGACATACAATATTTTAGACAGTCTTATGGCACCAGACACACATATCTTCTTAATTATTCCTGTTGAGGCTCTATGCTTAATCTATGCTCTGTGCTGTGTTGTCCAAAATACCCCATTCCACCAAATTAGCTCTGGTTTTTGTACCGGTTCTGCTCAGGGCCCTTGGAGCCCTAGTGCTATCTAGCAAACCAGCCTGTGCTTCCCACAGTTTTGAGCAGTAATCAGGGACCTGTTAGCAATGGAGGACGTGTTATCAATGGAGGGTGCGTTGCACAACTCACAAGAAAAGTAAACAGTAGTAGCAAGATAGCAAATAAATAACTAAAACCTGGATGGATTTAAGGCTGAATCAAACTGCAATACATTTCTACAAAGTGACATAAATCCCTCTGAATAATAAGAAAATAAGCAAACAAATAAATATAATGTGTTCAGAATCGACTATGGGAAGCCAACATCTTTTTGTACCTGGCTCCTGTTGACACTAATTGCTTAGGTTGGATCCACCTGCTGAGAGTCATTCACCAGCAGCTGTCCATGGTTAACTCGTTAAGCTGTGATTGGTCAGTGCTGATCTCTGGCAACACTTATAAGCTTCCACATCTGAAGAGATCTCCAGTGTCAGCCTTCACCATGATGACTACACGGTTTTTCTCAGGGTAAGTTGCTGGCTTGGTGCAAGTTGGTTACTGGAAAACACTTATTGATGCTTTTGTTTTTTTGAAATTGTTTCAGGGCTTCCCTCTTTGCTCTGCTGATTGTGGACATTTGCTGCCTTCCTGTCAAGAAAGGTGAAGTAACCACTCTAGTCAGACATTATGTGTTTCAGTTGAATTGTCTTCTGATTGACTTGTGTTCTCTTGTGCCCAGGCTCTAGTCCCGGCGCTTCCTATGGCAGCAGTTACTCAAACACTGCTCCTAATTATGACACCTACCAGGGAGCGTCCTCTGGCCAGTACTCACCTGGAGCTGTTGGGCATAACTATGCTCCGTCTGCAGGCGTTTCCACATCTTATGAAGCTGCACCAGAGTCCAGTGCCCCTCAGCCTACTGTTCAAAGAGGACCAGCACCATCTGCTGGCTCTGGCTCTCCTTCAGGCTCTGTTTTCATAGCATACAGAGGCAATCCAGCGAGACAAAACCTTGCTAACTCTGGCCCTCCAGGAGCTGCTTTTCAGCTCGGCCCACGAGGTAAGAATCTACTGCTTGATCTGTTTCAGCAATGGGTAATGTAGTTTATTGGGCAGTTTAAAGCTTTGTCTACTGGCAAATCTTATGGTGACCCATATCTTAACAGAAACTTGTGAATTAATCCTTCTCTGGGTTCATGTTCTCAGACTTCAAGTGGGCTATTGCACCTCCCAGTCTCCTCTCTGGAGGTGAGGAAATGTCTGCTGGCACACGCGCCGTTGCCTCCAGTCAACCTGAGAATGTGAGTCCACCTGAATCCATGTACCAGGCAGGAGAGCTGTCCCACTTTGAGGAAAGCTTTGAGCACGGTAACTCGGAGAGGGAGACTGAGGAACAAGGCTTTATGCCCCCTCCTCCACCGCCACCTTATGCAGAGTCTGAGGAGTCTGCTGGAGAAGGCTTCACCAGCCAGCCTCACCCAGACCCCAACATGGTTGGAGGCTGGTTCCCTTATCCCTACTACGACTACATGTTCCTGAGCGGCCAGTATCCTCCAGGCACATACACTCACACCAGCAGCAGCTTTGAGCAGGGAAGAGACCACTGGCAAGACACCCACTATGAGAGGTACTACGCTCCCCAAAACCCTGCTCCTGCACAACAGGTGGAGACCTTCACTGACTTTGCAGCACCTCAGACCTTTGAGAAGACACCCGTGAAGACACCTGTGAAAACTCCTGTGACTGCTTCTCATGGACGCTTCAGGCAGCCAGTTCACAGCCAAGCTGGTGGCAACATGATCAAGGTATGTTGTAATGTATTTGCACAAATGGTAACTAGGTGTCTTTATAACTTGTGCTAATGTTTCCCTTTTCCTGTGTTTCAGGGTGGATACTAAGTAGTCAGTCCCTACAGTGAAAGAAGTTTTCTGAACTGAATAAAGAGTTTAAATTTATCTTGGTTTCTGTTTTCCTAGTATCACTCTTAATACTTTTTGCAATGTGTCATATGAAAAATCTGACTTAATAGACTTAGACATTTTGACATGCCAGAGTAGGAAAAGCACAGGTGCATTCACTGTCCATGTTGGCTAACAGGAATGGCTTACTGGAAAACTTATAGAACTCAGCCATCCTCACTGTTCAGTTTTACCTGTGCTTTTCCTAAGACACAGCAAAATGTCTGCTGTGGAAAGGTCCCTTTGGGGATAACAGTGTGAGATTGGTTAAACTTAAAGAACATGTGAGACGCTCAATAGTTTGGATAGACTGAAACTAACGAGTAGCTCTGTCCAAATGAGCCTTGCAAAAGATGTACAGGTAATGTAACGTGCACTTTCTTACCTAGTGTTTTCCTACCTTGGCATTCATTTAACAAGAAAATCCTGTTTGTCATGCATCAAACAGGATCTGCAGTTTAACAACCCTTAAATCCTTCAAATGAGCTGCTAGCTCTGCAGTTTTGAATTGGTACTGGTGAAAAGAACTTGGCCACTGCTGTTCTCACCAATTGAGGGAACATTTCAGAGCATGGTGTCTTCAGCATCCTAACAGTTACATACCAAACCACACAGGTGGCAGCAGTAAGACATCTAAGGGCAAACAGATTAATGGACAGGTCCACTGTAGGTTTTCATGCCATTCTGTAGCTTTGCAGCAGTGGTCAGTTATCAAAATTGGCTATTTCTCTAACCCCCTAACCAGCACAGAAGCTGAGTGATGTATTGCTTTGGACATCACAGTGACTTGGATCTCATGGTCACACTGAGAAACTGAAAGGATGCACTATTACGGATGAGGAATGATTTTATTCAGTTGCTAAGTATGAGCAAATTCCTGTGAAGTGTGCAAAGCCCCCTACAATCTCTTTAGATAGCTCTCATTCTGTCATCGATTATAGCATCTTTACTTGATCCTGAGGTTTCAAGACTCATTGGTAATTTCAAAGAAATCACTGGTGACTTAACTAGTTGTGTGATATGGCCTATGTTTACATTCATATGATTTCATGGTGTCTTTGTAAATTTGGGCATACCACCACACCCAAAATATTAAATAGCACTGTCCACCACCATCACCAAAATACCATATTAGGAAATATCTTCTGTGTAAAAAATATCTTGGTTCAGTCTTGAATCCTGCTGCAGTGATAGCCTTCAGACAGACCTGTCTGCCATCCATCTAAAGTGCTTCCACCAGTTATGATGAGAGACCTTGTGGTGCAGTGGTAGCACGTCTGACTCAAGATCAAAAGGCTGAGTATTCCAACCACATCAGGGTCAATCACTTGTGTACCTACCTTTCAATTAACAGGAAGCTAGGCGAATCAACGATTAATAATTCCTTTAAGTGTTTCTTTTAGTTCGATTATGTGCCTTGCTGAGAGATTGCATTTAAAAAATTCATTTTCATCCCACTGTAACATTTTGAGTGCTTAGCACGCTCTGTTGACCTCTATAAAGTGTAACTTCTGTTTCCCAAAACTGACCTTGTGGCGCAACGGTAGCGCGTCTGACTCCAGATCAGAAGGTTGCGTGTTCAAATCACGTCAAGGTCAAACAGCTGTGAGGCTCTGCATCCCACCTTTCAGTTCACAGGTAGTACACTGTTTCATAACAACATGTTTAGCTGATTCGTTCAGCTCTCACCATTACCAGAACCATTCGCAGACATGGACAATTACAAACAGCAGCCATCAATGTAAGAAGACGCAAAGATGGACTAAATTACAGTGCACAAGTTAAAGGAGCTGATGGGTTCACATTTTACTTATAGTTTTTATTACCACCTTATAGTGATTCCAATCACATCAAGGTCAAACTGTTGTATCTTCCTGCAGCTTTGTGATCAGTGTTTCACTGCGCACGATGAGTTCATAATTATTTATGATTCATGAAGAACATTGACAACAAATTGAGCTGATGTTTTTCCATCTTTGTTTAAAATGTCTAAAAGTTTTAAACTGTGCGTTCTGCTGTGTGAGACAGTGAAAAACAATGACCTCATACCAGCAAGCTGCCACTCTGATGCATCTAGTCCAAGAAGTGAAGCACAACAGGAAGCGTGGTTCACCACAACACATTATAAAGCGAGGCATGCAAGGCAGCCTCTGTTGTGGACACACACACACACACACACTGAGATAAGTGAGTAGAGTCACTGGTATGAGGCACTTCACTTAAAGTAAAGACAATAATTTGAGACGATCCCTGAACGATGGCAAAAAATAACAACAAGGGTCATCACAGCAGCTTTAACACCATTGTTTGACTCCACCTATGGGGACACACACACACACACACAAATAGTTTTGTCATCCATTACAATTGTCTTCATAAGCGCCTACACGTAAATCTCTCAATATCTCCTTTGTTTCCCTGTTTAACAGTATCAAACATACAAAGAGCAACAGATGCATGGTCGTGCTTTAGTGATTGGGCCGTGAGCAGGAGGGAGTGGGACAGATACACAAGAAGGCGCTGACATATTTATAGCCCCCCAGGACCGAAGGGAGGTGGAGGAGAAGGATGTGGGGGGTAGGAGAAGATAATGACAGACAGAGTGGGAATAAAGATAGACATTTATTTTTAAATCCATCTGTTTTGTGTTGAATGAGGAGATGCACTGTTTGACTGGGCTGGACTAGCCTTAGTCAACCATGTAGCATACTATCTACTTTATATGTATGTGCCACTTGAATGTTTTATGATATAACCTGCATGACTGTGAAGAGGGAGGACAAAAAGGAGAGAAAAGCATTTGTGGAGAAACTAGATGATGGTAGACGGGGGAGTCAAATAGAAGAAGAGATAAAGAAAAAATTAAGAAAGATAAGATGTGTGAAATTATATATAACTAGTAATTTAAATATCAACATTTACATTAATATTTTGTATACGGCATATCAAAAGACAAATGAGTATGAAGTGATGGGAAAAACATGTAATTTTAGGTTACTGAGTTTGGACAACGTAATGATGAATAACTCATTTCATGAACAAACTTAACTTGTCTGGGACAAACCCAGCATATATTGTATATGTAATATCACCTGGAGTTTGGGAGGGTGTGAAGTCACTGTATATTGACTGACTCACTTGATGCTGCACTGAAAGTAAGGCAGACAGAGGGGAAAGGCATTCATTGGAAATCATGTAGTGAGTTAGATGAGAAGATCGATGCCACTCTCTTGTTTGTCCATTAAATATGAAGCTATAATCAAATGAGAGCTAGCTTATTTTAGCATGAAGACTTAACAGCCTGCCCATTCTCACTTTGTTTATAGGTATTAAAGTTTGCCTAGCAGCAGCTCTAAAGCTCAGTAATTAACACTTCATATATTGTGTGTTTAATCAGAAAATGGGGAATTATGTGCTGGGCAAGAAATATCCTGGCACAGATTCAACAAGCTAGATATAACTGATCAGTTAGCGAGGTTTAGAGGCTGATGGTAGGCAGACTTTTGTTACTTTTGTTAGGTTAGGCTCGCTGTTTCCTATTTGTTTCCAGTCTTTATGCTAAGCTAAGCTAACCATTTCCTGGTTGTAGCTTTCATCAATCTTCTTTTCTAACTCTTAGCAAGAGGGCAAAGAGGTCTAAATCCAAATGAACATTTTATATTAAGAGCAAAAAGGAAGTGTGTCTGTGAGCATGTTTAACAGACTGTATGCATGCACCCACGTGTTCATTATACGTGTGTGTACAGCCATGGTTTCCACAGCAGACGCAGCTGTCTGGCCCGCTGGACTGCGCCTATGTCACTGTGACTCTATTTCAGGACCCCGTGTTGTTCGAAAGGTCAGATAAAGAAGCATAGGCATCCTCACAAAGCAGAGGGTGGAGGTGTCGGGTGAAGAGGGGTGAAGGCGGATATCCACAAACCAACGCACACATCACAAACAGGGGGGGTAGTGCTGACAGAGAGGGGGAGACATGGGAGACGGGGAAGCAAAGTAGAGTAGTGAGAAGCAGAGAGTGAGACACTGAGCAGGCTGCCTGTGAGGAGGATTCACCTCTGACTGAATGAAAACTTTCTAGGGAAGATAGAGGTGATCACTTAAGAGTCCCGGGGTGTTTGTTTTTAAAGAAAGTCTGATTTGACCTTTGATCCAGTGGATAAACAGACATTTCTGGACATCATGGATGGAGAATCGTCCAATCAGGAGACATCTGGGTCCACAGAGACGGCCGCACAGACTGACACCAACAACAACAACCACCAGGTCTGTGTTTTCTTTTTCTTTTTGCCTGTTATATTAAATTGCAGCATAAAAGCATTCACATTTATAAAATCCACAATGACCGGTGTCAGAATATTTTCTGGGAATAGGCAGTGAGTGTATTTGTGGCTGTGGCAGGTGTTGCGTTTGGACAGCAGGACAGTTGAAGTGGTTTGAGTTAAATTCCCTGTGCTACACCTGTTCTTACTCCTGCAGACTGTAACACACAGAGACACACAAGTTATGCAAAGTAATGTACATGCGCACACACAAACACACACTGTGGAGTTTCCTATTCCCTCTGATGAGTCACCGGTGCAAAGCCTGACCTGGTGTGACTTTTCCTGCAGTGACACTTTACCAGATATAGAGTATTTCAAATATGATTACATTCATCTCTAAAAGGAAAATGAGATGAGAATTGAACTCACTGAAGAATTTAATGAAAAAAAAGATGTCATAAGAAACTACTTTATATCATATCTAAATGTTGAGAGCCACAGGGGGTTCGCTCATTGATTTGTCTTGACTTAAAACCATTCATTGGGATAAAACTGATCTGTAGTTTAGGTACAGCTTCAATTTACTACAAGTTGACTATCTGAAAGTTCAACCTCTTAGTTGTATTCAAATAAGTAAGATGCTCATCAAATCCCAGCGTAGAGCTTCAGGTCTCGCATTACATTATGCTCTTTGGTTTGAGGACCATGTTATCCCTAGAGTAAAGTGTGGACACTAATTTTAGTACATCTTACATAATGTTACCTCACAATCATAAATCGTGCTCTTAGTAGTTCAAACAAGACTGTCACCAGATTGATTAAAAATAGTCTGTTTGTTGTTTGTTTGTTTCATAGTCACACCTAAATTTATAACCACGAGTGTATCAGGCTTCTACTTGATACATTTTGTTTTAGATTATTTATCAGCAGTATTATGTGGGAGTGGTAAGTATCTTTATGAGTAACCATTATGAGTAGTTTGCACACAACTGGACACTGAAACTTTTCATTGGCTTTCTTACTAATAAACAAAAACAACAATAACAATGTCCATTATGTGTTGTGAGACTATGGGCCCCTGGGCTCAGGTAAAGGGTCCCCCAGCCCTCTTAATGGTGGTCATTTGGTGTCTCTTTGCACTTATTTTGAGTCTTTTTATGTTCTTTTTGTATCTCTGTAGTGTTTTTGTTTCTATTTAGTTTTTTTAAATATCTTTATGGTTGTGTTGCCTCTCTTTGTTGTTGTTTTGAGTCCTTTTGTGGTCATGTTGCGTCTTCTTGTAGTTATTACGTTGATTTATCTATCAAATATTAGTAGTAGCTTGAAATAACTTTAAACCACATCTCATGTCTTTCCTTAACAGATGACCTTGCTCATTTATCACAGATACTGTTTGTTTGTTATGATGTTTTGTTATAAAGTATGGAATTTAAGTCACATGGTACAAGCTAAATGTAATTAAATTTTAAAGTGATGTATGTATAGATTTCAAATTTAGATAAAGATATATAACATCAAGGCATATTTGTTCACAGATGTATAGGTTATAAATAGTGCAACTGTGAATTGCACATTTCTGTTAAAATGTGTGTGAACGCCAACCCAGTCGCTAGAACAAATGTTGCCATTGAATGTTTTGGCAAACCACGGATATGTTAGATTTTAAGGTTTATATGTAGCTGATATTTTAATTTTATTTTGTGACAATGCTGTGATTACCGAGTAGTTAGGTTCTGATACAAAAACCACTTGGTCAAGATTAGGATACATAATTTTAGGCTTAAAATACTCTGTTTTGATGCCACATACATAGCTGGAAATGTCCTCACGTGTCTTAAAAATACCCAGTGGTCTGCTGCTTAACTGTCTCACCGTAACATCATCGTCTTAATGAGAAACTTAGCTCATACACATGTAATCTGAACTGAGTCACTCTAGAAATGTTAATATGATACGTGTGAAATGTACAAATGTGGTATATACGTTTGCAGAAATGGACGATGCCAACAGTTTATTCTGGTGACTGGGCTGTAAAGGCACAAACGTGCATTGTAACTTGTTTATCAGAAAGTATTTGCAGATGGATTTGATACATAACTAAACTCTGCTTTACACTGTTTGTCCTCAGACAGATGAGCCAGAGCTGGACGAGAGTAAAGACCCAGGGAGAGAGCCTCCTGCAGGGGAGACACCAGAAGGTCAGGGAGCAACAGAGGAGGGGGAGAAGGGGAAGGAGGAGTCAGTACCAGAGCAGGGTGAAGAAGAGGAGGCCAGCGCTGGAGATACAGACAAGGCCCAGACTACTCCATCAAAGCATGCTGAAGGTGACGCCACAGAAGCTGGACATGATAAAGACAAAGCCTCCACTGATGCCGACGTGAAAGATACTGAACCAACAAGCGGGGAAAAAGATGGGGAGGGAGAGAAAAATGAAGACAAGAAAGGCGAGCAGGTGGAGGAGGTCAAGAGCTCTGAGACTGGGGGAGATGGAGAGGATGTGACAGACAAAAACAAAGAGAAAAAGAAGAGTAAAACAGAGGAAAAGGCAAAAGAAGCAGAGAAAGATGTGAATGAAAAAGCAGCAAAAGGGGCAGAAAAGAAAAAACAAGTTGAGGAAGTGAATGTAGAAACAAAAGACAAAGGAAAGATGACGGAGGAAGAAAAGCAAGCAAAGCCCAAAAGAAAGAGTGGTGCTCCCTCCTCTGCTGTCTCACGACCAAGACCATCTGCACGCTCTATTAGAGCAGCCGCTAGAAATGACATCATTGCCAAATTCCAAAAGGGTGCACCAGAGTAAGTCATTGAACGATACCCAGTACGGCAAGTAAGTTACAGTAGATAAAGTCTGATACAGGTTTCATTAGAAATTGTACAATGTTGTGACGTTTTAGGACACCAATAGCCCGCAACTTCAAAATTCAGAAGTCGGCAGGAGCTGCAGCTACAGGAGCTTCTATCAAACAGAAGATTCTTCACTGGTGTCAAAACAAGACTCGGCGTTATGAGGTGAGTCCAACACACAATCTTCATCGCCAAATGTTGTTGAACTTACAAAACATTGTAACTGAGCCTTGGCGTAGATGTGCTTTACTCTGTCCGTCTTTTCACTGTCATGTACATATGTGACCTTTGACCTTTTAGGGCGTCGAAATAGAAAACTTCTCATCATCCTGGAGTGATGGGATGGCGTTCTGTGCTCTGATCCATCGTTACTTTCCCGATGCTTTTGACTTCAGCTCCCTGAATCCAAAGGAGAGGGAGAAAAACTTCACTCTGGCCTTCCAAACCGCAGAGTATGGAGTATTTAATTTTCTCCTCTTTGTTTCTTTTCTCAGTTCAGTTCAAATCTTTATTGTCCCACAAGAATAAATTTGTCTTGCAGCATAACAACATTAAACATTAACACAATGGCAACACATTAAGACAACTAAAGTTCTGGTTTATTAGAATAATTAGAATAAAGCATGAAAACATAACGCATTTCCATACAACAGTTCTTATGATATCCTATGAATTAGTGCCCCCCCCCCCAGGGATGTTACATCCTTAAGGTAAAGTTATGATATTAACGTAAAGTTACAGAGGCTAAGTTTAGGCAAGTAAAGTTACTGTGGTTAGGTTTAGCAGAAGAAACATGGTCAGGACGTCCCCTAAAATGACTCAAAGTTCATTCAAAGTTGGCTTTCAAATTGACTATTTTACTCGCTACCCTGACAGTGTTGCTGCATTTATTCCTGTTTTGCATATTTAAAATGACTGTATCAGTGAGGAGGTTTCTCTCCAAACATGTAAGTAGTTACTCTATGTCACTGCTTTGTCTCACCTCCGCTCTCTCCTTTCCTCTGTCCCCTTGTCACCTCACTCCCTCTTTCCTACTCGCAGGTCCCTGGCTGACTGCTACCCTCTGCTGGAAGTGAAGGACATGCTCATGATGGGCAACAACCCTGACCCAATGTGTGTGTTCACATATGTCCAGTCCCTCTGCCAAGGCCTCTCCAAAATAGAGAAAGAGAGGAAGGACAAAGAAAAGGAGGAGAAAGACAAAAAAGCTGGTGAGGAGGGAGAAGAGAAGGGAGAAGATGCAGCAGGGGAGGCATCACTGGAGAAGGATGAGGGAGAGCCTGCTGAGATCGAGACGACAGAGAGCCAGGAGGAGAAACAGGAAGATGCTGCAGAGGCAGAGGCAGCTGGCGAGGAAGAAAATGCACCAGACAGCTGTGAGACGGAGGGAGATGGAGGGATGTTAGTCAAGGCGGAGTCCTAGAAGAATACTGACAGCAAACAGAAAGACTGAAAAGACCAAAAGTATTGTTGATGGTTGTGGTACTTCAATGAGTAGCTGAAGTCTTAGTCTGGTGTTGGATTGACTACAGGCAATGTGATGTTAGTTAACTTTATGTTTGTGTGTTTGTTTGTTGTTGCATATGTTTGTTTTGAGCACGTAAAGCAGATATGTTGAGTTCCTCCATTTGCTGTGTATTTATAGAAAAAATAAATTAAACAATGGACTTGTGAATTGGAAAGTTTAATGCAACAAAAAAAATCTTTGTGTTGAAGAATGAATGAGAATTACAACAATATGATGGATGGTGTATTCACAATGGCAACAGCTAGAGATTCAGTTTTGCAATATTTGTAATAATAATAATAATAATGACAATAATAATAATCTTTATTTATATAGTGCTTTCCAAAAAAAAATGGTGCAAAGTGTTTTACAAAAAAAAAGGTGGACAATGATGAAAATAATTTAAATACAGTTTAAAGGCTATACAACCTTATACAAAAGCAACAGTAACTATATATGAAAAAGTCAAATATGTTAAATTAAATAAAACTATAAATAAAATAAAAGTTAAGAAGTGACTTACAGATAACACAAACTCTGTGAAAGTACATTTATAGAAATAGGCCTACACAAATTGGCCTATATTACACTTTATAGAGGAGTCTGAAGTATAATACAGTGAAAGTATGTGAGAAATTGAACTTATGAGTTTACAATTTATTGCATACATGAGACATTTTGCCTGAAAATACTTTTATGAACTGAGTTTAACCCAATTAAGGCTTCTACTCTTTCTTGTAGAGCATATCGGTAATAACACTGTTGTTTGATGTTGTTCAAGGGAGAATCAGAGGTCTATAAATAATAGGGTTGCCCCACGATCAAAATTCATAGCATGAAAAAACACCTATAAACCACACTGACTGACAGGTCTTTAAGAATAAAGACTAATTCTTAAAACAACAGAACATACAGACAGAACAGAATATTAACACTTCACTGAAAACCATTTAAAATAGCTTCTGATAAATAAAAAAGTTTACATACAAGTGAAACAACCATTTTTTAGTTAGTAATATCTGTATAGTTGGGCTACTGACTCTTTACCTCTAATATCCAGTGGTGAAAGTAGTACTCAGACCTTTTACTGAAGTAAAAGTAGCAATACCATCATGTAGAAATACTTTTGATATAAGTAAAATTCCTGAATTCAAACTATACTTAAGTAAAAGTACTAAAGTCAAAATATACTTAAAGTACCAAAAGTAAAGGTACTGTCTATGTTAAATGGCCTATTTCACAATAATGTAAACTATACTATCATAATTATTGATGCATTAAAGTGTTGATCACTTTAATGGTGCAGCTTGTAAAGGTGACGCTCATTTTACTTTATATACTACTGTGTACCTTAACCTATGATAATGTACCATATTGTATATGTTTATTTATATTTATCATTAACAACATAAATCTGTAAATTAACTACTAAGTAAAGCTATCAAATAAATGTAGTGTAATAATTAGTACAGTATTTGCCCCCAGTATGTGGTGGAGTAGAAGTATAAAGTAGCATAAAATGAAAATACTAAAGTACAAGTACCTCACAGTTGTACTTAGGTACAATCAGTGGCATAAGGTAGTTACAATGGGCTCCAGTGCACGCTATTATGACGGGCTCTAGTCCTCATTATCATGCATATATTGTCTCATCACCTGATCAGAGACATACATATTCAACATACATATTACCCAGCAATCATTATTGCATATCTGAGTAACAAAAAGTACCAAAGAAAATAAGAAATTCAGAAATCATTCATTTTATTCAACAATTTTAAAGTTTATTTATAGTTATATGATAGCTGACTTATAGAAGAGTTGATTTATAGTTATAAAACAAGCATATATTTTGTTATAGGCGCCACTGACTATTTTACAAGACAAGAAAAATAAACATGATGGAAAAGAGTCTGCCTTTTCGCAGACCCAGAACACGCTGGAGGGACTACATATCCCATCTGGTCTGGAAACACCTTGGGGTCCCCCAGAGGGAGCTGGAAAGCGTTGCTGGGAAGAGGGACATCTGGGGTGCTTTGCTTGGCCTGCTGCCCCTGCAACGCAGCCCAGATAAGCAGATGAAAATGGATGGATGGATACACAGCAAATGGCACTGTTTTTAATTTAATGGGGGTTCTTCTTTGAACACGGGCATATTTTCAAGGTGGCAATCACTCATTAGGGCCCATTCTCCACCTCCATAGGGCCTCTGTTCAACCCCACTACCAGCACTGTTTATATTTTCCCCTGGGTGCAGTACTTGAGTAAATGTAACTTATTACTTCCCACCACTATTAATATCTAACAATTAGGCGATAGGTCAAAATATAATCTGTTGTGTGTTTAATAATAATTGTTACTGCCGGCTGATATTAGAGCCAAGAATTTATTGTACATTAAACATGAACACTGACCATGCAGAGTAAGAGGCCGTGAACCAGGAAAAGGTGAACTAAAGCTGCCCCTGCTTTACAGGGATTACGGTAACGAGCGTCATGCTCCCGGAAAGGCCATTGTGTTGTCCCTTTTGTGAGCTAGCCCCGCGGTTGTGTAGCGCTGTTTTCCAGCATATTTCTCCGCGGCAGCAAAGAGAAACATGTCTACAAACATGCCGCCGGCCAATCTGAATCTGGAGTCGCAGCTTTTGTCCATAATGGACGTGCTGGTGAAAGCGGCGGTGGCGGAAATCAGTCAGCTGTTCTCGGAGAGCTCGTCGTCTCTCCGCCTGCATTTAACCCAGAGCCTGAAGGAAAACGAAGCCCTGAGGATGAGGATGAAGGTGATGAGGAGTGAGCTCTTCTCCCTCAGGCTGCAGACCAGGAGCAACCGGCCGGCCAGCCGCTTTTCACCAATCAGAGCAAACATAAGCAAACCACGGGCTAAATCACAAGGTAACGAAGTACTTCCCCTTTAAAAAATACTTTATACTCGAGTAACAAGTAACGCTCCTCCTCCTCCTCCTGCAGGTAAAGACCCACTTTTTAAAGACCCACAGACTCCAACCTGTCGCTTTTATTTAACTAACAACGAGCTGTAACAGTTTATTTAATGGTTTTCCTGCAAAAACAAAACATCTATAAACGGCTAATAAATCTCGGCTGCCATTTATCTTGTCTTACTACGTCACCACGGCTTGCCCTCGTGCCCTGAAGGTGATGTGTCTGTTTATGACACATGAGCTTGATGTGATTTACTTCACATGACATGTTTACGACTATTGTAGTAAAGTTAGTTAGTAAAAACAGTATTAAATCTAATCAAATATTGACTGTCAAAACATCTCAAATCATAGTCAGAGTTACAAGTGTGTATAAAGAGTGTACACAGTTCTGTTTCATGTATTTCCATTACAAATAAAACTGCAACCCCAGTTCCAAAAAATGATTTGCAGATCTTTTTTGATCTACATTCAATTAAATACAATACTAAGAGAAGACATTTAATGTTCAAACTGAAAGATTATTTGGTTTTTTTTGTGAATATACACTCATTCTGAATCTGAAGTCTTTGTCACTTTATAAAAAAGTTGGGACATTGGCATGTTTACCTTTGTTTGACATCACCTAGTCTTTTAACAACACCCAGTAAGTGTTTGGGGACTGAGGACACTGATTATTGAAGTTTTAAAAAGTGAAATTCTTCCCCATTCTTGCTGCTCAACAGTCCGCGGTCTCCTTTGTCGTATTTTGTGCTTCATAATGCACCATACATTTTCAATGGGAGACAGGTCTGGACTGGAGTCAGACCAGTTTAGTACCTGCACTCGTACTACAAAGCCACACTCTTGTAACTGGTGCAGAATGTGGCTCTGCATTGTCTCATTGGATTAAGCAGGGACATCCCTGGAAAAAGACACAGTCTGGATGGCAGTGTGTTGCTCCAAACCTGTATGTACCTTTCAGCATCCATGGTGCCTTCACAGATGAGCAATGCTGGCTTTGAACTTTGCACTGGTAACAGTCTGAATGGTCCTCTTTATCCCGGAGAACACAATGTCCATGATTTCCAAAAACTGTTTGAAATGTGGACTCGTTAGACCACAGCACACTTTTCCACTTTGTGCCAGTTCATCCCAGGTGAGCTAGAGAAGTCTGCGGCACATCAGGATGCTGTTGATATATGGCTTTCACTTTGCACGGTTGAGTCTTAACTTGCATTTGTAGATGCAGTGTCAAGCTGTGTTTACTGACAGTGGTTTTCCAAAGTGTTAGTAATATCTTTATAATCATTCAAAAGCACATGTCTCGAAAGCACTGTCAGTCCATATAACTTGGTGCAGGTGATGTCAGGAAACATCACATTGATAGTAAATAAGTAGCTGCACCACACAAGAGGGCTGAAAAGAAGAAGCAATTCAGCCCTCTTGTGTGGTGCAGCTACTTATTTACTATCATCCTTATAATCATGTTGGTTTTTAATGCAGGGGTGACTGAAGGATCAAAGGTCACAGGCATAATATGTGGGCTTTTAGTCTGGACTCATATGTGCAGAGATTTTTTTCTGGATCTCTGAATCTTTTATGATATTGTGGATTGTAGATGATGAGATCCCTTAAATTCCTGCAATTCTAGATTAAGAAGTGCTGTTCTTTAACTGTTGGCCTGTTGGCCCAGGTAGTTTTTCGCAGAGTGGTGAACTTTACACCTTAAACAGTTGAGCCTTTAGAGGATCCCTCTATACCAGGTAATGATACTTGATTCTGTTACCAATTAACCTGTTAACTTGTGTAATGTTTCACACAGGTGTTTTTTTAGCATTCCAAGTCTCTTGTTGTCCCTGTCCCAAGTTATTAGGGACATGATGCAGGCATCACATTCAGAGTAAGTGTATTTTTTACAAAAAACAACAAGTTTATCAGTTTGAACATCAAAAATCTTGTCTTTGGATTGTATTCAACTGAATATGGATTATGGGTATTTCGTTTTTATTTACATTTGACGCAGTGTCCCAAGTTTATTGGAAATGAGGTTGTGATTTAACTTGTTATAAGAAGTAATTGTAGATTAATGAATTCATTAAGTGATCGACAGAAACATGAATATTTAGATTGAATTTGAATGGCAGTCTATAAGCGAGGGCATACAATCATCAACATCTCAAATACTGTGCATGCTAGGAGAAATAATACTTGTGCTTGTACTTGGTGCTCCATGGGGGATACTCAACATATTACAGATATCATCAATAGCATCACCACTTGATTTTGCTGTAGGTCATGAACCATAGGGTACAAAGAAAAATAAAAATTTTTCTTTTAATTTCTTGGATGTAAGCAGTTGCAGCAATCACGCATATCTCCTTCAGAAAATAGACATTTCAGTCATACAGGTAAAAGTATGTAGTGTGATACTAAATGCAGCATGTATTGGAGAGTGTATGATGAAACTGAACCACATTATGTCACATTACATTTATTTAGCAGATGCTTTTGTCCAAAGTGATCCACCACAAATAGTTTTGGATGCCCCGCAGGAAATGTGTTGATCAGCTGTCAGTCAAATAAAGCTCTTGTCCATCATCTTTTGACTAAACCATGTCTAATTCATAGCATTACAGCTGCTGTTTCTTCAAACTGAAGTGATCAACACAAGTACACAATGCAACTTTTGTTATTTTGTAATGTGCATTTAATTCCCAATTCTGTTTTTATGGACAGTGATAGTACACACCTTCTCACCCTACACATATATCCCTATCAGTGGTCCTGAAATTCTGTCTTTTTCTTCCCTCTAGTTGTCATTAAGCCACCAGTGGCTCAAAAGACTGTTGGGGAAGCTGCTTCTATTTCTCTACAACCAGAGAACAAGACTTCCTCCCCCGCCACTCAAGTGGAGGTAACTACAGTACAAGTACTTTCAGGTACTAATAGCTGTGTTTGACATTTTGTATGCTCATCATGCATATGTGTCTTTATTGGCTAGTGTGCAGACGGGGAGAGCCCAGATGTCATCCTGATCAAAGATGAGGACGACGTCGGAGGATGCGGGCCAGTTGTTGGTGAGCAGTCAGCAGATGCAACAGTTTGACTCACAGGGAGTTGAGTAATTGTTGGTTTAGCCTTTTCACAAGATTTCTTGACATAATTAACGAATAAGGAAACACAACAGCAGACAATAGACTTTTTTAATGTATATGTCTGTCACCGCTGAAAGAA
Organism: Cephalopholis sonnerati; assembly: GCA_019142605.1. Classification (NCBI taxonomy): domain Eukaryota; kingdom Metazoa; phylum Chordata; class Actinopteri; order Perciformes; family Serranidae; genus Cephalopholis; species Cephalopholis sonnerati. The sequence goes on along the minus strand of JAGQAX010000004.1, from coordinate 24,730,498 downwards.
GACATATCCCGCATCAGTGGTTTTATGGAAAGCGTTTCCATTTTTAAGCCAAAACCTGCACTCTCATCTATAAAACGAGAAACATTTTAATATTTATTTAACTCCATACACTGCACGCTGACAAGACAGATCATCAACACTTTTACATAATATAAATTTATAATATCTTATTTTTTATAAATGAATAACATCCCAAATCACATCCCTGATGTTTTTTTAATGGGTAAATATCTTATTAAACAAGCTTTTTTTCCATGCACACTTCAGTATATTGAACCAATGTCAGACTGGGTAAATGAGTAGGCTATCAGGGTGATTCATTACATCACAGTGTGCAATGAAACATGAGTGGCATGAGTGAGCCATGATTCATCCATGACACATAACTGTTTAAAGGCCGGCATTGGCTGATTCAGCATTAGAGGAGGGGCATTTTGGGTAGACGTCACCTGTGCTCATTATTTTTAAGTACGTGTGTTAGTTTGTGGGTATGCATGGTAAACTTGTAGGTAGTGTGTGCTCAGAGGTCCGTTGTTGGGAGCGCTTTAAGAAGTGGCCTCACTCCAAGATTGGACAGGCTGCTTTGTTGGTGGTGTAAGGAGGTGCCCTATGAGGTGCATGCTGGGTATAAGTATAGCCTATAAGTTCAGTTCCAAACAAGGTTGAACGCTGTGTAAAGTTATTTTTTCCTTGCTCTATAGTTGTATAAAGGGTACCTTCGTCTTCTGTGTATTGCCGCCGTTGTCTTCCTGGAAAGAGGACCACAGTGGATTTTTTTTTAAACTTTATTGTGTTATTCTCAGCATTTTTATTGAATCTGTATTTGTTGCCGTGTATATATCTATTTTTTACATGTCTAATAAATGAAATAAAACTTAAAGTCAACGCTTAACAATCACACAGTAGACGTTGCAAAGGCGTCTTAAAGCTTCTTGATACAAATTATGTCCCTGCAAATAATTTTGTGACTCACAAGTCACAGTCTAAAAGTTTCATACACAAACACTGATTCATAATGTCATTGTGTGCTTTCTCTTTTTAGGTCAGGATGACTTTGGAAACCACAGTACGCAGGGTGGTGTTTCTACAGGGACTCAGAATTTAAAGTCCTCCTGCCTGACAGGTGATAATGAGGACCTGAGAATTGTGAGTGTTCACGGACGAGGGGAAGGGCCTCTGCAGGATGAGAGCGACACCCTCTTCACTGCCTCTGAACTCCAGGCTTTTAGCTCTCTGTCTCCCGACCACAACGTGACCCATGACAGTCTCCTGAATTTCACCACCGGCGCCAGTGACAGAGCCCCAATGAGAGGGATGCAGGATAACAGAAACAGCCAGCTGGAAAGAAATCATTCCACCCAAATGGCTTCAGCAGCAGCAGCATTGAATCCTGCAATAAAAACACAAGTCGTAGGAGCTGATAATCAAGTGGGGCACCCCAGTCACGTCAGCCAGTTCACCCAGCCACAGAACGTCTTCCCTCATGGCATCAACAAATCTCTGGACTGCAGCTTCTGCGGCGAGCGTTTCCTTAACCGCGAAGACCTGATTGTGCACAGGGCAAGTCACACGGGGGAGTCGCCTGCTCTTTGTACCTTTTGCGGCAAGTCGTTTGTCAACAAGACCACACTGAGCATCCACATGCGCATTCACACCGGGGAGAAGCCGTACGCTTGTACGCAGTGTGGAAAACGCTTCACGCAGAACGGCAGCCTGAAGATCCACCTGAGGACTCACTCTGGAGAGAAGCCGTACACCTGCAATCAATGCACCGCCAGCTTCAACAACCCCAGCAACCTGCGCAGGCACATGATCACACACAACTCTAACGGAGTGCTCTGACCATAAAAGATACATAGATTTAAAAACTTAACGTGGAATTTTACATTTCTTCAGCATGTTACTTTTACTGGCACTTGTTTGTATTTGGGAATATGTGTTTCCTGTGGCAGCATCTCATGTTCTGGTCCTTTGTCTATATAGTTTAGTCACAGCGCAACATGTCAGGCGTTAAAACTACAAGTACACCAATGTATATTTTTACAACTCAGTAAAATCAATGGACTGTTGAGGTTCAAGTAAGGACACAAACAAGCATCACCTCTGTTCAGTATAAAAAGACTTGGATTCTTTTAGTTCTAGGAAAACCAGCAATAGGAAAACAAGCTTCAAAACTAAAATGCCTTTTTATGTATCTTTCCTGGCTAATGGGATTTTTATACTGTTTAAAAAGCAGACAAATGTATGCCTTATTCATCATTCGAGGAAAATATACAGTACCTTAATTTAAAGCTGGGGTAGGCAGAAATCTTGAAATGGCACGCGCTGTATACAGTACCCCAGTGTTAGCCATACATTGATTTATTTAATCTGATTTAACTGTAACATTAAACACAGCAGTTTCTCACACCCCCTTCTTGCCCCACTACCTCTCTGTTTATCAGACCCCAAAGAGACAAGTATTAGCTTGCTAACTTAACCCACCCCAGCGTCACTTCGCCTTGCCACCTGCCTCTGTGGACTGCTTCCTTGGGGGGGAGAGCAGGCCGCAGCCTTGGAGACAGATCTTCGGTCGGTGGCTGTTACGGCTCACATTCGGCCTGCACAGACTCCCCAGCACCAGGTGTCACAGCAGACTGTTTGGGAGGAGTAACACCAGGTCTTACAGCAACAGAAAGTTTGCTAATCTGGAGGGGAGTTGGGGCTGTCTGGTCTCCGGACCTGGGGTTTGTGCTGGCTGGATTTAGGTTGCTGCAGCCACTGACTAGGGGTCTGTCTGTGGAGCTGCTGTTCACCCTGGTGGTCTGTTGCTGTAGGGAGTGAGACAAAGGACACACTGGAATTTGAGGTTCTAGCTAACATTAGCTACATGAACATGAACTTGAAGTCACAGCCGTGAGCATTTTTCTGCGGTCAGCAGAAGGCTAAACTATTAGCAACATTTTTTCTTTATCTCTGAAACCCTTTGCTGATATCGACACGTGTTATGTAGTTTACTGTCAGACTCTCTTTTTGGCATTTTGCCTTTGTTTGATTGGACACTGCCTTTATATATGGGGTGCCTGCTGTACCATACACCCCTGAGATTTTCTTTTTGTCAACTCCATCTTCCTTTTTTGGGTTGCTTTGCAGTGTAGGCAGTTTTTGCAAATGCTGGAATAGCAACTTTCTCTATGGGACACTCTGCTATTGAGTCAGGCTTTCACCAAAGGGACATGCATGCGCATTTGTAGAACAGCCAATAGGAAAGTCCTCTCTCTGAAATGACCTGTGATTGGCCAAAAGTCTCCAGCTAGACTCTTTAAAGCCTAATAACCAAGAGAAGGTGCTGAAGTCTAGCATTCTCTCAGACCATTCGAATTACAGCATGCTCAATTATTATAGTATTTTTGCCAAATGAAGCCAAAATTAATCTGCCTACCCCAGCTTTAAGATAAATTTGATAAATGCTTCAGTCCTCTTTACCCAGACATGACAAACTCTGCATACTATACAGCTGTAGCTCAAGGCAGGATAAGATATCATTCAATGTGTACATTACGCTCATTATGAGAGACCCTCAGCAGTTGTTATCTTGACTTCTCTGACAGAATGAACTCTTGTTAATTGTAACCATGGAAATCTTTCCCATTGTTACAGGAGAAAACAGTGTGCTGGTACATGTTGCCTTAGTGCCCAACCTAGGTACAATTAAATGTTATATAAGTACTAATCTGAAGTGTTTGAAAGTTTTTCAGATCACACAGTTGACAAAAAATAGATACACTGGCTGAATTTAAGTGTGGATTTATAAATAAGAACATTATAAATGATAAGGAATTAAAAAAATATGTGGCTTACTGTATAGTGAGCTGCATACCTGGCATTCACCTGTCTTCATTTTCATATGTGCGTGTTTCATTTACAAAGCAAACTACCTCTGTTGTCTCTGTTGCCACTCTCTTTTCCTCTCTTTTTTGTACTTCCTGATAGTTTCAGACTGGGCAATAATCAATTTAATGTGGATTCTGTCTGTGGATTTGTAATCTGGATTTGCAATTATTATGAATAAATGCAGAGTTTTTTAACAGTTTTTAATGTCGGACAAGTCTCTTATCATTTTACACCTCTAGGGTGCAGCATTGTTTTTGTTCCCAGTGATTATTGTGACTCAGGTTTACTCATACTGTAGCACTGTGGGGGGACTCTTAAGGAAACTGGGGGAAATTCCTTGCATTGTTCCTCTTTCCACCCTGCCCACACTAAAGTATTTTTATCAGGATCCTACTTGTTTGGATTTGGTTTCAATCAAAGATCTGTTAAGTCGAGAATATATTAGGAGGACTAAAAGTACAATAATTACTGTAGTATCAAAAGAAAACTCAAAGTTTGGCACTTCAGGAAGGCTGTTGAGTTACAGTCATGCAGTGACCTCTAATAGTCTAGTGGTCAAGCATGATTCATACAAATCAAGTGATTGCAGAGGCTGTTTGCCATCAGTCTATTTACATGCGGAGGATGTGATGGTCACTGGTAGTGGTTTTATGTGCCAATAGTTTTGTCGTGTTGGTGTGGAATGCTGTTGTTGTACTTCCCCAAGAAATGCAGCTTCCTCTCAGGCCATTGTTCTTGGGCAATCAATGAAATGACATCAGTGTGTGTATATGTGAGGGAGAGGGAGAGACAGACGGAAATAAATGGGAGGAGAGAGGAGGCGGTGGGTGGTAGCCTATTTATTCTGCAGCAGAATTTAAATCCCCCTACTCGTTTTATAATTATAGGCTCGCTCACATTAATCCCTGTGTGTTTTATTGGTGTTCCCAGTCCGGCTACTGGCTGCTGAGTACCTGTGCCAGTCTAGAAACTTGTGCCAAACACCTGTATGAGAGGAGGAATTCTGCGTGCGCCGTCTTTACGGTAAAGCCGCTTGTTGATCCCGCCCTCTCTGTGATAGAAAACTCGGTGATGTCGCTTCGTCTTTAACGAGCTTGACCCAGAACCCAGGGAAGGAGGGGAAAAGAGGGGAGAAAACACTAAAAAACGGAATAGTCTGAAAGGGGTCGGGACAGGCTTTCCACGAGCAAGGTGAGTTAATTCATAAATGTTACCATATGGCTCATACAGCGGGGGCCGCGGGTTTTTTTTTCCTCAGATAGTGGGTGCACTGCAGCGTTGGCAAGGAGTGGTCACATCATCGACAGATCAGCAACACGACTCCCCTAGGCTAACGTTAGCTCACGATGCTAACGTTAAAAGTTAAAACCGTGACCCTCGGTTCTGTTGTCTACCGTGCACACTGTTTTAACAGATTTAAAACAGCCCGTGATACCAGTGGTTAAAACTGTGAATACCGTCTAAATTAGCTTAAAATGCCGCTTAGCTAAACACAAGCTAACTTGCGGCTAATCTGTGTTTGCTATGCTAACGTTAGCCTGGCTGTTGGCACCGCTCTCGGTCGGCTATGTGGGTTATTGTGATGCTAACGTAGCAAGACAGCCAAACCAGGTCATGCGGGTGCTGAGCGAGCATTCTGGCCAACTGGGATGATTTGATCTCCAGCATTGTCATTTATCTGGGCAGTAGCGTTAGCACAAGCACCGAGTAACTCAGTGTTCAAATACGCGAGTCTTTGTTCGTGAGAGTCATTTTATACCAGCGTCTTATTGTTACTGCCTCTGTGCTTTAGCTAACGCTGCCAGCTCTGCTCGTCGCTCCTGCCCTAGATTGCTGTATGACGTTAGCAAATCAATTCACGACAGTCTGTGGGGTTTTGCTAGATAAGGGAAATGCTAGCTGTTAGCGGCTCCAGAGGGAAATGTTTGGGTATAAAAAAGTCGGTAGCAGACAGTTTTATCAGCTAAGCAGATAAGAAGATTTCCACACTGCGACGGTTATCATTTGTAAGGAGCCCCGGAGAGGACATTTAAGGGTATGGTAATTGTAAACCTCGCAACTTGTTGGACAACACAGTTATACATTGAGCCAGTTTTGTGTATTTGAGTCAGTCCAAAGGGTGGTGGTCCTCCAGTTGCAGTCTGTCACATGGGCTGGGAGTTTAAGTTTGTCCGCTTGTGAACCTGTTGGGTGGGTCCTGTGTGAACTTGTTGTGGTAGGAAAATGCCTGGGTGGGGATAACTGTCAGCTTGGCTGTGAACAAATAAACTAGTTAGTTTTCCCCTTGTAAACATTGGTTTAATGCAGGCATATTAATTGCTGTGTAGGTAATTGCCCTCCCTGTGGGCTTTAGGACTATCTTGGTTTATGTTTATACAGTATGTGTCTAGGTATCACTGGGTCAGGGCTGTTTAATGTGCTTCAAGTGCCACCTCTAATAACACCATGTGTGACTGTGAACACCCAGGTATCAGCCTTTCCTGTCTACTTGTCTCCAGGACCTTGTTTGATTGTTGATGCATGCTTCCAACGGCGACTGCAATTGTGTCTGCTCTCTTGAGGTGTGCAGGTTAATCCACAAAGGGCCTAACCTGTGTGTGTTTGTCTACGTACTTGCGTGCATGTTAACATCATGTGTGTATGTGTTAGGAGGTAAGTGGATTAGCAGGCTAAAGCTTCAATCCCTTTACAAGCCACGCTCGGCTTAAACCAGCGCCGGTAGCATCACACTAACTTATCAGTTAATTGTAGTGTCCCTTACATGGAGATGCGTGAACAGATGTGCTTTTTGACAGTGAGTGTGTTGTTTTAGTGGGAATTTTTGCTGCCAACGGCAGGTGTAGGCGCTTATTGCGTTAACCAGAGTTTCATTAAGTCGACAAAGGCTGTATTATTGGTTTCATGTGTGTATGATTGCAGATGTCCTCTGACGGGGTTGAGTGAGTCATGCTGACTGATGGCTACAGAATCAGATGGAGATATGTGACTCGTGGTGTGTCAGGGTTCAATCAGATGTTTGGGGTGTGTGTATGCTGTTGACTTTAGGGCACTGTGCTTGACTTTTTGACCATTTGTTGGCCTCGTGTTTGAGAAAGCAGAACATAACCCCCCCCCATCTGTGCACTTTTGTTCCTTCACCCTTTCTAGCTTTTTAAAATCTTTGTGCTTTGCTGCTGACAGTAACTTTTACATGTCTTGATGTACATGTATAGTGAATGAAGGCTCAGAGTCAGCATGTATGACAAAAATGGTTAAATCCATTTAGTTTTCTTTGTCATTTCCAATTTTCTGCTTGCATTCAGCTGTTTTTCTTCTTCTTTTCTTGAAGTGGTATACCTGGACATAACTTGTCATCTTAGGGGAAAACCTAGGGTAGCAACTAAAGATTATTATCATTGTCTATCATTGTGCAGATTAAATTCTTGATCAAACGTCAGAAAATAGTGAAACAACTTCCTAGAGCCCAAGGTAATGTCTTGCTTGTTTTGTTTCAATAAAGAGCCACAAACTAAAATTTAATCAATATATATGAGTAAGAAAAACAACATTTATTGACATTTGAAAAATTGGAATCAGTAAATATTTAATTTGTTGTGCCAAAAGGTGTGACCTGTCAATTGACTTAAGTGTTTTAGCTTCTTAAAAACCAAGAGAGAATGAGGATTCAGGGTTAAACTATGGGAATAAAAGAAAATATGGTAATTTACTATTAAAAGGATGTGAAAATGTGACAATTTGGTCACTTAGGTTCATAAATATTGCTTCTGATTGGTCATTAAACCAGAACAAAAACCAGCAGATGGAGAACAATATTAGCAAAACGGGAAGTAGTTTGTGGTCGTGTGATCAGCATATTGACCGTGGGGATTTTCACCACAAAAACTTCCTCCAACCATCAGGTGGTTTAGTAAAGTGTTCATTCTATAGGCTCTCGTGGTTTGTGTACAAGCAGTTCTGTTGAGGAAAATGGTTTTTGTTGAGCTCAGCCAGCCGCTTCATCCCTTTACTCATCTCTGATGTCGAATCCATAACATCCTGTTTCTCAGGAAGTGGGTAAGAGGGGAAAGGGGAGGGGAGAGGCTATTGGACAGCACTGATTGTTTTCATTGTTCAACGAAACTCACCGCTGACTTTCAAGGCCAAAACTAACAGCTGTGAAAGGGAAAGACGGGTAGAGAACAGAAGTCACGAGTGGGTTAAGGGCAATTTTAACTTGACCCCCTCTAGACACATACAAACACAGATGCAGTCGCACTCAAATATGTCCAATAATGTCCTCCTTGCTCTCCAGCTCCTTTCACACTTGCGTTCATGCTCTCAGTTTCACAAACTTCTTATTGTTTCACCAACCTCCCGGACTGACAGCTGCGAATTCCCTCCTCTGACTGCGGTTAAAACACAGACGCACACACCGACACACACACACACTCTTAGAATCACATTCCCGAGTACACTTGCCAAGAAATATCAATCACAGTTTATAATTTATCTTGTATGAATGACAGTTGCACTCATTAGTGAAACATGATAGTATGTAGCATGTCAGTGATGATAATTTGCCCCGTCGGAGATAACATGAGGAGCGAGGCAGTGTTTACATGTGGCACAGAATTATGGAAAGATGCCAGATGAGAAGAGGATAAAATGAACAGTTTGTGTTTGGGTAATTGCAACCGATGAACTTGCCTTAAAATGCTTCAACAGTAAAGTAAACACACATCACTAAAAGATTATTAGCCAGTGTCCTGTTAAGGTCGTTCTACAGTGGATGAGTGGGTGGGCTGCTGTGCTGAATTGGCAAGAGACAATGCTAGGAATGCAAGATTGGCTTTTATCTTTTATTCAGCACTCCTTTCCTTATCTCAACCCCCCATCTACGCTCCAGCTCTCTCTTTCTGTGTTTTTCACTGTCTGTCTTTTTCCTTGTTTTATTTGTTTGCAGTTCGGTTCATCTCTGTCTGTCTGCAGTGGGTAATACCAGCCCTGTCCTGGCTATGACCATATAAAGGCATGTGTGGTACAGGACAGCAGTGTGTGATTTGCTCAGGTGGGAGGTTATAGCTCCGGGGCGCCACAGCCATTAAGCAAAGGATAGTGTGAGTGTGTCTCTGTGACATCATGTCTTCCTGTCAGCCAGTCTTATCCCGCATGCAAATCCTGCTTTTGGTTATGACAAATTCCTTTGTCTTGTGAAATAAGCTTCAGCCACTCCTTGTTTTCTCATCAGGACATCCCACTTTCCTCCCTTTTTTCCCACACTGGGCACACCCCAAACTGGGGCTTTTTTAAATAAGCCACAGGTCATATTCGTGTGTGTGAATGCGTGTTAGTCATTGACAGACATACAGGAATTGACAAAGCAGTTACAGGCTTCATTTTACTAGCTAAAGGGTGTCGTAATAGTCTGTCTATCACACAGCGATATCACCATGTCTGTCTTTCTTTTTCGGTTTGCACAATCAGATACAGGTGAAACTATGCGTCACTCGTCATCACCTCTCCCCTTGAGATCCTATCCTTGTTAACACTCTACCTGTCGTGCACAAAAACACCTGCTGCCTGAAATATAAATGCAGGTCCATGTTTGTTGCCCAAATTGCTGTGGACTTACATCCCAGATTGTCAGGGGAGTATGTCTGTGCATGTTGGCGAGACACAGAGAGGCATTGAGAAACTGAAATCGGGTCGCCCCTCCTCTACCTTGTCCAACCAGTTACGCAGGTGTGCATGCGCGTGTGTGTGGGTGGTAATGCCTGTGTTTATTCACCTTTCAAACCAGGGCCGAAGAGGAGCCGGGTAGCTGCAGCAGAGGGGTGAATCAACAGATAAGTGGATCCGAGTCTCCACTTGTTTGGCTCTGCCACAACAATGTCTTTCTCTCAGAGCACAGCCAAGATAACAAAGAGACGAAGGGGGAGGGATAAAGAGGCAGTTAAGTTGAAAGAACATGAGTAGCGGACTGAAGGAGTTAGGCCAGAGGTAGATGAAGACTGATTAGAGAGGAACGGCTGGAAGGAAAAACTGAAAAAAAGCCAGGTTAAGAAGGAGAAGAAAAGAATGAGCTGATATGAGAACATATGGTTCTTGAAGGATGTTACTATCCCTAAAGCCCTCTTTCTTTTTATGCTGACGGTCAATGTTCTCTGGCCCAGAAAGAGCTGCAGGTTGGTCAACTTCCCACAGCTTGCTGCCGTACGCAGGCCAAATGTTGTGTAAATACAGGGTGTGTCGCAAGGCTGAAGCTACTGTATGTCTCTGTCTCTCGCTGTTTTTTTTTGCTGCTCACAAAGCAAACACAACCCCGTTAACACACTTGTACGGTATTCTCACTATGTTGCTGTTTTTCAAACCGAGGTGCCTTCATTCTTCACTAAAATATTTCTCCGTCTTTCTGCTTATTATTTTCCTCCCTCCACCTCTCTGTCTTTCTCTCTCTGCAGTCCATTCCTCCCTGTTTCTGGGCTTGGTGGTTCGGTGACATTCTCCCCATGAGCAACTAGAGCTCAGCCTCTGACCTTGGTGTGATCTCTCACCTCTACTACCAAACCACGCCCACAGGTGAAGGTGTGTATCTCTGATTTTCTCTGAAATGAGCTCTGACAGTGTGTTTGTGCTGAATTCACAAAAACAAATATGTAGCTCACCTTTGAGTGAGCGTCTAAATGGTCTAAAAAGTTGCCAAATCTGGTGAGAAAGTCACCAAGTTGGCAACACTGATGCATTGCTGTGATGGAAAGGGTTTGGCAGCGTGTGCTGGATTTATAAAACAAGACAAAACAAACACATCATTGCGAAACGGAATGCGGCCCAATAATCATTTTATCTCAGTTATCTTGTCATAATCTTTTGAAGCAAAAATCGAAATTGAAAATAAAATTCAATTTATTGCCCAGCCCTATCTCATCTTCTTTGTCCTGACTGTTTGTTGTACACTGCAGATCTTTGTTATCACCCTGAATAATGCTGCAGATGCAGCCTGTACAGATAAAATAGTCACAAAAAGCCCACAGCAGACTTATGGGATTTAAAATTGGTGGTTTAAGTTTCAATTTGTGATGTATAAGTATGGAAAATCCAACTAAACATTTCCCCCATGACTTTGTAAACCACATTAATTGTATATCCATGAAATAAACATGTTTATGCAAGCGAGACAGCCCATATTCTTCTAAAAAGTGGAGAAATGAATGCAGTGTTTCCTTTAAAAGGAAGTTTGCTTGTAGCGTTCTGGCAATGCATCAGTGCTGTTTTGCTTTGCAAAGTCTTCATACTGCAGAGGATTTATCCAAAAATCTCTTTGTCTGCCTTTTGTATGTAAGAATGTTTTTTCTGATGTGGTGTCTGAGAGGGTGAAAAAGCCCAGAAAGCCACTCCATGCATGCCTTAAGTGGTCATAACTTTATTGATCTGCATCTCCACATCATCAGGATCAATATGTTGCAGTATTAATGATCAATGCAACAACCCTGGTTTAAAGACTCTCCCCTCCATCATCGCTACCATTCTCCTGCAGCCTTTTTCTCGTATTGTGTCTGCTGTCAGACCTGAAATGTATAGTATCCTGTCATGGGAATTAAGCCTTTAATGGCACTAATGAAGTAGTTTAATGTTCTGCTGCATTTTCTTTTTACATGGCACCACCCTAGAATGATTTCACAGTTGCACTTACAGTTAGAAGTGATGCATTCAGCACATTTCTTGTGATGTAGGTTTCTTCAGTGCCGACATTTTCAGGTATTCCTAAAGGAAGCATGAAATTGGAGCAAGTCAGCCACTTTGAAAGTCTCTATGCGGGAAAAAAACTTGAATGAATGAGTCATTATACCATGACAGCTTCTCAAAGGAATAGACGTTATACACATGAATTCTGTGTAAGTTGGGGGATTTTTCATGTCTGAGTTTCAGACAGAAACATGTCCTTACAGTTGCCACTGCTGCATAATCATTATTGAGTTCAAAGGAAGTGTTGTGCAATCCCAACGGTGTCAGTTTCAAGAGGGCATCTCAGTGTCAGTCACCACACAAAGCAGGTGAACTGGAAAGGATAAAATAACCCCAGCCCAAAAAATTCTGCAGCCACCGGAACTTGCTTACTTTATATGGAGAGGTGTGTCTGTGTTTTTGTTAGACACCCTCTCCCTATGCTGTATTGTGTACGAGTCCGTATGGATGTGTGTAACGCCCCCCTCTCTCCCCTTGGGGCCGTGTAGTGTGTATGGAGCAGTGTGAGAGCGCAGCGGCTCTGCTGGAGTCGGTCAGGGAGCAGGAGGTGCAGTTTGAACAGCTGACCCGGGCGCTGGAGGAGGAGAGGAGGAGAGTGGGCCTCCCTGCAACGAGCCCCTCGGCCCTGGGTCGCCCCCTCCCTCACACACAGGTAACACTCCCCAACAAAAACCTCCCCATCCAGAGTCTCTCGTAAGCGCTCACTTGACGTCCAATCCATGGATCACGATTCTCTCCATCCATCCATCCATCCATCCATCATTCATCCCTTCTCTGCCTCCGCCCGCCTCCTCTCCACCAGCGCTCGGCCAGCTTGTGTCCCTTTACAATTGTTTACATCATTAAAAGTCTTTCTTCACTGACTCTGTGTCTCTGAAGTCCGTCTGTCATTTAGCCTTCATCTGCAAACACATCAGTTCCCGCCTGCACGTAAATCCACTACTTTTAACATGCCTGAGATGGTCATCACACATTTTCTGCATGCCTTTACTGTCACTCACAGGATACACACTGACACACACATATATACACCTTTCATCAGCCCCCACTGTGGCATCTCAGTTATTTTCCTCTATGTTCCAGCATGTCGTGTTACAGAGTGCGGTCATCTGTCATGCATGTCGCATCATCCTGCATCCATTGTGGTTTCTTATTCACCATAAAGAATTTTGTCTTTGTGGGTTTTTTTTTATTTAAAGTATTTATCAAGCCCCTTTTTGCATGCAGTTATCTTTTTGTGTGTTGAACATCCATGGCATTGCAAGCTATTTGATGAACATATGTATAAAATCACTGGTATTTGTTTCGTCCTGTGCTACATTATATCAGCTTTGTAGCCTGTGTTAGGGTTGGACGATGATATACACCTGTAGGCTGTGTTGTTTTGTCTACCATCAGATGTCTTACATACCTTCAGGGCTGCATCAAATTCATTTTAGTTATTGATTAATGTGCTGATTATTGTTGTAAATTAATTTTTTTGTCACAGAGCACTTGAAAAACAAATGATTTAAAATTTGAGCAGTCAGAACTGGTAAATTTTGGCAAGTTTGCTTCAGCAACAACTTAAATGATTAATCAATTGTAAAAATAGTTGCAGATTGATTTTGTGTCAATAGACTTATTATCAGCAGACATACTGTTTCAGTCCTAACACCAGTTAATACCACGTTAGCTGTCATGTTACCATCTCTTTATTGTATTTGACCATTGTGGACAATGTTGCAAATATTTTAGTGAGATTGCTGTTGCTGCAAACATGGATTTTTTTAAAATGATATTTGCATCAGTGTGATAAAGTACTTTGATGGGTAAGATATTTCATTTGCTGACCGAAAGACAGACACTGCTATCATTATTTTATCTACAGTTTCTAAATTGATTTGCCATCAAATTTACTGTCATGATTTAGATCTGGTTTTATTTAAGGTCAGCTTCCCTGTTTTGAGAGTTTTAATGCTCTGAGGTTCCCATCAGACAGAGCGTGTTTTGCAGGTTGCTGTCTCTCTTATTTAAATGTTGCTAGGCAACAGTTGAATCACCTGTCCTTAGCTTAACCGCTATTTTGCTGTGAAGTAAACTCAGAGATCTGTACCTAAATGTCTGAATGAAAAATGGACGGGCAGAGGGTACTCGCTCTGGCTCTGATTGAGGCTGAGAGGCTCACTTGGCTTTTTAGTTTACAGCTGAGTTATTTTCTTGGACGTGGTCCCACTGTTGCCGTCTTGTCCCATTTTGTTGTCTCTACCGAAAGACTTGACAATCAGAGACTGGTAAACTTTGCTTGGGTGCCTGAAGGCAGCAGTAATTAACAACAGGACCATTATCATTAACACAAAAGGTCGTATTCTGTGTCGTAATCACAGGTTGACATTTAAGCATGTCTTCAAGCACTTGGCATTGTACACTGACTGCATTTGAAATCTGTTCCTCAATATTTTCCTTCCACTGGGGCTCGCTGACATAGATTAGATAGATTAGACACTGTTTTGTCTCTTTGAATCCTTGGAGGTGACTTATTTGATTGTGCGTGGGGTAGCTGGGGGATGAAGGTTACGAAGGCAAGAATCTTTGCTTTTGGCCTTGTGCTAACTGTGCATGTTTTATTTCTAAAAAAAAATCATGCTGATGAAGATTCTTGTGCTTTGCCAACCGCACAGTATGAGCATTTTTCCAAGACCCTGACAGAGTTGTTGGTAAATGAGGTGGTATTATAGGAAGGACCAGCTGTAGAGGAAGTGTGCCCTCCTTGCTTTAGAACTCCACTTGCACTTCCCAATTGCTTTTCAATAACAGCCCTGCCTCCTTGTGGACATTATATCAAGTGCAGTACGACATACTACTGCAAATGGAGTGGGAGTCAGTGTTTGATAAGGTTCATGACTTTGTTTTTTCTCGTATTACTCAGTAGTGTCAAAGAAATACTGAAACTGTTAGTAACCCAGTGTGCTGACACGGTTCCTGGGAAAGATTTCCAGTATCTCAATTACACAGTGATTCAGTGTCAGAGTATTGCTGATAACTGAGGTGGTTATATTGCTTAAAACTGAGTGTTACTCAGGGTTAGGTAGAAACTGTCCAAGTTATACAGTGTGACAGTCATTGGTTATGTAACCGAATACAGCAGGAGGAAGTAGGGTGTGAGGATGAGTGGCTGCACTCCAAAATGTCCTCCCTCATGTCTGGCAGTGATTCACAGACCATAAACATGCAGGGACAGTTTGGTCAGCAGTGAATGTGCTTCAGCAGCAGTAATATCATCTGGGAGGTTGTAAGAAAGGAGACAGCACTGGCTACTAGGATTCATGCCTTCAAACTCACTTTTATGTGCTGTTTAAGCAAAAGTGTATGATATTTTAAATTTTTTACAATACATATTTCACAGTTGTGTCTTTCTCTTTTATATCAGAACGGGCGTTTAGGGGATGCAGACATAGAACGGCTGAAACTGACTGACTCATATATAAACGGCACACAGGTATGTGTTAGAGTTTATTGTGTAAATGTTATTGTTCTTCTTGTATTTATAGCAGTATGTGCGAGTGATTTAAAAATATTAATGTGTGATGTGTCTGTGCTACAGTACAGAATGGTGGACCCTGCACACGGCGCTCTAGATGAGAGCTACACACCAGAAGACGACTCCCAGGAAGTGCACTCAGTCTTTTCTGACGAGGGAACCACACGGCGGCCAGACAATGGCGTAAGTGATTATGACGCAAGATATCATGAGACTTTCCTGCAAAGGCTTGTGTAAAAAAAAATCCTGTTCACAGTTAAAATTTTAGTTGTACAGATGGATTAATTTAGCTACACATCCAAAGATCTTAAACCACTGGATTATCCTTAACCATAACTACATTTTAATACATCACCCCAATCTCACTCTCCCACAGATGAAAAAACCAATCTCGCGCACAGTCCTGCCCTCTGACTCGATGTCCATCGACGGGGGCTTGTCGGTGTCCGGTACGGGCGGCTACAGCGCCACACTGGACCGTCCTTACAGGCAGGCTGTACCAGCAGACTACCCCACGGCCACAGTGCCCAGAAACTACCACTATGGCCCTGTGGGCTATGATGACTACCGGGGTGGCCCACCATTGGAGCCATACACTAGCCTGAGCAGAGGCTCGCACATGGATGAACGCTACAGGTGCGAAAACTCCTGCACAGAGTAGTGCTGTAAATGTTTTCCTGTGATTGTTGTTAAAACGTTCTAAAATATGTTATCGTTATGCCAGATATCAATACCAGTGAAATTCCACAATTCTCAATACCCAATTTGAAACCATGATTAAAAAAAAGCAATAAATCCCATGTGCTAAAACTGACATTCCTTTATTAAAAACATTTCATTAAAATGTTATTATTAATCACTGATGACCCGCCTCGAATGGGAAGTGCTAGTCTATGTGGGTTATGTGGTAAAAACAGAAACGTGCAGCGCTCACCACAGAGTTGACGCTCAGCATCTCGTCACACTGCTCGTGTTTGTATTACTGTGTAAATATGCGGTGCTCCCATAGAAAAGACTTGACAAAATATGCCGGCCTCAGGAAAAAAAGGCAGAGTGGACACAAAGGCATTATGTATCACATTTGTACATCTGTTGCGCACAAACTCTGTGTTTTATAAAGTTAATGAATACATGCTACGACCATGTTTGAATTGTTTGAACCAGAATTTGAGCCGCCACAGTTAAACCTTTGATCATTTTTGTAATAACAAGATCTGTAACTACAACTGTGATTCATATGCAAAACAAAATAACACTAAACTGAAAGCGCTGTATATTTGTTAAACAGACTATTGATGTTTCAGTTTCTTTAAAGGTGGTCACAAGAATATTTCCTCTGTAAAACATTGTGGACAAGTGGTTTAACTTTGATGTCCTTCCTTTATATTTTCATTTTATGGAAAAAGTTAATGCAATGGGATGTCACTTTAACAACTCTGTACACTTCCTCATTCCCTTCGTCTCCCAGGCCTGTTGACGGCTACAGGACCTTGGACTCTGGCTACCGGGCCCCAAGCCGTCAACAGCTTGACCCGTATGCAGCACAGCCCCAGGTGAGCCGGGGAATGAGGGCATTGGGCTCAGCGTTGGAGATGCGGTATGGCCAAGGCCACTACGGTCTGGAGGATGACCAGCGCAGTGTGGGATATGATGACTATGGCATGGGGCCTCCACCCATGCACCCTGGGGGCTATGGTACCATGCCACGCCTGGGGCCCGGCCCTGCGGGTATGGACAGACGAAGACTCAGGTAAAACAACATAGATTAAGTATGTGAGCAACACACCATGACGTTCCCTGCTGAGCTAATTTGAAACATTTAATTTGTGTCACCTAACAAATGTTTCTTGATTTATCTCCTTTTGCAACATGCAGGAGCTGTGAGGACACTTTGGATGGTGACGTGGGGGGAGTTGACCCTTATGCCTGGGGTGTTCCAATGACGATGGAGAGGGGGAGCATGGCTTCACTGGACAGCACACTGAGAAAGGCTCCTCCCACTTCATGGAGACAGCCTGAGCTGCCGGAGGTCATCGCCATGTTAAACTACCGCCTGGACCCTGTCAAGACCAACGCTGCCGCTTTCCTCCAGCATCTCACATTCAAAAACGATAAGGTGAAACCCTGGTCACAATTAAATACAGAATTACTGTAATTAAGGAATATCTATATTTTTGTATTGTGGTAATTTGGCGAGTCCTTAATGGAAGCTTGATTATTTGTGTCTAGGTCAAGTCGGAGGTGCGTCGCCTGAAGGGCATCCCAGCCTTGGTGTCAATGCTGGACCACCCTAGCAAGGAGGTGCACCACTCAGCCTGTGGAGCACTAAAGAACATTTCATACGGTCGAGACGCAGACAACAAGATAGCCATCAAGAACTGCGATGGAGTGCCTGCTCTCATCAGGTTACTGAGAAAAACCCACGACCAGGACCTCACTGACACTATCACAGGTATCAACATCATGTGATCATTTGTGATTGTTTTTTTGTGTGTGTGTGTGTGTGTGTGTGTGTGTGTGTGTGTGTGTGTGTGTGTGTGTGTGTGCGTGTGTGCGTGTGTGCGTACACATACACAATAATATATATAATGTGAATTTTAAGGGGGGAAATCAAATACTGAATGCCTTGAAAAAAGCCAAGTTCAAATGAACTATTTACCACTGTCTTATATTTTTGTTCATCAAATCATTATTATTAATTGCACAGTATCATATATCATTCAGCTCTTCTTTTCAAATTCTAATGCATCACCGGCAGTGCGCTCTGCCTCTTTCGTCTTCCTCGTCCAGTCTGTCATCATAGTTTATTTTTACTTTGCCCAACTCTTAAACCCCCAGCAAAACCAGTAGGGCTGTATCGGCTTGGTAAACTTTTCAGCTTTTCAGCTTTTCACCATGATTTGTTTTCCTTCCTGTGTTATAGGACACAGTAACGTGTACTCCTTTTTGCAACAAGTTGACAGTTCTGTCTGATATCAGGCAAGCGCAGCAGTGTCTCTACCTCCTGTCACCATGTGCAGTCAGTCAGTAGGTGTGGGGCGAGCTGGCAGGACAGCACTGATTGCCCAGTTAGAGTTCAGTTGTTGTGATTTTCTATGGTTATTTTAATGCTCCCACTCTGACACTTCCTTTTGATTGAAACTTTTTTTGAAGTGCTAGAAAGTGGTCAATTACAGTGAAAGCACAATAGCTCTCATGCCATTCACATTTTGTGAGAATTTTATACAGTTATGCCTAAAAAGAGTGTTATTAAAAAAAAAACCTTCAATGAAAAGAGACACTGATCACATCATTTATTTATCTTTTTTTAAATGTATAATGAAATGAGTCATTTGCTTTGAGTAAAGTCCTTAAACTTTATTTTGTAAGGTCTGTATGAATTTTCTGTTGTTCTGAGCTGTAGTCCTTTGTTCTCACTTATTACCTAAGTATTCAAATGCACACATAGAAGTGTTTTGGTCATAACAACCTACAAATAACATGCTAACATGTTCAAGTATTGACAAAACAAAAGAGACGAAGGCCAAAACAAGCAACATAAATTCACTGCAGCATAGATAAGACGAAAGATCTCATTGAATGTGTCTCTTTTATTGCAGTGATAGTTACAGTATTTATTCTATCGTCCCAGGCACCTTGTGGAACCTCTCATCCCACGACTCAGTAAAGATGGAGATTGTGGACCACGCCCTGCATGCCCTAGCTGACGAGGTGGTTGTTCCCCGCTCCGGCTGGGAGCGAGGGAGCAACGGAGGAGAAGAGAGCTGCAAACCACGCCATCTGGAGTGGGAGACCGCCTTGACCAACACTGCTGGCTGCCTTAGGTATGCAAAGGGACTGATGGACTGAAAGCAGAGAAAGTCGGACAAGGAGAAAGAGAGACTATTTTGAGAAGAAAACATGCAATTATGTGCTTATACGTCTCCCTCTGTCCAACAGGAATGTGAGTTCAGAACGCAGCGAGGCCAGGCGAAAGCTGAGAGAATGCACAGGACTGGTGGATTCACTCATGTACATTGTTCAATCACAGATCAACCGCAAAGATGTGGATAACAAGGTACCTGTTAACTTAAGTCACATGAAACCAAAGCACCTTTCTTACTCATCTCCAACTTTGATCATCTTAACCCTTTTTCTTTTCCTCCTGCAGTTGGTGGAGAACTGTGTCTGCCTCCTGAGAAATCTGTCCTATCATGTTCACCGTGAAGTCCCCGGTTGCGAGCGCTATGTAGAGACCACGCCTGTCAACCAGGGACCGCCCCCCGCTAACAAAGGTGGCTGCTTCGGCTCTCGAAAGGGCAAAGGTGAGCGTCAGACGGCTTTTACATCTTTGCATCACACTGTGTCTATGCGATTTGCTGTTGAAAGATGGGTAGCTGCTGGTGGCTTTGAGCTTGTTGGTGGTGGAAGCACCTGTCGCTGTTTTTCACACTCTACCACTGTTTCCCTCCTTTTCCTCTTCTCCTTCCTCTTACCTTTCCCCCCTCATCTTTCTTCCCACCCTCCTTCACATCCTCCTCTCTCTCTGCTGTGTTTAGATGAGTGGTTTTCAAAAGGTAAGATTCTCCTCATTAGTGTTGGTGAACTTTTGAAAGTATTGACCACTCTGTCATCTCTCATTTAACTAACGCAGAACAATACTTTGCTAAAGAAACAAGAATGTCCAATAATGCTGAATTCACATCCAGTTCATGAGCATGATCACCTGATGTCACGCAGACGATACTGCATGTTCACAGTGCCTGTTCCACTGGTTGCATGGTTGCATTTCACATAACAGTGTGCCAGAATAGAGGACTGAGGATGTCTGACTGCTCAACTCAACCAGCTTCACATAATCCGTGTTATTTGTTCAATGGATCTTTCATGTTCTCTCCTCTTTTTATTTCATCTCTTGCTGCAGGAAAGAAGGATGGAGATGACGGGACTGCAGATCAGATCGACATTCCAAAGAGGACAACACCTGCCAAAGGTATGCATGTCTTTTTCCTCCTCATATCATATGATTAATCAGTTAAATTACTGAAGAATCCTAAAAGTAGCATGCTTAAACGCTAAAGTACAAATGTCCTCAAGTCCCATTTAGCACAGTTTGTACTGCTATCAAACTTTATCTGCTACTGCTAAACACAAACAAGATAAAAAACGATGAGTTCTGGACTAAGGACGTCTGATCAAAGTACCTGTCAAAGAAATTTTTCCCCAATGTGGTTTCTGTCCTTTAGGTAGTTCTTGTCACGCTAATGTATGTTCAAATGTTTGTTTTTCTGATAAGTATGATTGACGGCTGTGTGTGTCAGTCAGTGTGCTCACGATCAAAGGTGCTGCATGCAACTGGTTCAGACCAATGTGTGGATGGGAACTCAATACCGCAGCTGCACTTTGTAATCGCTATTGCGCAGACTCTGGTTCGAAATGACATCGTCAGTGCAAAATGGCAGCGCCCCTGTCCAGGGTTTTTTTGGCTTCATATCTGTGCTGTGGGAACAAGCAGAGAGGCATCGTTCATCTTTATACACAGTCCATGACTTAAACTAACACCCATCTTTGTTTGTCTGTTCAGGTTATGAGCTGTTGTTCCAACCAGAGGTGGTTCGTGTTTACACATCGCTGCTCAGAGAGAGCAAGAACCCCTCGGTGCTGGAGGCTGCCGCCGGTGCAATCCAGAACCTGTGTGCCGGCCGATGGACTGTTAGTACCATTTCTACACAAACTTGAATTTCTACTGTTGAGAAAAAGGGGAAATTATTAGTAATTTTCTCAGGTGTAGTCTAAATGAGTATTTTGGGTCTGCTGAAGTAAATTTAATCTGATTAGTCAGTTGTGATAAAGCCCATGATACTGTCCAACTTGTTACATTACTGTAATAAAACTGCTCAGTGCAAAATGATATTCATTGCTCCCCCTTTCTCTGCTCATTGTTCAGTATGGTCGGTATATCCGGGCTACAGTGCGTCTGGAGAAGGGTCTTCCCATGATGGCAGAGCTACTGGCTCATGGCAATGACCGTGTTGTTAGGGCCATGTCCGGAGCCTTGAGGAACCTCTCCATCGACAACCGCAACTGCCAGCTGCTCGGTAAGGATGTTGTATTATGCAACAAGATGAGCTACAAAATACTCTGTCGTTCTCAAAGAATCTATGTTACCCTTCTCTCTTACATTTCCTCTAAATGCAATATTTAATGCATCCTGCCGAGTGTGCAGTATTTGAACTTGTATTGTAAGTGTTTGCATTCGTATCACTTGAGATAAATTTCCTTTCCTCACTGCTTGTCTCCTGCAGGTTTGCATGCAGTGCCTCACCTTGTAGCCAACCTGCCTGGAGGCCAGAGTCAATCTGGGCGCACTCTATCAGAGGAGACAGTGGTTTCTGTACTGAGCACGCTCGCTGAGGTGCTAGGCAACAGTGTGGAGGCAGCAAAGACCCTCCGAGCCTCGCAGGGAATTGAGAGGCTGGTGCTCATCAACAAGGACGGGTAAGTGTGTTCTGTAAAGTGAGCTAAGAACACAGTAAAAGAAAGTGCTTTCAGTGTGTTTTCTAGTGCTTTCATAATTTATAGCTATGAATGCAGCTTGTTGTATACAGCAGCGCTTTTATGATAGTAAGACAGATAAAACAGATACTTTGGCAGTATATTATGAAGATATTCCCTCTGTTATGGAGACACCCATGTAAATAAATACATGCATGTAATATTTATCAAAACAGTCCATTGAGGACTATTAAAGTTTTGTGAAAAATCAAAGCTAAAGCGTGCACATGTGCTGTCTATTTTTTTTAAGTATTCAACGCTTGTTGAATGGGTAGATATTATTCACTCAGAAACTACATTGATGTGCATTCAGTAGTTTGGTAATCACCCATTTTGGATGTGTCCGACCCTGAACAGGCTTAAATTGGCTTTCAAAGACGACTGTGCCAGAATATAAAGCAAAAACTAAACCTTTGGTAGATGTGTGAACATACAGTATCTGTGTGTATCTTACAGCAAGCGCTCAGAGCGTGAAGTTCGGGGGGCCGGCCAGGTGCTGCAGCTCGTCTGGGCCCACAAAGAGCTGCGTAAGCCTCTTGAGAAAGACGGCTGGAAGAAGACGGACTTCATGGTCAACCTCAACACCACCAACGGCCCAAGCACCCGAGCTAACGGCACCTATGAAGACAGCACCACACCACTGCTAGACAGAGGTCAGTGTACAAGAAATAGTTTATGGTTAAAGCTGGAGTGCGGGACTTATATATGTAAACGATGACTGTTACACTCAGTCTCTTGCCAAACGAGTTTACACGGAGAGATGTGGTACTGGGCATCTGGGGCAAGATCAACAAGATATTTTCTATGTATGTATGTCCGAAAATCCAAAGAAGCGTCCAAGAAAAGTGTCTGGAGTAGATACTCCAGATAAAAAAGAAACTTGGCGTTCAGAGGAAGGATTAAACTAAAAAAAAAACTTCAATATAGGGCTCTTGGGGGCGGGAAGGTGCGCCGAGCTCACCTGCACACATATGTCATAAGCACTTGTTGACAGTGTTTATGCAAAAACTGTCACAGCCAGACAAAAGTCACACACTTCAAAACATTTTGACAGTGTTTAGAAACTTATAAACAAGTTCAGACAGTTTAATTTAAATTGTGACTCTGTTTTGCTTCATCTCAGGGGAGAGGAGGGACATGATTCCACTAAATGACCTTGGCCCTGGTTAGTACATCTATCATCACTACTTTTTATCAATACTAATCCATCAAGGTCATAATGAGACGTGGTCTGACTTTCCTCCTCATTCCTGTCGTCTTATTTCCTCAGAGGCCTACTCAACACTGGACCAGAGAGAGAGAAGACACACTCTGGATGAAACCACAGACACTTTACCGGTATTTTAAATCTTTCTCACGCTCATTTTCATGTCATGTCATGTTGGACTGCTCACTAAACTACACTAACCCCTAATCTCCTGCACCACTGTGAATATTTCCTGACTTAAACCTTTTCCTTTGGCAGCCTTTAAAACTTCACAATTACTGACATTTTTCTTTTCTCACACTCACATCTCCTCTCTCTCTTTCTCTGGTTGTCTCTCAGCGAGGGGTGTATGGGGGCAGAAAGGGCTCCTTGCCCCTGTTGGACTCCTACGATGGTTAGCCCTCCCCCCTCCCCTCTACCCCCCTCTGCATGTAACAGCATGGTATGTCCAACTCACCTCTTGTCCTGCATGGACTCAATGAGCTCTGTTCCTTTGCCTTTTATAACTTCAGACCCTGGTGGTGTACTGATACACTCGTTGAGTTCTGCTGTACTAATATTTTACTATACGACACCCTGATGTGATGTGTACATGCTGGTATAGTATGCTGCAAGGTGCTCCTTGTACATTGTGGTCCATGTAGTCTGTCAGTGTAGAGATGAACCCAAAGCTGATAATCAAGATTTAAATCCTTAGAATAGTAACTGTTGTATGTGCAGCAGTGTTGTCACAATACCAGAGCTTCCACTTAAATCCCCATGCTAATTTTAGTATAAAAAATTATGATAGTTACTACAACACAAAATCAAATGCATAATGTAGTGTTTTAGAAAAACTAGTCCTCAAAACTTTTCTTAATCAGCTTTATAACTTACGCAAAAGGAATTTTAACATGGCACTCAGTGTGATCTTTGACCTCTCAAATAGTTTTGTGTATCTTTTTATAGTGGCAACTGCCAGAGTGGACTTACACTCACTGTAGGAATGTGTTGTAGTGTTTGATACTGTTGACATGTTGTGAAATATTTGACTAAATTTTGGACCCATCTTGGATCCAAGTTTCAGCTGCTCTGTCCTTTGTCACCTGTTGCCGGTATTTTAAGATTTGTGTTTCAGTGCACTCTTGTGGCTCTGCAGGGTATTACAACAGCATATGTTCCAGAATATATCACAGATTTAATGAATTTGTTTTTTTTAATTGTCTGCCTGCCATCGAGTTACTTCACATCAGTTTGAGAATTATTGTTAAACAAGAAAATAACTTTACACTTAGTGAACACAAATGCTTTTATTTGGAGAAGTAACTCTGAAATAATAATCTATTATTGGTACTTGTTAATTTTATTACCAGTAAAATTATCTTGTTATCTTGTTATAGTTTGTCTGACTGAGCTGTAAATAACCAAAACACACCAAGATTGTTGCTAAGGTGGAAAATGATATTCCTCCTATTAAACAATGCGCAAAATAGACAGGTTGTCCAGTATTGACTATTGCCCAGCAGTATGGTCTAATGGTGCAATAGCAGGGTCCAACATTGTCTTTTTTCACTTGGTCAAGCCGGTGGGTCAGAAATCTACTTGCCTCAATTCTGTTTTTACTCGCCCTATACAATTTGTTTTATTTATTAGCAGTTATCAAATGGTATCAAAGACTTAAGGTAATTGTTATGAAAAATGATCCGACTTCCCTCAAACTTGTTGCAAACAGCACGATACATGTTTGAGTTTCACCCACATCCTCTAATACCACCCAATTGAATTCCTGTTTCCAGGATAACTGAAATGCTCACTTGCACTTCAGCTCATAAATTGTTTTTGCCTTGCCAGTTTTTTTGGCAAGTACCTTGTCAGTACTGCACATGTGCAGCTCTCAACAGAGATGTGAAGGAAGAAAGATAGCTCATTCATTAGCTTCTTCCATCATCAGCTCCAGAAAAAAACAATATGTGTAATTCTTTTTTACCACTTGCCAGTGAGTTGCCTGAGTTACTAGCCCCAGGTTATTCAGTAATCCTTATTGTTGAGCCCTGAATATATTAAAAAATTACAAATAGTACAAAACGAATCAGTGCATATAACGCTCTGTTGAAAAGACAGAATAAATGTTGTTGTAGTCTCCTTCTGCTTATTCTGTGACATTATGGTTTTGAATCTTATAATGGTTACTAAATGAATTCTACCAAAGACACCAGCAGCATTTCCTCCAGTACAGTCACTGACGCTGAAAGGCACAAGATCTTTTTCTGACAAATATTAATTAGGGGTGAGAATCAAATAGGCCCCACCATATGATTTTACAACGGTATTTTAGTGACATTACAATTTCATTGCAATTCTAAACATTCTGCGATACACTGAGTATTTCAGTAATACATATTGCGATTTAGTTCAACTTATTGCAAATTATGTCCCAGAAATTGGTCAGCATCTGTTTTATCTAACAAGATAAAGTTAGGTTTTTCACTTCAATAATTTTTATTGCAGCAAAAATGTACCAGTTGATGTCATTATTCTAGCAGGCTATCAAAAGTTTAATTTCTTTTTGCAACATTAAAAAATGATAGAATTAAAAATATCAGTACTTGGTGTCCATGTGTTGATACAGTATTACCACACAAAATACTGTAGTACTATGCTGTATCAGGTTTTTTACACCACCCTTAATATTAGTAGATATTTTAATTCAGTGTGTCAAAGGATAAGTGTGATTAAATTCAATATATGGCACAATTTTCATTAGTAATAGTAGTCTGTCTGTCATTGTAGTTATGGTCTACCAATCTCAGTGTAATTTACTAATGTCTGACAGGAAAGTCTAATGTAATTAAAGGCACACAGGAAACATTCACCCCATTACAAGCTTTCTGAACTATTTATTTTAAAGGTTACAATAAAATTCAATACTAGATTCAAACTATATTCCATTTAGTTTTAGATCGGCATTATTTTTAGGGGAACTATGCCAATTTTCAGAATTTACACATGTTGTTCCTATGGTCTAAAACGGTTCAAAAATATTCGTAAACATGAACACACTCTCCAGAATCCAAAAACGTGAGAAAAAAAGAGTGTGAAAACTTTGTGATGTCATAGAGTATGAAGTCCGAAGCTGCTCCACAGACAGTGATTGGAAAAGATGTTCTAGATGACACTGAGAGCAGGGGAATGTTCTGAGTATATGGGAACATTTTCTGTTTCAGAACTGAGCACACTACAATAAAGCTCATTTTGGTATGTAAAAAAACAGGCTCCCATTCACTGTCTGAGGAGCAGCTCCAGACTTTACACCCTATAACACCACAAATTTGAGACTTCTGTGGTTTCTGGCTTTGACAGAGAGCAGCTCATGTTCACAAACATTGATTAAACTTTCCCAGGCCATGGAAATGACATATTGGAATTTTTAACTTTTGCGGTGTTCCCCTTTAACGTCTGGTTATTGTGACCGCACTACTGTGCAGTGTGCCATACTTATACCACATAGTGAGTCTTTGTGTTGCCTCTATGTTTACCGTGCAAATTACCCATGTTTAATGTGTTTGTGTTCACATTTTGACTCGGTTGTAATCAAGGTAATTTTGCTGTGTTCCTCCAGAAAAACTGATAGTGTGCATCACCCAGACTGGGCCGTCCCTGCCCTACCACTGCTACTGAGGAGAGAAGATCCAGATGCACAGACTCTCTCTCCCTCTCGTCTCCCCTCCCCTCTCCTCTCTCCCTCTCTATCACCACACAGATGGGAATACAAGATGAGGGTTGGCATCCAAAGAAAGTGGCCATGTTGCAGGCAAAACGTTTCATGCAACACACACACTTACAGATACATACACACCTACTTTTTACAAGTTCATTCAATTGTAGCAGCAGAAATATATTCAGTTTTTAAATTATAACTTTCCTGTAAAGGCAATCACCTTTGTTGACAATCATTTAATTCTGGTGTTGTCATCCTGCTTTTTTTTTTTTTTCTCTCTCTCTTCTTGCTATTGTCAACATTTTGGTAAATTTTTGTCATGCCAACGCCCACATCGTAATGACGAATTTGTACGTAGACTTCTATGTAGGGTATATACTGTATATAAAAAGAAAATGGGGATGACTGCATTTAGTTTTGGCTCATTAATTTAAATCGTCCCTTTACAGGGATTGTTGGGAGGTTCGGGACGTGCCGACAGAGCGACGGCCGCCGTGTAGATTGAGAATGTTGTTTATATAGGAGTTATTTTCCTGTCTAGAGTTATTTTCTCTCAGTTGGGATGAGCACAGGTGTAGACAAGAAAAGGGCAGGTGTGTGTATATTTGTCATACAGTAAGCCTGTGGCCGTGTGTGCGTGTGGAAAATGGACCTTGGAGTGAGTGTGTTTTTGTGTGTGTGTGCACGGATCAGACCCCTAAGACCACACGTTGATTATTTCATCAGTTCATGTCGTCTGTTTTTATAGTGTGCTCCTACTCCTGTGACAAAGCTTTGTTTTGTTTCGTTAGCTTTTACGGACCAACCGCCTCTTTTTGTGTTTCATACCGTAATTCACTAACTTTGTTTTATTTCTCCTGAGTGAACAATAAAAAACTGAGCTGCTTTTTAACATTTCTGTCTGGATTTCACCAACGACATCAGTGCAACAAATCATATTTGGCACTGAACTATATTTATGAAGTTAGGAGCATCATACACTACTTAACCACTAAAACATTTCCTGCTTCTGAAACCATTCCTGGTTCTTCAGTAAAACATTCACACCATAGAAGCAGTCTTTCTTCGTTTAGAAAGTTAGAAACACTTTAGGAGGGTCTCTTTGACATAATTATCGTTTAATATTTTTTTTAAAATCACTACTTGCTGTGTGTTTTTGCAATATAACCGCTCATGTTGGCATTCTTGATGTGCCGATTTACGAAAAAAAACACTTTAATACGTGAGGCTTCTTCACTCAGAGGAGACTCAGACAGATTTGGGAGAGATGCTGACTTTTAATTTAATTTGCTAGGTGGACATAAAGCACATTTTGGTCTATGTTCCATTTGTTTTTATCATTTTCGTTGTTGTGTTTTTTCCACTTTGTGTCAGGTTTATTTGTATTTTATTTTGGGTTTTGTATGTATGGGAGCGGTGGGTGAGAGCATTATGCAATTTGTTCAACTTTTTAGTCCCCATTTTTACCCCTAAGTTGTTTTTAAGGCAAAAGAGACCAATCATCTTTGTTTTTTTTTACTCTCCACACACAGTATATTTGTAATGTTGCCTATCCATGTAAAATTATGATGTACCATTCATACCTGCCTTGGCTCTGAGAAGTTGCTTTTTTCAGTAAAGTATGTAACTGGTAATACTGTTGTTTTTATAAATAAAGATCTTTTCTTAGACAAGATTTGGCGACGTGTGATTGATGTGGCTGTGTGGTGAGGTGAGGAAGGACTGCTGTATCATGTAGATAAACACGTCTAATTAAAGAGAGGCAGTCTGTCCGCCTGGGTAATTTCATCCCCTCGCTCTTGTTAAGGCAAATGGCAAACACACAAACTCAACACTATGTTAGGTATTTACTCTCTAACATCAATTTTGGATGCTCTTAATTGTCAAGGCTCATTATGTGTGAGGCCATTTATGTCACCAGGTTTTTTTTTTAAACTCACTACAGACACACTCATCTCCCAATCCAAGGCTCCACACTGTGGTCAGCTCATGTGTCCGTGTCTGCGTAAAGCCGATTAACTTTCAAACACGACGTACACTTCAGCACACTTACAGACTGTTAAGTGTTGACGTTCTCAGCTTTGCTGTTGTCTCCAATTACACATGCTGACAGGGAATAGCTGCTGTCTGTATGTGTGTGTGTGTGTGTGTGTGGTGTGTGTGTGTTGTTAGACTCCTGACATGTCGAAGGAACACATGAAGGTTGTACGAGGACGTGAAAGTGTCTCAGCGTTTCCAGTATGCAACACGCCTGAAATTCATCCCACACAGATGGAGAAGCAGCTGCTGGATCACGAGGGCTGTAAGAGCATGTCAGAGTGTGAAAGTTTGATGTTAGTCAGGTTTATGGTGTGTGTGTGTGTGTGTGGTCAGACTGTGACCCATTCAAAGTCACACAGTCTTACTCAGACCATGTCCTGTGGCTTCTATTTTATTTTCTGCAATCACAAACTTTCACATGGAAGGTATTTTAGAGGCTGACCCAGTAGATGTACTATTCAAAACTACATTTTGATTGTGTTTCACATCTATATACACGTATTTATAAACATATTTTTTTCTCCCTTATTTTAACCGTCTTTTAAATTTGGACACTCATTTTCAAGGAATGTTACCAATTATGTTTTTCAGATCTGTCATGAATTGTTGCCCTTCAGATATAAAAGTGGTTTCACCCTGTTTGTATTTTGTTTTGGGATTTTTTTAAGAAACATTTTCTGATATAGATAATAAAATATGTGCTCAAATAATCAGTGAACAAACTCAAAAATCTAACCAAGCATTCAATAATTTCATTACTTGAACATTACTTCACAATATCCATAGAAAATAGCAGCATAGCAAATTCATTAAAATCATAATACAGGTGTTGGAAAGTGAAGAGAGTCTGCAATCATAGTGAGAAGGCAACCAGATGGAGTTGATGGAGAGAGACAAAGTGAAAACGGAAAGAAACAAATGATTTAAGAGTCACTGGATTATTAATACAATATAATATGTGTATTTTAACATGATATATTTCATTTATTAATATCAATCTTATGGTCAATACAAGTATATCACTACACCCCTAACTTGATGCAGTAGACACATTTTGGTTGCTACTCAGAGTGTATAGAAGGATAATTAGTCTTTTTTTGTACAATATTCACATTCTTTGTTTCCCTAGATGATGTTTCCTAGCTGAGCTGTGGCCGAGGAATCAAAGAACCGATCACTCATACTGGAATCATGTTAGGAAGGACTTTCTTTATGTCAAGTGTGAAGAGGAGAAACAATTACATCAATAAATGCCTCCTGAAATGTACATGCGGGCATGTGAGTATTGCTCTAAGTTAAAAAAGTAAACCTATCCTCTGAAGGGACAGTTCACCCCTAAATCAAAAATACATATTTTTCCTCTTACCTGTAGTGCTGTTTATCAGTCTAGGAGGTTCTGGTTTGAGTTGCCAAGTGTGGGAGATATCAGTCTCAGAGATGTCTGTCTTCTTTAAGTGCCAAAAAATACATTTGAAAAACTCGACAGCAACGTCTCTTTCCAGAAGTCATGACCTGGTTACTCAAGATAATCCACAGATGTTGTTGTGAGCAGTTTTATGAAGGAACCTATTTTCTTTCTGACAAACTACACCCACCAACTGTATCACTGCGCAGAAGGAAGTGTGCATCTACGGACGAGAGGCTTGTGACAGCAGCAAGATGGAAATATTAATGGAGTCCATCTTGGTTGAGATGTAATTTTGGAGAGCTAAGTGATGCTAGGTGAGCTAGCCATAGATGTAGATAGCAGTTGTAATGTGTGGATTATCTTGAGTAACCAGGTCGTGATTCCTAGAAAGAGACATTGCTCTTCGAGCACCACAAATCGAGTGCCAGCTAGTTTCATTTTAATGGAGAGAAAACAGACACCTTTACAGCCGACATCTGCAACACTCACACCAAAACAGTCTAGACTGGTTGGAAAAAAAACACGTATTTTTGATTTTGGGGTGAACTGTCCCTTTAAGGTTTGATACTCAGCTCTATGAAGTTTTCTTATAAAGTTTCGTGGCAGTGTGTAGACTGGTCTAAATAGCATTTGGACCTTCATGTTGGGAAACATATACACAGTATATACTATATATACTAGGATGATAAGAACCCTATAGCTACACCTGCCACAGTGGAGTATTATTAGAGCTGTAAAGGAACATACATTGTTTTGTCCTCTAGCTGCTACAACCATGAATCTGAGTGACAAGTGTGTGCGTATGTCTGTGTTAGTCAGTGAATGTGTGTAATGTTTGTAACACACACACACCCTTCCTTAAATTTGAGACCACCAAACGCAGCAGATTCTCCCTCCCTCCCTGTGTCCTGTCATTCGGTGTCATATCTATTTAGGGCTCCCCCGCTGCTCTTCATTTCCTCTCGATTTCTCTCTCAAGCTCAAATAGAAGCAGCAACATTTAACTCCAGCACACGAGATCTGAGGGGAAATCTGCCGGGACGATAACACCAAGGGAACATAACACATGTTCAAAGAGGAATGATTGTTGGGAGGAATTTAGCACCGGATTCATCACAGTGAGCCACTTTCGGGACACTGTTGGGAAACCACACCACTGGGAGATTATGTGAGGCCTAATGCTTCCTTCTTCATGATCCCTGGAGTTAATTTGTGGAGGGAAGTGAGCACAAACAGATCAGTTTAAGAGCAAAGGAGCTGCTCAGTCTTGACTTGTAACTCATGGGTTCACTCACTGTCCCCAGTCCGTCCTCTTCAAACTCAGATGACGAGTCCCCCGATCGCACTCCGGTCCCGGATTCCTCTCGCCACACTTCCCACACTGGTAAGCAGAGCGGGCTCGGCAGCTTGGGCTACGGGTTCGCTGTGGCCTGGCACCACCTCAGGCCCTTCATCCCCTTCTTCCTCATCAGCTTCATGGTCGTGGCCCTCGTCTACCTGATGCAGGCCATCATCTTCGGGGGACCCTTCAAAGACCCGCACTTCTTTGTCAAGTTCAACGAGCGTTGGCCCCGGCCCCCTCCAGACCGACAGGACTCTCCAGCACCTACCAAGTTTTTCAGTCCGGTCCCTTCCTCGTCCTTCGAGCAATTCCTTGTTGAACTGCACAGAGAAAATGAGACAATGTGAATCACTTTAATTCTTTTGGAGTGCATTTTCACCTTTATTTGACAGAGCGGAGGCAGAGTGGGAACGTGGGGAGAGAAAGAGTGTGACACAAACTAAGGCCCCAAGGCTGGATTCAATCCCAGGATGTTGCGGTAATGTGGCATGTGGTGTAACCACTAGCCGACCAATGCGCTCCAACAATGTGAACTATTTGATTACAAAAACTGGAGGAAATGTTTCATTTCTCTGTGGATATGAGCAACAAGGACTCACCAAGGATTTCACCAAGTCTCAGTGCTATTAAAAGCATGAAGACTGATACTGTGACTATTTTTACAAGTAATTTATTATTGGTTGTATTTGATATGTTAACAGTCCTTTTTACCCTGGGACTAGTTATGTGACGGGGAATGTTGGGGAGTAGCTGAGTGCATTCAATCTCAGTAGCTTTTGTAGTAGTTAATCACTTTGGGTCATGTTGTTAATTACAAGCTACATATTTATAGCATTCTCATGATGTTTTTTGCCATACAGTACAGTGCAGTGCTACAGCTCATCGGCCACGATTAATGACAGTCGCCTGCTGTTTGAGTAAAATCACCTCTGATTTGCAGCCGAGACATCTGTGATCATATACTATGAAATTCCTTAGGAGTTTAGCATTGTCCTGATTCCACCCCAACAGTTGCTCCCTGTCCTCTTCTTAAAACACATCCTCGGGCTGCCTAGGAGAGGACAGGCTTGCCCTTCTCCCTAAATCAAACACATCTACACTTTCCTCAGTGTCACGTCAGTTGTAGCTCTGTGTAACAATATGAGATTCCAGATTCAGATTGCGATCATCACCCATCATGTAGCTGAACTACTTCTTGAAACTAGTTTTACTTTAACAAGCTAACATTTCTTGAGAGTAGTTAAATGTAGTTTAGCTACAGTTCATTGGGAAGTAGCTTTTAGCAGCACTAGTTATGAGTTGGAAAATAATATGTAAGACCGGGTGAAATCATCTTCCAGCAGTGTGCAGCTGCATCAGGTGCTTCTCAGATCAGGGACGTCAAACTTAAATCAAAGTGTTGCTTCATACTCCTTGTGAAATATGTAACACTGGGCCATGATTGTGTAACAATCTTTTCGATTTGACAGTGCTGCAGTTTATCAGTGTAGTTTGTCTCTGCAGTAACTTTTTGGGGCAAGAATTTGTGAACATCGAGGGCATTTATATTGCCATAAAGCTGTAAAAACACATATGAATAATGTTTTTATTAGAATATGTGGCTGCCTGACATGTACAGTAAAGCACCAGTTACATCATATGTTTGGGCTGTATTTGTGTCTGTGACAGTGGATGTTAACGCCTCAGCAAACACTATTTTCCTGAAGATAATTAAAGATTTTAGCAGTCTGAGTTTGACAAATCAAACGGGAATCTTCCTAAGTTAAAGTATTTTTAGTTGTAAAGTTCCCCACATTTTTCACAGAGCAAGAGCTGTGGATTTGTCCCCTATAAGCTACCATAAAGACAGAATGTGTTTGATCTACTATACCGCAGAAACTATTTGTCATCTCTCACACGTAGACAGGCAGAGAACAAATCATAAACAACATTGAATCATCCTATGTGTTTGCTCTGATGCCCAAACAGGACGGCAGGGGCTGACAGGCAGACTGGTAGCTGTGTACAAGACAACATATAGCTGGATAAAAATAACACCTTGTTAATTTGTTTATTCGTATTACACAGGGACAGTGTATCCAAGGTCGGTCATTAAAATTGTTTACCCCAAATAAGATCCTAGCTGGACAGCGGCAGAGATGGGTGGGAACAATTAACACGGGATGTTTTATTGTGTCACACAGTATGAGGTGTCCTCAGCCACAGTTATGTGCCATTTATAGGGTTTCACCACGCTCCACCATAGATACAAATTAATATAGAGTTAAAAAAATCCTTACAGATTTAACATTTTTATCATTTCTACATATTTCTTAAATGTTTGTAACTTAACAATGTTCATGTTTGTGGGTAAATGGTGGTGTGACAGTAGCACAAGGAGAAAGTAAACAAAACCGCCTAACTGTTGCACAGAAATACAAACCAAAACTTTGCTAACACAACAAAGCCTGAGTATACAGAGCTAAGCAAGGGTGTGTTTTATTGCTTTTGAATTAAACATTTTTATTATTTAAAAGAATGATGTGTTATTTCTTCCCTCAACTGTTTAATGTTTCACTTTAAGTCCACTTAGCCAGATTAGTCCTACAATTAATCCTACCATCATTAAGTTTCAATGTTGTGGCCTAGTTTTATTTCAACTGCATTTAATCTCTTTAAAGAGGTGATAGCTTAACTTTGGTTTGTGGTGACCCTGCGTCCTCATATGAGGACATTACATTTTGGGATTGCTGCACCCTATACGTCACTCTGCTTAATTTAGACACGTTGTCCTTGTTCATGGACACTTTTATGTGCCATCTAGCGGTAGCAAGAGTAGATTACATTAATCCATGTAAAAAGCAAGATGGCAGCTATTTCTATCAACTCAGTTTGCAGCTGACTGCAACACAAGGTACAAAACCTGATCACATGTTATGGTTAAATCTTCTTTATTTATGCTTAATAATGTTTGTAGTTTGCTATGATGTACAAATATGACCTTTTTTTGTAAAGCTAATATGCTGTTAATTAGGAAGTACTCATTTGAAGACATTGGGACTTTGTTATTGTATTATTGCAGCATTTCACACAGGTCAATCAGATGTGACAGCCTGTTCCTATTCTAGATGGAGTATGAAGCAAGGGAAATCTTTTTTCAAAGGCTACTTACTGGTCAAAGATAATGCTCAGTTTTTATATTTATCAAATGCTACTGATCCAAAATAACTTGGAGAAATTAAAAATGCATACCAGACAAAAGCTCGGGGCTCAGGAGGATAATACAATTCAGCTTAAAAGCAACACAAATTAAAGTTGATTCAACCCCTTCATAACAAATAAACAAATATAGCAGTCATGAAGGATTTACTGCAGGGCTGTTGGACTGACTGAATCAGTTTTAGTTAGGCGGTGGTGGAAGAAGTAAAAGTAGTACACATACTTTGTTACAAGTAAAAGTCTTGCATTCAAAATCTTAGGCTTGGTAAAATTACAAGAGTATTAGCATCAAAATATACTGAAAAGACCAAAAGTAAACACTGTCATTATCCAGTATTACGCAGCTAATGTGTACATCACTTAAATGTTGCAGCTGGTAAATGTGGGGCTTGAAGACTTTATATACAGCTGGGTAGCTTAACCTGTACCAATATATCATAATGTATGTATAATCATCTTGTTGTATGATGTAATCTATGTATTTATATTAAGTTGTACATAAAAAGCTTTGATGTATGATGATGATGGGGAATTTGTGGTGAGAGTTATTCAATTTATTTTTGAAAGATTAAAACGTGATTTTTCTCCTTTGAAGTAAAAATGTAAAGTAAGATCCTTTAGGGCAACACACTCCCTTAGAAAGGGGTTGAAACCCCCAGGAGCATCCTGCCTCAAAATATCATTTAGTTTAATTATCTTTATGTAGTCATGTAGTATAGTATTGTAGTTTTGTAATAACTATAATTTTATTTCCTCCAACAGTCAGGCAAAAACCATATCCCAAGTAACTCAAAGTAACTTGAGTAAATGTATTTAGTTACCATCAAAAAATTACATAAAATTCTTCTTCTTCTTCTTTTTTATTATTATTATTATTATATTTTTGTATAGAATTTTATCTAAACAAGGTTACAAAGTGCTTCACAAAGTGCATGAAAATGAAAAACAATAACAACAAAAATAGTTTTAAAAAATGTTAAGAGCTAGAAAAATCGTGTGTACAGAGGCAGAACTAAAACAAAAGGAAATAAAACACAACCCAGGCATCAAAAATGAACATTTCGACGTTCATCTTTTTAAGGCGAAGAGGGAAGTAGGAGAAGTGAACTATCTCGTGTTTAAACTTGTGTCTGTACTCTTTGACTGTAGCTGCCGCTCGGTGACTCTTCCGCCGCCTGGTGGCGGAGCGATACACCACAGTTAACCACCGTTACGCGCTTGATGACCACGCTGACCCGTGGATGACCTCTCTTAACGGACAGAAAAAAACAACCGAAAAACAAACAATATACTGTCTTGTTAATCTACTTCACATATACATATTTTATTTAACCAACTAATGATATTTCTGTGACTTTGGACCGGATTTATCGGGAGCTTTGAGACGGTGAGTGAAACTGATGTTTGTCGCCCGCCCGCGTTTTTCCTGTAACATCATTACAGCCAGGCTGGAAGAAAGTAGTTCTGCTCAGGTTGTCGGTCAGAAGTTTAGTTGGCGTCAGTGATGTAATGTTCATGACATGTTAACTAACAGGTGGTGCCAGGTGGTGCCAGGTGGTGCGTTATGACTAGTTTACACCTCCTTACTGCGGGTGGTGTGGTTGTGTTGAGCACGGCTAACGTTAGCTTGCTGCTAGCTGTCAGCAGTGATGCTAACCTGCAGGTGTGCAGATTAGCGATTATGGGGAAACGCTGCAGGTGAGCAGGGTTTTGTTTTTAACTTACAGGGAACTAATCACCGTGAAACTTATCTGAAACAGATGATAACTTATAGCAAGACAATTATTTTTTATATTACACGTTTTCTTAATGTTTATGTGAATGTGTAGTACACTTGATTATTTAATTAATGTCAGGGTTAAAATTCCTGTTTCACTGTGCTCACATGTTAGAGGAAGATTAGATAAAAGGTTGTTACAGAGGGAATATTAGATATCTCTTATTATCACTCCATTAACCAGACAATACTATCAACAGCCATAAAAAGTACATTCCTATGGTGTTTTAAGTTTATTTATTTATTTAGCACAATCAAAACCCCCAAAATGCAAGAAAAATTAATAATGAAATACAGTACAGGGAGTGGGCTTATGTAAAGCCTCCACCTTATAAAATTTTCACAAGTTATTAAGAACACAAAAGTACAGAAACATAAAGAACAATACATAGAATAATATAAATGATAACAAACTATTAATAGAAAAATATGTTTGTTTGCAACAATAAAAAAACAGCAGTAATAGGAACCATTTAAGAGCAGAAAATGTGAGTGTGTCATGTGTGTTTTTAGGAATAAAATGCTACCTAAATCACACTATGACTGATATATGAACAAAAATCTTCCCCTAAAACCTTGAGAATACAGATGGGAATAAAAGTGGAACGTTTGGTGTATGTAAGTGTTTCTAAAGTTTAGATTTTTGGCTTGTTGTAGAAGAAAAAACTAATTTTGGGAAATTGCCCTTAAAAGATGTGTAATGTAAAATTCCTTACACTTTTAGGCAAAATATAAGACATAGGGGTAGAAATATTAAGGAATAGATATGACCATTAAACTTGCCTAGTTGATTATTTACATTAAGATAATTATTTTTTGTATGACAAGTTTTCTAAAATGTAAAGTTTAGATATGCATATGAGACATTATCTAATTAAATACATTCCCAAAACAGAAATCTGAACTTAAGTAAACACCTAAATGTTTGTTTTAAAAGTTTTCTTTCCACCGTCTGAAGGAGGACTTGTTATGGAAGTAAATTTGCCCAAAATCTCCTTATTGTCCAGTGCATGAAAAAGCTATGTTTTCACATAGGCTGTCTTACTAACTTCTCATGCACGTGCTCCTGATTTAAACAGTTATAAAGATTTATAACTCTACCAAAGAGAGTTTTAATATAATTTGTGGTGAACAAAAGGCTTTTAAAATAGGGTTTAGAAATAAACTGACGTTTAAGGCTGTTAATAAGTAGTCAATGTTGAATTAAATGTGCAAAATGTATTACTGTTGATAAATGTTTCTGTTTCA
Source organism: Cephalopholis sonnerati (assembly GCA_019142605.1). NCBI lineage: Eukaryota > Metazoa > Chordata > Actinopteri > Perciformes > Serranidae > Cephalopholis > Cephalopholis sonnerati. The sequence continues at coordinate 24,692,932 of JAGQAX010000004.1, read as the reverse complement.
AAACAGTAATTTAGGACATATACCAATGATGGTCAAACTACAGCTACTGTACTAACTCAAGTCATCTTATTTATAGTACGTAGACAGAAAAATAACACAAGTACACAATCTGAATTTATGATATAAGTCTAATGTAACAGCTCACTCCATTGTAACAGCTAGTATGCTGCTTTATAGTATTCCCCTTCTCCAAAAGTACACAATGATAACTGGTGGTGGTAATGCACTGTTTTTCTAGAAATTCAGCTTTTACCGGGAAAAAAAAGTGCAAAACAGACAAAATCCCTCTCATGTTAGCCAGGCTGATCAAGGAATTGATTGAGGTATAATAGATCTGATCAATACAACACAAGAGTCAGAAATGTGTTGAGTCAAATGTTTTTACATACAAAGATGGACTGATTATGTTTGTATTGATTACTGTTTGTTTGAAGTCTGTTTCCCAGTAGGTACCAGTACACATTTGTGTATGACACCTTATTAAATCTCTTAATCCTCTTCATGAGGCTGATGAACGCTACCCAAAATGTGTCACTAACACAAACGCCTGTGTTTTATTGCAGTCACTGTCGTACAGAAAGACATTTTTGCACCAAATGCAAATCAGCTTTATTAATTCACACTCACTCTCCTCCTCTCTGCTCCTCCTCTGAAGTGGATGGGGAGATGTGGTGCTACCAGAAACCGGGGTTTGAAGCCCTCGTCCTCGCTGAGCTGCAGAGACAGCAGCAGTGCAGCGAGTTCTGTGACACTCTGCTTAAAACAGAAGGTATAAACACAGCTACAACTACACACACATCACACTGCCGCCTTTAAAGGATGTTATTTTGCTGTTTGGGATCTTTTAAGTAGTACGCTGTGGAGGAGGTTTGCATACAAACAATTCAGTGTGCTAGTTTCATGTAGTTGTGGAAGCCATATTGTTAATGACACTGTTTGTCTCCTCCAGGTATATCAGTGCCAGCACACAGCTGTATTCTCTCAGCCATCAGCCCCCACATGTCCTCCGCTCTGTCCTCCACACCGCCGCCCCCTGCAGGACAGAGCCGCCTCTTGGAGTTTCGTGCTCTCGGCGCCTGCACCCTGCTCCACCTGGTCAGACTGCTGTACTGTGGGGAGATGGCAGGGGAGGGGGAGAAGGAGAGGCAAGACGCTATTTCTGCTGCAGCCAAGCTGGGCATCCACGGGCTGGTGGAGGTCACAAAAGGAGATCTTAGGAGCGGAAAAGTGGAAGGGCAGCATGTGGAGGTAGGAGTGCAGACGGAGCCATTGATGCCTGAGGTGAATGAAGGCAGGTGGAGGAGAGAAGTAAGGGATGGGAGCACCTGTCTGTGGAAAGAGACACTGTCAGATGGTGAAAAAGACACGGGGACTCAGACAGAGGAGCTAATGGAAAACACGGCTCCCACTTCTCAACCAGCAGCCTTGGAAACCATTGATGTGTCTGCTCTCCAGAGTTTAGGACCGACAAACTGCCAGCTTGTTCCCGCCAACATTCCCTACATCCCCATATCCCTCGTCTACCCACCAGATGAGAATCAAATGCTCCAACCTTCCTCTGCTCTCATAGACGCTATGCAAGAATCCACAGCAGCTGGACACACATCTGTTGCTGCTGTGGCACCACCGCCCAACTACATCTCCCCACCCCTTCCTTTACCCAGCCAAGTGACCCCGTGTGCTGCTGACCCTCAGAGCTGGTGGGCTGGCCCCCAAGAAGCAGCTGGAGATGTCAGAACGACTGAGGAATGGGTGGACGAACAGTTAGAGCAGTTTCAAGGCAACATCCCTGAATATATCAACTACTTCCTGAACCCGAACAAGGAGGAGGGTCCCCCCAGGGGGCGAGCAGGGAGGAGGCGGGGAGCAGGGGTGGGAGGTGCAAGGAGAGCTGGGACGGGTGGAAGAAGAGCCAAGACACCGGCAGCAGCAACGGGAGGGAGAAGTAGGAGAGGGTTAACGCAGACGGTAGATGTGCAGGAGGTGGGGGTGAGCAGGCTGCAGAAGTTGTTCCTGCAGAGGTGGGGGCTGAGGGCTTCCAAGACGGGTCAGGGCGGAGGAGCTGCAGGCAGGAAGTTGTACGTGAAGACCAGAGAGCTTCTCAAGTCCAACAAGAGGAGAAGAGGATGTGGCAATGTGTGGGAGTCCAGCCAGAGCGGAGACATGCCGCCGTACCGTGGGAGAGAAGGAGGAGGTAACACACAGCGTAAAAGGAGTACAACGCAACAGTTCAAGCAGGTGAGACTGCTGACAACACGCTGCCCACATTACCTAAAATAAATATAAATAAGGTTCAACCTATGAGTTCACTAGTTTCAGACAGTTTGAAAACATTGTCCGTCTTGTAATACAGTGTTTTATTTTGAAATCAGAGGGGCCATGATCCAGGCTCAGTCCTGTATAGTTAGGAAATCTGTCATTATCTGGTCATATTAATTAAAACATTAAAAATATCTTCCTGATAATTCACAAAGAAATCGCTTGCAATTTTCTTATTTTAACAAAGTACAAATAAAAACAATGTGATGAAAAATAAGCCTTGGTTTTTAACAAACTGCCCTCCACAACTTTGTCCATATAAAAAAAAAGTTTCTACGTTAAGATAGGTTATTATTAGCTAAAATAAAAAGACATAGTAAGTTAGCATTTGCGATTTAACTTGTAGTAATATGACAGTCTAATCTGTTTTATATATAATATTTCACCCCCCAAATTATCATTTGTGTATCAGTCACTCACCCCATGTTACGTTGAATTTGTAAGGAAACTTTTCTCACGTGTCTCCACTGGATCCAGAAATGAAAAAGAAAATTCTTGATGAACTTGTGTAAAACAGCAAAACCATATCAAAACATCTGTTCACAAACTCTCACATGTCTCATTTATCCAGTCGTGTGCCCAGTGCCTCACAAACACATGCATTTCACTAAAACCTTCGGGCCTGTGTCCACATTTCTTTTTTTTTTTTTTTGTTGTTGCCACCATCTTTTTTTTAATTGTTCACAATGAGGAGAGATCATATGTGGCCACATGCAGCCGTCTGGAGAAAAAGCACTCACCCAGCGTCTTTTTTTTTTTTTTTTTTTTTTGTGGCTGCTCCAAGCGCTTGAAGTTGAAAATCTCTGAACTTTTCAGAGAGGCGCTGGTCGTCACTGCCACTTCTTTAGCTAGTCTACTGTCAGAACAAAGACAGAAGAGCTCATTTGTGGGAGCAGATCAGCCGGCGGACACTGAGTGTTGCTGGTGAGTGTTGTGCTTTTATCACCGTACGCCTTGTAAGCTTGTTGTTAACTGTGTAGTCAACCCTCTCTTAATGTAGCATCACGCTAGCTACCTGGCTAATGTTGGTGGTAAGAGAAACAAAACCGATGCATAGCACGTTTTAGGAGATGCTCCCCAGTTTCCGCTGTTTTCGGATTCTTCATTCACCGTGGAGACATGTCAGAAAAATTAAGTTTTCCGCATACACTGGGTGAGTAACTGATACACAAATGATCATTTTGGGGGTGAAGTGTTCCTTAAAGTGGCCACTGTAAGAAGCTGGTGCCTCTGCATAACATCTCTGCCCAGTGATTTGTGAGTTGACTCAGAGCCTAAACTTACTGCAGTAAACTAAGAATGCGTATTACAGATATTTTTAAATATTTGTACATCTGTGCTTTGTATTGTAGTGTAATCAACATGCTTTTCCCCCTGAGGTGCAGGAAGGTCCTCCTGTCGGCAGGGCACAGAGGGCGAGAGCCAAACCAAGAATGAGAGCCAAATCAGCAACCTTCCAGCCTTCTGCATCACCTGCCCTGCTGCCACCTAACGCCTCTTACATGCCTCCAGCCTCGTCCATCCTCCACAGCACCTCCCTCCCTCCTCCAGCTCCTGCTCCTTATGAGGAACAGCCCGAATACTTTGAATGTCTATTGGAGGAAGTGATGATGGGCCTTGATATTTTACCAAACAACAACGGTGCTCCACATTCTCAGCCTCTTCCAACTAGTAGCGGCAGTTGTGCCTACACCTCCTGTGGCAATACTTTGGCCCAAAATAAACAAGGCCATACCACTGCAAACAGTGAGATGCCTGTTCTGCAGCATCAGGGAGAAGGAGGGCTAAGTGAGATGCTTGATGACTTCCTCCAGTCCTTTGAGCAGCACATTGAAAGCTATACTGCTAGGGAAGAGGTGGAGATGGGTAGTTGGAGCTGCGCAGAGTCTAGCCAGCCGCATACTGTCCTGAGCAAAGACAGAAAAACCAAGACCCAGACCACCAAGACGCCTCACAACCGTCATCTACAGAGTAAACGCACACCTGGTCCAGTCAGACCCTCTCAAATAACTGACCTGCAAAAGAGTGATGCAGCTGAAAGACAGTCGGGATGTTCACAGCCGCGCAAGGCTTCTGCCACTCTTTCCAAACGTACTGAGAGATCACCGGGGGAAGTCAGAGCACCAGCCAAACGACGGAGGAGAAGAAAAAATGAGTATGCGTTTGGGATCAGCGTGAAGGTGAGGAAGTCAGAGCCAACGAGGAAAGCAAAAACGAAAACTGTTGATGACCAAGTAGACAAGCAGCTGCAGCAGATGCCTGTGGTGAAACTGGAGAGGAGTGTCTTGCTGCCAGCCAGAGTTGCACTGCAGGAACGCAGCTGTCTGGACGTCAAGGTGACAGACTTTTCTAACTGCTCTCCACTAATGCTTCTGATGATGTCTGCTGTCATCATAGCTCGAGTCAAAGCCTGATAACTGATATTAATGTGAGGGTGGAATTTGATTATGTCACAGAATGAGACAGAAAATGGTTTCTCTGTATGTTTATATTTTTCAGATCCCTGAAAAGGATGAGCCAGTCTCATGGAACAGAAAGATGTACCCGATCAGGAGTAGGTTTAGAGAAGCACTTATCACGGTGAGCATAGCCATTTTTTTACACGATTACAGACCTTGTGCACGACTATGTCTTCCTAACATTGTTTTTTTAAAGCAAAAGGCACCATGTTTTTATGTTACCGTTTTAGCCACATTAGCAGTGAGGTACTCGAGATGACAATGGCTGAAACATTTCAACCACTAGTGTATGGACTGACATAAATTTTGTACAGATATTCATGGTTCCCAGAGAATGTATCTCATCACCTACGGTGATTTCCTTTTCCTTTAAAACCTCCAGCAAGCCAGAGTGTTCTCTAAAAACTTTGTGCAGACATTTATGGCTCCAAGACAAGGAAGCCTGCTCATTTTTGCAACCCTTTATCTTTTCGTGTGACGCCATCTTTATTTCAAAACATAACTTCACTCAGGACTTTGGTTTATGACCAAAAATCTGCAAAACTAATGTCATTCCCATCAGCCTTAGAAGCTGTACCTTGAGTTTCATGCTAATTAACAAATGCAGCGTGCTAACACGATAAACTAAGATGGTGAAATGTGAAACATTGTACCTGCTAAACATCAGCATGTTAGCATTGTCATTTTTAGCATGTTAGCATGATGACATTAGCATTAAGCTTAAAGCACTGCTGGGCAAAAGTACAGCTTTGCAGAGATGCTAGTCTTCTTGTAGACTGTAGACTTTAACAGACAAAGTTACAAAGAATAGATCGTGGCCATTGCCTGGTATTAGACAGAGGTGTCCACTGGCTGCACTCTGTTTCCACTTTCAGTCCAACATTGCGTCCACTCCAGTGGATTTTCATGGGGGAGGGGGATTTGATTTTCTCTAACCAGTAACTAACTACTTGATATTCCCCCTGCAGTGCTCATTGGTCATTTTTTATTTTGACGCAGAAGCTAGGGGTGGGCGATATGGCCCTAAAATAATATCACGATATTTCAGGGTATTTTTGGTATAACGATATTCTTGATGATATGACAAATTAGTTTTAAAAAATTATTAATTTCTGGCCGTAGAACTGCAACAAAATAAGTTATATAGTTTTACAATTTGCCTCAAAGTATTCAGTAAAAACTTTTTAAAAAAATTATCCCATTTCTTTAGTTTGTAAACAACAACAGTAACTCAGAGTGAGATTCAGATCCTGTATACAATATTAATAGTACAACAAAATAAAATGGGATGGTATCTGCGTGACAACGTATGTTTCTTTTTGTGGATGTTTTGAGAATTACAGTTTCTTGTTGTCTTATTTGTGCAGGTTTAGAGGCTGCAAAAGCCACTCAGTCCTTCTGTGAATTTGCCTGCTATTCTGTTTTGTATTTGTCTGTATGATTTAATAAGGTTCATTTGTTTTACAGGACAGTGTGCCCTTTCTTGAGGAGCTGCTTGTAGACAAACAGCCGTCCCCAGCAGGCCTACAAAGTTGCCACACAGGCGAGCCCAAGAAAAATGGAGAACTCCACAGTTTATCTAATGATGAGAGCTCGACTCCACCAGCTCAGCCGCAGCCTGTGGAGCCCCGTGTCATGGATGAACAGCCGGAGAGAAATCAAGAGAGACATGAAGAAGAATTGACTGTCCAGCCACAGGAAGAGGCAGAGAGTCCGAGGGGAGTGAAGAGGAAAGCAGAGTCAGAAGAGGAGACAAGTGATAATTCTACTGCGACCAAGAGGGTTTGCTTTGAGCAAACGGCACAGCCAAACTTTGAAATACAAACACACAGCTCTGACACTGCAGACTTTGACTCTGAACCAGCAACCAGAGGGTTAAAGGAGGTTTCCAGTACAGGAGATGGTTTACAAAGAGAACAAGGGGAGGAAGAACCACCGTGGACTAAAATCAAACTCACACAGCAAAGTTTGATGGATGAAAAGATGGAGAATAGCGATGTCACAGTGAAGCCTTTTGTTCCACCCTCTTTACATTCAGAGAAGGAAGTGAGTCTGGGGTCGACAGGAAGCTGGGAAGAGGAGGAGGACGATGACATTGATGTGATTGGCGGTTCCAGCCCCGCCCCTGATCCGGTGATCATCAACTGGACTGAGTCTTCAGAAGGTGAGGAAGTGAGAGAAGACGAGGACATTGATGTTGTCGGTGAAGAGACAGACTACGAGTCACTGGCGGTCTTCATTACTTTAAATAAAGGTGAGCTTGTTAACAGGAAATATTAGATTTAGGTGCTCTTACATGTTCAGTTTTCTTTTCTGCTCATCTTCTTCAGTTTTTGTTTTTTCCTACAGTTGTCAGAAAAGATTTCTGAATCATTTCATTTAGTTGTGAGTTAAACAGCAGGTAGAGAGAGTAGCAGTGACAGAGATCAGGACAGATGTGGTTAAATCATAAATGTCTCCTGTTTTTATTTTGTTCACCTCCATGTGCAAACACACTGACAATCACGTGAGGGATTTTTGTTTTCCTATTCCACCAAAGGTTAGGAAAAGAAGAGTTGTGAGCAACAGTAACTTTGATTGGATAGAAAGAAAGGAAAGAAAATGTGTGCAACATAATGCATTAAGACGTTTCAATCAACAACAAGATAACAGGACTATGCAGTTTATATGCAGCTATTGAGTTTCATCTCTTGAGTTGAGTGTTAAGACTTAACCAGTGTCACACTGTCAAACCTGACTGGGATCATCTTTTTTTTTTTCTTGACTTTGAAGATATGTAGCCGTTGATTTTATGGAGTTAGGGAGTTGTTCCTGCTACAATCAGTAATATGTGTTTAAACAGAAATGTTCAGCGTCGCTTGTTTTAACTGTCAAGTGTTGAAAACAACACTAACCGGACACTTAAGAAAAAGATACGCAGCAAAAAAAAAAATCAGGTCTGTACCGTCAAAGGAGTTAAGAGTGTTTTATTAGTTGTAAATATGACTATGACTGCATAAGTTGTAAATATGATCGATGATGTCCGCCTCTGTTCTGCCACAGTTTGTAAATGTTCCAGGAAAACTCGTGTCTTCCTTGTTTTACTCTCAAGTTATGTTTAACAGTGTTCCTCTGGGAACTTTTGAGTCGAGATTTCTACAATAAAAATCCTTTTCTAGTTCCTGCAGCAGCTCTGCTCTGTGACTCAGTTTCATTTTAAGATGTACAAGGAATTTTAAGAGGCAGTCTCAAAGATTTCAGTCATAATTGATTTGTGACCACTTCATGTTATGACCCTGTGGGTCATTTATTGTTCTGTTTGTGTTGTGCTGCAGTGTCCCCTCTCTCCTTGGTGTGTGTTTGTTTTTTTTAATGAATGAGTGAGTGAATTAGGAGCAGGTGGTGCCAGTTCAGCCTCGCCTGATTGCTGCTACGCGATTGGTCAGGGGGCGGGTCCCCTGACCTATTTGAACAGCCCGGCGCCTGCACTCTGTCTCCTCTCCAGCCTTTCCACCACCAGGAAATGTCAGCACGTTGTATGGTTGTGTGTGGACGTATAGTAAATTACTTTTCATTAGCGATCAGATAGTTTTATGCTCCGTGTAGATTTTTGTGGAGCTTCTTGAAAAGTGTCCTTTGTAAGTTAGAACACAACCTTTGTAAATACCTGTAAATATTTGGTAAAAACAAGCAGAGCAGTAGTAGGAGGGAGAAGCCCTTTTGTTTTAAGCCTTTTCTCCTGTTTCCTAAATTTGTAGGAGGTAGGTTAAATATTTGTCATTTATTTACCTCTTCTTTTGTTTAGGGAAGGTAGGGTTAATTTAGAGTATTTTTTGTTTGTTATGTTGGCTCATTTCCCCCTCTGAAGTAAATAAAAACTGCTCCTTATGAACTTAACTTACTGATGTCGCTGGCCTTTCTGGGAGTGGGAAGACTGGGGGAGCACCTACTCATGTTGTGTCCATGGTTCCCCTAGACTGGGACGTAACACTTCATAATAACATTCAACTCTTGTTTCGCCAGTTAAATTCTTTTAATGTGGAGGTGCAGCAGTAGGAAATGTTAGGTTTGTACTGGTAACTTTGTCGCCCTCGACACCCTCTTCATTATACTGCAAATATATAAATTTTACTGCAGTGGGCCATATGCTCAGTCACTAGTGTGTGACTTCATTTGGTGATGGTGAATGAATCAGATGTAAATAAAAATCTGAGAGATTAGTACTTAAAGGTCCAGTGTGTAGGCTTTAGGGAAATGGTGTCTAATATCCATAACAATGTTTTCACTAGTCACCTTAGAGTGAGCCATTTATATCTACATAAGGGGCGGGTCCACTTCAGTGGCGCCCATGTTTTTCTACAGTGCTTCTTATTGTCAACATAGCAAATACTTTTATTTGTGTTTTATTTAATTGCAGCATTTTTACTAAGTATTTTTTGTGCTTTGTCTATTAACATGTTTTTTCTTAAGTTGCACAGCGTTCAGCTCTCTCAGCCACCGCACTTAACTGTGTTAGTAAAATACTGTATGTCTGTTTCCTCCCCTATCCTGTCCTTTTTCCTATTAGTCCTCATCTTCCTTTATAGTATGCTGTCTGCCTAATTTAGCACCTTTAATTAGTTTGGCAATTACACTTTTAAATACAGATAATCATGTGGTTCAGTTTTCAGGCTTGAACACATGGTTGTGGTACAAATACCAGTTAACCTGAATTAAAAGGCAGCTGTAAAGTTTGTTTGAAAATGGGATAATAGTACTATAGTTTTAAGTTTCAGAAGCCTCCATTTTTTTTATTTTTTTTTTTCCATTATTAATTTTAGTTTCTCTATTGAAGCCACAACCACTGTTCTAGAAAGTTTACAGGCACCTAACAAGCCTGCAGTTGTTGCATTTCATGCTGCAAAGAGAGGGCAAGCCCACTTCATTCATCACATACAAACTTAAACAACAAAACAAAAACACCTGAAGTGAAAATGAGTTTATTAGTTATCAACCTGTAGACCAACCTCCTACACACAACAACAAAACACATCTGAGCTGCACCACAGCACAGTCGGCTGCACTGAGGAGACTGCTGGGGAGGTTTCCCGCTCACAGCGCCACGTTGGAGCTTCATCTCCCCCTCAGTTTGGTTCCAGCTCGCTGAGGAGTCGCTCTGCTCATCACCCAGCTCAGGTGAGGAGTACAGCGCAGGTGTGTGTTTGTGTGTGAGTGTGTAGGGACCTCTAAACCAAATAAAAAGACACTCTGTGAGTGTCAGTTATGTCAGCGCGTGTGTATGTGGTGGAGCATGTGTTTCCCTGTGCTTTAACAGTGCGATATTGTCTCTTATCACACTCTGGCAGCGGCTGTAAATCAGTAGTGGTGTTGGGGCGGCTGTTGCGGCTCAAGTCAAGAGGAAGGAAAGGATTGAAGAGAGAGAGAAAGAAAGAGGGGAAGGGTTTTGGGGGTGAAGGGAGGGGGCGGAGGGGAGCTGCTGTCGCAGTCTCAGCCTGTCCTCCTCTCAGTGCTGGATACGCCTCATGGACTGGATCTGAGGGGTCTGACAGTGGGAGCCCCAGTTCCTCCAGTGCTGGTAGTCTCCACTGTGTCTCTCACACTCCATGATGTACTGCTGGCCCCTGTAGCCAGGGTACTGGTAGCACACAAAGCTGCATGAAGAGGAAACAAGGGTTGGTGGGACAAATTTAGTAACAAATTCAGTTCACGCTTGAAGCGTCCAGCTGGTATGTCTATTACATATAATACAGGATAATGAGGAGCTGTAGTGACAGTGTGCGGTGTTTGTTTGTCAAGTGATATTTTGACAGAACAGAGAGTCAGATTTGAAATGGAAGCTCAAGCAAATTATCTGGATTCAGTGTTTGCTGATAAAATGCATCTCATTTGTGCTGTCCACTCAGTAACTTACGCGCCGCACTGCACGTGCATGGAGCCAACTTCAGGCATCATCCAGCCCATGGCCTGCAGAGAGGGGTAGTCGTCACAGATCTCCACGCTGCGGCCCATGAAGTTCTCCCTCTCAAAGATGATCATGCGACTGCTCTGATGGGACTGCAGGGGGACAGAGGAACAGTTGGATTCAGGACTCCTGAGGTTATCTGTTGCTTGTCACCTGAACACTAAGAGGCAGGAAGTACTCACAGCGCAGTAGATGGGGCGCAGAGACATGAGGCGCTCCACATGGTAGGAGAGGGAGCCGCTGTAAGCGTCCCAGTGGGGGTACTCTCCTCTCTCCAGGATGAACTGCTGGCCCTGGAAGTCGTGGTGCTCAAAACCCACCCAGCTTTTCAGAGACAGAGGGAGACAGTTGTTAAAATCACTTCACTGTATGTCCATCTGAGAAAATTCTAATTATTTCACAGTGTGAGTCAATAAATTCTTTATACCTAGCACCTTATATAACATAAAATGCAGCTCAAAATATCCAAAAATAATCTGAAAAAGATGTTAAGGATGTAAAGGATAGTACTGATAATAAAAACAAGTTGAAAATGCTAAAAAAAAAAAAAGTATGAAAAATATAAAAGAAATATAAAATAGTAACTATGATGTTAGAAAAAGGTGCTCACAAGTACAATAAAGGGTGAAATTATTCTGTTCCCAAACTGGATTTTTAGAATTAACACATCTCTTTTTCTACCAGGCTCAAGAGCAACAAAACAAAACCATGCAGCTCATTTTGCACAGTCAACAACTCAATTGTCTCGATGCTTAAAGCTTCCCACATGACTCCTCTTTTTCTCCTGTTGCTTTTTGGGGTGGATGTTTCAAAAGGAAACAAAGGGGAATAACAATAATTCTCCCCCTGATTCACCCCCATCAGTGTACTTCATTAATGTCTCATCTGTGTCTTGTCTTTAACCAGAGGAAAAGTTTGAGACACTTACGCTCCGCTCTCCACCCTGATGGAGCGGATGTTGTCCAGTCCACAATCCTGAATGTTGCAGCACTCAGAGGTGAACTCCAGGCACTTGCCCTGGAAATGCTCCTGCTCGAACACAGTCACCTGAGGGAGACATGGAGAGTGAGAAACATCCAGGAGCTAGTAATGAATTTGGCTGCCTATTACCTGTCAGTGTCAAGTACTATATCATGTGTGAACAAATGAGTGTGTGTGTTTACCTTGAAGAAAGGAGCCATGCCCATTCCTGAGTTGACCAGCGGCTGCATCATTGGGGACCTTGTAGTTCTGTACATCTTTACTCCTGAGGTTCAGATGAGGACAGAGAGAAGTAAAGCAAGGTAAGATATGGATGTTGGAGGAAAAAATGTCCTTTGCAGACTTGTTTAGAGCATCAGTGATTAAATATTCTAGAGTATTTGGCCAGTTTTTCTAAGTGTAAAACATGCTGGTGTTGAGACACACCACTGTGAATCACTCAGCCACAACACATCTGAACTAAAACATCTGGAGGCCAAAAACAGTTCATTTACCCTTAAAATGCTTTTTAAAAAAGACATGAAAAGTTTAAAATATGAAATACTGATAATAGTTAAAGTGTTGATGAAGTGTTTCAGAAAGTGCTTTTGGTTTTCAGAGTGTGTGTGAAGCACCTGCAGTGCACCTGTCTGTCTGACCCTGAGCTGTGTTGAGAGCAGAGTTATGCATCCTTACCTAGATTGGCACTTTATTGGAAGAGCTCGAAAGTGGTACGCGCCTACCGCCTGCCTCGCGTAGAGCTTTGAGAGAACCTGGCGCTTCAGTTTTATACCGACGGTCGGGGAGCGCGCCTGCCGGTGCGCGTCCACGGCTCTGCACACCGTCCATTCGGCGCAGCGGTTTAGCGCCCAGCAGCGCGGCGCGCTCCCGCCGCTGGGAGGCTGTTGTCCGGCTTCAGGGGCCAGCTCAGCACATCCCATAGTGCTGCTGGTGCTCCGAAACAAAGGCGCTCCGGTATGTTCGGACCCCGGTCAGCAGTCCAGCGCGTGCCCAGGCACAAAGGGCCGGGATCGGGGTGCAGAATGTGGGGGATTAACGGCGGAGCAGAGAGGCACCGCTGGGGGCACACAGAAGGAGATGGCGGGATGGGTCTGCACGAGTGTACAGACAAGTTAGACAGCTACAAGTTTGACCTTAGTGTTGTTCACACATGACATCTTACACGCGCACCTTCGAGGGTGCAGGTACAATCAGAGGCATAGATTTAAGGGGGGGCGCAGGGGACACATCCCCCTTAATATTTATAACATGTGCATTTGTCCCCAACAATAAAAAGATGATTTAGAAAACATATATTTTACCATAAATTGATGCAGAAATGTCACAAATTGGTGCATAAAAATTTACAAGAATGCAGGAAATTAAGTGTTTAATGCTCCAAATGTTCTGGCAGACACCCCCCCCAAACCCCCATTTCATATATGTTCCCCTCCAGTGTTGAAACCTACATCCTTGGGTCCACCTGCGTGCACACAGATGTGTTGTTTAGCTATAGCTCAGTGGTTTCCAAAGTCCACAGAACTCCCATAACCCTGAATCCATCAGTTTCCCTGCAGTCACATCCCCACTTATCCAGTTCTAAATGACATCAAACATTCCCCAAAATACATCAAATAAAATATGGGTGTTATGGCTCTGTGTATGTGGGGGGCTTCTAGATACAAAAAAAAATTGAAACCCTCTGCCTCAAAAAGCATTTCACTCAGACCTATGTATTACACGTGAATGTTACTCACTGGCATTATCTGGAAACATGACTGCCTGGAATATTTCTGTTAAATAAAATTCAACTTTAGCCACCTTATATGAAAGCCAGAGGTTTGAAATCACACATTCATGCAGCCACAATCAAATAATTCATGTCACTGTGTGCAATAAGACCAGTGAGTGCACTGATTTATACATTACATTAGTGGATTTATGTGTTGACAGGAGCATATAAGACTGAATCACCTGTGATTTATGGTACATTATTTACCTCTAAACCTGCTCATCAACTTTTATTTCACTATTTCTGTTAGTAACTGGTCCTCGATCTGTTCTCCAGCTTCTGTCAGTCCTCCTCTGCCTCCGCCCATCCCCTCTGTCCGTCCCTCTCTGATGATGTGGGGTTTCTTTTGTCTCGCGTCTCTGACCTCAGCAGGTTTGTTTCTCTCCCCATAATCCCTCTCCTATGGGCGCCAGCGTATAAAAGGGAGGGGCGCACTCCGAGCCGCACACACTCTGAGTGAGTCTCGTCGTAGGCATCGCACACACAGACAGGTAAGGTACACACACATACTGTGCAGCTGCAGGTGTGTTTGGAGAGACAAATCAGGAGGGAGAGGCATATATTTGGTGTACTCTTTCAGATTTGGATTTTATAATCTTTCCTCTCTATCTCGATACATTTACACCAGTGAAAACAGCATTGAGTTGTCACATCATCTCTCTCAGTGTCTTTTTTCTCCTCTTGCTCTCGCAGCAATCATGTCCAGTGGAGATAAGTCCAAGACTTCTTCCCAGACCGATGGAAAGGCTGCTCAGAGCAAGAAGTCTGAGATGGGAATGATGTCCTACAAGGTGGGTGGCTCTCACATTGGACAATCAGTTTATCATATTCCATATTACTGTTTCTGTACTGACTCATCTGTCCCCTCCAGATGTACGTGTTCGACCAGGAGAACTTCCAGGGTCGCATGATCGAGATCAGCAACGAGTGCATGAATGTGTGTGAGATGGGCATGGACCGCGTGCGCTCCCTGCGCGTTGAGTGTGGACCGTAAGTCACGAAAAATGACATGCATACAAATTGAAAGCACTTGTCTTTGCACAGATACTTCATAACATTGTTTCATGTGCAGCTTCGTGGGCTTCGAGCAGATGAACTTCTGCGGTGAGATGTACATCCTGGAGAAGGGAGAGTATCCTCGCTGGGACTCCTGGAGCAACTGCCAGAAGAACGACTACCTGCTGTCCTTCAGGCCCGTCAGAATGGTACAAAAAAACTTTGTTTAATACTCTCAAAGTTTCCTTTTCTTATTTTCTTTAGGCTGCATCTTAAACATGTGTCTCTTCCTGTTTTCTCTCTTCCAGGATCCCGAGAAGCACAAGATCTGCCTGTACGAGGTCGGAGAGTTCAAGGGCCGTAAGATGGAGATCATGGATGATGACGTTCCCAGCCTGTTCTCCTACGGCTTCACCGACAGAGTGGGCAGCATCATGGTCAGCTGTGGAACGTGAGTATATGTGATCGCAGGTGTCACTGACAGAGCTCAACAACTTAAAAAAAAAGTCAATCCTGTACTGACATGTCTCCTCTTTTTCCTCCAGCTGGGTGGGATACCAGTTCCCTGGATACCGTGGCAGCCAGTACCTGCTGGAGAAGGGCGACTTCAGGCACTTCAACGAGTACGGCGCCCGCCATCCTCAGTTCCAGTCCGTGAGGCGTATCCGTGACATGCAGTGGCACCAACAGGGCTGCTACACCATGGCCAGCAAGTGAGGCTCAGGGAAGGAGAGAAAGAGAAAGAGCGGAAGTGAGGGAGAGGGGCGGAGGAAGAGGGAAAGGGGGAGAGATGTCTGAGGCCTTACCTCAGTACCTTAAACGGTCTATGATCTAACGCAGCGAGAGGAAGGGTGAGGATCTAGATCTGTCCCTGATCAGAGAAACTCAGTGGAAGGACCAGCTGGACCACCCTCCATTCCTCTCTGTCTCTACTTTTCTCTTTCTCCCCTATGGGCTGAGCTTCGCTTTCCCCCCTTTTCTCCCTTTTTTTAGTCCCTCACTTCATTCCCCTCCACAGTCCTCTGAGACACCAAAGAGGGAACACAACACCTCTTGCTGTTTTACACACTCGATTCTCGGCTCAGGGTATGATGCACCATGGGAAACTGAGTCCCTAGAGCCCCCTGCCCCCCGTCTTCTTGCCCCAGTGCATTGCACACCCTCTCTGCTGTACAGAATCCTGGCCAAGTTTTCAATAAAAAGGAAAATCTTGATTTCAAAGATGTTGTTGTTGTTACTTATTACTGAAAAATCCCCTGAATGAAAATGTCAATGAACAAAACTGACCAATAAAATAATAAGATGAACAAAAATGTGAAATGAATCCATTCTGATTTATCATCAATCAAGGCCCTGTATTTTGGATGCTAGCTGGACACCAAATATCATGTTGTGCCTGACATCAAACATTTTCAGGAAAATATTATGTTCTTTGTGTGACGCCCATGTGCATAGTTTCCATTTTGAAAATACGGTTGCAAATACATTGTGGTCATGCTGAATGGTGTTTGGAAAGCTCTGCATAGTCAGCGACAAAAACTCTCCAGTTCATACAGTGCTTTAAAAAAAATGCAGCGTATAGAAAAAGACAGAAAGTTGTCCAACAGGGCAGTTTTAGACCTGTGATGCAGATCATGTGACATTGGTGTGGAGCCTGCTGGATTGCGTAACACAAGGTTTGCGATATAACAACAGGACACACTGACATTTCTGCTGACAGTCAGCCTTGTTTTTATTTTCCATTAAAAATGAGACACTCCATAAGCAAGTGGCATAATACAGGAAAATAGGGTCAAAAACTGTAGCAGCTCAGCAGCTTCTGAACTGTATAAAAATGTAATATGATAAATGATTATGTAATTATGGGTTAAAGTTAGCATTATTGTACCTTAGCGTAGATTGAAAACGTCATCCTATTGTTGAGTGCATGTGTTGTACTACTTTAAAACTTCAATTAAAAGCCTAGTCCTAATTAAACGCCCAATCCCTTTAACTAGCCTGGTGTGGCTGCACATTTTGACAGATAAACACCTCTCTAAATTAGACGCCTGGTCATGGTACAAAGAAGCTTTTTTTTTCTATAGAAGTTCTTCTGACATATAAAATCGCATGTTACCTGTATATAACAGTATGTTTGTATTTCCCTTCTTTGCTGATAAACAGTTTTGTGTAAAAGGGATTAAAGATCTGTCCCATATAGACGCCTTGTCCCAAATATAGGCCTGTTGATTTCAGTGACTTTGGCAAATAATACTCCAGGCTATTGATTAAAGTTTTACAGTATATGTTGTGTTCAAACTGCACACCGTTTGTGGCTGCAACCACTGATGAATTTATATTGTTCATACATCTCTGTGTTGTCCGCTGTGGTGACCATGGCATTTTTTATTTGTGGACTTTTATTTGTTTTGTTTGATTGTTTTGTCCTCTTTTGGTCGAAAATGTGTGACAACATTTGATTCATAAATTTCTATAAACAGCCTTAAGTTACAGTAAGGATGCATTTACTATTTGGCAAATGTAGTTTATTACCTGCTAATAATGTGTCTCCTTTACCTCCAGCCAAAACAGCACAAAAATATACCAGCTGGCAAGATTGCTTGATCCTAAAATTAATCTCTTAAGTTCCTCTTCGATCACTGTATTGGTTCGACAGTGTGACTTTAATGCATTTAATAACAAATAATATTATTATTTATAATGATAATAACAGGGAAACCCTTTTTAACACCCAACAATGACACTGTGTCTGGAATAAAACTGAGTTAACAGTACATTCTTTATTTGATCATTTGACATCAATTGTTCTGCATTTAAAAACTTCATTTTAGCTCAACAGTTCAGTGTAACTGTCTAAAATGATTAAAAAACACAGTGAAAAGGACACTAGAGAGTTTGGCCTCAAAAATACTGAGAGATCAATTAAGGAAATGCTTCTTCTACTGAGCCAAACAAAAGACTGTGTGTGTGTCTGTGTGTTGCTGGTCATTGAGGTTTGATTGTTATCTCCTCTTTACTGGTTCATTCTAGAGAGACTGTTTTGAGGAAGGTGGTTGTATTATTCATAATCAGCTGTATGCACAGGCTGTGGTGTAGTATCTCTGTTTGTGCTCTTATCAATTTTAATCCTCATTTTTAAGTGCCCACTGTAAGTCTGATAGTGTTACAAGAGTGCTAAATCACTGGAGAACTGAATTTTAGTAAACAGCTCCTTATACTGATGCTGAATATGAATTATTGTTTGCAGAAATAAGGACAACACTATCATTTACTTTATGTCACAACTTTCAAGTTAACATTTGACTCAAGTGATGAAACCTTCTGTTTATATTAATTAGGAAAATATGATGTTTATGCGTGCCTTCTGACTTGTTTGGATCAGTTGGTCTTCTTCATATTTTCCTACACACTGTGTTTACGTCGGCACAAACAGTCCATGTTCTTGTTGAATCCTCTCTTAAGCCAGGAAGCCTCTCTCTTGTCTAGTCACAATACAACAAACCATCTGAGCACCGTTGTACTGAAAGCAGTTCACGTTATAAACACCCTATTTATAGATGTGACTGCTCTGTATGTCACATCCTTCATTAGTTCACCTCGATCAGAATAATTTGCTCATCCATCCGATTTTTGTACTTTTCTTTAATTAAAAAAGATTTTTACAGTTTTACAAACAAGATTTTACACTCAAAGCTCAAACATTGATATATAAAAATACGTCTAAAAACACAAAGTCATAAATGTTTCCGATGAAGCTTTTGATATGTTTTTACAGAAGTTAAAGGGCTTCATCTTGGAGTTCAGAAGGTGGACAGTCGTGTTAGATGTAGGCTTGATTTGTCAATTCAAAGCCTTTTTTTCTTTATTCAATAGAAAAATATAATTTCAGATGTGTGCTGTTACAAGCAGATGAAGCATGTTCACTACAATGTAGTGTGTTCTCTAATCCAGCAGTTGCATAATGTCTGTCTGTCCATCTGACATGTGGGCAGGCTGGGCCGGGTCAGCGGGACATCATTCGCACAAACTCTGAAAAGACAAGAGAGAGGAGTGAGAGGGAGGAAGATGAGGATGAGTGCTGTCGCCTAAACGATCCCCTAAAGGCACAGAGAATTTCTCTCACCCTCAAAGTCCACCAGGCCGTCTCCGTTTAGGTCGACGTCTCTGAGGATCTCGTTGATCTCTCTGTTGGTCACTTGTTCTCCCATCAGCTTCTTCATGGCTTCACGCAGCTCAGTTAAACTGATCTGACCGTCGCCGTTAGAGTCAAACTGGACACAGAGAGAGAAACACACTATGAGTCACATCCCATCAAACTGAATACACTGGAACATTTAGTCAATATATTACTTTGCTTTCAATGCAACCTCCCACAGTGTCATTCTGCACACCGCTGCTGGATGGCACCAAAATCAGACATTTTCAAATCCTTCACAGTTGTGCCATGGTTCCCGAACTTTTATTGGCATAACCATAAACTGTATAAAAAGAAGTGGACGTAGCCACTGTGGTGTCACCCACTGGTTCATGGACTACCATGTTAAAGGCTCAAGTTTGGCATTGTGGCCGTCACCATCTTGTTTTTTTGGAGCCAGAAGTGGCCATATTTGGACGTGCGGGATGGGTCTGATTGAGAACCCAAGGTGACTTCTTAATCACAAGGTAGCCACGCCTCAAAACACACCCTGTTTTATTGTCTGTTTTATTATAAACGGGACCATGATTTATAAAATGAACATCATACTGTGTTGAAGAAGACGTGAAACTAGAGATTGAGACCATAAACTCGTTAGAAAAATGTTTGCTGAGGTAATAAATCAAGTGGCAAGTAGAGTCTTCTTCTCATAGACTTCTGT
Source organism: Cephalopholis sonnerati (assembly GCA_019142605.1). Taxonomy (NCBI): domain Eukaryota; kingdom Metazoa; phylum Chordata; class Actinopteri; order Perciformes; family Serranidae; genus Cephalopholis; species Cephalopholis sonnerati. The sequence continues at coordinate 24,673,609 of JAGQAX010000004.1, read as the reverse complement.
ACAGTTCTTTTTGCAACCAGTGAGTCACCCTGTGCAGGTCATTGACTTCACTTTTCAGACCTGGGGTGTCATTTTTAAACATTGCTAATGCACAAAACAAGTCCTGAAAGAGGCGTACGCCACTTCCCATGCAAAAGTTGTGGTCTATTAAAAACAGACTTGCTCATGGACATTTTGGAAACCGGATCATCAAACTCTTGTTCCTCTTCACATGAACTTTGCTCTTTTGCACTTTCAAAGATTTCAACTCTTTGTCTTTAAGAGCACTGACATTTGTTCATTATGTGCATACCAAGATTTACCCACTGAGTGCACCACTATCTTTATGAGCTCTTGTTTCTTTATCGTTGCAAAATAAATCAGATTTGTAGACCTTTTTTCACAGCAGACATTTTGACTTGTCATAGCAGGGAGGGCACAGGTGGATCTGATCACACTAACGATGGCAGTGCAGCAACTAGTGACATTATGAGCAACACCTGTGTTTGTCTGCTTGATAAGTTAAGCATGGCTCTGTGCACCAACAGTCAGCTTAAGCTTTAAGAAACACAACTTACAGCCCTACCTCTTTGAATGCATCTCGTAGTTCTTTGACTCCGATCATGTCTGCTGTCTCTGCCAACATCTTGGGTCCCATCAGCTCCACAAAGTCTTCAAAGTCCACTTTACCTCCACCTGCAACACACAGGTTAGATATAAACTGCCATGTCAGTGCCCACTCTGTCATCTAATCATCAGTTCTCATAGTCACTTCCTCTGATGTTCACGTATCTTTAATTAATTACAACAGTACAGAGCAAAACAAATGATTGTATATCAGCTGCATTGACAGTAAACACAAACTATTCTGTTTATTTTAATCAATGTTCTGCTTGGTTTTGTTCTTGTTGTGACTTGTTCCTGTGTCAGTCTCCTTCTTTTCTGTTTTATTTTGTTGATTTTTTCAGTATGCATTTTTTATTTTATTTTATTTTATTTGCATTTTGCCTTAATTTGACAGTCACTGGAGAGATAGACAGGAAACAGGGGGAGAGGTGTGACATGCAGCAAGGATCGCCTGACCAGGAGTCCATTATCTGCACCCTGTCTTTTCTTTTCTTTTCTCTTCTTTCTTTTCTTCTCTGTCATATTATTGCTCCTGTTTTGATCTTTTAGGTGCCATTTTGTTCTTCTAGATGTTTCATGCTGTTGCTCCACTCACAGATCTGCTGGCTCAGTTCGATGAGCTCCATCTCTGTCGGCATGTATCCCATCGTCCTCATACACTCCCCCAGGTCTTTGTGACTGATGTAGCCTTTTTTGTTCCTATCAAACTCCACAAACGCCTCACGGAGCTCTGATCATTTAAAAAAGACAAAAAAAGGAAAAAAGCAAACACGTTAATATCCATCTGCTGTGGAGCAGAAACACACTCATGTTTGCTGTAGATAGATCATCTCACCGTCGATCTCCTCTGGTCTCAGCTCCCTGTCCTGTTGGAGGAAGCAGAGCCACACATTAGCATCTTATTTCTTCTCATGCTGAGGATATTTAGAGAGCTTGTTTGGCGTAGTACAAAGATATAAACACAGTCTGATTTAAAGTGACATCTCTGCAGAAACACCCAGACAACCACCGAAACAGGGGAGAAATGAGAACACAAACACAAATGAGAACAATGATTAATGGAGTCTGGCTTCATATGGTTCCACTGTGAGGATGATATGAAATGTAATGTGCATTTACATCGCGTCAGATCTGAGCCCATGTATGTATTATAGTCAGGATTTTATACTTAAACATAATTTGCAAATGTAAAAGTGATTCAGTCGTTCAGTAAGCTGTATGAAACAGACAAACCCAGTGCATCTCCAAATGAAAAACAGAGTCTAAATCTATATGGATTAAACTGTACACTGCATTATGATACACAGCATATATGACAATGTCCCGTAAATCACAAGAGGTGACTGGATCATTTGTGGGAGGCTGTCAGGCAACAAACATCTGGAGATTATGAGATTTGGGAGGGTTAGTTACCTTGGACACATGTCCACTGTTCAAACTCACTTAACTACACATACATATCCACTGTCTTGTATCCTGCACTCAAGCTCGCACGCAAGCCCGCCTGTACAAAAGTGCAAAATGGAAGTTGTGGTTCAATGTAGAGGATGTTCGGCTAAGAGCTTTAGAGAGGGAACAATATGGGTCAAATCCTCCGGCATCATTTTATGTACTCTGGTTGCCCTCGGCCTCATTTCATCACACAACAAACTAAATGCACAATGCCTCCGATTTCAACCAAATTACAACATGAGCAGACAGCAAGGGGCTTTACAGTCCTATCAGCAAGGACCGCAGAATTAATATAAAATAAAATAGTAAAAGTATTTAAACTAAATGTTGACACAAAACCTCCAGGTAAAAAACTGCAAGACTTTGGGGGACTAGCCATGACGGTCATATAGAAGCGCACTTCACTGCATGTGGATTGTAGCTGACAGAGCTATATGTAGAGCAATAGAGAGAGATGTGCGTTTGGATGTTAGTGGGCAAAAACTTTGTTTTCATTTCCAAAACATCACAGCAGAGGTGGGGACTAATTTATTCATCCCGCCCTTGTCCTCCTGATCTAATGGTGAAAGAGGTGTGTGTGGAGCCAACAGTCCTCTGTAGCTCTGCTTCACACTAAACTCTTACCTCACCCACTTTTTAGCGCTCCAATAAAATGTGAAGGATTTGCTTTACACCCCTCTTGTAACCGTACACCACTCAAATATTCAGTTTCACTGGGAAACACATCACAGTACAGAAGCCAAAGACGCCCTAACTTTCATTTCATGGGCATTTTAAGGTGCTTATTATTTCTGTTTGTATTGGTGCACACAGTATTACTATAAGACTGTGATTAAAGGGCCAGTGTGTGGGATTTAGTGGCATCTTGTGGTGAGGTTGCAGACTGCCACCAACTGAACCTGTTAAAATGTTTTTAAGGCTTCAAGTTACACGTAATTAAAGACAGGCTGCTTTGAGAGACAGGCTGTCTGCGGATAATGTCCTAGTTTTTTCAGTCAGATCCTCACGTCTCTAGCCTCTTGTCCAGGTTTAGTCACCTCTGACTCCAAAACAATAAGATGGTGGCGGCTGACATGTCGAACTCGAGGCGGATCTGCTCCCTACGTAGATATAAAATGGCTCTTTCTAAGGTTACAAAAACACAGTAGCCCTTTTTACACAGAGATCATGCTATAGTGTCACTACAAAGTCCCTTCTTCATGCCGCCTTTGCATTTTTACACAGAACCAGACGTCGGCATCACGTCGCTCCAGTGTGTGATTTTAGACAGCATGCTAGAATCAAAAGAGACGTGACAGGCGTGACATGTACCACAATAGCATCTGCCTCTGGTGTGACATATAACATATGCATTGGCAGTGCTTTATAAACAATAACAATGCCATTAACATGGCAATAACAATTTAATTTACCATCTCTGTTATATTATCATTGGCCTGCTGCCCCGGCAACCCGGCCCCGGATAAGCGGATGAAATGGATGGATGGATGGATCTCTGTTATATGACAGCTGATCTCGTACTTCGCTCGGAGTGTAAGGAGCTCCTGGACCTCATTGTTTTCCCATTTGTGGACATTTTTGGCCGCTATTCTTCCTCTCTGAGTAAACTGCTAACTGCTAACAGCCAAGTCTCCCATGGTGGGTCACACGCATAACACATTGTCAAAACATTACACCATGACACCCATGATCCCGTCCTGCCAGCTGTCCCGTTTATAAAGACATTGTTTTGGTGCTGTTACTACCTCCAGTGCCAGCTTGAAGGCGAGACAACTCTGTTCCATGATTGAACCTTTTATACTTAACAGCAAGGCGGCCTTGAAGGAGCTACTGATTCTTAGATTCGGGTGATTATAAACAAATGAAAACATAGTTATGAATACTTCTAAAGCATTACTGTCAATAAATCTCCTTAAATGCACACTGGACCTTAAACTAAAGAAGAATCTACTGTCATCCCATGCACATGGAGCCTTCAGACCTTTTCTGCGGTCGCCTCTTGTGTCGTTGAAAACTCACCCTTGACTATCACGTCACCATGTGCCTCATCACATTTAAGAGTAAGCTCCACAAAGCCCATCAATAATTTTCCATGGAACCCAGTGATCGACCCCTCTGAGCACGTGATTCCAGCAGATTTGATCGTCTGACCCTGCACCCGTGATGGGATGGCACAGCTGGTGTGGTGGAGAGCGGGAGGGTTCAGACAGCCACGATGCAGGGATGAAAATGAATTGACTAGAGCGGAAAAAGCTGCACCGAGGGGGGGGGGGGGGTTTGCGTGAGGACCACAGTGTGCTCTACGTTACATACGAGTGTCTGTGAAAAGCCCTCTTTAAGGAAGATGCAGGCCGGGCCCACGATGTTGTGCAGCATGTTGCAGTTCTTCACCAGCGTAGAGAAGGGATCGCTGTACGGCTTATCCTCCATGTCCTCATCTTCCTCTCCCTCCTGGCCCACTGCCCTCGCCTTACCCCCGAGGGGACCCTCCTTTACCCCCATAAGAGGCAGACCAGGCTGTTATTCCAGCACTGCAACTGTCACTCACACACTGTCTGCATGACCGACTTCTTCACATATAAAACATAATCATTCAAGGAACAAGGTTAAGACCCACTGTTTTCTAGTCACGCACAGTAAGCCTGGATTACATAAGCTGCTTATTATTTAAAGGCAATCCACTCACATCAGCTATTATCCTTATGTTGAAAACCCATCTTGATCTCAATATTCTCCTTCTGTGTTCATCCTGATGACTCTTACTGAGATAATGCTGCTAACTGTCTGCTCTAATGACTGTTATCTTGTGTCAGTATGTGACACTGATACAGTAAGAAGTTAACTGTGTTAACTTGATGAAAATATAGAATAAGGTAACGAGTTTTTTTGCAGCTATCATCAAAGGAAACATTTTGTATTTGGTGGTTTAAAACAGCCAGTGCTGCAATTTGCACACTTTTTTTTTTTTGCTAGAAAAAATACAGTTATTAAATTATCCAGGGATTTTAAAATAAGAAAGCACTTAGAAAGAATGCTTCTTAATCTGTAACTTAAGCTATTATTATTGTGTTACATCTGCTTGTCCCAAATATCAAGAAGGAGCTGTCATGCTCAAAGTTGCTGAGATGTTTTATAACTAAACACAGAAGTTATAAATCTACACAGGTGCAAAATAAAGACTGTCATCTGGCAAGTGCACGAGACAAAGTGCTCTTACCTTCTTCATTTTGTCTTTCGGTTTGGTGCAGTTGCCCATGACTCAACCTCGTCTGATCAACAGCTGCCCAAATGTTTCCTTTCCTCTCTCTCTCTCTCTCAGTCTCTCTCTCAGACAATTATCTCTGATCTTATGTATCTGTTTTGATCTCTTCTCTCTCTGTGTCTCCTCTCTTTGGACTTCTCAGAGGTCCAGCTCAGAGTCGAGCTCTGACCTCTCTGGGTGTCCCATGCTGGTTACCAGTCGTCACATCTGACACAGAGGACTAATCCATGCATCAGCAATCCTGAATAACTCCACCCATCTCCATATGATCCAAAGTCAGACGATGTCACCAACCAAAAAAACCAAACCAACCCAAACTAAAATGAGCTCTCTGCTGGAAGCAGCTCACTCATGTGTCTCTTCGCAGCAGCGGCGGCAGCATCGCTGTCTCTTTCTCTTCACACTGATCAACGCTTTTAATCCCCCCTCTCTCTCTCTCTCTCTCTCACTGTTTCCTTTTCAGCTCCTCTCCCTCTCTCCCTTTCTCCCTCACTCTCTCGTTCAGATGTTGCACCAGCATTCAAATGACTTCATCTACAGTATGAAGAGTTTTAGAGGGAGAATTAAGAGGACATAAACAGAGAGAGGCAGATTAATCCCTTCCATTTGAGATTAAATGGGAAGATGGGGTGATGAAAAGAGAACAGGGAAGAGTGAAGAGAAAAGAAGAAGCAAAAAAAAAAAGTCTGTTTGGGTGTGAGTGAAATCTGAACCAAAAATGAGTCGATAATTGAAATAACTTTCAGCAGCCTTTCAGTGGAAAAATGAACAGACAGATGAGGATAGATTTCTACAGTAGAATTACAATAGTGAAAATAATCTCTTCTCTTTTGATGATTGCTGGAGGGTGACCTTACAGATGTCCTTTGTGTTGTTCTATGTTGTTCTGATGATTGTTTGCAAGACAAATTTTCATGTGAACAAACAAAAGTATCTCTCTTTTTTTTTTAAACTATTACATTTAATATCAGAACCATGATTTCCTGCTTATTTGCAGCAACTTAGATAAAATTTGCCCTTTCTTTGTCAAACATTAGACTGGACTAGCACATGTCAAACAAAAAAGGTATGTGTACAGCGTGAAACTGTTATGTATTTTGCACACAAAACAATGACAACAAAGCCAAACAATGCTGATATAAGGCAAAGATCTATATAAAATGTGCACTCATTTAAAAGGCAAACCTTATAAAAATGGCGGCAGATGCTATTCAACCTAGGTTAATATAATGCAAAAGACTGTTCCGTGCATCCGTGATGGTAAAGTAGGAAAAATCAATCACAATATGTATAGTTTTAAAAGCTAGAACAGAGGGTATTGATTTTCTTTGTGAATTATTAGGATCAATTGAGAGCTCGCATGTTCCACTGAATGAGAAATGCAATCAAATGAATGCTTGTCAAAGTAAAAACAAGTCTTAGTTTATAATTAGTGACGAGTTCTGGAGACACAGCGTTTTTACATATTTTACCCTAAGAATATGATGTTCAAATCATGTTAGACTTTGAAACCAAATGAGCTGTTGCTCTTCAGCAGATGACGGGTGATGAGATTCACAGTATCTGTCACACTTGGCAGGAAGTATCAGCTCAGGGGGCTTTGAGCCCTCGCTGACCTGCTTACGTCCCAAAACTAGTTTGGCCAAGTTGTCTAAAATGATGACAGCGATATAATATCACAAGATGAGGTTATGAGTGCAGTGCTAAGTGGTCAGCTGAGCTCATACAAAGCATCTGTCAACAAATCTTTCCAAAAGCAGATTTGGCATGCTGCTTACTACCAGTGAGCCCGTATGGAGAGCACAGCTTGTGTGTGTGTGTGTGTGTGTGTGTGTGTGTGTGTGTGTGTGTGTGTGTGTGTGTGTGTGTGTGTGTGTGTGTGTGTGTGTGGCACACAACAAAGTCAATTCTACCCCATTAGATATTAGATTCCAGCTTTGTATGCACAGTGGTACAGTGGTAAGCACTGTCGCCTCACAGCACAGATTGAACCAGGGGTCGGGGAGTTCCTCTGTGTGGAGTTTGCATGTTGTCAGCATGGGTTGTCTCTGGGTGCTCCGGCTTCCACAGTCCAAAGACATGCAGGTTAACTGGTGACTCTAAATTGTCCGTAGGTGTGAATGTGAGTGTGAATGATTGTCTGTCTCTATGTGTCAGCCCTGTGATAGTCTGGCGACCTGTCCAGGGTGTACCCTGCCTCTCGTCCAATGTCAGCTGGGATAGGCTCCAGCCCCCCTGCGACCCTCAAGAGGATAAGTGGTCATAGAAAAAGAATGTTCTATATATAACAGTACTATAATGTACACAGTATAGAAACAGTATGACAAGTACAATTTATGTTTAGAAGTAGAAGTATTATTGTTATTCAGTGTGTCAGAAAACACCCTTAATGACTGACAAAATGCTGCTTTACTACACAGTCTGCATTAAAATATCAGTCATAAGTCTCAGTGTTACTGAAATAAAAGTGTCTCTATATAAAATCAGTGTCATTATGTCACTAAGTTTTTGATGACCCTAAAAAATTCACTGTTTTTGTTCAAAATCAATCAATAATACAATAAAATGCATCTATTCTTCTTTGTAAATGCAAAAGGGAAACATTTTATTGCTGCAGATGAAAGCCCTGCACACTCACACTGATGTTTTCACTCTGGCTGATTAAAGCTTGCTGCAGGTGCAACAGAAGGAGTGTGATTGAGATGTTAATTAAGCACAGACACCACAGCAACACAGTCCTGAGAAGAGCTCTAATCAGGCGAGTGTAGCAAGAGCGTGCAGGATGTATAAAAAGAATAAGGTGGTGGCTTGATTTTGTAAAACCTTCAGTGTTCTCCACACAGGATGTGTGGTCTGGGTTATAATGTCAAAGAACCGTCATAAGATGAAACATTATGATGACATCTCTTTGCCTGGGTCCACACCTTTAAATCTTCCTGGTCTCTGTTGGGTAAATATTCTGTTGCAACACTCAGCAGTCACCACTAGAGGCCGCCTCAGGACAGCCAGCTCTAATATCTGAGTTTTATCTGCCAGCTGCTGCAGTGAAGACTTGAGACAGTAATAATACAACCTCTGTTTTTAGCAGAACTTCCTGGCAGATTGTGCAGCTTAAGAGTAATGCCCACTGTAAATGAAAACTTTACCAGGAAAATGTTCTTAAGTTGAAACAGACCGTTTGGACTTAAAAAATCTAATTGAGGGTGATCTGCTCAGCACGCAGAGACGTATATTGGGTTCTGTCAGAGGCTAAAATAAAACAACAGGATCTTTGAGTAAGAGATCAAAATAACATTTGGTTCCAGTCTGATAGTGTGTTTTAATACTCGTGACACTGACAAGCCACTAAGTTTGTTTTCTGTCAATAAAGCAGATCGACAAACTCTTTCTGTAACTGTATTTTAGATTTTGATTTAATGAATATAGTTTTCCATGAGAAAACAAAAGAAATACAGGACATGGACACCAGTGCACATCTGTAGCTTCCTCCTAGTTTCACAACTTTTCGAAACTTTCTCTATAGCGTATTCTATAATTTTTAGATTAGCCTTTCCTTGTGTTTCTTAGTGTGTTATTATTTTATCTATATTTATCATTATTGTTTATCTTCTGTTATGTTTTGACTGTCTTATCTGCTGTTGTAAAGTGTCCTTGAGTGACCTGAAAGGCATTCATAAATAAAATAGATTATTATAATCATAGACTAATGCAAACAAACCCTGACCACATATTTTGGCCTCAAATAAATTCAATTGTGAACCTTCAAACTCCTCCAGAAAAGACTGATTTTGAAAACTTGCATGCACATTTACAGCAAAATACATTTTATGTATGTGAATATTTTCCACACAAAAGTCACATTTTCACCTTTTTTTCCCTGTTAAGGGGTTTTTTGGGGAGTTTTTTTGCGTATCCCCTGTACGGCTCCAAAGGACAGAGGGATGTTATATTGAGCTTTATGAAAAAAGTTGAAATTGAAAATTGAACCTGTGAGCTGTGCCTGCACGAGCATGTGTTATTATTTATTGTGTGTGAAACAGAAATAGCGTTTTATATAAAGCACATCCCTACATGTGGCTTTCAAATTCGACATCTGACATGCACAGAAACACGCGAGGACAAACTAAAAAAAAAACGTAGATATTTGAGAGCCTGCACACGGCACGTTTGTGTTTTCACTTGAGGTTTCATTTTGGTGAGAAGTTTTTAATGAGAGCCGTCTTTGTGGATGGATTACGTAATTCACACCTGTAATCAGGATATGATTCCTGCATGGTTTCACTCACAACCTCAAAGACTCTTTAAGGCTTTAGTTAAACGTTTAGTCCAACTACAAACAACATACTCTGCTCAGTTAATCAGTCTGTCTGATCACACAATACACCAACTATTACTAACAACATTTCTATTTGTCTTAATCCTAGTAAAACTCTGAACAACACAGATGAGAATGTGAAGTTATGTCACGCAGTGTGGGACAGGGGCGCCATCTTGTGAGGTACGTGCTCTGCCTGCTATTTTGGTTAGGCTACTTGCTCACCTATTGTGATTTGTTTGTTTAATGGGCTAATTGGGCCAAAAATAGGTGTGTTTGCACAGCATGCCAAGTCATATGGATCAGTTTTGTTTATCGTGATTAGTTTGTCCAAGCAGCACAGCACCATCTTCACAAGATGGCTCCCCCTGTTTGAAAAATTTGACATGCCACGACATCAGCTTCACCTTCCTACACAACTATCACCCAAATTAACTTTGTCCTTCAGTGAGTTCCTTCATGACTTAACAAAACTGACACCAGCAGCTCCATGAATAACCCAAGACACAACCAATACCATTAAGCCCGATTAATTACCAGGCTGATTCTCCCTTACTGATGGTTCCAGTTAGTCACACAAATGAGACGCTGTTGGTCCGTGTGTGTGTGTGTGTGTGTGTGTGTGTGTGTGTGTGTGTGTGTGTGTGTGTGTGTGTGTGACAACCAGGCTTATTCATGTTACTGGGTTTCTGTTTTGATTACTTTTGAATCGCTTGTCTCCAGGTATCAGCATTAAATGACCGTCACAGTAGCAGTCGGAGGTTAATTTTAGCACCACACACACAGGTGATACTAAAACCATGCATTGTGTTTGTGTACTGTGTGTGTCGGTGTGTGACGGGCAGTGCTCAGGTAACGTGACTCTGTCCTTTCTTTTGGACTCAGGGTACTCTCCTGCCTCAGTCATGAACTTGGGTGTGTGTGTGTGTGTGTGTGTGTGTGTGTGTGTGTGTGTGTGTGTGTGTGTGTGTGTGTGTGTGTGTGTGTGAGCAGGTATCATGTACTGCTCTGGTGTCAGATGTGCATCTGCTGGTGTCCAGTAACGAGAGCTGCCGATCAGAGAAAGACTAGAAGAGACAGAATAGACGGAGCATGAAAGACGTATTCAGACCTTTTACTCAAGTAAAAGTAGAAACACAGTGATGTAAAAATACGTTTGAAATAATGAATGAAATAAGAATTGATATATGATGAAGTTTTAGTTTTCATGGTTCTCTCGAGCAACCTGATTGGATGCTGTCGGACTGGTTTAAAAAAGTGAATCATGAGGAATAAAATGTCAACTGGCTAGGAATGAATAGCGTTAACGTTGGTTGATTTAGGAAACGAAGGAAAATGTTTTGATTCATGGCTCAGTTTTTAATCTTTGGGTGTTGGGGAAGGTATCAAGTATTTTTAAGTCAACAGGTTCAAGTCGAAAAGTGAAGTCACAAGTCATTGGTGTTAAATTCCGAGTCTTCTTTGAAATTGTCAAGTCAAGTCTAAGGTCACAGTCGAGTCTGACTTGAGTTCAAGTCATGCGACTCAAGTCCACACCTCTGATTACTATCAACATTATTACAAATGTGTTGGTATGTGTGCAGGTTGTTAAATTCAAAACAATGTCATTTGTTATACAAGTGCTGTTTAGAAGTTTGAAATTCTGGTATCATGACAACATTATCCAAAGGTTTACCAGCCGATAGTCAAACAGCCTCAGTGATTGTTCTTCTTCAAAAGCAGTCAGGTTTCAAACAGTCGTCTTGGTGAAGCCGAAATTACAGAGCTGTCAAAGTGTTTCTGGTTTGGTTACGATGTGCTGTGTGTGTGTGTAGTGTTTTATGAAATATCACTCATGGAGATGATGAGCCTCTTCAAGCTCCGTCTGTTTGATTTGAGTCCAGTGTGTGTGGGCCGAGGGTGTCTCCGTCTGTGACCTGCTGCCTGCTAAGTTTCATCTTCGTCTGTCAAAGTGAGGTTCAGGGACCCCGAGGCACCCTACAGTGAAAGATAAATCTTCTCTCCTCTTCAGACTTTGCCAACACGCTGCTCTCTCCCACTCACTCAGCTGGTTTCTCTAATTTGGGCTGACTTGCATCACCACTGACATCACTTATTTTTTCATTCTCACATCGATTTCCTGTCTCTACCCTCGTCCACGCTCTGCATCACCCCCCTTCAGAGTTTGCTGACGTGATCACAGGTGGACTCTTTCTTCATATCGGGGAAAATAAACCAGAGTGACTCACAAGCTGAGGTCAGAAACAGGAAACAAGCGGGGCTTTGACTTAATCCCTTTTGATTTTATTTTCACACACACACACGCACACTACTACCAAACACACTACTTTCTTACACCATGATCCCACATGTCTGACCGCGTGGTGACAGATGCTGTAATGGCGTAGCCTACCGTGCCGTGTCGTGTGTCACTGCTTACCATGTGAGTGATAGGATGTGATACTGAGATAGGGTGTTCAGCAGATCTCTGGTTGACTATAGCCGTATCTGTTACGGATTACTCTTTCGTAATGTTTCCCAAAGTAAAGGAGTTTAAATCCTCTCAAACACACGCTATCTCCATCCTTAGCTTTAGCCCTTGTGCTTTGCTGCCCCCGCCATTTCCAGAAGGATTTGAGGTTAAACGAGAAGGCAGAATAGTTAATGTTTGTGTTGTAGCTTCAGAGCCGGCCCTGAGTGATATCAGCAACTGTTTAGGCCGCCGAGAATAGACCTGTTTTTTTAATAAACATGAGACAGTAACCAAAAAAATGTAATTTCTAAAAACTTCCTAAATAAAAACTGACACGTTGTGCCATTTTTGGCAGCAGATAGTGACAAACAAGCTCAGAGACGGGCGAAATGGACAGTTTAGGTCCGCTAAGTAGGTAATTTACTGTCTGTTACAAGATGAGCATACCCAAGATTATGCAGATTAAAAAAACACACATTTCAATGTGAAGAAAAATCAACACAAACTGGGTTAAGTATTTTCATGAGCTACTCATCAACAGCACGAGTTAAAAAATAACATTTGTAGGTCAGTTTAAGGAGGTGCATAGTTTCATAAAGGCAACAGCCACATGTTACGTCCTTATATGACTGCAGTTGAATGTCTTTTTTAACCAGTTTGGAATTTGCTGTGTCTTTACAAATTACTATATTTAGAAGTTCTTCATACGACATTATAAGAAATAGCAGCAATGTACTTTAAACCCCATATGACAGGTCACTTTAATACTTTAAAAATGATCAGTTAAATAAAGAAAATATATTTAAATTACAATAAGACTGAACTGCCTCCCTATAGTTTTCCAAACTAGTTTTCCAAATTAACTGTTGATTCATAATTTGATCAAAATTGCAATATGACCTACTGTAATTTTCAAGACGCAAGTACAGTAGGAAAATGTGCGTCAAAATATCATTTTAGATTAAATATTGTTGTACTACAGAGATGTCCTGCCTCATAAATATTATTCTACAGACTAAAGAAAACATCTTTGTTTGGTACAAATCCATAAAATGACATCCCAAATTATTTTTATGTTTTTCAATGATAATGAGATTTATAAATTATCATTCCCTCTAATTTTGCAAATCATATCACAATTGCAATATCAGTCAAAATAATTGCAATTAGATTTTTTTTTAATAAAAATGTTAACTTTTTTGCCTGTAACTAGAAAATCTTGGGCAATTTAATATTAATATTTTGCTCAAAAGTGTTTGTTTGTCTTTCTCATCCGATCACAGAACAAGACATGAACAAGACATCATATCTTTGTCACTGTGTCATATCTTTTACACATTCAAACTTATGGCACATGTACGCATAATGTTAGATATGTGTTTTGACAAAGATGGAGCCCTCTGTCCATAGTCTACACTGATTTTTGTCTGTATTTGTGCTTGTTTTCCGAAAGCTTACGGATGCGGACAATACAGAGCAGCACCATCAGAAATCATCGGGACAGTGTAGCAAAGATCAAGCGAGATATAGGACTCGACAAAGACGTTTTAAAAACTGCAGAATGGAACAAATGTGTAATGTAGTGAAAGAATTGTCCGTCCATGTGTCGCGATGTATTTAAATGCCACCACTGTGTACAACACTGCCATTGTTAAAAGGTACGTTATTATGAACTCCTCCACCATTAGCATGTTTGTTGCACCTCATGTGGATGTATCAATGGCCCCCATTCGCAACCTACCTGGGGCCCCTAAAAGTCTAGGGCCAGCCATGTGCAGCTTTCAGTCCTTTTGCTATATGACATCAACAAAATCAGGATTGTGAGAGAGACGGCTATTTACAAAAAACTGGAGCACGGCCAGGCTTTAAATTTGAATTAGAGGCTTAGGGTTTCAATCAATCTGGTGGCGAGACATTCAATCAGCTGGAGAACTTGATGCAGCGCATGAAACACACACACACACACACACACACAGAGTGGAAAAGTGTCAGAGATGGCCCGATGAGTCACACACACTCTGCAGCAGATGGCTCCTACCTGTCCAAACACAGAGTCCACGATGGGCAGCAGGTCGACAGGCTCCCCCTCCTCCTCTTTCTCCCTCTCTCTCCCGTGTGGTCCCTCCATCAGCTCCTCCAGCTCCTCGTCCAGCATCTCTCTGTCCTCAGCAGCCGCCGCTGGGGGGACCTGACCGGGTTTCTGTTGGCGAGGGGGTGCAACAGTTTGGATGTCTGCAACACCACCGTCGTTGGTTCGCTTCTTCTGCTTCTCCAGCTTCTTCTTGATGGCGGCCTGCACCTGAGGGAGGGATCAAGGAAATGTGTTCAGATTGTGTATTCAAACTCACACACATCAATATCTGCAATGACTAGTCAACTGACTGATTAACCTGCAACTATTTTGATAATCAGTTAATTATTTCAGTCATTTTTCAAGCAAAAACTTGATTTTTTTAGGTTCTCAAATGCGAGAAACAAAACACACTGCACACTGTTACATCACCAACATGTCACCTTTTCAGGAAATACAGAAAAAAAAACAGTTTTTTTTTAACTTGTAACAACACTTTAGATAACTAAATGGCTTATTAGAAGATTCATTTAATTCAGTTTACCTGCAAACTTGACATTTTACCAAATATGAAGACACATGTTTCTCACTGGACAGTGATCATTCATCAATTACAGCAATTACACTTCAATATCTTTACGTTTCCACATCTTGGAGTGGAGTTTAGTGGAACACAATCATAATTCATACAAAATAAATGAATGGAAATCTATTTTTGTGCATGCACTTGCATATTTACACACAGACAAGCATCAGAAAATGTGTTATATAAAGAGAGCACAGCTTTACAGAGAGGATTACACACATAAATACTTTAAACCCACACACATGTATAATATACATATACATAGACACCCATATTTACGCACCTGTTTTGCACTCCTCTCCTGTGGCGCGCTCATCGCTCCAGCACCGCCTCCTGCGGCGGATGGCTCTCGAATGATCATGAACATCTCGGTGTCACAGGCTCACATACACACACTCTCTCTCCCTCCCTTACTCCTCCTCCCCCTCCCTCACCCTCGCTCTTGCCTCTTGCCTGCTCTCCTCTCTCCTGAAGTAGCACTTGTTTTATTTTATGTGCTAAAATCCCCCACAAAGTCAGCTAGAAAGGATTCAAAAATTCAAAAATTGCTTAAAAAAATTCAGCTCTCTTGATAAAGTTTTTCCTTGTTCCAGGTAAAAATAGAAGAGAGAGAATGGATGAAGTGATTTAAGGAAAAATAATAACTTAAATGTTCTCCTACTTCCTCCTCTCTGTCCTTGTGTGTCCTCCAGGTGCTTTCTCCTCAGTGTTTCACAGTGCTCCTGTCCATATCTGTCTCTTGTGGTGCGTTCAGGTGTGGAGGTTTTTATCTTCAGCTGTTGTCTTGGCTCTGGGATTGAGTTCCTGCACCTCTGCCCTCGCTCGCTATCTCTCGGTGCTTTAGGTGACACTCTATACCTCCTGAACTTTACCTCTCTCTCACGTTATCTACCTGTAACACAACGACCTCTCTCTCTCCTTCTCTTCCTCCCCTTCTTCCACCTTTTCCCCCTCATCACAGGTAAACACTCCTCCTGTTGCTTGGGTGCCTTTGTCACAGCCACCCTTCCCGTCATCAGTGTGTGTATGTATCTTTTATGCAATCCAGCTGTCAGTCAAAATCTTGTGTTTTTCTGTCTTGTATTTCTGGATGGTGTTCTGTCTTGTCTTTATTTTTTCTCCTCCCATCCTTCCTTGCCTCCTTCTTTATTCCCCTCTAACAGTAATCCTCATTGCTCTACATGCTTCCTCCTCTCCCCCTGTGTCTCTCAATCTATCCGCCCTCAATCCCCTGTCATATTTGGAGCCTTTGTTGTTACACAAATTGGATTCTTTTGGAGGTGCCCAGGTCAACTATTCATTAAGTGACAGGGAGCGATAGACAGGGAGGGAGGGCTACAACAAACTCAGCAGCTACTACTGTATATGTGATGATGAAAGACTCTTGTTTAGCCTATAACGCATCACCTCAGTGTTGTCCTGCATGCATAATCTCATCCGGCAAGCATGGCTGAGCACATACACATGCACATACAGGTGAACATGTCACCACTGACCTCTATTTTTAGACATGAATGTTCACACAAGCATGTGAGCATATTATTGTGGTTTGTAGATTTTGTCTAACGCAGCTGATTCCACTAAAAGCTTAAAGTGATAGTTGGGATTTATCAAAGTGAGGTTGTATGGGGTGCTTATCCGTAGTCAGTGTATTACATACAGTGGAAGTCAGTCGACACGCCCCCAGTTTTGAGAATCAGGCTGGAGATGGAAGCTAAGCGAGGCACTGCTGTGGATGGGGGCAGCAGCAAAATGTATTTTGGACTCTTAAAAAAATTCCCACCTGAAAACCATCAATATCAGTTCAAGTGTACACTATATTGAGAGCGTTTTCACAGCTGCACCCTCTCCTCAAACAGCCCGTCCTGACGGGAAAGCCATTAACAGCTTCAGTTTCCCGTCTATGCTCTCGTCAAAGTCACCAGACTCCATTGACAAAAACAGTAATTTAAGCTGGCTGGACACGGGAGCTGCTGGTCGACCGCTGCTTTGCTCAGTTAGTTAGTTTGTGTTACTGTGTGATTTTGGTGAATCCAAACTAACCCCTTTAAATGCCAAAGTCGTAAAATAAGACAAACAAAATAACTGTTTGAGGCAGCAGCTCCTGTTTTCAGCAATGTTAAAATGTTGTTTTTCTTAATGGAGTCTGGCTTTAAAGAGAGTGATGTAATGGCTTCATTTTCCATTTGAAAACACTTTGTGACTTTAAGGTAAAGCAATGAAAAAATTCTGAATAAAACATACACCTAAAATGATAGGTGGCTAAAATGCATGTTGTTGCTGACCCCTCCACAGCAGCTTAGCTTCCATATCAGACTCCAGCCGGCTTCTCCAAACTGGGGGTGTACGGATTCACATCTACTGTGTGTAATGTGCTGTCTATAGATAGGAACACCAAACGACCCCACTTCAAAAAAATTGAACTAACCCTTTAAGCTTTATATAATGGAAATCCATCTTTTTTTCCCTCTTTCCAGTCAAAAATTGCAGGCATTAAAGCGTTTTACTTTTCACTCTAATAAGCCCTTAACCTAAAATCTCTCCTGCTTTCTCTTCTGTTAACCCGCATTAAATATTTCAACCTGAAACAAACCCTGATAGTGTTTTTCTCCTGGCTTAGGGATAATGTATAGCTTGCCTTCTCTCCAGTTTCTAATGAGGTTTCCATTAATAGCTTCAACCCCTTCTTTCAACCTCTTTGTCTTCCTTCAGCCCCACTCGCCGTCCCTCTCCTCATCGATTATTGATGGAGCGAAGGGGCAAATTCTTGAGCGTGAGGCAGAAAAGAGATCCATTACAGACAAAAAAAAAGCTAAGTTACACTGCGCTGAGGGTTAAAAATAGGGGCTGTATTTTGGGAACAGATCAGTCATGTTAGAGAGGAAAGATGAAGGATGAATGAACGAGATGAAAAGAGAGATGAGGACTGGAATAAAACTGAATTTTTAAGGAGACAGTGTAAAAAAAAACGTCCATGGAGAACTTCTTTCATCGCAGACCTCTCCTTCACCTTGACCCTCTCTGAAACTGATCAAAGACAAGGCTGAGTGACAGAGGGAGTGGCAGCAGAGCCGTAATTTAGAAGTGAAGGCTTGTGTTACTGCATGTTGATCGGCCTGCAATAATATCTAATTACAGATCAGGACAGTTAGAGGAGAGAGCTGGACATAACCCTGGCAGGAATAGTCTTAAATCCAGCAGTCTATGGTTAATGTATTGGCAGATGACGCTCAGAGATAAAGCTGACATGGATAACAGATACGTCTTATTTGGGTCAGACTAATTCTCATTATTTATTTGTTTGTAGTCACAGATTACTGCTCAGTTGGCATGCTCATTAACCTTGGTTAAGTGGACGTTGAAGTAAAAGAAACACTGTACGGATCTGAGACACAAAACTGAAGCACAGTGAGGAGACAGGTAATCAAATGATTGTCTTGAAAAATAGGTATTTATAGACCCAACGCATGATATCAAGAATCAGGGTTTTGGTGAGTCATACAGGATGTTGTTTAAACGACTCTATAAGTGGCTACATAATCAGGCTCCTCATGTGCTCAGTGACCTTGTGGTTCCACGCAGAGATACAGGTGCAGTGACAGGTGGGTAATGGGAATTATCAGATACCCTTTTTTCTGTTCAGGGGATCAACAGGTGGAATTCCTCACCTGCAGAGCTCAAAATGAAACCGTTTTTAAGAGGGATCAGTGATATCGTCATGAGTGATCTGGTGCTTTTTGTTGTATCATATCAACATTTCTGAAGTGCCGTGGTATATGAGCTTGTTTTGTCATCGGGAGGTCACCTAGGTGAGATGCCTGCCAAGCTGCAGACCACCGTTCGAGACCAACAAACAACAAAACCGGTACCAAATGTGAGTTTTTTAGCGACCCATTGCTGTTTTTCCAGTGGTGATAGTGCCATGAAAAGCTGTTGTTTTTTAGTGAGACATTGCTGCTTTTCCCTGCTGGGATTGTGCTCTAAAAATCTGTTTTTTTAAGCCAAAGCATGAGCTTTTCCTGACCATAACCAAGTGGGTTTTATACCTACACCTAACCACAGATTGGCCACAGTGTTGTTGAAGCAGAAAGTTACAACACGTGTCACATAACACAACATCTGTTCTGGCGCTAGGGTTGTTTATTGTGTTATAGTTTGTGTCTTGTATTGTTCTGTCTCTTTTTATACCAGGCTGTAAACATGTTTATTTCTGCTGTAATGTTGGCCATTTTAACATGGGGGTCTATGAGGATTGACTCTGTGACGGAGCCAGCCTCAAGTGGTCATTCAAGGAACTGCGGTTTTGGCACTTTGGTGTTGGCTTCATTTTTAATCCCCCACAGTTGCCACTTGATTTTAAAGGCTGCTAATTACCTCATGCTATAACTGCTGTGGTGTGTGGCATCAGTTTATGCTACAAAATAAACATTGAAAAACTCTGCGCTCGTACTGTGAGGAGTTTTGTTGTGTTGCATTGTATTATAAAACATGCTGAATCAGAACCCAGTGAACCCAGTGTCTGATGTCATCAGCACTTTGCAGATCACTCAGGTGTCTCAGTGCATCTTTTATTAATGAGTGTACACGAGACCACCAGTCATTCTGAGACTGCTCCCTCTTCAGCTGTTGGTGCCTCTCTCCAGGGGTCTCATCTATAAACATTGCATACACACAAAACAAGGCGTGAAGGAGGCGTACGACACATCGCACGGAAAAGATGCAATCTATAAAAACAGACTTGATGAAAGAAACTTTGACCCATGCTTAGAAACATTTTGGAGACGGGAAAGTACCTGAGGTTTCCTCCATTGTTTTCCTCCAGATAAGGATTTTTTAGGAGGTTTCTTTATCATACTTGATCAGAATTGATTTCTGTAATGACCCTCTCTGGTTCACCTCTTCCTCCAGTATCCTGGTGGGTGGAGTTGGATCATTAGGAAGATCCAGCTCACCTGGGAAGGCTGCAGGACTACATGAGCTGGTGGCAGTCAGCCAGTCTTTCTCTTCCCTTTCCTCCACCCTGTCTGGTTTTGTTACATTTAGATTACCATTACACTCATTTCCATTTTAGTTATGTAATATAAACTTCTTTTTAGTTGCAGCTCATGTTGTCTCCCTTCCTTTGTCCAGCCTTGATCCAGGCTGTGACATTTCTGATATCTGGTATAAATAAAACTGACTTAGATGAACTCCTCTCTAAAAGATGTAAATGAGGCTGCAGCTGGCTTCCATGTAGTTCATAACAGCTCAGAGTTTTAGTATTAAAACCACTGAGGAGCAGACTAACTGCATTCACAGTTAGTTTTGGGCGCCCTCTGCTGGAATCAAATGTACCAACAACTACTTCAGTGGGAAATTTCATCATATTATTAAGATCTAATGTGTTTTTTTTTCTCATCAAAACTGTCAAAGACTCTCAGGAAGTATTTTAAAATCACATTTTTATGGAGATGCACTGGACAAATGTGGTGGTGACGGGCTATTTGGCAAATAGAAATCTTTATTACTTGTATTAAATTTACTGTACACACCATTTCTTCAGATGACCACATTAGAACAACATGATTGGATACATAACAATAAAACAGTAAAAAATATAAGATGTATTGTAAATGTAGATATATTGCAATAACATACTGCAGCAAAACAAGTTGTTACAATTTTAAAACCTTTCTGCAGAAACCACTTAAAGTCGCTCTTCGGAGTTGTTTTTGTAGTCAAACAATTTCTGTTTATATTCAGTGTTACCACCAGAACACATTGTGCGTACCCTTAAGCCTTACAAATGTGTTGAATGCATTAACTTTGACATAAAACATTTGCAAAGCCGATTGTTTTAATCCTGCATTGTTTACATCCATGTTTGGCCTAGGAGCAGACACATGATGACTCATAGTGCTATTAGAGGTCTAAAACTCCACAAGCTCCACACCTTTAAGTCTTTGGCTGCATTGGCAGGCAATATGCCTCACCCCCTTTCCTAATAAATTTAAAACCAGAACAAAGTCTAACAAGATAAGGCCAACAATGTGTTAGTATGCCTCTCAATGAGACCATTCATTTTTACTTAACATGTAAATCATGGCATCAACTTTAAACAAACAGCAGGACACGTTAGTTTGGGACTACTTTCAGGCAGGGATTAATACACATGTGGTGCTCTGGCAAAGGCTTACGACAGCAGCAGTGTTTGTGGGATTGAAAATGAACCACAGTGTCCATGTTCATCGTAATAAAGGAACATGTAATCCAGAGCAACAATGTGGCTCATGATGTGTTTTTAATACAGTGCATTCACAAAGCATTCAGACCCTTTGACTGTATTCTTATTTTGTTATGTTGCGGCCTTATACTAAAATCATTTAATTACATTTTTATGATAAAATACCCCATAATGACAGATGGAAAAATAATTTTAGAGTTTTTGCAAATATATTAAAAAGAAAAAGTGAAATATCACATTGACAGACGTGTTCAGACCCTTTACAATTATGCTTTAAATTTAGCCCAGGTGCTTCCCATTTCTCTTGAGTCCACCTGTGGTGAATCAAACTGATTGGACATGATTTGGACAGACACACACCTGTCTATATAAGGTCTCAGCTGACAACGCACATCAGAGCAAACGCCAAGCCATGAGGTCAAAGGAACTCCTGAATGCACTGTGTGTTTTTAGCAATTCAATGAAGGTCTATGGCACAGGGACATAAATATATATTCTTTAGTTGCACCAACATGTGGACAACATGTGTCAGTATGATGTGTTCATTGTTGGTCTTAGTCTTTTCATGAGATTTGTTGACAATAAGAAAGATAGTAGAATATCAACAGCCCTGTCCTTTAAAGTGTCATTTGTCTTGTACTAGGGTTGGGCGACTGGACAAATGTTAGGGTTGCACGTGACTCAGAGTTATGTCAGCTGAACAGATTTGGCTGTTGAATACAAATATTTGACTATTTGCTCATTTTTTTCCATATAGAGTTTGAGTTTGAACTGGTTCGGCAGGACGTAAAGGCGATATGCAATTAACATAGTTAACAAGCTAAGTTAGGCCTCAGAGCTAATGCATGCTAACTGTGCTACCAATGTATCAGAAATGTGCAACAACATGTTTGCAGACACTAGATATCAAACAAAAGCCTGGGACTGTATCGTATTAAGTTGCTGTGAGCTAGGAATTCACCACCTCTAAGCAAAGGGCAGAATAAAAAGTAGAAGAAGAAGAATCTTAGTTGACTAAGGAGACTTTTGGGGGTGATGTTGGTCATTTTATTTTGCTTAGTTATTGACCTGAATAAAAAAACAAAGCAAATGAGAGCCACCGCTTAGCGTTTAAATGGTAGACAGCTGGGGAAACCAGCCTGTACAGCCATCATACTTTCACATCTAACTCAGTGAATTATGGATTTATTTCAACCAAACCAGACAACACATTCTCACTCAAAGCTCATCACTTATTGACGTTTGGTCATGGACTTTCCATGTTCACATACGGCGTGCAAGGTACCCTGGGTGCGTTGGTTGTTGACGTTCTGGGACACTGTGTCAAGTTCCGTCTGTGACATGCAGAGTCTTCTTTCAAGATACGCTTCTGTTTTCACAAGAAATTTCACGTTCACATACAGTCTCTTTCAAAATAAATGCACTATGTTGGTGACAATGTGAGTTGACGTCTTTTTTCCTTTAACAACACATGGTTGGGTTTAGGCAACAAAAGCACGTGGGTACATTTAGGAAAAAAGAACAGGGTTTGGCTTTAGAATCTTACAGGATGCAAAAACACTGCTCTTTCAGGTGAAAGTTGGTGTTTGTTGGACACATCCACCACGCCTCCCACCCGCCCCAGTTGGACTTTTGCTGCCTTAACTTCTGTCCTTGTCCTGCCATGGCACCGTTAAACTATAATAGCAACCAGCCATATATCATGCTGACATTAAAGGACGCCTTTTTTCGTCGGTTTCTGATGCCGGAAGTCACTGCCCAAACACCAGATTTTGACGACTCCTGAGTGAGTCCGTACTTAACCAGAGGTGATGATTGCTTGATCAGCGGAAAAAGACATTTTTGTGTGAATTTTATTTTGTGTCTGGCAGTGAGTAAAGTGTGTTTTACGATGCATCAACAAGGCCATTAAGATAAGTTCAGTGAAAGGGAGAAATTTAAATTCTGAAAGTGTATGGTTGAATATTTCCATTTAATAAGAAAAATATGTGTCAGAATATTTCCTTTCTTTGCATTTTGTGTGTTTATCAAACTGAAAAAAGCAAAGAGCACTTGTGGAAAGTATCGAACTCGTCACTGGGACACATCTCCCAGCTGAAAGGCACACTCGGGTCTGTGCAAATATATCAGCCATCACAATTTGTTGGGCTGACGGTTAGAAAATTTAACATATCGCCCAACCCTATCTTGTACATTAGTAGTTTTTTCCAGTCTCACAATGTTTCAAGGTTACCTGCATGTTTATCACCACCACATCATTAATACAACAAAGTCTTTATGAGAAGGCAGATGTGTTTGTGCTCATGAGATGAGTCCATCACAGCTGCTGAATCTTCTCCTGCAGTTTAATTCTGAATCTGTCCTCTCAGAAAAAGCACGACTATCCCCAGTGAGGTGTTACTATGGTGAGCGGCTCCCGGTTGTGTCCATTGATAATCGGCCAGGGATTGAAGTACGGGAAAACCGGTTCTTTGAATTCTGCATTATAAAAGGTGAAGAGGTGACTCATGTTTCCTGCATCATAAAACCCCACCTCTCCACGACTATAGTCCAGGTAGACCCCCACCCTCCTGGGGGGTTTGGAGGGATATATCAAGCTCTCATCTGAGTCGGTGCATGCCTCATACTCGCTGGTGCCGTCTGCGTTGTCCCTCAGCACCAGGGTCCAGAAACCATCATCTGGGCAGAGGCTGATCTCCTCCTTCCTGTTGACGGAGGCTGCGGCCACACCTAAACCCCACGCTGTCTTAGAGCCCACCTCCACCTCCCAGTAGTGTCTGCCAGAGGAAAAGGCCTCAGAGCCCAGGACGATGTTGTAGAGGGTGAAACGCTCGGGGTTGTTGGGCAGGTTGGGCTGGATTTTTCCCACCTGGACGCTGGTATGACATGGAGACACCCACAGGCAGGGGTAGGCTGTGTCTGGGTTGAGGGTCACCGCTGTGACAGCTGAGAGGAAAAAAAAAAGACTTAGAAATGCAACAGAATACGTGTTTACAGAGCATGACCCGAGAAAGACTCCTTGGCCGTGACCTTCAACAAGATACTGAATGCCAACCTGCTCAATTAGTGAAAGACGAGCTTGATAAGAGCATCAGCTACATGGATACAAATAAAATATAAATGATACTGCGTCAAGATGTAACTCCATAGACTCATTAAATCCAGTGTTGCAGTCTTCTGTTACACCATCAAGAACAATGTATGACATGTCATTGGAGAGGACCCAAAATAAGTCTCTGCACACGTGACTTTGACTCAGTGTCAGGCAGAGGTTCAGAGAGCAGGAACAGTCATGTTTAAGATTAATGTCATCTGACTCCTCCAGACAGAGCAGGTTGATACGAGACTGAACAGAAAATGCAAAGCACAAAAATGTCTTTTGTAAATATGGCCAACTTTTGTTTGAAGAGGACGTTTAAAGTCTTCTGTGGCTCTGGAGGAGCCCTGAAGTCGGAGGCAGACTTAGGCTTGGAGCAGTGTTAGTTATGTCATCTTTTCGATTTAGTCTCAATCTTAGTGCTGAGTCAAATGTCATCATCAGTTTTAATCAGCCCAGCCTGTTCTATTAGTCAGGTTTTAGTTGACTAAAAGTCTGAGTAATTCAGTCATATCTTAGAAAGACAAACATAACTACTTTTTGGTATAGTTCCAGTCAATAAAAGCTCCAGACATTTTAGTCTTATTAGTCATCAGATTAGGTCAGTACAGTCTATCCAGAACCAATCATTTTGTCATTTTAGTCAAACTTATTTCACAAAGGACTTTATCTTATCAGTATCTGACGTAAAAAACAGGTTGAATGATTAGAAATACAGGTTTACATAAAGTGCCTGGTCTAGTGATCTGATAGCATCAATTAAGAAATACATCCAAATGGCCGTGTTATCTTTGTTAACTTTAACTTTAAGTGAGTAAGTTACTGTGAGTGCTCCTGACTGTGCTCATTGTGTGCTGTGGGTGTAGTCCTGATATGGCACACATAGCACAAGACACAAAACTGCTGAACTGAAAAACTAGAATTACCGCTTCACGGGTATATGCCTCTGTGAACCAGTCAGGTTTCTCTTACAACTTATATCCATGTCTGTGAAAACATGGAGCCTTCAAACACATCCCTCCCCCAGGCAGCACAGAAGAGCTATACAATCAGCACAGTCTCAAGGTGGGCACCCAAGATTAGAGGCACCAATTTTAGTATCCCCCCTTCTGTTCCTGAGTTATGACGTTGACCTTTGACCTTTTGGATTTAAAACCTCATTACTTCATAATGAGATAATCCCATTAGACTTTTGTGTGAGGTTTTTTTCATAAGTAGCTGATGAATTCTGAAGTTATGCCCAAAAACATGTTTTGTGAGGTCACAGTGACCTTGACCTTTGACTTTTGACAAGTGGACGTTTTTGTCAACTTTGAAGAAATTCCCTCAGGGCGTTCTTGAGATATTGCATTCATGAGGAAAGAACAGCCCACCAGACGACCCAAAAACATAACGCTTCCGGCCACAGTTGCACGGAATAAACAACATTTAAGTCTCGTCTTTTTTTGACAACCACATTGCATGTTGATATAGTCACACTTAGTCTGACATTCTGTCCTGTCAGCAGGAAAAAGGCTGTTGATGAACACATTTGGTCAAAGCTTTCATTAACAAAATTTACACTGGCCTAGAGACTGCAAATTTTTGACAGAAAAACAGTGTTGCTTTGGGATATTTTTTGAGCCTCTGCTGCATTAATCGCATTTGCTCATGAAGTGCATCAACATGGTGTGTGTGTTTGTCCATATGTGAGTCTGCATACCTGGCTGGAAAATTGAGCTCATTTTCCTCCATGTCCTGTACTGCAGAGGTCCCAGGAACTCTCCTGACTGCAGATCCACACTCACCTCTGGGGGGCGCTCAAACAAGCTCTCAGCCCTGACGGAGAGAAACAGAGACAGACAATGAGAAACAAAATAATTTACAGCAAAAGGCGGCACAAGAAGGGGGTAGGAAAGCCTGTTCACTAAAGAGCAACATTACTTATGGCTGGATACACCTGACAAGAAATATAATGTTTATATCTGCCCATAGTCCTTCAACAACTGTCAAGTGCTGAGGTTTCTTTTTATTATGAAATGTACGTTTTGTAAACAATGTTAAAGCACTTTTATTTCATTTTACTTAGAAAGAGTGAAGATTTAAAGGTCCAGTGTGTAAGACTTAGGGAGATTTAATGGCATCTAGTGGTGAGAATTTCAAACTGAAACCAGCTGAAACCTCTGCCGAGAGAGCCAATGTTTGGTTTGTCTGTTCTGGGCTACTGTAGAAACATGGCGGTGAACTTTCTAAGGTAAGGACAGCACAATGATTCTTATTTTCAGGTGATTATAGTATGTTAAAGAAAACATACTCATGTATTATATATCTCCCTAAATATAACACACTGGACTTTTAAGCCATTAAAAGCAGCGATTTTTAAGCAGTGGGCCGGTCAGTGGGCCTTGAAGTGCCATTAAGTGGGCCCCGGAGGACACTGCCAATTTGTTAGATAAAACAAATTACAGTTTTGTGGGTCATTTGCAAAGCTAGTTATATGTTAATATATTCAAGACTTCAGATAAATAAAAAATTTCTAATTAAAATGCATAATTTCAATGATCAGTTCTGTTTTAACGTCACCACGCCAATCACAACACATCATCACATAGAGACAAACATGTTTTGCCACGTTGCCTCTAATGCAGTGACGCAAAATGGATCCATTTTTGAAACGAAAAAGTGATGTGTGAGAAAACCATGTGTCAGTAAAAGCTCCAAAGCTTTTGGTGAGGAAATATGACCCTGAATGCACTACATGTGGATTCATAATGGCAGGCACTGACTGTCAAAATGAGGCACTAAAACCATCAAAGCTTCAGACACACTTCAACACAACGCACTCAAGATGTGTTGGGAAGCTAAACAAATATTTCCTGAGAGAAAGGGAAGGCTTCAGGCAAAACGGAAACCCATCACAACATTAACAGCTGACTGTGGCATGACACATGTTTACAGCCCAGTTTATTTTTTCTCCTTTTTGTCATGACTGGGAACGTGGTGCTTTGAAATGTTGCAACAACCAGAAGTGGGACTGCAGTAAAAAAAAGCTGAGAACCCCTGATGTACATCACGTTGAGTACATAGATGTTGTCACATCTCTGTAAAATCTGACGTTCTGCATGCTGCAATTCGTCTTTGTTGACCATCGCGTAGCTTTCATTTGTGAACAAAGTTATCTTTGGTATAATTTTCTCCTTCTGGCGCTCACTACGTAGCATTAGTTCTTCATGATTCTCTCCTGCGACCTGATTGGATGCTGTCAGACTGGTTCAAACACAGTGAATCTGGGCAATTAAGGCTGAATCCAAATGTCCACCCTCTGGACTTGCGGACTGAGCACTCGCAGATTTCAGTCGTACGCACTGTGATGAGTTCACCATCATCATGTAAAGTCTGCGAGGTTAAATTTGGCATTACACAGCGCAACCTGTAGGGTAGGCTGCAATAATACAATGTATTTTGATTCCCCTCTACAGCCTGTATTTCTACATATTTCTGTGTCATGACGTTGTTGAATATTATTTCAGGCCAACACCGTTCAAGTATTGTTTAAATATGCTACAGTAATTATTTTACATATACATAAGTTTAGATTTTTCGACAGCTACTGAAAAAAAAAAAACTGCCATGTCATGTCCGTACTGCATTGAACTGTGGGCAATTAAATCAGTGAAGTCTGCTGAAGTCTACACCCCAAGCTGACTCTCTGGAAGTCTGAAGAAAGTTCGCTTTAGGCCCCTTGTGGACTGGAGGACTCCCAGACTTTCCAGGAACGCACCCACAAAGTCTGCCGGTCTGCAAGTGTGGTGAAGTCTGGACATTTGGATTCAGCCTGAGCGTCAACTTGCTGGGAATGATAAGCGTTATTTGAGTCAGTCCAAGGCTCAAGTCCAAGTGAAGTTACGAGTCACTGGTGGTCCAAGCAGAGTTGCAAGTCTTCTTTGATTTTGTCAAGTCAAGTCTAAAGTCATCAAATTTATGACTTGAGTCTGACTCGGGTCCAAGACACATGACTCAAGGCCACACCTCTGATTACTATTAACACTATTACAAATCGTGGTAAGTCCTGACTGACTGATTTGTGGAACAGTTTTAAAATAATATACTTTTTTTGGGGACTAGGGAAAGATATCAAATATTCTCAAGTCAAAAGACTCAAGTTCAAGTCATGAGTCACTGGCACTGAAGTCCAAATCAGGTGTCTAGTCTTTTTTAATTTTGTCAAGTCGAGTTTAAAGTCATCAAATTTGTGACTTGAGTCTGACTTGAGTCCACACCTCTGCTTTCTCCTCTAAGTCTGACATTGTTTTGAGTCTCTGGTTCCTCGTGTCCAGCAGTTGGTATGACTATGTGACAAAGATGGCACAATAAACCACGACCACACCCCTACATCCTGTTTCAGCAAAACAATACGCCATCACCTTGTGACTTTTCCCTTTTGTCATTTGATTTGGGACAACAGTCACGTAGAGAAAGAGAAGGAGATAACCTTGAAATGACTGACTAGCTTAATCAGCGCTGTGAAATGACCGAGATGACACTCACCCTCCGATGAAATCTTTGATTCCCTGAAACAGAGCAGATCAAAACAAACCTATGGTTACAAAATAGTTCAGTTTCTGCTGTAACATGCCGATAACATCTCTGACGCTGCACCTCTACAGTATAACAGTCTTCTTTGTATTTGTCAGCTCTGTTTTTTCATGCAACTGATTTTTCCCCACCAATATAGCTAGATACAGAAATGTGCTGTACACTGAGCATCATTCATCCTCCTCCTTCCTCTCTCTTACCTTGAGCTGCTCTGGGTTTTCATCTTCTCTCAGTTTAAGGTGAAGCTGGTCGGCCGTACTTTCCAGTTGGCTGATTTGCTCGGTGGTCTGAGTGAGCGCCTCCTCCAGCTGGTTGAGCTTCTCCTCTTTCTGCTTCTGCAGTTTCTCCTTAATGCGCTCCTCCTCCTCCAGTAGGAACTCCCTCAGACGGCCAAACTCTGCAGTGACCATCTCCTCCAGATCTCCTGCTCGCTCCTGAAACACAGGAACAACTCCCATCAGCAAGAACATGGAAGAGATATTGTGTTGTTTCAAACTAAGCCAAAGTAATCTTACTTTCAGACCATGTACATTAAATGAATATTGTTTTCTTTCCCTGTAAGTTGCTTTAAAACGTAGTATTTATTACTGCAAACAGGTGTCAGCCAGCTAAGCCCAACTTGATGTGTTTCTATTTATCTGACCAACCAAACCAATGCTGACCCAATCTTCTAAAGCTACAAAAACAAACAAAAACTATGACTTTAACAGCCTTGGTTTTAAAGAAAAACTCCTCTACTCTTATTTCATGAAAGGCCAAATCCTCACTGAATCACACAGGCTGCTCTGT
The DNA here is from genome assembly GCA_019142605.1 of Cephalopholis sonnerati. NCBI lineage: Eukaryota > Metazoa > Chordata > Actinopteri > Perciformes > Serranidae > Cephalopholis > Cephalopholis sonnerati. The sequence goes on along the minus strand of JAGQAX010000004.1, from coordinate 24,644,181 downwards.
TTGGACAAAACTTTCAAATATGTTGCACTTCTGGAAAACAGAAAAAAGAAGAATGTTGTAATTATAGTGCAAACTGGTAAAATATGTAGGACTAAGCCTTGTTGTTTGACTATGAGGGACTGACACCACACCTACTGACTTTGGTTTTAATACTCCGTTTTTACGTTAAGAAATACCCAGTGTTTTCTTTTTGTTCTGTACATTTAGACAGGTAGTGCAATATCATTTTCTCAATCATGTGCAATACTACCTTTCATTGTTATATCATGTTGAATATAACATTAATTATCAGGTGCAGTCTGCTTTTTCCACCATTTTATTTCATTTTTAGTAACTCCTGTACTTAACTTCCTCCTGTTGTTACTCTATCAGGCACTGGTTTTGCTTTTGCTCCTTGAAAACATTTCTTATCTTGTATATTTGTATATTTCGCCAGATATTTAATACTCTGTTGTCTCTAAAACTGGGCCCAGTGAGTGACCCTGACCCGGGGAACCTACTGGTTGTTACTAGTTGTGAAAGTTAAATTATGGTTACTGTAATTTGAATCAATCTCTGGCACAAGAATTTCCTTCGTGATAAATAAAGTTCTATTAAATTGAATTTGTACCACCACTAGGCTGAATACATCGTATATAACCAGTGGCAGAAGGTACTTTACTGAAATATTTCCATTTCATCACACCTTACACTTCTCGACCACAACATTTCAGGGGGATTTTTTTTACTGCACTGCATTTATCTGACAGCTTTAGTTGCTAGTTATTTCCCAAATTACAGTGAGATTTAACATATGAAACACATTACGATCTTACAAATATGATAGATTGTTTAAGGTTAAACTAAAAAAAACGGTCAATAAATTAGTCAAAAATATCTCCACCTCAACCAACTACAACAGTAAAATACTTACACATGGATGCATCAGCATAAATAATAAAACTAAATTAAATTAAATTAAATTAAAATTAAATTAAATTAAACATATAACTCACTGGGTCTATTTTTCTGTTTTGAGTACTTTTACTTTTGATATTTTAAGTTAATTTTCTGCTCAATACTCATGTACTTTTACTGAGCATTGCAATCCTGTAACACTGTCTGACTCATGATTGACAGTTATTTCATAAGTATTAAAATAGACGTAGCACAACCAGAGACGTTGTCAAAAACTGGTGAAACAGCGACAGTGCGACCTAAGTACTAACAGCTCAGTTAGAGATTCAGGAGTGTTATGCTAATGGCTAACGTGGCTAGCCTCAGATGAGGAGTGAGCAACAGAGGTCTGGTAATCTCACTCTTTTCTAACTCCTCAACTCGGATTATTTTTCATTTTCAAACTCTGAGTCTTCTTGAGGACATTCATCACACTTTGCTCCTTCTGGAGCCACAAAAAAAATGTGCTACATCTTTTATCACACATGCTGTAATACTCCCCAAGACCTGTAAACAGACTTTGATGTGTTGGTGGAGTTCCCCTTTACGTGGTACAATCAATTCAGGATTTTTTTATGTAACGAGTGGGGTTTTTTTATATTGTTGTATTGGCACTTTTACTTAAGTAAAGGAAAGGAATACTTAATTCATTCTCAAAACAGGTAAACAGATGAGGATAGATAGGAAGGCAGGCGATGTCATAGGTGCTTACAGGCACGCAAACACGCACAGGAAGAGACATTTGCATGAAAAGACAGATTCTCAAACTTCCCCTCAAAACTGATGACCCACATCCTGTCATACCGACACAGAAACGGAGAAGTGAAAATCTGTGCATGTGCACATAAACTAGGTCAAACAAACGACAGCAAGGCAGCAAGACACGCAGGAAAATATACATGCTGACATGCTCAGACAGACAGACAGAATAGAGACAGCCTGTAGTAACAGCGAGCAGAGATATGTGTAGTTATCTGCTGCAGCAGAAACGCTCCAACTCAGTAAACATGTAACACCCATATAAACAGAGAGACCTCATTATGAGGTGAGAGCTGCTGTGGTGGAAAAAGTAAACCAGCTCAAATTCAGCCAGCTGTTATCGCCGTCTGTGAGGGTGTGTGACATAGTTATTGTACAGTGTGTGTGTGTATGTGTGTGACTGCTGCCTGTGAAAGAAGAGATTGTGAGAAAGGCAAACATGACATGACGTGCATGAATATTTATTGTCCACCTGTTTGATTTCAGGAAGAACCTCTGTATGTGCAAAACATGAGAACCACCACGTTCACACAAACAGCTCTGCGTAACAACCTGTTGTGTCACCACCAGTCATAACTAGGACGAGTCATCCGTCTGTCTGACAGGTAAAGGTGGAGGCATGCAGGTGAATGTTGTATAGCAACCAGAATATCTGGTTCCTGGATATTTCCTGTGTTTCACAATGCTTCAAACACAAACACAAACACACATCTCTCAGTACCTTAATGAGGAGGATCTTCTCATTGGTCTGCCTCTGGAAGAGTGTGGCCTCCTCTGTCTGCAGCTGAACCCGGTCCAGAGCGACAGACAGCTTATCCTGCAGCAGAAATAGACAATCACATGCTAAACATCATCACCAAGTGGTGTCGCTAAATGAAATTTCACCTAAAGTTCATTTGCTTGGTGGCTCTGCTCTGAAAAACAACATCGTCTCTAATGGGAGTCATGCGATGCCTTTCCTCAACTGACCGCTCTGACCCATAAACTCACACAAAATGGAAAATTCAACGCCAGTAAAACATGAGAGGCTTCTTGGAGAGTGTCCAAACAAACTGATGATGGTCAGCCGCAGGGTTAAAAGTGCAGGGGGAGTCATAAGAGCTCACACTGTTCTGCTGAATTCCTGTAAAACACCAAATACCCAGAGGCTGCCAGGGGCAAGCAGGGAGTCGGCCTTTTAAAAACAACTGCCACTTCCTCTGTGAAAACCCTGTTTGCTAATGCCACAGCAATGCTGTTCATTTTATAAACAAAATCCTAATTTGTTTATTTAACTTAACCCCTATTTAACCAGGGGAGTTACAGCAGAGACAAGATTTGGCATTGAAAAGAAAATTTGATATTGAAAAAGGAAACACTGACAATGAAAGGTTAAACAGACGCATTAAACATATTTTATTCTGATTTTTTTTTGGCACTCTGACGTGAGTCTTCTCCGTGTTACTATTTTTCAGTGTGAGGGTTTTTTTTTAAAATGATGACAGTTTTTTTGCCAAACTTTTTTTTTTCTGTTTCACTTTCTGTCACGTCTCAGCGTGGAAAAAACCGACATTGAAAAAATAATGACAACAATCAAAAGCTTGCCATTGAAAAACATCAGAATGCAAATATATATATTAAAAAATCACTTAAATGGCTGTTTTATTTTTAAGTGGATTATTTGTCAGCGACAATGTTTCCTTTTCCAATGCCAAGTTTTATTTTCAATGCCAAGACTTACTGTCACTGCTCTAGCTCCATAAATAGACTTGTGTTGATTTAACATTTAGGAATGTTTCTAAAACTTGAGCTCTCTCCAAGAACAAAGGGGAGGAGTGTCACATTGACATTAGGGAGAATGGCACTCCCTACAACTTTGGCTTTGAGTTTAGAAATCCATTATGCCATTGATTACATAATGAAGTCAAGACAGCCATCACAAACAACTTTATCTCATATAGAGGTCTGCGTAAACTTTGTTTTAAGATGATATGTTCCCATACTTTAAGCCTAAGAAGGTTTATCTGAAAGGACCCAGCCAGTAAGACAGTACCCTGTAGTTTTCAAAGGCCTCGTTAATGGGGATGACATTGTGGGTCTTGTGGTCCCGGGACATGCCGCACACCAGACAGATGGGCAGCTGATCGTCCTCACAGTACAGCTTCAGCTTCTCCTCATGCTCCTCGCACATATCCATCCACAGGCGCGGCCAGTGCCCGATGGACGAGGCCACGCTGCTCATGCTGGACCCGGGCTCCCGCTCCTCCGGCTCCTCCAGAGGACCTTCCGGGTCCCAGCCGCTCGTCCCCGCGGCTGTGTCCATGACCCGGGCTCTCCTCACACTGTCCACGACGTTGCACAGGAGCGAGTTGGGTCGCAGTTTGCGGCCGCACGACTTTCTACACTTGGGGCAACTCGACAACTCGTCCGCCTTGGCTTCCCAGCACTGGATGATGCACACCTGGCAGAAGTGGTGTCCGCACTCGAGGATCACCGGGTCACGGAACAGCTCCAGACACACCGGGCAGGTGAGCTCCGACTGAAGCTCCTCAATCGCGTTGGTGTCCGCCATTCTCTGCTGCGAACATAGTCCTTTAGGAAACGTCTGATGGCAACACAGTGAAAAGCAGACTGCTCCGTCCTTCACAGTGTCAGAGGGAGTGGTCTGAAGCTGCGGAACAGCAGAGCAGATGTTTTCACGGAAGAGTCTGGAGGCGTGCAGAGACAGGCTCCGTGCGCACTGGGAGCTGCTCCATTACAGGGCGTACGGTCTCTATTAGCCCACAGTCAAACTGCTTTTATTACAAAGAGGGAGCGTCAAGAAAAATCAGTCAAACGTTACATAGTTACGGTAATGATATTATCTCATATTTAATTACTGAGGAAATGAAGGTCAGCCTGTGTAAGAACTTCATAATGGATTTGATACATAAAGTTGTTTACCACTACTTTAGAGAACAATTATAAGCATTAAAGGGAGAGTTCACCCTAAAATCAATGTTCAACTTGATGAACTTTATTGTTTTATGTAGATATACACTCATCATGGATTTGGGACAGGGTTACCACTGCATTACATCACCTTGTCTTTTAACAAGCCTCAGTAAATGTTTGGGAAGTGTGGACACTAATCGTTGAAGTTTTGTGGTTTTGGAGGTGAAATTCTTTCCGATTCTTACTTGATACACAACTTCAGCCGCTCAAGAGTCTGAGGTCTCCTTTGCCGTATTTTGTGCTTCATAAGGCACCACACATTTTCAACAGAAGACAGGTCTGGAATGCAGGCAGGCCAGTCTAATATTTGCACTTTTTTACTGTGAAGCCACACTCTTGTAACAGACAGACAGCAGAATGTGGCTTATTGTTGCCTTGCTGGAACCAGCAGGGACGTCTCTGGAAAAAGACACAGTCTGGATGGCAGCATGTTGCTCCAAAACCTGTATGCACCTTTCAGCATCCATGGTGCCTTCACAGATGTGCAAGATACCTATGATGTGATGGGCACTAACGCACCCCCCATACCATCACCGGTGCAGGCTTTGAACTTTGAGCTGGGGCGTCCAGTGTACTAAAGGCTGTGTCCTTGCCTCAGCGATCATTTGCTGGGTGTCATCCCCTCTCTCTCCCTCTTTCACTCTTAGACTTCACACTGGTGACAATCTGGGTGGTTATTTGTAATAATGTGCCACCTGAGGGGTCAAAGGTCACAGGCACTCAATGTTGGTTTTCAGCCTTGCCCATTATTTGCATTGATTTCTCCACATTCTCTAGATTTTTTTTTCTATGATATAATGGATTGTAGACAGTAGTATCCGTGCATTCTTGCAGTTGTGCTTCAGGGAACGTTGGACGCAGTTTTTCACAAAGTGACCGTAATTGCATGTGAACAAATGAGCCTTTCAAACCCAATCATTTTACTTTAATGTTACCAATTAATCTGTATACTGATGTTTCAAACAGGTGTTTCTGAGCATTCCTTAACACACTTCCCAGTCTGTTGTTGCCCTTGTCCCAGCGTTTTTGGAACATGATGCAGGCATCAAGTTCATAATGAATGTGTATTTACAAAACACAATAAAGTTAAAGGTTAATTATCATTTTACCTAGCATCCCAACCTTTTTGTAATCAGGATTGAACCTGTTTTGTATTGTTTTCCTGAAAGTAAAGACAATAGTCACAGCTTAGATTGGGTTGCACAGGCTGTCCAGCGTCTCTCAGAGTCCTCCCATGTATGAGCACATGATTCATTTTCTTTGTCCCTATATGTTTGAAATCCCTACTGTATTTAAAACATGGTTCAAATTCAAAGGCCGGTTGCAATAGCAGTTTACCAAATGGTTTCTCAGGCATCACTAACTTAAAGCAGGTTGTACAAGCCAGTTCTTTACACAGATATTATAATCATTAATAGCTAAATATTTACCCATAACTACTTACTGTCATGCAGCTAACTGTTCCCTAGCTGACCCACTCACCCATTAGCTGTGGTGTACAAATTTATTTCCCCAGGTTAATGAGTCAAACACACACCCAACAGCTGCTGAGTCAGTCAACACAAAACAAAGAAGAAGAGAAACTAGCTGACACAGAGTAAGTCAGCAAGGGGAGGGATGTACGATTATTAGTGGGAGTGGTTGAAAACGGGGGAGGGTAATTTTATTTTTGTTGTGTTTGAGGGAGGGTCTTTTATTAGAATTTCTTTCTTACTCCATTCCAGTCTTCTGTTGCAATCAGGATTATATAAAAAAGAAATAGCAGGCAGCTTTTATGTGCACCATAAAGGTGTGTTTTACATGCAAACATCAATCCTGTCTTTGCATGAGAGGTTTATTTTTTCTTACCACTAAGAAAGATACCTAATGTCTGTTTTATGATGAACAGACAAACATCTGATGTCATACAGAATACAACATGAACTATGAGATTCAACCTCCCTCTCACTTTCCGTGTTGTCAGCACATCTTCTGTGTGTGGAAACTGAAACAATGGTAATTCCAGGCCATCTGCAGGTTACGACTCATCACCAGTGACAGTAAATGTTATTACTCACAGTTCAACTAGTTTCACTGACCTGACCAATAGGCTACAGCAGAGTGTCCTTGTCCGCCTGTTACCAAGTGTCATGTCTCTGTGTGCTCACTAGATGGCCTCAATAAACAAGTTACCTGCCACAGCTCAAAGATCAAATTAGAGTCACGCAGGGCTCCTTTTGTCCCTGGAGTTTCTGCTCTGGCAACAAATTAATGAGCAAATGTTCAGGCACTGTTCACAAATTAAAAGCCAAGGCAACACATTATGCTATGAACTGGTAAAACTTTATTTGGATAATACACCTAAAGACAGTTTAGTGAGTATTTGTAACGTTTCAACAGCTTATTAGTTGATTCAGCTGTTTTGCTTTGTCTTCAGATGTTTAACTATACAATATATGTGTAAACTCACTACATATTCCCATCATAATTTAGTTGAACTCGACCTATTCACTCGACCTATGTAGGACAGGTTGACTGAGTAATGCAAGTTCAGCTAAAATTACTGAGGATATGTAGGTATGTTCTTGAATTGTCACTGTATAGATAATCTGTTAAACAAATACAGAAGAAAGTTAAACTGTTGAATCTCAATTAATAAGTTGTAAAAATGTTACACTTACTCTATAAACTATCTGTAGGTGGACTAGCCAAGTAAAATGACAGCTATGAGCTAATAAATAAAATGTGTCCAGAAAATCATCATTAGTCCTGGCAAGGTTTATTAAAGGGAGCCAGATTTCTGATTTTCCACTGTAAGAGGAACTATTCAACTTTTGCAAATGGAAATAAATATATCATTTTTAAGTAGGGAAGATGAGGTGTTCAGGAGTCTTCCTTTCAAGTGAATATTTGATCTGAAAATGACAAAAAAAAAGTTTGTCTATGAGCTCAGACCATGATCTGATATGATATAAATAGTTTTTTTGTATTGATTATTTTGACACTAGTATTGATACTCTGAATAAGACTTAAAATCATAGTCTCAGCACTTTTGGTATAGTTTCACTCCACCCCTATGTACATCAAGATCACAAATATACCTTCCAGACTTTGTTTGTAGTCAGGCTCACCCATAGAAATGGCTGAGCCCCTGAAAAGATCCAGTAAAAGAGCCCTTCTAAAATCTGCTTTACTTATATCAGTGTATTTGCATACTCATTCTCATGCTGATGATCTGACCTCTCTCCTATAAGATCAGCAAATTTCTCATGCCCCACCTGCAGTGTATTTTTTTCTTGGCAATAGTTGTGTACAAAAAAAAAAAAAAACAGACTCATACCATTTTCAGGGGATGATTTTGAGTCTTAGGAGCATTTATAATGAAATAGGCTACACTTTATTAAAGCAACAATAAATGCATGTTTATTTGTGTTGTTTTAATAAATAATGGTGACTATTTTGAATATCTGAATAAAATGTGCTCATCAATATTGTTTATTTTTAGGATAACCATGATTATTGCTGGCCCTCACCCTATGGGCAGCCCTGTTTGCAGTGTTCATCACTCTAGTTTCCCCCATTTTTACATCATTTCTACAATTACAATACAATACAAATATAATTTTTGGACAAATTGGAGCAGAATGACTGAAACTGGGGATTTTCCCACAGACAGATCAAGCACATAACAAAATAAAGAAGGTAAAGACTTTTGGTAAAACAAGTTAAGAAATAATGGAAGTATTGTATGGAGCGGTAATGTTCCGTAAAATATTTCTGGTTCATTGAGGGAAGTTTTGATGACAGAAGAAACACAAGACCACACAGAAACTGGAGACAGAAAATGAAACTTGCTGACTTGCTCAGTGGAGTGTGTTGGTGAGGTGATATCAATCAGCACATTATTGCCAATAAACATCTGAGGATGCATTAAACAACTCCCAGAGGTAGTTCAGGGGGTATAAATGCAATGTGTGTTTGCATCTCAGTGCAATCCATACAGAGCTCTGCATCATGCAAGGTACTCATGGATTTTCCACACCTCAAGATGTTTCATTATTTTAGACAAAATGTGAGAAAGCTGGGGACAGACGCTCTGCAGGGAAATGCTGCAACACCTCAAGAGATCTGTAGTCCCTGCAGCTATAAAAATCTGGTCCTGGAGGGGACGTCTGCAAGACAACAACATCTACAACAGTGAGCATCCAGAAACTGCTCTGTCAGTTCCTGCAGCATTAACTAAGTAGGATGATATCTAACTAAGATATAAGATATTCTAATAAAAATCAAATAAGGTCAGCTGTGATATGATTGAAGACTTGAAACAAAATGGCCTCCACCTCAGCTGACTAATGAAAAAAGGATATGCAGACCCATTGTTTCCCAGAAGACAGCCCGAGTGCTGGTTAACAGGGGAAGTTTGATAGGGGTAGGGGGTGGGTTACTCTCATCCACAGGGTTCCTGCTGTCAGGGTATATAAGAGGAAACCTCGGTGACAGCCCTCAAACGCCTGTTCTCCAGACACTGAATGGACACAAAGGAACTATAGGTTTATCTAACTCTGGAGCTTTGTCTGAGAGGAAGTCTGTCAACGAAGTCTGTGTTCGCTGGCTGACATAAATACAGCCGACCTGCTGGCCTTTTGTGCAAGATGTCTCAGAGGAAGATGCTGCAATTCTCCACAGGGGCTCTGCTTCTTCTCCTCCCCTGGTTTGGTGGCCTCGTCCTCGGAGAGATCAGCAACGACTTCTCTCAGTGCCTTGATTTCTTCTATAATAGAACTCCACCAAGGGGCATCAGTGCAGCAGGATACCAGCCAATATGCCAGCGCTACAAAAACCAGTACCACTTTGCCAGCCTGTATCACCGTCAACAGCGTGCACCACTGTACTCTGCGTACGTACTCGGCCTTGCAAATGGAAGTCGACCCAGGAACACTTGGATGTACGAACCACAGGTAAGTAGAACAGTGTGTGGTGTACGAGAGAGAGACCACTAACTTTAAAGCTGGAATCTATTGAGCCTCACTGTGCTCAGTATAATGTGTTTAGATATGCTGACATTATACATGCAATTGCCAGATTATTATATTATATTTGTTATTATTTTGTCCAACCCATTTATATCAATGAGGGGAGGCTAAATAACAGAAACACCTCTCTGCATAATGCAACACAGGTCAACAGCACCAAAAACTACATCATCTAATTATCATAAAGTTTAACCAACTATTATTATAACCTTGATAAAAGTAGGGTTTATTGCAGGGGTGCTGTGTGTTATATCTGTACCTTATAAACTGAGTGTACACCCGTGGCATAATGTAGTTACAATGGGCACCTGTGCACGCTATTGTGTGCATATCATCTCGTCACATGATCAAACAGAGGCATGACACTGGACAACATCAACACATGTTTTAGAGCAACTGCCATTTCATATCTATGTATGACAAAAAATACTAAAGAAACTGTGACATTATTAATTTAATTTAATAATCTTAATAGTTTATTTATAGTTTATGTAGAGTAAGCATATATTTTTTTATAGATGCTACTTACTATTTTACCATAAAAATAAATAAATAAATAAAAATACAACAAGAGTGACGATGGGTTTTCCTATTTTGAGGGCACCATTTTAATTCAATGAGAGTTCATCTTTTAACACAAGCATATTTCCAAGGTGACAGTTTCTCATAAGGGCCAATTCTCCACCCAACACGTTACTGGTGGATCCACTCTCTCTCTGTGGGCCCCCACACCTCACGGGCCCCAGTGCAAGCACACCACCTGCAGTGTCTATGTTTACACCCCTATTGTACACTAATGATATAGATTATCAGGAAGAAATAGTTCTGACAATGCCAGCAAAGCAAAGCTCATTTTTGGTTATGGTTTTTCTACAACAGAGCATCATTTCTTTTGTTCAGAGAATTACTGTAGAGTTAAGTCTGTATAAGTAGCTCAGAGTAACTCAGAAGTCACCAAGTGGTCAAATACAGCCACTTTGTCAGTGCACCTCGGCGTCAGACACACAAACAAAGAGGCGCACTTTGCTGCAGTATGATTCGCAGTTTGTAAGGGCAACTAAAGAGCAAGGTAGATATGTCAAACAAACTCCACACTTCTACAGGAGCCCGCTGTTTGCTCCCTGTGTGAATTTAGCCCAAACCATGACATTTTTGTCTTAACCTAACCACATGCTTTGTTGCCCAAATTGAAGGAAATCAACCTGAAAATGAAGTATTTTGCCTTTACGCTGACTGTGACCGTCCTAAACAGACGCAGGAGAGTACCTGTCATGTCACATTTACACATGTGTATATCCACTGACAAAGAGGCAGTAGTTTATAGGTTGGGATGAGAATGTGTTGTTAATGCAAGTATCACTGCGATCAATGTGTGATTGAAGAAATAGTAACGCCTGCACATTCACTCCATGCCACAGTTTAATAAAGACAATAATTTGATCCTACTGGGATCCAAGGTCATTCTGACCTAACAAAGTTCTAAGCAGGATTGAGGCTTGTCCTTTTAAACTTTTGTGGTGTGAGTAAGTATGCAGGTTTTACTTACATTAACTACATTCACACTGTTTTCTAATAGCCTTGCATCTGTGTGAGGTGTGTATAACTACTCTGCTCCAGCCTGTAATAAGATTCTTACCATTTCCCTTAGCAGAAGTATCTCAAAGCCTATCACAAAGTGTAAATTCAAAAATGCTGTCACACATTTTTTTTTTCCACGAGTGAGATAACTAAGAAAGGAAGGCAGAAATTCCATGAGTTCTGTTTACATTTTTAACCTTAATAAGTCACACCCAAGTGCACAGACTCACATTACTGTTCAACTCAAGCAGTTACGGGAACAAAAAGCAGCAAAATGCTCATTTGTAGCTTCTAAATGGTGACATGTCCTTCTCTGTCTTTGTCGCTAAGTTGGCGTTTTCCCGTGCCAGCTCAGAGATGCAACACTTCCCATACCCCGTGGACCAGAATGTGATTGAGAGCCAGGCGGTGCTTGACGACTACAAGAACTCCACCTTCACCAAGGGCCATCTCAACCCCAGCATGCACCAGAAGACAAAAGAGGACCGAAAGGCCACCTTCACCCTGACAAACATTGTCCCTCAGCAGAAAGGCTCCAACTCTGGCCCCTGGAACGTTTTAGAGTGTGGAGTCTTGAGAAAATTCAAGGCCTTCTGCAACGGGTCCATGTATGTGATCACTGGAGCCATGCCTTATGAGTCTGAACCCCGCTGGATCAATAACAGGGTGTCTGTTCCTGAGTACATGTGGTCTGCCTACTGCTGCCCATCCTACAGCTCTGACCTTCCTGAGTCTGAGAAGCCCTTTTTCCCCACATATGCTGCAGTGGGAAGAAATGACCGCAACAGTGGAGAGGAGATTGTGCCGGTTGATGTCAAGGCGAAGGCCTCGGTGAGGGGCTATGATGTGAGGCGGATGCCTTTAGAGACTCTGGAGGACATCCTGGCACAAAGGCTGGCCATGCCCATCAGTCTGTTTCAGGGGCGGTGTCAGTAGCACAGGCGAAAATCTGAAGTTCCCTGAAATCAAATATTAACTGCAATGGGTGTGCACTCAGTAATCACCATGTACAGCACATCTTTTCATGTTTAATTACTTAATGAGTGTGTGATTAACCAGGACACAGTTACTTTGCTGAAATACTTTTTTTGATGATTAGAGTTGTGTGAAATGAATATTTTTTCCTTCTTGTTCGTGTCATCTCGTAACGTGATTTTACTAATAAAACAAAACGGAAATGGGTGAAGACTAGAGTCTCCTTAAGGAAAAAATGGTGTTAATTTAATTGTAAATAAATACTAACTTTGTTCACACAAACGCAAACACCTCCAAATATTGGTTTAACATTTCACATTTTGTCCTCTGCGTACATATAGTCATGCAGAACGTGAACAGCAGAAGGCAGTGCAGGACCTAGCACATTCGACACCCTAGCAAGCTTCCCCCTGGTGTGTTGAGTGTGTCTTTGTCTGTTTTTTTCATTGGTTAATTACACCTGTACCTTAACAACTAGCCTGCCTTGTATGGCTGGATGAACCTGCTGGGGAGCTCGAGGCAGAGCGAATGAATAGGCACCTATTTCTCCCTGCCAGTTTATCCCTCTGCCTGTGCGATGTAAACTTTTTCTGTGCTGGAAAACTACGTGGCTCCAGGTTGGCAGTGTAATTTAAATAAATACATTCAGGAAGTAACAAGTAAATAACAGTTTAGATTAGCATACCCCAGTTAGCCTAGCTCTGTCAAACGGTATCAAATCTGCCTACCAATGTCTTTAAAGCTAATTTATTAGCATGTTAGCCTAGAATTAGCTTTTAATCTGGACAGATTTCAGTTTGTAAAAATGTAGCAGAGACCTCCTGGTGTCTCCGTTGATGGCCTGTTGACCTCACGATGACAACAAGTCTCCACAAAGTTGCAGGCCAAAAAATAGTGCACATAAAACCACGAGTTGTTGTTTTTACACTTCTGCTTTTGTACAGAGCCATGCTGGTTGTTTCCCTCTGTTTCCAGTCTTTATGTTAAACTAACCAGCTGCTGTGTTTAGTTTGAGCTTTATGATGATTTGGTGGCTGTTGGGTTTTGATCAGAAGAACAATTTGGTGTCTTTTTAGATGTTTTTGTAGCAATTTCGGTTTTGTTAATACAGTTTTGGTGGACAGTTGTGATGAGCACTTCACAGGTACTAATTTGATTGATTGAAGATTCTGATACACACATAAACTTACCATAATTCCTCACTCTCCTTTGTTCCCTGCAAAAATCAAATATGCAATTAGAGGCGGGTACATTCTTCACAGCCATATCAATTATAAAATGTCCCATTGATTTATCCTGTGCACAAAATGGGAGTATTTATTTTCCTCTACTGTTCTGCTGGTAAGATGGATGGCAGCAGTGGTGTAGTAGAGGTCAGTGTTGGGGCTTACATAGTTTGTGTAACTCCTGTAGTTACATGTAATTAATTTACAAAATACAGGTAACTGTAATCAGTTACACTTAGAGAAAATATATGTCATTAAGTTACATCCATTCCATCCATCCATTTTCATCTGCTTATCCAAAGCCGGGGGGGGGGGGGGGGGGGGGCAAGCAAAGCACCCCAGACGTCCCTCTCCCTAGCAACACTTTCCAGCTCCTCCTGGGGCACCCCAAGGCGTTCCCAGGCCAGATGAGATATGTAATTCCTCCAACCTGTCCTGGGTCTGCCCTGCAGCCTCCTACCAGTAGGATGTGCCTGAAACACCTCTGATGGGAGGTGCCCAGGAGGCATCCTGATCAGATGCCTGAACCACCTCAACTGACCCCTTTGGAGGTGAAGGAGCAAAAGCTCTACTCTGAGCTCCCTCCGGATGTCCGAGCTCCTCACCCTATCTCTAAGGCTGAGCCCAGCCGTCCCACGAAGGAAACTCATTTTGGCCTCTTGTATCTGCGATCTCATTCTTGCGTCCACTACCCAGAGCTCATGACCATAGGTGAGGGCTGGGACGTAGACGGACCAATAAATCAAAAGCTTCACCTTCCTTCCACCTTCCTTTCAGTAAAAAAAAGTTATGCAGAATATAACATTAATTCTTTTGATTTGAAAAAGTTATCAAAATGATTATATTACTTATTACATGTTTAACAGGGTAACTAGTCATCTGTAACACTGAGGTCAGTGCAGCCATTTTGTGATGAGCAGGGAGTTAAAATTAAAGAAATCTTGTGTGAACCAGCAACTGTAAACCATTTGTCTCTTATATTGGCTTCTTGTTCTCATCTTTATTTATGTATTTACATACACTGGTATTAACTTCAGTGTGACATCCCTGAAGCAAGCGAGGAAGTGGGTGGGGGAGTGTGACATTGGTCATGTGGTGGTTTGAGGGCTGATACTGACAGTGTCCCACCAACCTCAGAGGCTTTTTAACTGAAGAGCTGTAAGGAGGTTTCTGGTCTGTATTTGGGCTACTCTGCAACTAAATACATCTTGCTACTCAGCTTGGAAGAAGAGACCGTGGTGAGTTTGGGTTTGAGAAGGTATCAGGAGCGAAGTGTGTGTTCACTGTGAGCTAATAAGCATCTTTCTCCAGCACAGGTACGGTGGTTTCTGCTCTGTAGTGCAGGATGTCTCAACGGGAGATGCTGCAGTTCTCAGCAGGAGCTGTGTTTCTGCTCCTTTCCTGTTTTGGTGACGTGGTCTTTGGAGAGATCAGCGAGGACTTCTCCAATTGCCTCAAATTCTTTTATAAAGAAACTCCTCCAACAGGCATCAATGCAGCAGGATACCAGCCAATATGCCAGCGCTACAAAAACCAGTATCGCTTTGCCAGTTTGTATCACCGTCAGCATCGTGTACCTTTGTACTCTGCGTACATACTCAGTCCTGCAGATGGCAAACGTCCCACTACACCTTGGAAGTATGAACCACAGGTAAGAATAAAAACACTGTGTGGGTACTATTTGTATTTGCATAATGCAATAATAGAAAAATAATGAGCAGAGGACTTTTTGTTGAGATGGAGATTCTATAACACTTTCACTGCAAATTAATTCACATTTTTCTTTTGAATTGTTTTAGAGTTAAGTTTGTCTACATAAATCAGACAGGGTAGAATAAAAAAACACTGCATTTGCTTGTAGATGTAATGGGAATTTATTCTGGGTTTGTAAGACAAAGATGGTAACTGTGAGAAAGAGCACTAACACTTCCCATTAAGTACTCAAAGTGTCATTGTGGTCAATGTGTGACTTGCACATATGCACTGTTTACCATTACCATCAAGGGGAAGCAGCCTCTCTCAAGAGAAATGCTTGTGTTATCTTTGTACGAGGAAATAAAGTAGCATGTAAGAGCCACAGTGACTATGTTTACATTTAGAAAATATTCCACTTTTTGCCGTTATTCCAAAAAATACAATATTCCTAATGTTACTATTTAGCTGTTTACAAAGCCAATGAAAACATTGCCTTATTATGTTGTATATCACTTCAAAATATGGCATATTGAAATGGCTGCAATTATTTTTCTTCTCTGCATTGATATAGGGTTTTCCTCTAAGTTTTCCACCGGTGGCGGACTTGTTCATCCATGCAAACAAAGCCTCCTCAACAAGTTCTCACCCAAACTTGTCAAATACCGCCACTTTGTCAATGGACAGACACATTTAAATTTGACATGACACTGCATCAGTTTTGAACATTCACAGATAGTGTGTCAGTTTATGCTTCATACACGCACTGTATCTTTTCTTTCTATACCTCCATTTTCACAAGAAATGTACAGTGTCTGCTGTTTACCTCCCTTCAATATAATAGAGTCAAGCAGAGAGCCTTTTTTTTTTTTTGATATCCGGACAGAATGCCACTACATAGCGTTTTGTTTTTATTTTATTTACCAGTACAGAAGTACAAGAACACACACATGCTGACTAAATTCAGCACAATCTAATACAGTGTCTAAAAAGTGGTATTTCCCTTTTTCTGTGTCTTTAAGCTGGCGTCTCACAAAGCCAGCCCAGAAATGCAACCTTTCCCACTTCCAAATCAAATCAGGGTGGATGTGAAGAAGAGCCAGGCTGTGCTTGGGGACTACACAGACTCTAGCTACACCAAGGGCCATCTCAATCCTAGCATGCACCAGAAGACAACTGAAGACCGTGAGGCCACCTTCACCCTGACAAACATTGTCCCTCAGCAGAAAGGCTCCAATGGAGGCACCTGGCAGTCACTGGAAGTGCATGTGTTAAAAGAAATCAAGGCTTTCTGCAAGGGGTCGATGTATGTGATCACTGGGGTCATGCCTTATAAGTCTGGAGTGCACCGTATAAAGAAAAGGGTGTCTGTTCCAGAGTACATGTGGTCTGCCTACTGCTGCCCAGTCTACAAATCTGATCTTCCTGAGTCTAAGAAGCCCTTTTTCCCCACATATGCTGCAGTGGGAAGAAATGACCCCAACAGTGGAGACGAGATTGTGCCAGTGAATCGCAAAGCAGATGCTACAGTGCGAGGCTATGATGTGAAGCCAATGTCCTTAGAGACCCTTGAGGGCATTTTGCAAACAAGGCTGAAAATGCCAATCAGTCTGTTTAAAGGGCACTGTAAGGCTACGAGATATTCAACTAGACGTGCTCGACGCGGCTACACAAAAAACAGCAAATTGCTTTGAAATCAGACGCTGGGTGAGGCGTTACAAAAATTCAAGGCCTTCCACAAAGGGTCCATGTATGTGACGCCCCCCCCTGCCAAAAAAAAGCATTTAAAAAAACTTGACAACATTGTCTCTAAAGTATTTCTGATTCTGATTCAGGAAGGAGACATTGCTGTTGAGTTACTGAGATGTATTTTCTTGTCGCGATCAGCTTCACAAGCCATGAGCATCTAGTTCAGTTATATTTGAGAAAACAGACATCTGTGGGGCTGCTATCCCCAACACTTTGCAACACACACAAACAAAACAACCTAAAAAAGTAAATAGAAGAAAATTTTGTATTTTTTTAATTTTGGGGTGAAATGTCCCTTTAAAGTGACTCCCTCACGCTTTAGTTACTGAATAAGTGTTTAATTATGATGTTGTCTTGTCTCATGATGGCTGGAAATTAATATTTCTGATGAATATGATCTTCGAAATTTGAAATTTTTTCCCTCTTTTTTCAATATCATCTTGTAACATGTTCACCAACCCTGTGATTTTCCAATAAAACAACACTGAAATGGTTAACGAGCCTTCTGATGAATTGAAATATTTATTTCTTAATATGACCAAAACACAAACATACAAAATACCAAGCTGTCAATTATATTGTAACAGCAAAAAACAAGGGCATCGGCTGCAACATGAGTGACTTATTGATAAAAAGACAAAAAAAGTACAATTTATTGATCGTCATAAATAAGTACAAGCTTTGTACATACAAATGAGAACACCTCAAATTAATATGGCTGAAGAACATCTGAGATTGATTTTATTTCTCCCCCTATAGAGAAACACCACGTACAACTGACTTCCTGTCAGCGTTGGACATTTACCTTCTTTATTTTTATTTAACAAAAATCTTTCCCACATGTACCTGTTTCTTCATCTTAATTAACTTCTTCATCCTGTCAAAGCATATCAGAAAGGCAACTCCAAAGTCACTGAGAATAAATTTAGCATCCTCCGCTCACATTCATCACCTGAATTCTACCACATTCAATAAAAACCTGCTTTTTCTTTCCAGTTCGATCAGAGGTTTGAAGAAGAGGCTCTAAAAACACTGGTGGTTTTTCAGTTGCTCCACATCACTGAAGTCACTTCCACAGTTGGAGCACTGGAGTGTCGCCTTTTCACTGTTGTGTATGAGTTGGTGTCTCTTTAAGTACTCCACGCGACTGAAACGCTTTCCGCACGCTTCGCACCCGTATGGGCGTTCGCCTGTGTGAATCCGCTGGTGCCGCTCCAAATTGCCTAGACGGCTGAAGCTGCGTCCGCACTGAGGGCACCGGTGCGGCCTCTCGCCTGTGTGCACCAAGTGATGCCGTTCCAGTGAGCGTGAGTGCGTGAAGCGTTTCCCGCAGATCTCACAGCAGTGCGGCCGTTCGGCGGCACAGGCGCACTCGTGGTTCTTAAGAGCCCAGGCGTGGCTGAACGTGTTGCCGCAGTGGGCACAAGGGAAAAGACCATCCTCCCCGCTGCCCTGTAAATGAGAGCCTCCAAGTGGACAGGGGTGCTCCTCCAGCTCAGCCTCTGAGGTGAAGCCTCCTCCACACTGTGGGCAGAAGTGAAGCAGGTCCCCCCCACCCTCCTCTTCCCCTCCACTCTCCCCAACACTCCCCGGAGCAGACAGGTGAGGCAAGTGCTCCGACTCTCCCTGCTCCACCACATCCTCTCCAGTCATGACCGCAGCTGAGTCGGCCTCCCTCAGCTTCTTCGACCAGCCTAACCTCAGCTCCACTCCGGCCCTCACTGCCTCCTTCAACCTGCCCTGCCCTATCTGCTCCTCTCTCTGCAGGGTGGGTGGCTCCAGCTCTTCGTCCTGCTCCATTCCATCAAGACCAATGTACTTGGGCGCCAGGCTGCTCTCGCTGTCCCGCACCACTACTGAGCCAGGACTGACAGGATGATGGGGCGCCGTCATAGCAGCCTTTTCACGGCCTCTCTCAGCCCTCAGTGCCGACTCCAGACCCCTCAGCTCATCCATGGTCATGCCCCCCTGCGATGGCTCGGCTGAACTCACCTCCCAGTCCTCGTCCTCTCTATCTCCTGAATGAAGGGTTGGGGGACGATCTGACAAATCTCCTGAGCAGAGACAAACAGAGGAGGAGGAATGTAATCATTTCCACTTTCTTTCAAACTATTGGTCTCCGAACACTAACTTCCCCTCCTTCAATCAGTGTGTCCTGGGCTCATTACCTTCGCTTTGGGCTCTAGAGCCAGTGTGGAAGTTCTGGTTGGGCGGGTCCATCTTCAAAGCCTCCTTGATTAGCCGGAGAGAGGCAGGTTGATAACCCTCTGTCTGTGCAAACTGCATTGGGAACAAGAGAGAATATAGTAACATCAGTGAGTACCTCCAACCAGGTAGTATATGAAATGTACTGCTTAATCTGTCATGTTTACAACGCAATTGGGAATAGTTTCAAACTTGACAGCACAAACACTCTAAGGGCATGTGTCCACACAGTTTTTTCTGAACCCAATCATTTTTTCTAATTGTTCCCAATGAGAAGAGAGTGTACGCAGCCCCTCCAGGTGCTGCACCCAGCGTCTTTTTTCAGAGCAATTTGCCTTTTTTCTGCAGCCGCTCCGAGCACTTCTAGTTGAAAATCTCTTAACTTTTCAGAAAGGCGCCTGTGTCGTCACTGTTGCTCCTTTTCCAGGGCTCGTCTCCCTGGTAACCAAAACAGAGGAGGAGCTTGTTCTGGCTGTGTTGAGCTATATGATATGTCGGACAAAAACTGTCATATCAGAGACAGAAAAGCTCAGTGATTCAGTGATTTCTGACCTGATCTGTGTTAACACAGCGTCATCAAAAGGTGCTTTTTAAACATTAAGCTGTGGGATAAAGCGCTCCACAGCACCCTGCAGCTGCTTTTAAGTATGAGGACACACACCCTAAATGGGTCCTATTTAGATTTTTTAATATATATTATGTCGAACATGTAAGACAAGAAAAGATAAAAACAAAATAAAATCATCTGTACTGCCTGTTGGAATGTGATGCTGTGTGTGTAAGTGACATCAGCTGACAGGAAGTAAACATGGACCCAAGCTGTTGCCTAGCAATGCAATTCCGGTGAAAAGGTCTATAAAGCTATATGATTGGTGATATTTATGTAAAGCCGTTTTTATCAGCCATCAAAGACACATTGTAATGACTTCACAGGAAGGCTAATAACACATTCTGCATGATCTGAATATTCAAATGCAGAAGACAAGTGAAGAGCGGATCTGTGCTCTGCCACTTGGTCATGTGGTGAAATAGCAAACAGCTTTTCACCTCTTCCAGTAGTATTTCCACCTAAAAGCTTGCCACACTTGAGATGTGGAGAGCCCTCCTCAACGGGCTCCTCTGGAAGCTAAATATCAAATCAATAGCGCTCCCTTCATCCACCACATCTCTGCAGTGATTTGATGGCCAAAAAAACACAGGCACAACTCTCTCTGTATTATCTCTCTTTATAGTGTCTACGTTCTTTTTCGTTCAATGTGAAGCTGCTGAGCAGTGCAGAGAAGCTGTGCCACTTTCTCCTCCTACTCCTCCTCCTCTGAGAAAGCCCGTCTCCCTCACCTCCTCTTTGATGTTGGCCGTCTCCTCCCCCTCACCGCTGAGGCTGCCCTCCCCTTCCTCGTCCTCCACCATCCCTCCCTCATCCTCTTCATCCCCCGGGAACTGGATGAGGTACATCTCCCTGGCCTCCTTCCCCCCTCTTCCTCCTGCTCCTGCTACCATCCCCACAGCTCCTGCACTTCCTCCTCCTCCTCCTCCTCCTCCACCACCACCGCTGCCGCCACCTCCACCTCCACCTTCCTCCCACACACCTCCAGGCCAGCCTTTGCCATAGGCTGCTGCTGGGCCCTTCTTTGACTTGCCTCCTGTGGAGAAGAGAGGAAGACGAAGGAAAGGTGGGAGGGAGGTGAGAGAGGAAGGAGAAAGTGAGGAGGGAGGGCATGGGGAGACAGGAAGGAGAGAGAATGAAATATGAGGGGGAGAGAGATAAGTGGGAGGAGATGATTGGAAGGCCAGGAGAGAGAGATGAAGGAGAGAAGAGGGTGGAGAAGTGGGAGATGAGGAGGAGGAGGAGGAGGAGGGGTTGGAGAGACAGAGAGGAACAGGAGCAGAGAGGAGGTTTTGGGGGAAGGGAGAGAGGAAAGGGAGCAGGGGGAGGAAGTGAGCATGATGAACGAGTACGGAGAGAGGGGGCGTAGAAGGACAGACAAGAGAGCGGGAAGGAGAGAGAAACACGTGAAAGGGAGGAGAAAAGCAAGAGCGGCAGAGACGAGAGGGAGAAGTGGAGTTGGCGGGGGCCAAGGGGGAGAGGAGGAGGAGGAGGAGGAAGAGGAGAGGGAGGACATGTTGAAGGAGAAAGAGGAGGGGTGAGGATGAGAAGGTGAAAAGAGGAGAGAGAGAGACGGCAGAGAGAGGAGAAGTGGAAGTGGAGAGGGAGTATGTAATTATGGTGGCGGTGGAGAGGAGCGGGAGAGGAGTGGAGTGGAGGAGGAGGAGGTGGGAGAGGGAGGGAGGGAGGGGGAGTGTGTGTGTATGTGTGTGTGTGCAACGTGATGAAGGAGAGAGCAGAGCAGGAGGAGGTGGGGGCAGGGAGAGAGGAAGGAGGCGAGGGCGTGAAGGAGAGAGGAGCGGGAAGGGGAGGAGGAAGAGTTGGAGAGAGACAGAGAGAAGTGAAGGAGGTGGGGGGAGGGAGAGGAGCAAGGCAGGAAGGGAGGGAGGCAGAGAGTGTGCAGAAGCACAGAGGAGTGGGAGGGACAGAATGCAGCGGAGAGAGAGAGAGAGAGGAGAGGGGGAGGTGAAGGACAGAGGGAGCGAACATGAAGAGGAGGCGGAGGAGGAAGGGAGGAGGGAGAGAGGAAGGAGGGAGGGAGAGATCAGCTCTTGCCAGATGGTTTCCAACAAAACAAGTGCGTCTTCACATAAGCCCTGACTGCACAGCAAGAACCCTGTTTCTCACATTAAGACACACAATCACACTGAAGATGTTTTAGCCAGGTGGCATTTAGATGTACATACATGACACTGAAGGTGATGCAAGCCTCCTTGTTGGGGAGGAAAAGCCATCCTCGAGCAATACTTACGGGCCACCTCAACTTTTCGTTTCTGCCGCCCTCCACCTCCTTCCTCCGCCGCCGCCAGTCCGGCGTTGCGGCGGTTGGCAGCCCAGCCCATCCCGTACTTGCGCTCGGTTCTCAGCTTGTTCTCGGTGAGCTTCAGCCGCTGTTTGAGCGCCTCGTTCTCCTTCCTGTTGAGGGACAGCTCCACCAGGTAGTCGTTCACCATATCCTGGAAGAGTTTGGTGATCTCGCACACCGAGGCTCGGATCAGACTGTCCATGACAGCCGTCAGATGCGTCTCAAACGTGGACACCGATTCCTCCATCATCTTGGCCACAGGTCCGGACCTGATGGTGAATCAACAACAGTTTGTGTTGACAAGCCAGCATGTCATCACCATTAGGTCCCACTGAGAAAGTTTCACAATGTCTAATCTAATACACAGCCATAGACACTTTATATATACAGTATTATCCATATCGTCAGTGTCAGCTATGGACATTAACTTTATTGGTTAGCTAGCAGCTACTGTTTATAATATAGAAAGTGCGACCGTTAATACACACATCCACCTCTGTAAAGACAATAATGCAGCTCTATTCAAATTATTCAACACCTAATACACAGCCTGCGTCAGGTTAGCTTGTTAGTAAACTTGTAATGTAACCGGACACACAATAATGTTGAGTGGAAGAGGAGCAGCAACCTCTCCTTCTGGAAAGTGATCGTGTTAGCAGCCTGGCTAATTTAGCTCTGTATACGCACCGTTTCTTGGATGAAATCCGGAGCGGTAGCTTGGACGTGAAACGGCGACAGACGGTGTGATTTCACGGATCGCAGATAGACTCGCTCGATGATCATACGCACACAGACACGGTGACAAAGGAAAGCACCATCCAACTTCTGCCCTCTCTCTCCCAGCCACTGCTTTCTCTCTCGCCTCCTCCTTCGGCACTGCTTAATGATGCTTGAGAACACTGCGCATGCCCAGTACCGTAATTACCCTACACTCAAGAACAGCCGCACCCTGGAAAAGCAAATATGCACCCCAGATTTCTGACTTTACTTTGTCCTTAATGTGGCGTTAATATTTGTGAGTACGTGTGAAGAAAATAAAGAAATAATGCAACAAAAACTCTTAGCTTCCACTCGGCTGCCGTTTTGTTTAGCGTGTGTCAACAGAAGTGTCTTCCAGGACAGATGGGGGCGCTGTGGTGGATTTTCACATGACTGCACACTCAACGAAAGAGGTGAAGAAGTCTTATCTTCCGTGTGTGGGCAGAGTCACAGCGTCCGAAGCTTTGAGAGGCACCGTGTGTTTTACAGAGGGAGCAAGACAACTCTAAAAAGGAGTAATCATGCCGATGTTTGTTGTGAGCACCAACGTGGCCAAAAGTGATGTACCGACGGCTCTGTTGTCCGAGGCCACGGAGGAGCTGGCCAAAGCGATGGGCAAACCTGCACAGGTATGTAGGCCAGGGGCGCATTTACTCCTGCAGACCCTCTGCTAACCTGGTGTTCACAAATAGCCCCTTTTACACCAACATTCCTGGGAATGTTGGTGGAAAAGGGGCTAATAACTAACACTTTAATTTTCCCTATATCAATCAGCTTGATAGGTTTAACTTCTGTATTGAGTGCAATGCGACCAACACCTGACATTTCCATTTAACTGCAGCTAAAAGTAGAGATCACATGAAACTCTGCAGAATGAATAAGGCGAGCTTCTTGTGCAACTGTGCAAACATAATCTTGACTGTATTTGTAAAGTTAGTTGATGATTGATCGGCTGCGTCAGTTCACCAAACCACAGTTTAATATTAAATCTTTTAACATGTCATGCAAACTGTACTGGATACTACTCAGACCAACATCCTTCCAGAAAGTTTCAAATATAAAATACTGTGTCACCAAAATTTTAAGTTTGTGTTAGTGATCTTTGTCACCTGATCACATTATAGGCCATGGTTTAACAGGTTTAATTAGCAAGGTGTTCACAACAAACTGAACTGGACTGCGCACCTTCAAATATTTATTTTAATATTTATATTTAGCCAAGTGTAGCTGCCACCGAGGGCATTTTCTGGGAAATAAGTTAAAATATGTGATAGGGATTCTGTATTTCTCCACCAGAATAATATCAAAGAACATTTAGGTCATTATGTAAGGAAAACATTATGAGGCAAAGAGTCAAATGAATTAATTTCACAGGTATTTTGATGACTTGTTTGAAACATCTATAGCGGTTGGTTGCAGTGGGGGAATTTGGATTCGTGACTTTACTATTTGATAAAAATCCACACTACCACATTCAAATCATTGAATATTTAATATGTCTGCCTTTATGATGCTGCAACTAAAGTGTCACATTTTGTGTCTCTGTCTCGCCAGTACATTGCTGTGCATATTAACGCTGACCAAATGATGCTGTTTGGAGGAAAGGGAGACCCCTGCGCTCTCTGCTCCCTCCACAGTATTGGCAAGATCAGCGGTGCTCACAACAAGCAATACTCCAATCTCCTGTGTGGACTGCTCAACAAACACCTGGGCATCTCTCCTGACAGGTAGCAAACAAACACAGCATCCAGATCAGTACATTTATTGGCCATGCTTTAACTGGTTTGACTAGCAAGATATAAGTATAACACCATTAGTATATAATGAGTATATGATGGATCTCTTAACACGCTGTGAGCCCGAATGTGCCCTGAGATCGTCTAGTCAGCTACTTCTTGCTGTTTCCAGGACAAATTTCATAACTTGAGGGGATCGGGCTTTTGCTGTCAGGGCTCCCAAACTCTGGAATGCACTTCCTGTTGAGATGTGATCATCTACATTTGTATCCACTTTTATAAAACATTTATAAACACATTTGTTTTAGGATGGCTGGATGTTAAATGTCTGTATATGAGTATATGTGTTTTGGGCATATGTTCTAAAGCTTGTGCACAGCTTGTGTATATGAGTACATTTATGTGCGTGCCTATTTGTGTGGATGCATGTACATATTTGTACACAGTTATGTATATCTATTTGTTTTTACACTTTGTTTTATCACGTTACTATTTGCAGATATCTCATTGTCTGTACTCTTGCTTAATTTAACTGTTTTTATTGTCGTGTGAAGCACTTTGTACCATCTGTTTTGAAAAGTGCTATATAAATAAATTGTTGTATTATTATAATTGCACATAATTTGATGAGTAAAGATGCAGAATTAAATAGCCCTGTATCTCACATACCATGCTCCAGTCTCATTAACCTATTTCTCTTTGTGTCTATTTCAGGATTTACATTAACTTTGTGGACATGGATGCAGCCAATGTGGGCTGGAACAACACCACCTTCAGCTGAAATGAAAGTCAACACCCTGAAAGAGAAGATCATTCCAGTATATGTAATATTTTCCTGCATGTGGGAGCATAGTTATAGCTGACAAAAAAAAATACGGTAAAAATACCTGGTAATTCAACGGCCATTATACTGTATGACTCTTAAAAGCACTGAACCCTTTAGCTTTGCACTTATCTTTTTTCCATAAAAATGCAATAAAGCAAACCCTGCAAATCATAAATGAAGCCCTGTTTCCTTGATTGTATAGCCTGACAAAGACATGTTACATTTTACAAGCTACATTTTATTTATTTATTTTATTAGATGCAATCCTGAAAAAAACAGTGAAATACAACAGACCTTTCCACTGCAGACAAGTTGTTTAAATATGCAGATGACATGGACTTAGTTAATCTTTTACAGAAATCAGACCCATCAGGTGAAGTTGCCTACCTGGCTCACACTAAGGCCATTCAAACATGGTGTCACAACATCTTGAAGCTATGGAGAACTTAATGTCTTGGTATGGCTCTGGACTCCCACGTGAGCTTCTCTGGAAATACTGTATATTTTCAAGAGATGCTCGTAACTACTATCTTCTTAGCAAACTCAGTGGCCTTGTTGTTTGTCAGCAGATTTTAGAATTGGTGTACAAAACTATGGTTGAGAGTGTTTTAACTTTTCACCTCCCTACTTGGTACGGTCATCTTAACTGTACAGTCAAGAATACTCAAGGATTGTGGCAAGTAAAATAGTTGGCAAGCCTCAAAAGCCCTTGACCCAACTCTTTACAGAAAGGACGAGGAAGAAAGCAAGGAGTACCTTGGCAGAAAGCTTCCATCCTCTCTTGAGCCAGTTTGAGCTCTTGAGCTCCAGGAGGCGCTATTGAGTCCCTCTGGCACCTAAAAATGTATTTTAGAAGTCCTTCATCCCAAGTGCCATCAGTATCTTTAAGTCAACAAAGTGACAGATGAGCTGATTTCATGTGTCAAGTGTTTTGTAATAACTTTGTATGTTTGTTTTACCAACTATTTGTCTGCCTTTTACAGTGTTGTCTTTTGTGTCTGATGAGCCAAAGACAAATTTCCACCCCTGGTGGACAACACAGATATATTCCATTCTACTCTAAAGCACAACACCAGGACCCTGAAACTGAAACAGCTGCATGGAATTCAGTCATCCTTTATTTCATTATTTTCAGCTGTGCTTCCCCTACTGTGGCATTTCAAAAAAATCTCCCATGACAAAGGCCTGTTTAGCCTGACATACACGTGGCACTGATCATGACCTGTCACCTCTCTGAGCTTCTGAACTGTGTTAACTATTTAAAATAAGCCAAAGGAACAGATGAAATATCCTGAGACAGAAAAGCCTACTTTGGAATCCAAAATTCATATGAGAAATTATAACAACTTTTCCAGGACAGCTGTCATGTTTTTACGGTTCGTAATTGAAAGCCAAGAGAAAATGACAGCCCAGTGAGCAGTGCATTGAACCACTCAGCTGAAGGAGAGATTCACAGAGGGAAAGAGAACTGTCAGCTATTTCCTTTACAACCTAATAACTGTCTGTCTCAGCTGAAGGCCTGTCGACCTTTGCGTGACCACAGTGAGCCAAGTGTGTGCTGATGTTGTGAAACTACTGTTTGCCTGTGTTTGTTGACATAGAGGGAGATGTTAATTTTAATTCCCAAATGTACAGTATTTGCGCTGCTGATCTCTTGCTCTCTGAGGGGAAGCCAGAACTCTCATTGTCAGTGAAGTGCAAAAATACAGCAACAATACACATCACTGAGTCTGCCCGTGATAAGAGAGATGTTTTACCTTTGTTTCTTTAATGATAGACATCCTACATTGTTTTATCTTGTATTGTACAGGTTGTTTTAACAGCTGGTATATTTTATATACAGTGGATTATTATCAGTCACTGTAGGGGTGGAAAAACCAACATGACATTGTATTCTGATAAAAACTTTTAGTTTTTACAAGACAGTGAGCCTAATGCTCTGCACCACACACTTGTGTTGTACAAAACACATGTGCATTAAGATGAAGAAAGCAATATTATGTTTGCAAAGACAGGAGTAAAAAGTTATATTTTGATATACTGGACATTATCTGAGTAAATAAATATTAGATACTCTGCCTCAGGTTCTATCTTTGGGGTTGAAGGGGGAGCAGATGCCATGTGTATGACTGTATGTCAATTAATCTGATCCTGTGACATCATGCAAATGTATTGCTGATATCCAATGACCGTAATGCTGTGTCCACTTTGTCCCACGTCATAATATTAAACGAGCTCTGTGTCCATCAAGTCACTGACACCATCACAAAGTAGTAGCATAACATTTGCTTTACGCAAAAAAAATCAAATGACATCAATACATTTATCCTCCTTCAATTGAGATTATTGACCACATGAGTTTATTTGGTGCAACATATTCAACCTGTCAAAGCAGGACACGTATGCTATTGTCATTGCCTTCGCCTCAAGCAAATAATTTACTGTAATAAACGGTGAAATATTTAAAATTATATACAGAGTTCATAATATTCGACTGTATTTTTCCTTCATACAGACTGCATTATAGCGTTTGACAGAAAATTTCCGCCGGAAGACTATTGAAACTTACTTAAATTACCAAATGTATATTTTATACCAGCTACTTTATGTGTCGTCTCGTTTCGTATTAGATTGGTTGCTATAGTAACCGCCTGATGTGGCATACAGGTATCTATTTAATCTATTTAACTTTTTTTAATGTTGTTAAGTATCGATCATATAACAAATGCGCACGCGGTAACCAATGGTAACAGCGTTACTGACGTAACCTTTCCCTCGCTCTTGCATTTTATTTTCCTCGGATAGCGACGGTGTGACCCGCCCTACTCTCCCTCTGATTGGCTAGTACTCGTTTCCTTTATTGATTTGATTGGTTGAGTTTAGGTATGAGGCGTGAAGTTGGTTCGGATTGGGTGAAAGATATTACAGTAAGCCAATCAGAGGCAGAGTACGGGTAGAAGAGGGCGGGTCTTGCCTTTGCCAATCTAGGAAGAAAATACCTTTCTCCCTCCGCTTGGCCCTAGGGATGAAAAAAAAAATGGCGTACGGACATCCTAACGTGTGGCTGCTATACGTTGACTACCTAACAAGAAGCAAATCCAGCCGTTTGCGCATTTAGTTGTCAAGTGTGAATGAGCCTGTTTACTGGTTATGCAGTCAGGTTTTTAGGTCCAGATTGAGTCAGTCATCGTAGACAAAGTACCGGAATTCACCTTGTGTCCAGCGGTAAGTATTTCGCCTAGTATGGCGGCTAATTGCCCGCCATGTGTGACTACAAAGTATAATATTTACCCTGACGCGTACTGTAAAGGTTTTGTCTTTTCAACGCTAATTCATGTTTAAAATAACGTCACATGGGCGTTGTAGGAACCGAACATGTCGTCTGCTGTTGCTTCGGAAGCGAAATATATTTACACAAACGTTAGTCATAAATAACAAAGCTAACTTAACTGTAATGTTAAGACGTCAGGTGACCGGAATAAATGATGTATAATAATCTGAGTTTCATTCAAGTGAGGCAGCATTACCTCATGTTGTCCTTGGTTTTGTTAACTCAACGTTATACACATTTAAACGGCGTTCAATCCTGATCTTCTACTAGAATGGGGCCGCTCATCGCCAAACAGTCTCATGTGTTGTATGTATGTGTTGTGGCTGATTACTTACACACTGTGTTTGTCTTCTGCTGGTCAACACATTACGATACACAGTCATATTGCTTAAAGCAATACCACCTCTACCTGTATACTGCACACTTGAAGGCCATGAGGCAGTTGGGTGGATGGATGGCAAGGGAGAGCATCCCTCACCCAGATGACTGGGGTTTAGTCTGCAAGCACACATCCTATTAAAGTGACCACCTTTTAAGAATATCTAACCTGATCTCTCATCTTTCTCTCTTTGTTTAGGGGGTGAAGTCATAGTGGGAAGTCAAAAGACCAGTACACACTCAAGACTTTCCCATCTAGAACATCTATAAGCTGCTTCCAGCCATCTTAAAAGATGTCTGACCATCTGACGAGAGAATTCAGGGCCCAGCTGACCTCAAGCATGGAGTCAATCCTGAGGAGAACCGTGTTTGAAATAATGATGATCTTTGAGAACACCCTACATGACCATAAAATGGATATGGTGCAGAAAGGACAAGAGATTGCTGAACTTAAAATAAAGTTACAGAGCGCAGAAATCAAGCTGACAGAATGTGAGCGTGGAGGGGACACAGGAGTGGAGATGAATAAAACTCAGGTGAATGAAACTCAAAGAGAGCCTGTGGATGCGCCTGGACAAACCTCAGATGTTCCTGAGATTGACTTTGAAGGTATTGTGTTCAAGTGAGGTGAAAACTTGACAAAATGTGCTGCTTTTTACCATGAAAGACATGTTATAAGTAAAATGGAGAGCTGCCAATATAGAAAGACAGGCACTAAATACCACTTAAAGTACAGTAACCAGTTTCAGTCACAAGTTCATATAAGGTTAACAAAGAGAACTGTGCATGTAAATTTCTTTCCAAGGTATTCAGTCAAATGAATCACAGTATTACAGGGCTAATTGTGACCATGTTTATCTTTGTGTGTGGGGTTTTACAGTTCCTGATGACTGGTGCGCCCCCCTGGGCTGCGAGACCACGAACAAGCCAGAATCCAACCCGTGTCCCAGCGTAAGACTGCGCAAGCTGTCAATTCCTCTGTGGCCCATTACAGATATTAAGAAGGAGGTGTGTAACTGAAAGGGAAACGTGGATTGTGGTGGTATAACAGTGAAACATTGTGACCTGAACAACCTGATAACTTGTTTTGTTTGAAGAGGCAGGCTAAAAAGTTTTCAGCACACACTCTTGCTGTGTTGCTTTTCAGTGTCAACGGCACAGTAATAACACACAGAATACATGAAGTTAAGAGTGAGAGGTTAACAGCAGTGTACATGAGATGATAATTGGATTAGGATGATTGGTGAGCTGGGCATTTGCAAATTTGATAACCCAGGCCAGCGCATACAGCACATCCGTGATTGGTACACAATACATGATACTCGGGAGATGTCACTGCAGCCTGTGGTATGGAGTTAACTAGATATGCCTGTGTTGTGTCAGATTTTGACAAAAACAATTA
Source organism: Cephalopholis sonnerati (assembly GCA_019142605.1). NCBI lineage: Eukaryota > Metazoa > Chordata > Actinopteri > Perciformes > Serranidae > Cephalopholis > Cephalopholis sonnerati. The sequence continues at coordinate 24,613,732 of JAGQAX010000004.1, read as the reverse complement.
GTATTTCCACAAAGAATTGTGCAGAACTTCCTGGGTACATCCAAGGAAACTATGAAAGAAGGACAGGACATGACGTCAGCATTCAAATTTTGCATTGGAGCCAAACTTTGGTGTCAGTTCTGAAGTTAAGAGCACGGAAAAGGCAAATCGTGATGCTGACTGATGATTTTTATCTAAAGGTGTGTTTTCCTTGTTAGTGGTCTCCAAAGAGATCATGGCTCTATCTAGCTGTTGCATCTCAAGCCCCCATTGGCTCCAAGATACATGTATTTGATTATCAATGACTTACCAAACTGTAAACTGTTAATGATATTTAATAAAATTCAGGAGGGCTAATACTAGATAATTTTCCCTGTTGTTGTCAGGAGGTGGCACTAAGCGCCAAACTACTATGAATCTGGGCTTGAATCACTTACCCGTACTTGTTACTTTATTTATTAATGAACTAAATTAGCATTTGCTCTTTGTTTAGCTAACATTAGCCAGCAATATTTCTGTTGAGTCGCCCTACAGTAGTATGGAACATAAACATAAGTAAGACATAATCCTCATCGACAGACAGGGAGCTGCAGTGTTAATGAGTGATAGCAAATGTTACAGCTTCTCAAGCTTTTCACTAGGCATAGGACGATATAGAATTTAATGTCTTAAGGATACCTTAATGATTATCTGGATTCTGTAAATCGCAAGTTTTTTGGCCAGGACAGTTATAACTCTTAAAATGGCACATACTGGAATCACTTTACCTATCATCACTGATAGGACATACTTTTTTTAGTCACTTTTTAGCTTGCTCTGATGTGTGTGAATCAAGGATCACACCAGCTTCGGGCAGAACTGCAGGTTTTATTATATTTAACAATGCAGAGCAAACCAGGTGAATACTACTGACATCTCGCGAGTTCACTTCCTGACTGTCTGTACAACAAGCATTCTGATTGGCTGGCAGTGAACAGAACTACAAATACGGTGGCTAGTAAGGGACAAACAGAACAATCATTTGACCAGATGATCTACAGTCACCATCCGTTTTAGTGAAAAGCAAACAATCTATCTTAAAAATCCAGGCTTCTCAACTGTTTGAAAAGGCATCATATTGTCCAATATGAATTATTCTTTTGCATTTTTTGAGGTTGGTGCATATGCAGCCTGTATTTTCAGAGTCTCTTTTATTGTTGCTTGCCCAGCAGTCTGTTTGGGTGCTGCTGGACACGATATTCACAGTTAGCCCAGTTATGTAAATTCACTACAATCAACACATTGTGAGTGGGTTTTTTTTTAAGATCCGTGATAAAATTGTATACTGTCCCATCTCTAATACGCACGAGGGGTCAGATATATGGGATATATCGAGCCTGTCAGGCTATATTGTATTTTCATCAACTGTGCTGTGTTATAAAGAGATGCTGTACCCACTTCTTTTACAAGTTGTCAAAATGATTGAAAGTCTCAGCGAACATACACAAAGTTCATGCCAGATCACTCTAACTTTGAAAACTGCTACATAAATCAGGTTATTATTCAAGTTATTATTAATTCCTGCATATGCAGACACAGCTGTTTTCTTTGTATTTGCATTGTTGATTACTGAAGATATAACCAATAACATCTGTATTTTAGGTGGCCAACTATGACAAATACTCCCGCCAGCAAGCAAAGGGTCTCAGGAGATCCGGGAGATGTGAGTTTCTTTCATTCATTCATTCATTCATTATTCTGTGCTGTAAATGATATTTATAATTGTCAGAATTGGGATTGTAATTGCCTTTTACATCCAGGTTTACATTCACTCGTTTACATATTTGCATGCACAGATAGCTACTTTATTGTTTTCATCAACTTGTAAGGTAAAATCTAAAGCTGAATGAACTGTAATGCAAAATATGAAGGGTAGGCTCACCAGAATTACACAAAATGTTTCAATCTTACCTATTGTGGTTGTTTATCCATGTACATAGTTTTAGGATGTCCATCTCTGAGATTACTGCCCCCACCCAAGATGGAGCACAATGTAGTTTGTAGTGCTCATAGCAGTGAAAAATGAGGTTTAAAAACTTGAGCAGCATCATGTCTTCCCAGAGAGTGCCCTCATTCCCCTGGAAAATCCACAGAACACACTGTAAAAAGTTCTTGTCAGAACTTTTCAGGATGGCAAGTCTGCAGTCATTTTGACTTGACCAGCAAACTTGAAGCTGATTGGCTGTAGAAACAGGTGACCCAGCTTTTGTTCTAAAACCAGCCGCCGGCGATTTGACCAGCGGAGTTGCAGATGAAACAATCAGCTGGCCTGTGTCGAGCTCAGACGGCCAGTTCACACCACTGCAACTTTTTTCTGCAACGTTTTAAAACCATTTTGTCTCACTGAGAATTTCTGGTCTGAACTGGGCTGTAGTTTGACCTCAACAACACCACCACTATTTATATGCTTAATAACATCTTGCAGAAGCTCAGGGCATGTTTGTGAAGACGTGTAAAATGAATGCTCATAGGGAATGCGGGATATGTGGGGTAGTCATCATGCTCAAGTCGTTTTAAAGTTGTCACTGTGACACTGATTCTAAAATTAGCAGTAAAAAAAAAATTAAATGTTATCTTTCGATGCACTGAGCTTTACAAATGGTGACAGAAAGCCCTGGGATGCACATGGCCTCAATAAAAACAAAACTGTCAGCTTGGGTAGACAGAAATCTGAAAAAACACAAAAAAAACACCCTCCTGCAGCTCTTCACTCTCTGTCCAAGCCCCTGCCTTTAGACAACCAGGGGCATATGCACACGCCTCATACAGTGACTCAGTGTTTCCTGTACATTGGTTTATTTAATCCTATTTCGTTGGAGAGCTGTGTGCAACTCATTCAAGCAACCCCTCCTTGCTCCGTGCTCTTTCTCTGTTTATCAGACCACAAATGAGACAAAAATCGGCTAGCTAGCCACCCCACGGTCTCCCACCTTGGTCCTCATCACTGTGGACTGTCTCCCTGGGAAGAGAACAGGCAGCAGCTTGGGAGGCGGACCTAGGGTCAGCAGCCGTAGCAGCTTGATTCAGCCAGCTCAAACTCCCCAGGGCCAGGTGTCACAGCAGGCTGGTGGCCAGCGTCAGCGCCGGGTCTTACCTGTGTAACAGCAGCCACAGAAAGTTTGCTGATCCGGCAGGGAGTCTGGGTTTGTCCAGTTCCCCGGTGCTGGGGTTTGCGCTGGCTGGAATCGGGTTGCTATGGCTGCTGAATAGGGGTCGGTCTCTAGAGCTGCTTTTTTCTCTCATCCCAGCAAGTGGGTCTGTAGTGGCACGGAGCAGGAGGACACAATGGGATTTGAGGCTCTTGTAATTGTTAGTTAAATGAACTTGAGGCAGCAGCTGTGAGCGTTTAGCTTACGTTAGCAGAAGGCTAAATGATTGGCAACATTATCAAGTCTAGTTTTCTCTGAAACCAGTTGAATTACAATATGCTCAAAAGTTATGATGGGAGTTTTGCCTAAACTGCCCAAGCTTTATTTCTTAATAGACTGTTTTGTTATATTTATGTCGCCTATGGTTTTTCACTGGGTCACAGTTTAATGTTTTTATTTTGCTATGTTTTTCTTTTACAGGTTCCACATTAAACAAGATGCACAAACAGACTGAGGACAAACCCTTACCAATGCATGACCAGGGAATTCGCCATCAACCAATGAGAAATGACATGAAACAATTGCTCCATGACATCAAGCAGGAATATACTGACCTAACAGGCAGAGCTGGTCTGAGAAGAAGACGGAGAAATTCAACAGGAAAGGAGCAAGAAAATACAACTAAGACCAAAAGTGAGGAAAGAAAACCTGCTGCAAATGAGACGGTGAAAAATGACAGTAAAAACAAGTACTCCTGCAAGTTTTGCATTAAGGTATTTAAAAGAGAGTTTGGCCTAAGTGTACATTTACGATCACACAAGAGGTGCCGCGGTTGCAAAAAAGACTTCCCTTCTCCAAGTGCTCTTAGGTCGCACACAACTACTTGCAAAATACTCAAGAAACTGTTGAAGGCTCAGGCCACTAATCCTCCAAAACCTGACTCCAGTGAAGAAAAGCCAACCGCACCCAGCAAAGAACAGGCGATCGTTAAAGAAAGCGCACCTTCCTCCAGCAACGACAGTGAAACATCTATCCAGAAAGATGGGTCCACCAAAAAGCACCCTTGTGTACACTGTAACAAGACGTTTAAAAAACCTTCAGCGCTGCAACAGCACATTCGTGTTCATACTGGTGAGAGGCCGTTCCCTTGCGGTATATGCCCGAAGAAATTCCGCGTTAGTCAGGCACGCAAAAAGCACATATTGAGAGTGCACAAAGACCAAACAAATTCCTGTGAGGCAAACGAAAACCTTGCATGGACCAAGCCTTTGGAGGATACTGAAGAAATCCAAGAGGATTTGACACCTACAAAGAAAGACAAGAGTCGAGCAGTCAAACATAACAGTGTTAAGAAAGATGGCAGTCCAGACATGAAGCCGGGTTCAAAATGGAAGACAATGGGCACACTCTGCTCTGAGGGTTTCTTGTGCTCATTGTGTCATAAAGTCTTGAAAAACAAGTACCGACTGATTGAACACTTTAGCATCCACACAGGAGAGAAGCCCGTGGCATGTGACAGGTGTCCTGCAACGTTTCGTTTTCGTGGACAGCTGAGCGTGCACAGGAAAAAGTGTCATAAGTCTGTACGTACAAACCAGTGTGCCAAGTGTCAGAAGCAGTTCTCCTCACAATCAAGGTATGAGAGGCATGTGTCTAATTGTCACAGAGACAAGCCTAATCTTTGCAAGGTTTGTGGAAAATGTTTCTACACTAAAGGACGCCTCAGAAACCATATGGAGCAGTTTCATCAGTGAGCCAGTATACGCTTTGCATCACCTGTCTGTGGACATTGGAAACACTGGATGTTGTCATCTATGCTCTTACTGATTGTTGGCAGGGTTGTCCTGCATTTTAAATGTTTAGCTGCTGTTGTTTTTTTTTTTATTTCTGAGATGTAAAAATAAGAAATACATGAACCATATCAGTATTCCCCATCTCTGTCAAATATTAAAACAGTACTGTAAAACCAGTAGGTAAAAATTTTGTGTAATTCAGTCATCACAGTTTAATTTCATTCTGAAGTAAGAGCCCAGATGTTAAACATCAGTGTGTCTCTCTCTGTGTATACAGAGGTGCAGTGTACTACCAAGTACTATTTCCTACTGTTACCATTTATTTGTTGAGTTTCAGCAAAACAGATCAAAATATTGTGAATATTTTTTCAAAGAACATGTGAAATAGAATTTCTACAGGGATGGCCAACAGATAAAAGCAGTCACATTATATGTACTTTTTATATTGAGATAGTGACACATGTTGTGATACAGTGAATTCTTTCAGGAAGTCAAATTTAAGAAAGCATTTTTTTGAAAATCTAATGTGCGTTTTTGGCTAATTCAGTGAAAACCTGACAAATTGAGGCCATATGATAATGCCTTAAAGCAGACCTGTTCTTTGATTATGCACTAGGCCATTGTGTTCTAATACACACGGAAAGAAACAAAATCTCTACCTGTTAAAAAAAAAAAAAAAACATCATCTCACACATATCAAATCCTCCAACCCAGTTTTTGTATTTACTGAAGGTAAATGTTCAGTTATCCGTATTTGTCTACTGTTTGCCAGTTTGGTATAAAGTCTACAAATGTTTGCAGAATTTGAAAGTGCACTGTTCAAACAGTATTTCACATCAGCCCAGAGTGTCTGATGATGTTCATAGTTGTTGAGTTAGACTCTTGGACTATTTGCTTGACAAAACATTATTGGTTTTATCCTGGATTTTTTTTCCTGTTATTTGACAGATATCTGAAAATATTACACTGGTCAGGACTTATTACATTCAAAGTTAAGTTGTTATTTTATCGGATGAGTCCTGAAACAAGAGTGAACATAGTTTACGGTTTCAGCTATTCCAAAGTTTGTTCTGTTTTGTATGGGTTGTATTCATTGATCCACATGGACGTGAAGGAATGTAATGTATGACAAGGCTACCTTTATTTTCTTAAGTGTTGCTGGACTTAGATATTGTCAACATTTCCCCAATAAAATCCATTCCTTGTAACTTGTCTCGCATATTTTTGAGTAATATGAATGAGAGTTTTTCTTCATTTCAAGCAATGTGCATTTTACATGGATGAACCTATGGCACCACCTCGTCAGTTGATTTGTTCCAGTCTGCAGTACCTGAGTCCTTCAGCTGTCTTATCGCGAGATTTGCAACGATTCTCTTATCACAGTTAACCTGCTAACTGGACGACGAGTCGCCGCATCTTTGAATGTGATAAAGTGTTTTCATGGATTTAATGTCAGACTGGGAAGATATTTGGAGACCGACTGTCAAGAGACACTGGCGGCGTGTGTCTGTGGTTGCTTCCGTTGCATGTAGACAGTTAGCTTGGGTGCTAGCTAGGACGGGCTAGCTCTGTCTACGCTCCGTTGGCTACCTTGTTTACAGGTTAGCTTATGCTAATGTTAGCTAACATATCGTTACACTGGAGCACTAGCTGTTTATAACTTGTTTTCTTACAGCAGGCTGGAAGTTGACTATGTTATACGATGCAAGCAGGCTCTCGGGCTCTCGCATTGCTTGTCATCGCTGTCAGTAACGTTAGCTTTCAATATTAGGTCTTTACACCGGAGTTTTATTGACATATCTAAAAACGTCGCACAGGAGGTAACGTCGTTTAGTCACAAGGAGATCGCGCTATAAAAGCAAATTGCTGCGATAGATGGCTGTTATAAATGGCGTATCTGCTTAGCATGGCAGCATCTCATGGCAGTTAATAGATGTCAGGGTAGAGGAGTGTACAGTGGTAGCCACATCGTCCCTCAACTGTCTCTGGAGGCCAACCATAGTCTAAAACAGCGGTGTCAATCAATCCTTGACGTTAAATCATCATCGCTGAAACAAAGGACAATGGAGTCTGTGAGGAGCGCTTTCCACGCTCAGCTGGCCACCGTCATGGACTCTCTGCTGGCAGCCGCTGTGTGCGAGATCGCCAAGATCTTCGAGAGCAGCCTGTGTGAGCAGCAGGCGGAGCTAGCGCAGAAAACGGAGGAGATCTCCATCCTCCGAGGCAAGCTGGAGAAAGTGGAGAGGAGGCAGAAGGCGAAGGGTGGAGGAGGCGAGGAAGGGGAGATGTCATCAGGAGACAGAGAGGGAGGCTTGAGGCAGCAGACCCTGACAGGATCAGGTACTACAGCCCACTTGGTATCACTCCAGTCAGGAGGTAAATTCATGAGCAGCTCACCTTTGTCAGAAAAGTAAACAGATGAGGAAAAGTGGACATGCTATGCTCAGTCTGGAATAATGTTGCATCCTCAGCTTGTATCTACACTGGTTTATCTCCTGCATGGTTGCATGGGGATCAGCCCCATTTTGTATCAAGATTGTTAGCCATCACTTTCACTGCTGAACTCTGTCCAGAGGCTTCACTGACACACTGATCACTGACACTTCTCTTGCACAGGCCTGAATGTGGGAAAGGATGTGTCTTCTCATTCAGATCCAGTAGGAAGGACTCAGCCAGAGCGTCGGCGGGCTGAAAGAAGAGGTCACAGGCCAGGATGGAGCATCAGTAAAACATGAGGTCAGACCCTGTGCTCTGTGATTCAACAGATGACTGTTCAAAAAAACTGAAGTAATGAAGCTTTTATGATTTCTAAATAGCCAGGGCAAAGTGACATTTGGCTTTTCTGCATTTCACAGACCTGTTTTATTTGTTCTCCACAGCGTGCTGGATCACGACCGACCCTGGGGTCAGTCGCTGTCCAAGTCCCAGACGGGAAGCGTTGCTGCTGCCGACCAGAGGCAGATAGATGCCCTGTCTGCCACACAAGCCAAGGCCAAATGTAAGTAGGCGTTATATTCTTTTCCCACTATTTAGCTGTTCTGGTGTCAGAGAAAAATAAACTTGCCATTCTTTTGAGTGTAAGGGTATTTTATTCAAGGTGGTTACAAATGCGTCAATTGTCTTTTTCGCCCTGATTTCTCTGCAGTGTCTCATTGGGATCAGGGCAGTCGTAGTGCAGACCACAGATCCCTCCAGGATCAAGCCCCCACCCCTTTTCTCTCCATCTCCCAGAGCGGACGTTGTTCCCCCAGGCCTGACCCAAGCCTCGCTCAACCAGGTGAGTGGTTACCAGGGCTGGACGCCACCCGAGGTGGGGTGTCCGGTCTGGAGAACCTGCAGGCCGATGGCACCAGCTGCTCTGGTCCAGCTAGCAGCAGCACTGGCACAGACGCACCCTGCTTCCGACCAGGTTTTGGCTCTGATGAGACCAGCAACGAAGATGATGAGAGTTCGTTCCCTTTCCTGGACCAGGAGCCTGAGAACCATAACTCCAATCAGAACTCGGTGCAGGGCCAAGGCGTGGGTCAGAGGGGGTCTCGGCAGGTTCAACCCCAAGCCTCCTCTGGTGAATCACCATGGAGACCCAGAGACGACAGGAGTGGGAGAGGCCCTATCAATCACACACGGCGGGTGGCAACCTTTGGCAACAGAGACCCTCTCCGACCACAGTCCAATTCACAGTCGCTTACACTAAGACACACAAACACTCTCAGCCACCCTCCAGCTTCTGGCGGAGGGAACGGACGACCTTACACCTGCCCATATTGCACCAAGTGTTTTACCTACCCCTCCCACCAGCGCAGACACCTTTTACGCCACACAGGAGTCAGACTGCATCCCTGTCAGTTTTGTGACAAGAGCTTCCTCACTCCATCTGAGCTTACTGTGCACACTCGCACACATACAGGCGAGCGGCCTTTTGGCTGCGCTCAGTGTGGAAAACGTTTTGCCCGGAGCGGGAACTTGAGAGCCCACCAACGGGACGTTCACATGGGTAAGAGGCCATTTGCTTGCACTGAATGTGGGAAGAGGTTTGCCCACAGGGGGAACCTGAGGGTGCACAATCACAGAGTCCACCAAGGAGATCCCTACTACATGGATGATCAGCAGGAGCCGGACATAGGCCCTAATCCCATTTGAAAAGATTAAAAAAAAATAATGGCTCTGCACTTTAATTTTGTTTGCAAAATAAATCTTAGGAACTTCGGGATAGCCTGTTGTGTCCCACCTAAAGTTATTACTGAACTCTTAAAACAGTTTGAAAGTATTTAAGGTTTTTGTTTTGTTTGTTTTTTCACATTTGATGTGGGGTAACCTTAAGATTAATCACCATCGAATTTTATTGTATGTAATTAATGATGTGCATTGTCTAAGGACATTTTGTGTGTCTTAATTTTATTTTCAGTTATGATGCAATGTCAGAATTATGGGTCGCACTAAAAGGGAGAGCTTTGTATTAAACTATACTGTAAATGACTGAATAAAAAATATTGGCTATTGTTGTAAAGAAAGCAACTTTTCTCCAGGATGACACTATCTTCAGAGATGTTCCGTGACTTTTCACTGAGCAGATCTGAGCATATTTTAATTACTTGAAGTGATAGAACTACAAAGTAATGTTTTTCATAAAGCCAGTAAAGAAAGTCTAGTCGGTATTAGATGTAGACATGTGGCATGCAGAGGTAGGATAGCACGTCTCTTCCTCAAAAGTGCTTATATACTGCCTATCTCTTCAAACTTTCTTTTTGACTGTTGTAAAATGGAAATGTGTTATTGCAACAAGTACATAACTGTGTTGTTAAAGAAGAGTTGTGCTTTAATTTTCCATCCTGTTTTTGCAAAGCAAAGTGGAATTAAATAATATACTCATGTACAAAGTACTTGTTTTCTTCAATCTCAAACATTTATGCATCATGTAGTCTAACATTGCTGCACCACTCTTTTCCAGACACCAGGGGGCAGTATCCACGTGCAAAAGATTTATAAGGCTGGCTTTGGACACTATCACATAGATTGTTGATAAGTGTTGCTGTCAGCATGTTTAACCGTGTGCCCTATATTTGCAGATCTTTTTCCCTGATGTATGCACTTGTGTCATCATGTCATCTCTCATGGTCGTGCAAGTATGTGCTTAAAAGGCAAAATCAAAACGTGAGTATTAGAGTCCTTTTGTTTAACTTGCACAAAACCTTTTTTCCCTACAGTTTGGCTTGTATGTAAGCGTGTGTAAAAGCATGAGCAGTATAGCAATCACCTTTAACAGTCACAAGATATTTTTAGCTTAGTTCAGTTTTTTTCTTTGATAAAACAGTATTTACATGCTCTCATTTACATTGAGTCATCAGCTCCTGCAGTGGTTCTCTCCAAATCGGCCCTTAAAACATTTCTTCCGAATATGATTTCACTTTAAAGGTACACTATGCAGGAATCGTTGCTTACTGTTTGTAAATGTTTACTATATTGCGTTTTTTGGCTCTGTGTCCGCGATTTTTGTAGCTTCTTGAATGTGTGCTGCTTATGGTCTAACACCTGGTCGCTACTTTTCCTACAAAGTCCTGACCTCACCTACAAGCTGTGTCTAAGAATGTCCTGAACATAGCAAAATAAGTGTAAAAATTAGAATATACTGGTAGAGGGTAGGGCTTCGTCAGATAAATGTACCACCACACACCTGTAGTGGGTCATGATGGTGATGATTCAAAGGGATTGCTTCTGTATGAGTCTAGACATGGTTCTTTATGAAAATCCTGCATAGAATAAGTAACTGGAGACAAAATCCACCATCTTTGTTCTGAGTGAAAAAAATTACAAAGTTTAGCCGAGGCTTTTGTGAAGCTTCAGCAGCCTGCGTTTAATAATGTGGGTATCTACCAGACTTAGAGTGGTTTTTGCATTAAATTTAATCTTAGTGTTATTATTCCTTCGCTGCAGCTCCACAAGGAAACACAACACAAAGACAGATTTTTGTTCTAATTAGAATGTAACTGGAAAATACCCACTCACTTTGATTGACTGCTGAAGCCTCATGTAAGCTTCAGCTGTATTTCTACACAGAAGGAAGACTGTGTTTTTTTTTCTGTGCCCACTCACTCACACAAAGGCCTACATAAAAACGCAGCGAGCACGTGGGATGTGTGGAGGTTGATGAGACATTTGTCCCTGTCTCTCACTCACTCTCCCTTTCACACGCGCTCTCAACTGCTGAGCGAGGCTTGGCCGAGCTGTATTCCCCAGGCTGCTGAGTCCTTGCTTTGCTCATTGAAAGATTGCATTCAGTGACCCCCTTCTGGTGACCTCCCCTCCCCCAAAGGTCACCTGTGTCTGTCTCTCCCTCTGGGTTTTACACACACAGTTATAAAAATTAAACAGTTTTAAGAGTGCGCATCCAAAGGCCAACCCTACATTGGCTTTAGAAATGGTACGTGTCTTGCTTGTAGAGTTTTATATTTATGGATTTGTGGGTCAGATCACGGCAGTGTGTGTGTGTGTGTATGTGTGTGTTTGAGTGAACTACTGTTAATGTGAGAAGATTGAATCCCCACTGAGTAAAGCTGTAGGCTCTTAGACCATTTAAGTGAATGTGTTGTGTAAGTACTGTATTTATGTGTGGATGAAAGCATCGGGTCAGATAAAAACCCAAATCTATATGCAGATTTGAGTCTTAAAATAGGTGTGTGTGTGTGTGTGTGTACTCATAGACAGAGGTCACATGGACTTTGCGGTGTTTTCTGTTTGTATATTTGGTTATGTGTAATCTCCTTTCAGCTCTAAGCAGCTTTTCCCCGGCAGGAGGGAGAGGCAACAAATGAACAGTTGACCAGGCTGAAAGGACGACACACTACGGGTGCTTTGATTTTATTTGATAAAAGGTACATTGTATGTAGATATTTTAGAAATATACCCACTCAAAACAATATTTTTGGTATTATACCCATGTTTTGCCATGTGGCCCTGGGGTAAAAAGAGATGACTCAGGTCTGTTGGTTCCACAGTGATTTGATTTGGTATAAATTCGACCTCTGTTTGTTTCACAGTCGGCATGTAATAATAACTATATCCCTGTCAGGTAACCATGTCCTTGGCAGTGTTTATCACCACACTGCAGTGTTATCGCTCTGTTCTCGGGCAGGGATCAGGCTATAATGTGCTCTTTACCTTTTATGTCGCCATGTTTCAGTTGATATTTCTTGCCCCTGAGGCTGCTGCTTTAATTTGCCAGGAAAAAAAACACACTTTCAACCTCCTGCCATCTCCTCGCCCTCGGCCCAAAGAGTCATTCCATCACCATCCCATAATCCTCCAGGAGCAAAATTACTCCCCTGACACCTTACTGCACCCCCCTCCCCAAACATGTTACGCAGATGCTTAAAAAAGGTGTGAGAGGAAATGTTTACTCCTGCTCAGCTGGAGATGTATGCGACCAATCAGTCAAATTATACTTCTGGATATTGTGTGTGTTTCTTTTGTGCATCTCTGTCTTTATGTTCATTTTCTTTATGTTTCACTTAAATTTGTGTTTTCATGCATGTTATGGTCGTATTTGTGTGCACATTTAACTGCCTCTTTCTGCATGTGTGTGTGTGTGAGGGCTATAAGGGGTTTAGCATCGCCCCAAGGCTGCTCATAATCTACCCATTCCCACCACCGCTCCCCAGGGGTTGCGGTTACATACGGGTTGCCATTACTGTAGTGAAACCCCCCTTTAGGGATTACAGTGCTGTCTCCCGCTTAAGGCACTGCGTTGATCCATCGTCTGCTGACTGTATTTAAGCACTCGCTTAATGTGCTAATAGTGTTAGACTGGGGAGACGCTGCTGAGCCTTTAACTTTCATCTTCTGAAGCTCTTTGTCTGTTGGAAATGCTGATTTCATGGCCGCCGGCTTAAATCCATTGGTGATCAGTCACAATCACGAAATATTAAATAAGGGTCTGGATGTAGATGTGACGTGATGAAGAAGGATTTTTGTCAAAGATGCTGATGGGATGGTTTCACTATTAAGTTGGATGTATGCGGCCCAGTCGCCATAATACAATGTTGGCATTGTATGTGACTGCACGGGTATGTTACATTTGTACGTTTCATGTGTATCATATCAACATTTAAAAAGTGGCATAGCTCAGATTACATGTATATGAGCTTTGATTCTCATTAGGAAGAGAAGGGGATGATGAATGGTGTGACACCTAGGCAAGCAGCAGAGCAGTGTTCGAGACCAACAAACACAAGCAGGTATTTTTAACAAGAGGTTGAGACATTTTTAGTCGTGTTTGTAGCCACTAAACTGGGTATTTTAAGCCAAAACATGATGCCTTCCTAACCCTCACCATGTGGTTCTTGTGCTTAAATCTAACCACACAATAAAGGATTGATGGTTACTGTATATAAACATGCTCACCAGCGAAAGAGAAAGAAAAAGCTCACCCCAGATTTATTCTGATTTGGCGTTTCACCTCTATATTTGTGGGGCTTTTTTGGGTGCTATCTCTTGGATACTTGCTGCTTATGGTCTGGCACCTGGTCGCTACCTTTTTAAAAAGCCCAGATCTTACTGGAGTACTGTGGATGGAAGACACGCCCATAAACATCCCAAATACAGAAAATAAGAATAGATAGGCAGAGTCTCTGCAGATAAATACACCACCAAACACTTCCAGTGGATGATGAGTGATGATTTGGAGGGGTTACTTCTGTATTGGGCGGGATCCTGCTTTATCCAAACAGCGCTGTCACAACAAAAAATGTAAAATTTAAACATAAAAAAACATAGTTTGGATATATCAGCTGCATACAAAACATACACATATATCCATGGTGTGAAGAAATGTACAGTGCCAGTGTTTACTGAGGCAACTGAGCTGGTATGTGATGCATACAGTCAGGTGCAGGGACAGCTTCCTACTCAGGCAGTGGACTTTATGTGTGCATATTTTCATCTGTGTGTGTGTGTGCTAGGCACTGAGGAAAAGTCACTGGGCCATGGTCACTGGGTTGAATCTCCTCCAGGCAGTGGGGTTGGCTGTTTCTCTTCACATTTTGGGGGTCACAGAGCATGGTGGAGGGGTGGAGTGGGAGTACATTATCTTCCTCCTTCAGAGTTCCTGGGTTTTCCAAGTGTGTGTGTGTGTGTGTGTGTGTGTGTCTGCACGAATGAGTGTGTGTTCTCCATAGGCTGCTCTTGGGTTGCTAAGCAACCCTGTGTCTGCACGCTGGAGTGGGGGTGGGAAGGGAGAGAAGCACCAGGTCAACAGAGACAGACACTCACAAGCATTGCTGCGTCTGATTGGACACATCGGTGCTCCTGATGAATGATGCTCATCATTACCATGTTGACCAGCTGTAGGCCTGGATTGTGTTGGCGTCTCAAAAAGTCCACTCCCTCCCTCTACAGAAGTCCATTGATTTGTATCACAAGCTGTGCCTGAGATTCTACTTTTCATTCGCTAAGGGAGAGGCTGGAGATTTTGGGACTGTCCAGTTTTTTTGCTCCCTCATTACTTGCCTCTCATACACAGTGAGCTGTGATGATGGGAACGGTATCAGCCAAAAAATTCGATTCTCAAAGACTGGATGACACCTTGTATGGTCACAAAAATTCATTCTGTCATACATTTGGAGAACTTAATTTTAAAAATTCAGCAGTCTACATGGGACAATCTGGGTGCTCCTTGTATATTATGTTGAGACAAAATGAGCGTAGACTTGCCTGCGATCATCGTCTTTTGTTTATGACTATTAATAAAGGTAATAGAATTATAGTTCCTCCTGTGCACACATGAATGTTTAATCGCTTAAATTCTGCAGAAAACAGTCATGAGAAATCCTCTTCACATCTTTCTGTTTATGTGTTGGGTCAGAGCTAACTGATCTGTGAACTCAACATGAGTCATCAGTGATTCAAGAGATCAGCTGCAAGTCTCCACTTTCCCCACATCATTTTTAGTCCTTTTTGTTGTTATTTTGCTTGTTTTCTCAGTATCTCCTCACATTTTCACCAGAAAATCAACACCCTAGCAATCTTGACAGTACACCATGTCCTCAGCTAAGACTGCTGTGTCTTAAAACACAACACAGCCTGTATAAACTTGGATGTTGTGGTCTAATGTAACACCAAATGAGGATTCTCCACCAATGTCCCCAGCCATTTCCACTGAGGAAGATAATGTGAGGACATAATACAGATTCACCCCACTCGGGGCAACGGGTCCAAGTGACGTTGGGGATGGTGGGTGGTCACGCTCCACTGTCACCAAGGTAACGGGACCGGTCCTGAGGCCAAGCCTTTACGGCTGAATGGCACGGTCGCTACTGGAGACAGACTGCAGGCTGCTGTCGCACAGACCCAGGGTCAGGCATGGCAGGTTAACAAGGACAAGCTGAGGTGG
Source organism: Cephalopholis sonnerati (assembly GCA_019142605.1). NCBI lineage: Eukaryota > Metazoa > Chordata > Actinopteri > Perciformes > Serranidae > Cephalopholis > Cephalopholis sonnerati. Next base: position 24,598,448 of record JAGQAX010000004.1, on the reverse strand, counting down.
ATTTACTGTACCTGGAAAAACCTGCCACGTGCAGGGTTGATGATTGTGATAACTGTATTAAAGTGATTACTGTGATAGTGATTATGATGAGGATTTTACAGTGTGAGAGTGAGGACAGTTAGGGAGTCTGGCTCATTATGTGTTTGTGTTAGCTTGTCTTAAACTGCCTGTGCCTCCGTTCACTTCAATTCAAGTATACAAGGATTTTTAAACTTGGTACAATCTCTAAACAACTGTTGATCACTTAAAGGAACACTTCACCCACAAAGTGACCATTTTTATATCAGTCAGTCAAGTTGTCTTAGTTTGTATTCATGAAGAAAACTGTTTTTCTCACATGGCTTCATGGAAAATGGTGAAAATTTTTATTTGTCTACTGATTAGGGACCACATTTAACAACCGCAAAACTATAACACTGTTTACAAACTCTCAAAACTATTGCAGTATAATCCAAGTTGCATTTATCCAGTCATATGCTCAGTGCTTCCAACAAAGATGTGCATTTTTGGTAAAACCGAACTAATAGTTGGGAAATACTGAGCATAGGACTGGGTAAAATAGACTTTTTAAAAAGTTTTTAATAAGATGCTTTGACGTAGTTTTGCTGTTGTTAAACATGGTCCCTAATCAATCAGTATGTTTGCTGTTTTTCATATAGGCATGCAAAAGACAAAGCTTTCTTCACTAAGTCAGGTGAAGTGTTTCTTTATTGTAATTCATTAATGCAAACGTCTCTGGGAGAATTTTAGTTTTTCTCAATTAGCTAATAATAATAATAATGATAAAAAATAATACAAAAAAGAAAAGACAAAAACATGATCAGTTCCTAAAGTGTTATGTTACCCAAAAAAAACCATAATTAATTATCTGTCTCGTAGATTTCTGATGCCATGCAAACCTAAATACAATGGTGTAAATTTTTGTTGACAAAAAAAAAAAATGTCAGTTTGTTGATTTTGTTTTTTAGCCTGAAAATAAATATAGTGTTTGATACAGCCTCACTTTCTTAATGCACCCTCTTCCCCCAGCTGCAGCAGCAGCAGGTAGATGTTTGCAGTAAACAAATTTAAGGCCTTGTACACTAGGTTACCTGCCAGCAGCAGTTACAGAGAGACATAGCTAACAGCTGGTGGAAAGTTTTGACTTGTTTAGTTTTTAGAGGTTATGTTTTTATGGCGTTTTGTCTTTATTTGACAGAACACTGTAAGCATTAATGGGTAGGTGGAGAAGAGATTACATGAAGCAAAGGGCCGCGGGCTGGAATCGAACCTGCAGCTGCTGCGGCACGGACATGGCTTTTGCACAGCTGCTGTATCACGTGAGCAACATGGCATCTCAGCTGGTGGAAAGTTGAACATTTAGCGAGCTAAAGCAGATATTTGTCTTCTCTTAGGTTGGTGGAGGACAAGCCAGAGTTTAAAGGTCGGTGGATATTGAATTTAACATAATTCGACCGGAAGCTATGTGGCCCATCTGTAGATACCCGTATGTAAGTAACTAGGCAACTGTTAGCTAGCACGCTAGACATGTCGTTAGCAATGCTAAAATGCGTCAAGACTGGTTTGGAGCCGGTTTTGAGAGTTTTTCGACCCAAAAATTGTTTAATGTAGGTTTATGTATACCTATGAGTTGTTTGTGTTTGTTTATGTATTACAAACTGCCGCGGTATAGCTATGGGTTTAATTTTTCTGTCCTACTAAAGGCTAGCTTAAATGCTAATCAGTGATGTCACAGCAGGTGTTTTCCATCAACCGTCAAAGGGAAAAACAGATGGAGGTTAGTACCGTTAGACCTGAAGAGACATAAACACTTTAGATTTATTGATTGTTTTATTCCCACTGCAGTCAATTCAGAACTATCCAGAGATAGAGTAAGAAATAAAGTAGGCCCTGGACCTCATGCTTTTAATGGTTGTAACATCATGTTGTATGTTTGAGTTTGGTTTTGTATGCTGGGTTTTGTTCCTGTGTACTTACTTACTTACTTATTTACTATTTATGCAAGTGGTTTAAATGAAAACCCCAAATTCTAGATCTACGGTTTAAGGTGGTTTTTGTTGTTGATAAATCTGTACTTTTTGTTCAATACCTTCAAACTGCTTGTTTTGTCTGAACAACAGCACAACTTTATTTATATAGCACCTTTCATACAGCAGCACAAAGCGCTTTACAATAAGGGCATTATAAGCACTGAGCACTTCACATGAAAGTAGACATAATGAACATAAAACAGATTCTTAAAATTATAGAGTTGTAAAGCTATAAATCACAAAATCAAGTAAGATTTTAAAAGAGATGCAGCAGCATGAAGCGTAAATAGAAAGTAGAAGTGTAAAAAGAGTTTCAGACCTGTATCAGGAAGTCAGAGCTAATTTAAGGACAAAGTGAACAGAAATGTTTCTAGCTTTCTTTTAAAAATATCAAGTGAACTGGCTGCCTTGATATCTATAGGCAGTGTTCCCTATCTTTGGGGTGTAACTGACAAAGGCTGCTTCTTCCGACTGTTTCTGGGAACCTCCAATAAACCAGCAGCAGCTGATCGCAGTGTTCTTGGAGGAAAATAGTTAACAAGGGGGTTAGCATTGTAGCTTAGGCCCCTGCCCATTTAGGGTTTTGTATACAAGGAGGAGGACCTTAAAATCGATTCTTACTGTAACAGGAGGCCAGTGCAGAACAGCTGAGACTGACCTGATGTGCTCTCTCCTCTTGGTTCTGGTTCTCATCCGAGCTGCAGTGTTTTGAATGAGCTGAAGTCTCTCTGTGGTGTTCTTTGGGAGGCCAGTCAAAAGTGCATTACAGTAGTCAAGTCGGTTTGTAATAAAGGCATGAATCAATTTCTTGGCATCTTTTTCATTTAGAAATGGTAGTTTCTTAGCTTTATTTCTAAGGTGGAAAATTATGTTTTCATCACCTTGTTAATGTGGGACTGTGTTTGGCATCTGTGCCTTATAAATTACATAAATGCTTAATCAATTAACAAAATGACTGCTTATTCATTTTTTCTGGTAATCGACGAACCTCTTCACCTATAAAAATATCAAATCATAATTGAAAAACAACAAATTAAGCAGAGAAAATTGCAAAAGGAACAACTTTAGATTTCATTAACTTTTTGTAGCACTATAATGATGATTGCACATATGCAATATCCAAATGTGTCTTTGTAGCTGAGGCCAGTCTAGATAGATGATAAAGCATGTCAAAGAGTACTAAAAACATTAGCATTGTCTCTCACATCTCCCTCTTCGCTCTGGATTTGGCAGACGGGTGCCCATCCTGATCTTACACTGATGGGACCTTCAGTAAGAGCTAAACACCAAACCTTATGGGTTTATAGATTTAACCAGAGGGGGATTTTGGTGGCATATGGTTGGGGTGAATAGGTAATGACTTGCAGGTAGGAACATTAGCTATATTTGGGAAACAGTGGGTGGGCTTAGGGGAGCTTTGTGGTTGATGTTAGGCTGGCGGGGGGCAGTTAGAAGGGCAGATATGGCAGTGGAGCATTGCCCATCATTGGTAAGTCTTGGGTGGGGGAGGACGATGCTGGCAGTCTTGGAATAAGTCAGATAAACAGCTCGTCTTGTTCCCTGCTGTGGGGGGGTTTAAAGCCTGGTGGCAGACAGCCAGCACCAGTGATGGCACCAACTGTCACTGGCAGCCCCTCACTCTCTGCTGCCACGCTGACTGAAGCCTCTGTGTGTGTGTGTGTGTGTGTGTGTGTGTGTGTGTGTGTGTGTTTGTATATGAACTGAAGTATTGCTCTTACAGTCAGTAGTCATTTCTGGCCCCTTTTACTGGGGCTAGGCAATATGGTTGAAATATTTACTTTAATATTAGTTCAATGTGTTTTCTTATATTGATATACTGTTTGTTGCAATATGGCAAATTCAGGCAAGACTGTATATAAAATAATCAAGCCGATGTGTGAAGTTGGGGTAGGTGAGTCCATACCTAAAGTATTAATTCAGCTGAAAGTAAGTCATATTTTCAGTAGGCTGCGGATACTACCAATTTGAGCAGAAATTATGAATAGACTGGTTGATTAACAGAATATTAAGCAACTCTTTGGATAATTACAGATTCCAACCTCTGACGTGAACATGTGCTAGTTTTCTCAGTTCTCTATGATAGTAAATAGTGAACATCTTTGAGTGTTGGTCAGGCAATAAAAGCAATTATAAGATGTCAACCTGAGCACAGACAGTCTTCACAAACAATAAATCAATATAGTAACAAAATCAATCACAAAAACAATCCTTAGTTACAACCCTGATATCATTAAGATTTAAAAACGCTGATCAATTTCACATTTTTGGCACATCTCTTTAGTGGCAGATAATTTGGTGGTAACAATATATTTTAGAAGTAGCCAATTAAAAATGCATTCACCTCATAAATCATGACAATTGGCTTTTACCTACATAATAGTACATTAGCTGCCTTTTTATAGTCAAAAGTATTAGTATCAGTATAAGTGATTCTTGTACTGGTGTTACGCGGTATCAGATCAGAACCAAATTTTGGGGCATTTCCCACCCCTAACTCAAAGCAGTGAAATGTACCCCTTACCCTTACTGCTATGCATTACATTAGAACAAACCCATAAACCACTATGTGTAAAACAAAGACCTAGATGACTTTAATTATTTTGTCAGTTTTTAATTATAGATTTTTCGGAATCACTAAAGGGAACCTACCCTAGCTCTGTGCAAAGGTAACGGACTTAGCTTACTTCTAGTGTAGAAATTTAAGGTCTAGTGTGTTGGATTGAGGGAGATATATTTGCAGCAATGGAATATAATATAATAAGTAAGTTTTCTTTAGTGTAAATTCACCTGAAAAAAAGAGTCAGCATGTTTTCTTTATTGTGGAATTAGCTGTTTATATCTACGTTGGGAGGAGCAGGTGCTCGTCCATGAAGTCCGCTATGTTGCACTGCCATGTTTCTACAGTAGCCCAGAACGGACAAACCAAACGCCAGCTTCACGCAGGGCCGTTAACACTTCATGTCAGTGACCATGTATTGCAGCCCTGACGAGCAGCATTGGACAAACTGACTTTTGAACGCAAACCTGCTTCATTCAGTGTCTTTACCGCTTCAAATCACCTGGTCAGTTTGTTTTGGAGAGGAGGACACCTCTGTTCTTAATTCAGCCCCTGTTAAAAACCTGAATGTTTTGAGTCATCAGAGAGAAAAGGTGTGTACACATTAGCAGGTGCTGGGCTAGCAGCCCGCCTGCAACGACCTGAACAGCGTCAGAGAAATACAGTGTAACGTGAAACTGCTTTTCAAGTTTAAATCACCTGGCTCGTTTGTTTTGGAGGGGAAGAGACCTCTGTTTAGTTTCGCTCCCAATAAAAACCTCCTGAACTATGAACACTAAAGGAATCTGCAACATGCTTGGCACATAGGAGAAGTTTCAGCTGGTTGCAGTCTGCAGTTCTCACTGTTAGATGCCACTAAATCCTATGAATTTTACACACTGCTCCCTTAACATGTTGTATCTTGGTTTAATATGTACAAAAACTAAAGTTGTGGTTTTATGCTAAGATAAGTCGGCCAACTGTTGGCATTATAATCATATTTAACAGATATAAGAGGGTTTTTGATCCTCTCATCTAAATCTCAGAGAAAAATTGCGCATTTTTCAAATTTCCCAAAAGCTGAACAGGAACTGATGGAAATTAAAACTTGATAAAATAAAATCATATATGAGACTGCTCTAAGTTGATGAACAGTGATTCGATTATCAGCTAGTGCGACTCTATATGCAGACCTGTCCCGTGTATTAAAATCTGTGTCTGTGTGTGTGTGTGTGTGTGTGTGTGTGTGTCAGTGGTGTATTAGTCGTCTCTGTGTTAATTAAATTATGTCTCCAGGTGAATCCCCTAGTCGTCACTGTACTGTGGTTCATATTCAGCACTCAGTCAAGTGAAACAGTCTCTCCTGCTCTCTCTGCTTTCTCTCCCATTAGTCACAACCTTAGAAGACACTCTGCCACCCCGGCTGTGCCACCCACTCCATCCCTCTCCGTTTCTTTATCATATTTAATCACCTGCAGTCAGTGGTCAGGCAGATATCAGCTCTGTGATGATTGGCTTGCGACGAGGAGTGGGCGGGGCCTGCTCCGATGCATCACACACGTACCAGCGCAGCAGGACAAATCCTCTCTCTCTCACTCTCCCTCCCCCTCTCTCTACCTCTCACTCTGCCTTTCATACATACGCCAGAGCACAGACTGCAGCAGAACGCAGGGCCAGTAGGATTTTCCTCCTCATACTGGAACAGCCGACAAACCAGGGAGACAGTTAGCGGCTGAGGAAGAGAGCGACATTATTCATGGAGGATCCACTGAGGAGTACCTGACCCACAAGCTGCCGAGTGTGTAGGTGAGTGTTTGTCCCACTGCGTGTGTGTATGTGTGTCCATGAGTGTGAGTTCACTGCAGAAGCAGCAGCACTGCAGATACACCGACCAGGGGCTCTGCTCATCCCTCTCTCCCCTCCCCCCACTCTCCTCCTCCTCCTCCTCTTCATCTCCTCTCCTCTCCTCTTTTAAAGCATCCATTAACAAGTAGGGACTTAACCCATTTCTGTGAGCACCGGGCTGTGTATGTTGTTTGTGTTTTGCGAGAGTAGAATTGGTCTGGCCACACCTGGACTCAGCAGCTGCAGAGTGGCCACAGGGTGCGCTGGATTTTTCTTGCCTCACAAGTACTGTGTGCTCTTCTGAGGCACAAATCAAGCTCACCCCTGGTAGTTTTTGAACTGTTTTCAAATAATCCTCCTCCTGCAGGTTTGTATCTGGCTCACAGAAGCAGTTGTGCGGACTCCTACGCGCACCCATCCCTCCTTCGGGACAGGCCCACTCCCTCCTCATTTAAGAATAGGATGCCCGGCTCTGCGCCCTTGTGCTGAGGAGGCGTCTGCGGGACAACAGTATGGGCGCTGTGCTGGCCGGCATCCCCACCACCCCCTCCACCACCGATCTGCCACCACCACGCTGCCCCACCGAGACGGGCGCTTCCCCCAGCCCCGCTGATGGGCGAAGACACTGACGCCACCCCGACGCTCAACCACCGCGGCTTCCTCCCCGACCACAACTATGTGACTGAAGGTAAGAACATGACAGAGGAAGCTGCATGTGTCTGTATGTCACAAAGTGTGTGTTTAAGTGTGCCCCCATGTGAGCGTGTTTCTGTGTGTCAGAGAGTGTGTGTACGTGACAAAGTGTGTGTATTCAAATACAAGCTCAGGACGGCTTCCTAATCTTCTGTAAGCTGTGTGTTGATCGGACAGAGTTGCAGACAGAGCAACAAGAACTAGGGAGCGCAACGCTCTCCTGTCTGCAGAATTAAGCCATCTTAGACAAGTTTTCCTCTCCTCCTTCCCTTCTCTTCATCTCTTATTGTTTTTTGTGTCCTTCACCTTTCATTTCTGTCTTCTTGTTTATTTGTGCTCTTGCAACCTCTTTCTTACGTTGTGTAACAGCTATTTTGTCACTGCAGGGAAGAATTGATCTGGCCTGTGTCCGAATGTGTGTATGTATGTCTCTGTTTGTGTGGGTGAATAGTTTTTTTTTCTGTAACAGCAGGCATTTCCAGAAAAAAACAAGCCAGAAATTTCTACCACATTCTCTTACTCATTGCGCTGCATGTCATCTCTCAAATCACGATAGTCACACACATGCATGGTGTCAAATTAAGTATATCAGGTATCACCTCTATTAAAGAGTCCATCAGCACACATGCTGTGCAAACCAATGACTTCTTTTGGTTTGTTTTATAAAACAGGTGGATTATAACCTCGGATAACCCCCCCCCTTCTACTAATCTCAATTACACCACTAATCTCACCTGCACACTAGCTTCCCTGTCCGCCCTCCTGGCTGTCTGTCTGTCCCCAATCTGTTTCTTACACTCAGCTCATTGTTCACCACGCCTCTTAGACCAGAACAGCGGATTATCATTTGGGGGTCATGAACGTGTTGCGAGCTCATTTGTGATCCTCGTGTCACTGCAGAAAGGAATTATGGTTCCTGTGTCTGTGCTGTAATATAATATCCCTCGTACAGAAGCGCATACTGTAGTCAGGGGAGACCTGTAGTGTTGCCTGTTGATTGTGTAAATGCTTGTGTGTGAATTCAGCCTATTGTATTTCTGAGGAGATTGAATAATATCTGTGTGTTTGTGTGTGTCTTTGTCCCTGTGTGTGCGAGTGTTTGTCTTCTCTTACACATACAGTTTTTCCATGAGCAATATGTGTCTTTGTCCATTTTAGAAAAGGATTCTGATGAGATAGTGGCAGAAAATCAGTCTTAACATCCATCACCAACCATCCATTATTGCCATAGCAACAGTCCGTGATGATAAACATGCCGCTTTTCATGCTTGGCCAATATGATTGACGGATCCTCTCCACCCACCAATAATGGCAGTATTAATTATTCCACACATCTCAGGCAGACACAGACATTATTCAGGGTGAATTGCTGATGAGCACACAGCAAGGTGGACACACCACTGAACACTGTTGGTCTGATTGGACTGTGCAACACATGGACAGACTGAAAATAGATAGTTGCAGAAGAGTAAGTACTCTAAAAAAAATCAATCTCACAACAATTCCCAGTGATGACCAAAAGAAGATAATAATTTTCTGTCACAAATAAACAAAATGATTCATTACCTGCCTCCTCTTCTACATCCACTCCAACCCCCTCCACCTTTCCTCAATGTTCACCCCATCCCCCGTCCTCCTCCCCATTTCCATCCCCCACTGCCTCCCTCTCTCTCCCTTTCCCCATTGGTCCTCTAATGCAACTCGCAGCATTGCCCAGTGCTGAAGTGGCGCGTCTGCCAAACAATTATCCAACAGTGCTCTAAAGGCTGCACAAACACAATGTGTCTCTGTACGTGTGTCTGTGTGTGTGAAAGAGAAAGACAGAGAGAGGTGGTGCGTGTGATTTTATGCTTGGGTGTATTTCGTTCATGTGTGTCTCCATCTTTCTTTCTTTTTCGCCTGTGTTGCATTCACATTCAAGTCTGTGTCTCTGAGTGCATACTGTGTGTCTTTTTGTTGGCTCAGGTCTGCGTGTGTATGTATGTGTGTCTGTCTGCAAGGGTTTTGTGTGTTTATATGTGTGTGCGTGCATACATATCAGTGTGTCTGTAGATCTTCCCGTGGGGATTCCCCTGCCCTTTAACTCCTACAGGGGAGGGATGCTTAACCTCCCTCTACCTTAACCCCCCCTCCCCTTCCTTCCTCCCTTCATCTCTTACTCCCTTCCTCTCACTCCTTCTGCTCTCCTCAATATTTGCTACACCCCACCTCCGACTGGAGAGGCATTGGGTTCAAGGATGGATGAGGAAATAATAACAACAATTACGTATTGCATCAAAAATCTGAATTTTGACCTTTTTGAGTAAAGTTTAAGTAAATTATTTATGACTGATTTCATAAATAATACATTCACACTAACCCCCATTATTAATGTGCTTCATATAGAAAAGCTGTTGAGTAAAAACCAAACATTTGTATGAATATAAATAACTAACAGCAAAAATAGCAACTATGATGCTGCTGATGCCGATGGCATCATTTTGAATATGAATATTTACTTGCTTGTTTTCATTTCATGTAATTTCAAGTCTCTATTCTTTTGGGTTTTTAAAGAAATTGCTTTCGGCCTTAGAAACCTGTGATGAGCAGATGTCATTATGTTTGACATTTTAGCAGATTAATCAATAATGAAAGTAATTGTCAGTCATCATACCTGTATGTAAGTATTGAGCTTTCACCAGCTCTCACTGCTCTTTTCTAATTGTCAGTCAATACCCCTTTTTACACAGAGATCCCACAATACTGCTGCAACGAAGACCCTCATTACACCGGCCAAAAAACAACATATCTTCATACAACAGTTCATGATATTCTATGAAAACGCTCACACAACAGTTCGTATGATATCTTACGAATTAGCAGTCCAAGCTTGATGTTACGACCTTAAGTAAACTTCTGTAATTAACATAAAGTCATGGAGGTTAGGTCTCGGCAAGTAAAGTTACTGTGATCAGGTTTAGGAAAGGAAACATGATGAGGATGTACCTTAAAATGACTCAGAGTTCACTCAAACTTCACATGGTTGTGAACACTGCTCTCCTTGGGGAAAGTCCCAGAGGAAAGTCCTCTCCAGAGGAAAGTCCGCCCCAACCTGCGTCCTAATTTGGCCACTCGGGACACCTTACTTTTTTACACCTGTTAGCGCATTGGTCATTCCAAAATATAAAAAATATGAGAGTTGTGCATGAATCATCACATGCAATATGTACAAATTTTGGTGCATTATTTTTCGTAAGAAAATTTCTGAATAGTGAGTGAGAATGCCGCCATAGTATGTGATTTTAGACAGCATGCTGTCGCTCTGGAAGCAAAAGCAGCTTGACAGGCATGCGTGCAAGACAACAGCTTCTACCTCTAGTGTGACATATAGCATAAGCGCTGGGCAGCTTTTTTAAACAATTCTGGCTGAACTCTTCCTCTGCTCAGAGGGTAAGGAACTCCCAGACCTCATTGTGTCCCCTAGTTTTGGACATTTTAGGTTACTGTATTTCTTCTTTGAGTTATCTTCCAACTGCCGAGAGCTGCCTTTTTATTCTCCCAGTAGTGGGTTGCACAAATAACACGTCGTCAAAACATCACACCTGTCTTATCCTGCCAGTTCACACTTATTACACTGAATTAGCTCTGTTACTACCACTGCTGCCAGCTTGAAGGCGGAACAACACAGAACAACAGTCCCTCCATTCCGTGTTTGTACCTTTTATACAGAACGAATAACAGTGCAACATTCCCACCATTGAACAGGCAGTGTAAAAGGGGCTATTGTCAGTCACCTCTGGGGAAATGTGAGAGCTCTCCATGCTCCTTTTAACACTCACTTGCAAAACTTGAAACATACAAAGCCTCTGTCCCACAAGCTGTTTATCTCTGTCCATCCTGCATGTCTTGCAAGCCTTCGTGCCAAACCCAACATGTGACTACATCATGTTGTACAGATACAGAATGATCATAAATACACCATCAGTATTTTTTTCTCTGGTGAGTACTCATGGCCAGATGTGGTGATGCAGTAACTCAGTCCCTACCCTTAACCCCATCCACCCTCCCTGGTCCTCCCCTCCTTACCCTCTGCTCCTCCCTGTTGCCCTCCTCCCCTTCCCTCCCTTCCCTTCCCTCCATCCTTGCTCCTCTTGCAGGGCTGCTCCTGGCTATAGCCTGAAGAGCTCCGCCCATCCTGTCCACCCCTCTCCACCCTGGAGTCCTCCCCCAGGATGTTGAGCCCCATCCAGGTCCTGTGCTCCGACATCACTACCCTTTCTCTGGAGCCCGAGCCGTTTGCCTCTTACACTGAAGGTGTGTGCTCTATCCTCTTCTATCCCGAAGGTCATATCTGTGTCGCACAGTTGCGCCCACATGACCCCAGTGTGAGATATGACAGATTGTGAGTGTGGGTGGTTGAATGTGAAAAGCGCGTGCGTGTGTTCGGATGGAGTGTGTGTGTGTCCTTTGAGTCAGGTGAATTCTCACGTGAGTCTGAGTGTTATAAATATCTTAAACATCACTTTGTCTCTGTCCGCCTGCCTCATCCTTTTTGTGTGTCTCTATTTTTGTACCTGCCTCTTTATTTTTGTCCCAGTCTGCCTCCTTCAGTGTGGATTGTGTGTGTGTTTGAGTGAGTATGTGACTTGATTTCTTTAAATAGTTTGACCAGACGACACCCCATCTCCTTCAAAGCATCTATCATACTTCTATCTCCATCAAAGACAGAGAACACAGACACTCACATGCATGCACACGTACATGCACAGACGCACTCGCTGAACCTCATGAACACAAATACTCTGCACATGTACCATTCAAACATTCATAAACCCGCACATGTTGGGCTACAGCTCATGATTTTTTCACCAATTCATCTGCCGTTTATTTTCTCAACTTAGTGATTGATTGTGTGGTCTATAAAATGCCTAAAAATAGTGAACATTTCCTGCCACAGCTGCTCACAGCCTTCAAATTGCTTATTTTGTCTGACAAGCAGCCCAAAGGTATTTAATTTGTCATCATAAAAGACTAAAGAAAGCAGCAAAAATTAACATTTGAGAAGCTGGAAGCAATGAATTTTATGATTTTTTGCCAAAAAAAAAGACAACAATTAATCAAATATCAAAATTGTTGCTGAATCATTTTCTGTCGATCGACTAAATGTTTCAACTCTAAACATATCCAGACTGAAAGATAAGAGTGGCGGCATGGATAAAGGCCAAGAGTCCTCTAAATATGGGATTACATTTCAGTATTTATTAAGCGTCGAGACATCATCTTAGTTTTCAGTATCGCCGGGGTTACACTGGGTGTGAACCAGCTAAGCTGCTAATCTTTTTTTCTGTTACAGTCCCACAACTCTGTTTGAAAAACAAATTGATTTGTATCAAAAATGAATCACACATTGCAGCTTTTAGTATTCATACAGCTCAAAGATGTTTTTGCAGCGAGGCAAAGCAGGATTACAGGTGTATTTCACACACGCTGAAGCTGGCTTGGTCTGTGATTCTAATTGTTTGTGTCTATAACCATTAGGCTCACACCAGCTCTGCTCCATTGTGCCGATGTGTGTTTGGAGAAATGGCAGATTCCCTGCTGTGCTGGGCTTAAATCATTCCTCTCCACACATGTGCACCTCTAACACAAACACATGCACCATTTTTTTCCCCCAATAACTCCAAAACTGCAGGACAGGGATCAATTTAACGTCTCCCTCCGGCAGTCTCTCCCCTCGTCTCCTTCGCTCCCTCCTCTCCCTTTCTCCCTCCAACCAGTTTATTTCTCTACAGGGTAATTGAGTACACACACTTGTGCACACGTACACAGGAAATGCGGGGTGCTCGAGCTGCAGCGTGCAGACACACACACTCACCAACACACATACATACACACATCTCCTGCTGAGTGGTGGCTTGTCCTGTCTTTTAAGGAGTGTGTGTTTTTGGCTCGGCTTTAATGGTCTGTGTTTACCCAGTCCTAAGATATCTATAATTGGGACTGTAGGGCGTCTGCTTCCCTCCCTGTCCCTGTAGTAGCCCTGACAAAAAGAAATAAGGAAATCCATCCACCCTCCTACCTATGCCACCACCCTTATCTATCCCATAAACCTCCTCTGCTCTCAGATGTGCCACAGATGAGCACTAATCTTATGTATGAAAGACAGATTATGGTTAAAACTAACAGTTATTTTCAACAGCAATTAATCTATTATTTTCTCGATTATTTGATAAATTATTGCTTCATGAAATGTCAGACAATAGTGAAAAATGATGATCACATTTTCCTGAAGGCTCAGATGACATCTTCAGATTGCATGTTGTGTTGGATCAATCAACCAGAACCCAGAGATATTCAGTTTACTATCACTTAAAGAGATACTTTGCTGATTTTCAACTAGCTTTGCATCATAACAGTATGGGTAGTATTTTTAGGTGAACGATGGTAAATTTTCCTCCATTTTACCAGCACCCAGATCCCCCTGCTCATCTCTCAGCTCAACTGCGTTGCATAGTTCTTGCCTAAAATGTGGTCAGAAACATATTTTAGCTTACTGTTAAACTGTAACTCGAGATTGTTTGTTTCCAGCTGGCAGCCATATTGTTTCCTGTGTTGAAACCAGGTCCCCAGGAACACTGTCCAGTAGGGGTGGTAATAACCAGAGGATCCACAATAGGATATTATCACGATACTTAAGTCACAACACACTATTATTGCGATTTTACACATGTTGAGATATGCTGATTATTGCGCTAAAATTTGTTGCTATATATTGTTATTTTCAACTGTAAATTATGTCCCCAAAAGAAAACTTTGTCAACATCTGTTTTATCTAACATGATAAACTTTTGAGTCTGTTCATCTCCCTAAAGCCATTTTTTGCAGTAGCAAAATGTAGCTAGTGGACTGAAACGCAATTGATCATATCATTCAAGCAGGCTGCCTAAAGTTTGATTTGTATTTGTATTTGTGATATTAATATTTTGTATAATAAAAAAATCGATACTCTGCACTGTGTGGTGATACAAAATTGCCACACAAATATATCACGATACTATGCTGTATCGATTCCCGCCCACACACACCTACTGTTCAGCCTCACAGCCAATTATTCCCAGTGACCACTCACGGTATTGCAGCGAAAATTCCCCCGTAGCCACCATTATAGAAGAGTTACTGTAAAACTGTTGACAGTACACCTCAAACTGCAAACAGTGTCAACTGTGACTCTTTTTATTATGAATTTTTGATCCATGGAGGTTTTATATTTGTAAAATGCTCCTTAAAGTGAGAAAAGCGTTTTAAAAATCCACAGGGTCATCACAATGTAATGTCTATGAGTCAAGCAGGAACTCGCAGGTGAAGCCAGCAGGAGAAACACTACTGCGCATATTCAGTGGGTCACTTACCCTGGAAGTAAAACAGGAAACTAGAAACCTTTTTTGGCATATGTGCCAAGCAAGCAGCTCCATTGGAATAACTAGGAGCCGTCTTGGCATCTGGTATCTAGGTATTATTATAAATCTATGGTTGAAACGGGCAAGCCCGCTTTACATCACCCACCAGCGGGAGCATTTAGTCCAGTGTAATGTAGTGCATTCTGGTAGTTGTAGGGTTTCTACCTCTTGAGCAAACGCAAATGCCACATCCCTTTTTTCTCTTTACCCTGGTCGTAAAGCACACAATTAAAAAAGTATTTGTGTCTTTCTAATGCATGACAGCCTAGTTTTATGAAATGACCATCTTTCCAGCTGTGAAATAATTCTACAAGACGAAGAAAAGTAACAAATCCTCGCAAATGAGACGCTTGAAGGGGTGTTTGTAATTTTTTCTTGAAAGTTGTATATTATTTAACTGTTGAAGATAAATTTTTTCTAATCACTTCAGCTCTATCAGTTGTTTTACAGTTAGTAGTGTCGTCCCCAAATTTGAAAAGATATTCAATTTACAGAGGGATAACACAGAAAAACAGTAGTGGTGGGACGCAATTAAAAAAATTAATCTAATTAATTAGAGGCTTTGTAATTAATGAATTGCGATTAATCGCACTTTTATCAAATAGCAATATTTGACACAATAAGTCAAGTTTTTCAATTCAGATAAATTTTGGTTGACGACTGAATCAATGAACAGACATATACGTGAACTTAAACAACAAAAATGTTTATTTTCCATTTCGCCAGAGAGTTTGTTAATTTGTCAGACGTTGACTGGCTCTGAACCCCGTCATCTGGTCTATTGTCGGCCAGAGTGTGGATACCCCACCTGGGCCCGACAGGACCCAGTGGAACCCAACAGGTCAGGCCGGGTTTGGATAACAAATCAGAAATTTTGCTCGGGTTCTGCCCACTTGACATGCTGCTGTGTTGTGCTGTGGCCTGTTCAAGTGCTGGAATTTGTTATTTACGTGACAACGCCTGAACGCAACACAAGTCGCGTTTCCATTACAGTTGTTTGCGAAATAAAAGCGATATTTCTGAAATTTTGACAAAGTTCAAATGCTACTTGCAGGTGTTTCCATTGAACAGTGTTTTGTGAACTAGCCGTAATTCTTGTAAATTCTTGTTCATCCCGCGAGACTTCACTTTGAGGAAGATGGCTGAGAGCGTTATGCGTCTTGGGACACAGATCACTGATTATCACGAATAACTGTTAATGATAACTCTGTCTCCTCCTCTGTCCACACATACCTCGCCATCTTCCTCAAAATGAACTTGTCGCGTGACCCCCTACGTCATGTCCGTTGACCCCGGTGACGTGTAAATGCAAAAAAAGTGTTTCCATTACACTTTTGCGATACACTTTTATATCAACACGTCTGAAAAACCACCTCATGAGAGCGTGGAAATGTTTTAGCGATATTTGAGAGGATTTTCTAAATATAGGTGTTTCCATTACCAGATTTTTATTGCGATATTAAAGTTTTGCAGATTTCTAGGGGTAATGGAAACACGACTACAGGCTCTGCTCCAATTGAGTGTGTGCTGTACTGCTGTGCGAGCGACGTGTTTGACTGTGCATAACAGCAGCCTTCTGATGGCCATTTACACACTGTCCATGTGTGATCATGGTAAACAGACAAGCTGTAACCATGGTAACAACGACTATGTCAGGTAACAACCTGCATCAGGCTCGGGTCGGGTTCAGATTTAAAAATCAGAAAGTCTGTCGGGTTTGGGCTGGGCTCGGTTATAACTGTCTCGGACTCGGGTTGGCTTCGGTCAGGAAAATGCAGCCTGTTGTGGGCTGGCTACACCATTTGCCTGTACCAAGACTGTCATAGCTAACGTTAGCTCTGGTGTCCGTGCTCGCAGCAACATGTTTTGCACTGAGGTGATACCGTAGGCTTGAAGTGCGGCTGGAGCGTGTGCATCAGTGTTACTGGTGTGCCAGAAATTAGGGAACTGAGAAAGGTGTGATTAAATGCGTTATTTTTTTTAACGCTTTATTTTTCCTGTAATTAATTAATCGAAATTAACGCGTTAAAGTCCCAGCTCTAAAAAACAGCAAATTCTCAAATTTCCAAAGCTGGAACAGCAACAGCATTTTGGCTTAATAAAAGACTTAAAGTATTAACAAATTACCAGAATTGTTGTTGAGTTCTCTTCAGTCGATCATGAATCATTCCAGCTCTCCCTACAACATCATGCTTTGATTGTCGAGGAGCTGCTGTCCTTGTAAACACCTCACAGCACATTTGAGTGTTTGTGTGTTTTTCACTCGTGCATGTTTTTTTAGGCTTCTTTGTGTCATTGGGTTCATTCATGTTTGTGTGTTGTATTGTACTGAAATGAACTGTATGTGGGCGCATGCACTTGCAGTCACAGTGTGTTCCCCCAGCTCCTGCAGTGTGGCGATGAGTCAGACAGGCCTGCTGATGCTAATGGACTGTCTGTGGGAGACAGACACAGCTAGCTTGCTATACTGTAGCACACAAACATCCACACTTTATTGACTTACAACTTGACAGCCCAACAGACAGTCACACACACACACACACACACACACACACACACACACACACACACACACACACACAATATCGCATCAGGACACTGGCCAGTTGTACCCCTTGGAGGAGAAGCACAGCACTCATGATGGTACTTGTTTCTGCGATAGATGTTTGTGTTCTTAAAGGTCTATTTTTCTCCTCTAATAGAGAGCATCAGAGAAACAGATGGGTGCGAGGTGTTTGTGTGCGTTTGTGTGTGTGTAAGAGAGAGAGAGAAACACAGAAAGATAAAGAGGATGAG
This sequence comes from Cephalopholis sonnerati, assembly GCA_019142605.1. NCBI lineage: Eukaryota > Metazoa > Chordata > Actinopteri > Perciformes > Serranidae > Cephalopholis > Cephalopholis sonnerati. Next base: position 24,581,091 of record JAGQAX010000004.1, on the reverse strand, counting down.
AGTGGAGAGTGTGTGCTCCATATTTTATTCAGCTATATTGTGTGCTGCTCCTGTGGGTTTTGCTTAGCTTAGCTCTTTCTCTGTGCGACTTGAGTGGAGACACAGTTATCAGTAAATGTGTTGGGTGTGCGCGCGTGCGTGCACACACACACAGAGCATCAAGCACACACATTTGCTGTGCATCGTTACGTGACTTGTGAATTCAAAGCTGCCTGGTGTGCGTACGTGCATTTGTGAATCTCACTGCATGTGTAGAGTTTTTGCTTGAGTGCTATCACGAGTGTGTGTGTGTGTGTGTGTGTGTGTATGCATTAATTATCAGCATATCCTCAATTTGGACCATAGTGTCCACTCTGTCTCCTGGTATTAATTTAGCAATGTTTGTTAGTGGACAAAACTGCAGTGCCATAATTATTTTACCGCGCTCCCTCTTCCTGCGAGGATTGGATTGATGAATCCCACTTCCTCCTTCACCAGACTGCCATATACGGCTAACCGTTACGAGTACCCCTGCTACTGGTTGGCTCAGCCTGTTACCATGGCAACCCCTGCTCACCGAAGGACCCCTCCGCCGCCTCCGCCCCAGCGCCTCTTCCCTCCACCTCCCTTTCCATCCTTTCCATCCATTCTTCCACCACCACCAGCAGCACCACCACTACATACACGCTTACATACAGCCAGGCGGCAGAGTGCCGTGGGGGAGGGATGAGAGAGAGAGGGAGATGAATGTGGATAGACAACCAGGAAGAAATGAGAGAGTGAAATGGGGCAAAAGAGAGAAACTAGGGAACAAGAGATGACAAAAGAACGTGTGTGTGTGTGTGTGTGTGTGTGTGTGTGTGTGTGGGGGGGGTGATTGAGAGAAAGCCTGGAATTGTGGAAAGAAATTGAAAGTGAAGAATAACGAAGGCACTGCAGTGACTGGGAGATCAAGAAACAGTGCTAGACTAGTGGAAAAATGATAGAAACCAGTAACACATGAGGTGTGTGAGGAACGGGGTGAATAAGGTTGTGTTAGTGTAGAGATTGAGGAGCAGTCCCTGCCTCCCCTCATCATAAAATCTCTCTCTCTCAAGGCCACCACAAAATAGACAAGGCTACAGCTTTGAATCACTCCGACTCTCAATAAATACACTCTCCACACTCTATTTTTATTACAGTCAACGCTTGAGGACCATGTTCTTTTCTATCAAAACTGAGCTCAGTGGACCCCTTTTGTCAAAGGCTTATTGGGATACCGCGTCTGACATTAAATTATTTTTGAATCTAATCTATGGCATCTTTAAAAATATTATTTGTTTGTGCAGCAGCAGTAGGAGCTTTTGTTGTATAAAAATCTCTGTGAGGCAGGACTGCTTTGGAGCCAAACTCAGTCAGATTTCACCTTGTTGATGAGACTGTGGGATGTACAGCTTCTGTCTCGAGTACCTTGAACATAATCTGAAGTTAACTATAAGTCTTTAGTTTTTAGCTGGCATAGATTGATAGTAGGGATGCGCAGTAGTATCGGCACGTCATCGGTATCGGCTGATATTGGCCTTTCTTATTTTGCACAATGAATGAATATCACATACATTGAAAAGCATTGTATTTCATGTCTCCATCTGATGTTGGGCGATAACGATCACGATAAGAGTACGCATGCATTATGATGTTAATTCCACTTCAGCGAAGACTTGATGATCACTAAAATTAGCTGGTGAAAGTGGATTTAGCAGTATTGGCCAAATAAGTTAATATGTATCAGATATCGGCAAAATATCCATTATCATGCATCCCTAATTTGTAGATTTTTTCAGCAATGAGTAGTTTTCTGGAAAAAAATGATACATCGCCTGGTATTTATGTTCCATTTGACACAAATGTACGGAAATCTTTATGCTAGGTCGTCTATGCTAGATTAGCAACAAAATAAATTGTACAAATTACATGCAAGCAATTTTACCTCAGATGTTTTGAAATATTTTCACTGAAGCAACATACAGGTGTTAATTGAAAGTGTTATTTTTTTAATAAAATATTGCGCAGAGCACAGTCTCTACAGTGTCATATAAAATGGAACTGGATGTCGCAATAACCCAGTTTTGTTGCTAAACCTTTGCTGTGTAGAGCTAAAGAACCTTGCAGATTTCAGTAGTGGCGGAAAGACAGATTCTTCAGATGAATAGTTTGACATTTTAGGAAATAGACATATTAATTTTAGTGCAGAGAGTTAGATGAGAAGGTCAGTTCCTTTACATTAACTTAAACAGCAGTGAACTGATTTGGTCAATCTGAGAGAATCATGCAAATTCAAACTGTGACACACTGCCCCATCCAACAGCACCTGAACTGCTGAACTGCAGACTGAACCAGCTCTGTACCATGACGCAGTATGTTGGTGGGTGTCATGTGGGGACAACATATGCATAAAATTTGATGGAAAAAAAAGCCTGAGAATCAGTTTAAAATCATCCAGTCAGCACTGAAGTCATCAAGCAACTGTCTGTACTTAACACGGCCTTTGTATTTACAAGTGTGAAGTCCAACCACAGATTTGAAACTTCACAACTGAGCTGAACATTCACTCGACCTCAGCTGGTAAACAGACTTGTTTACTTACGAATCAAGTTTAGGGTGACTGAGAAGCTTGAATGTAGGAAGATGACACAGCAAGTCAAAATATAGGCCTACATCAAACATTTACATGATGATGGATTTTTAAAATGTATCCAGTCACGACTATGGCATTCTTGATTTTAAATGGTAAGCAAACTAGCAAGTTAGCTTACACAGTCTGGTTAACTTCACCTTTGAGTTTCATAGCCTGTTTACACCTGGTATTAACACACATTTCAGTGATCTGAACACAAGTGGACAGCTGAGATATATCGCCTATCGTGTCCACCATGCATCTCCCGCTGACCGTTTTGTGTTTAGATTTCGTTACTGCCTTGGGCAACTAGTTAGAAGGTCAAAGGGCTGCGAGCGCAGTAATTACATCCACACTCTTGCTAGCTGCTCACTTATCGCATTAGTAGTTGTTTCGGTACAGCTGGAGATATCGCACTCAGCAGAATCCAACATGTCTCCTTCTCAGGGGTGTAAACCACAAGTTTTATTACGATACAATACCATATTGATTGTTGGGACAATGACATGATATATGATGATATCACAAAGGCTGCCATGATACGTTTTGGATTTTAGATTTTATTTAATTTAGGGGCCTGTGTTTGATATGAGATGGCAGTAAATATACTCATTGTCTTTTTCTTGGCTGCTTACCATTGACTGCCCAGCGCTAGGCTGTTAGCACTGTTTAAACGTTTCGGAGCAAGGTGTGCTCGGACGGAAACGGTGACACAGACATGCTATGGGAATTTCAAAATAAGGGCACATCTTAAAGATGATATGTATGGATATGTTCACTTTGCGTCGATGACATTGGATTGTTGTTCATTTGAAACAATTAACTGATCCAGATCGATCCATCATCATACCCCTACTCCTCCCCTAGAGCAAAACAGTGGACAGTCATGCAACGCTCCTCGTAAAATGGGCAAGTTATAGAGCATTAGCATAGCAACCACTACATCCTGCACTGATGATATAGGCCTTGTCAGGGATGTATCATAACGCATTAGCTTTTAAACTACAAAAGAACTGTGGACAAATGCGTCCCAGACTACCTCAGCAAGTGGTTTGAGTGATTGGACCACAATGCATCTTGGTGGTTGGTTTCACTTCTATTAAATGCTGTCCACTTGTGATTGGATCCCCCAAGGTGCATGTTAATACCAGGTATAAACAGGCTCTTAGATAACCTGTAGATGACTTTACATGGATCATACCAGGTTAGCTACATCTGTCATTGAAGCTAAGTTTCTGATTAGTTTAAAAGAGTTTTAACCACCAAGATTTTTCCCCCCTCTCCAGATCAGCTCTGTCTGCAAATAGATATTTATAAATAAAACTTAATCTGCTGTACAAAAGGGAGAAGAAAGGAGGATAAGTGGACAGAAGGGCAGGCAGCAGATTACATGCAACATTAAAACAGATTCAGGTGTCAGATATCACGCTGGCGTGCCCTTCATTAGACAGCACAACCAAGTGCTCTCTATTCCTCATTCTGTGTGCTGTGTGATGAAGGGAGGTCCACTGAAAGCACTGAGTCAGTAAATGCAAAGTGGTTAATAACGTGCTTGCTCTTCATATTACAGTGCTGTCACTGAGTCAGACTGTGTTGGTGTTTCGGGACACAGAGCTAGTGATGGGGACATTGTTGCAAATATGCAAATGGGTGTCCTGAAAAATTATCTTTGAATGATATTTAGTCACTAATGCAAATACACTCTGAGTGGTGTTTACACTTAAAGACACTACAGAGATTAATAAGTGTGTAATTACTCTTATACACACACATACACACATACGCACACAATGAACTCAAGTGACACTGTAATCTCGTGTACTGGAAGTGTCATAGTGTGCGTCACTGTGTATGTGTCACACTGAAACACAGATAACACCTGGGCCTAATGTGAAACAGCTGTGTGTGTGTGTGTGTGTGCATGCGTGTGTGTGTGTGATTGATTTTCTGCATGTTTATAGGCTAATATGTGCTGTATAATCTGAATTTTCTCTGGAATCTTACACAGAAATGCAGAATATTTGTGTTAGTGATCAAATATTGTTTTATTCTACACATTAATTTGCATATTTTAATCCACTTACATGTTAATGCAGTGACTGTTGACTTGGTTGAATAATTTAGAGCCAGATAAACAGGTTATATAGATGAATGATGATGTGCGGTCAATTAGCTAATGGCTACTCCTCCTCTCTCTTTCCCCACCGTTCTTTCCTCTCATGCTATATTTCTCGTTCTCTTCCTCCGTCTTTGCCTCTCTGTCTGTCTCTCTCCAGCTGATATCATCTCCACTGTTGAGTTCAACCACACCGGAGAGCTCCTGGCCACAGGGGACAAGGGGGGCCGAGTGGTCATCTTTCAGAGGGAACCTGAGGTAGGCACATACACACACGCACACACACAAATATACCATTTTTCATTCCAGCTGTGAGAGCAGTGATGAACGCACGCCGTTCCCCTCCAGCTACAGTCTAGATTGATTGATTAATAGTTGATACTCCTGCTGTGTCAGAGACTGTATCATTATAGCTGTGCAGAGTCCGTGCCATGCTATTTCTTCACATGATCAAGGTGACTGAGGCTGGCTCCAGCTCAGGGTGTTGCATTATATTACTGTGATTCTATATGTGAGCAAGTGCACATTATTCTCCCCACGTTTCCATGTAACTCCCTTTTCTTTCCACAGAGCAAGACTGAGCCATTCTCACAGGGAGAGTATAATGTCTACAGCACCTTCCAGAGCCATGAGCCCGAGTTCGACTACCTTAAGAGTCTGGAGATTGAGGAGAAGATCAATAAGATCCGATGGCTGCCTCAGCAGAACGCTGCACACTTCCTCCTCTCCACCAATGGTGAGACAGCCCACACACACACACACACACACACAAATACATGCATCTTAGAGGAAGATATGGAAGCAGTGATGTGGGTTTATGATCTTTTGTGGGTAAGCACTTCACCTAAACCAGTTTGAATGATTATTTCACGTTGTTTCTCCCTCAAGGAATAGTTCGGATTTCTTTGAAGTGGAGTTGTGTGAGGTGCTTATCTATAGTCAGTGTTTTACATACAGTAGATGGCAGTCGGCACATCCCCAGTGTGAAGAAACAGACTGGAGTACCGCCATGGAAGTTAAGCAGTGTACTCCTGTGGAGGGGGACAGCAGCAAAACATATTTTAGCTTCCTAAAAAAATCAATATCAGTTTAAGCGTACACTATATTTGGAATATTTTCACTGCTTTAGCTCACCATCAGACAGACTTCTCCGAGGGAGAACTGAAGCTATTATTTATGCTCTTTTCAAAGCCACCAGACTCCTTTGAGAAAAACAGTATTTTTATCTTGCAGAAAACGGTAGCTGCTGGTCTACCACCGCCTCAATCAGATAGTTTTTTTGTGTTATTGCGTAACCTTGTTTTAATTTGAACTGACCCTTTAAAACACCGAGCTCACAGAATAACATGCACAAACTACATGATCAAGGCAGTGGTGGACCAGCAGCACTTAAAGTGATTTTGATTTTTTAGTTTGAACTTTTTTTAGGTGGCTAAAATACTCTTTGCTGCTGCCTCCGTCCACACAGTACATTGCTTAGCTTCTGTGGCAGTACTCCTGCATCCTTCTCTGATCTAGAGGCATGTAGCCACCACTTAATGTATGTAATATACTGACTATGGATAAGTACCTCATGCAACCTCCCTTTAAATACTCCAAAAAAGAGAAGAAAGCACAGAAAGCACATTTCCCCTCGCTTTAAGAGATAAGAGTTGCTGCTCATGTTGCATCACATGTCTGCAGTGCATTAGGAGTATGTCTGCCTCGGACAGTTTACATTAAGAGTTTATGGCTATATTGGAAGATGTATAGATTTTCCCAGCGCGCCCTGTTATTGATTTATTTAAGTAGTATATTATTTATGATTGATGGTATGAAAAATGTAAGACCTGCCTCAGCAGTTGGGTAATGCTGCTGCTGCTGCTGCTGGAAAACTTGCTGTCATTTTTTCAATATAATACAGAGACTCTCTGTGTCTGTCAGCATTGATTAAACAAAACCTTGCTGTTTGCTCATTTAGAGCTTCAGAGTCCGAGCTGACAGTCAGATCTGACAGTTTGGAGAGCGGTGGATTAGCTTGTCTATTAAGTCATTTCTTTTCAAGTTCAAGTGCCTGAGTTGATCATGTCTTTATGCTAAAATCCTAAAACAGCTCCTTTTTTAGAAATTTTAGGCTTTTAGCTTCACCAATTTGAGATGATATTCCATATTTAGCCTACTCTGATACGTTTAATCACGCCTAATCTAAGACCCCCAGATAGCTTCCTATATCAGCAAGCACCTTTTATTCATTTGTTACACTTTCAGATTAAATCTGTTCTTATCTGATTGCCTAACGGCCCTGTCTGATTCCCAGATAAGACCATTAAGTTGTGGAAGGTGAGTGAAAGAGACAAACGGCCGGAGGGATACAACCTGAAGGATGAGGAGGGTCGCATCAAGGACATCTCCACCGTCACCTCCCTACAGGTAACATCTATCTGTCTGTATCTCCTGCACACTAAAACATTCATAAATGCAGTGGGTTGTGTAACATAACTGGGTCAGTGGGTACAGATGTGTTTGCATGTGCAAAAATGGGTCACTGGGACAATGGTACATGTGTGTATGCACGAGTGTGTGAGGGCAGAGAAATCCTCTTTTTCCAGCTGAACAGCAACACGACATCTGTACTATGCAGAGTGAGCCCAGATGTGTAGGTATGCATGTATAGTATGTCTGTCTTTGTAGAGGCCCGAGAACATGCATGTGTTATGTGACGGTGCTCCCGCTGTGCCATATGCAAATAAAGACACACATTTAAGCTGTGTGTGAAAATGGAAATCATGTATCGAACAAAGAAATTGTGTTTTAATGCAAATGCCAAGATACGAAAATGCAGCCAAACGAGCTTTAACTCAGGCACTGAATTGGCTCTTGATCCTGCTATCAAGCGGGCAAGTTGGGCTCCAGCAATAATGTATTATTGATGTCAAAGGAAGTAATGCATTAAATATTAATTCATGATACAATGACATTATTTAAATTTAATCTACTGTCTGTATCATCTGTCTTCTCCTAATCAGTTAGGTGTGGTGTTTTAAAGAGCTCTCTGTCTTTATGTCGTTAAAGGTGCCGGTGTTGATGCCGATGGACCTGATGGTGGAGGTGAGCCCGCGGCGAGTGTTTGCCAACGCCCACACCTACCATGTCAACTCCATTTCCGTCAACTCCGACTATGAGACCTACATGTCAGCTGATGACCTGAGGATCAACCTCTGGCATCTAGACATCACCGACCGCAGCTTCAGTATCCTTTGTGGGTCGTGCTCTGCCTTCATAGGGAGGAGGAGAGAAGACACGCGTATATCATCATCACATGCATAAACTCATATTAAAGCAGGACCAGATTTATTAAAGCACAAGGACACAGATAATTAATGCATACATTAACACATAGATGCTTGTACATGCTCCATAATCAATTCCTGCCCACACACACACTCTCACACAACTCCCACATTGCAAATCCCACTTTGTTGTATAAAGAAATGCACAAAGACACACAGTGTTGGGGGATGGGAATATTATTCTTGAGGAGTGAAAATGTAGCTTAATGAATAATTCAAAGGCTGCATAAATATTTCAGCCCCGCTCTGAGTTCTAATCCAGCTCAATAGGACACAGTACAGTCACATCCATGACCCAGACAGGATTTATAATATTACAATTTATCTGAATATGGAATTACTTTTCTCCCAACAACCCCCCCAAGATATATTTAAATTGGTTTGCTTTATTTCTTCTGTAAATTATTTACATTGTGAGGGTTACGTATACATTTACATACACTTATGATTTTATTTTGTATGTGGATTATGGACTGGTGTGGGTTTCTACATTAATTCATACACAATATAATTAGTTTCTCATTTGGTCAGCTAGTGAATTAAACTGATAAAAGGATGAATGAATTAATAAATACATGCAGATTGACCGTGAGTTCCTGCTTGGCTTATAGACTTTGAATTGTGATGACATCACAGATTTTTAAACCGCTTTTCTCTGCTCGAGGAAAGTTTCCATGGATCAAATATTCCCAACAGAAAGAGTCAGAATTTACCTTTTTGCAGTTCGAGGTGTTCCTGTCAACAGTTTTACAGATGCATCTATTACAGTGGTGGTCTACAGGGAAAATGTTTTTTGGGCCGCAAGGGGATTTTTTTGTTGCAGTACTGCGAGTGGCCACTGGGAAAAATTGGAAGCAAGGCTGAGCAGTGTACCTGGGGGCCTCGTAAAAAGCACTGACTGTATATAAAGATGGACGATGCATCTGCACTTCCTCCCACTGTATATGAAGCCAAAATATCCTGGATATGGCTGCTGCCATCTTGCACTGGTGATGTCATTTGGAGCCAGAGTCTGCACTAAGGTGATCTTGCATTATCGAGTTCTTAACGTCTGACCCAGTTGCTAGCAGCGCCATCGATTCCAACATCAACTCCCTTTTTATCGCACCAAATAACCAAACTTAGTAGAAAAATTAGCACTTGTACAAACATCAGTAAGAAGAACTACCTAAAATGATAGAAGTCATCTCTGGGGAAAAAATTGACCCCCATTTAACCCCTAACATGGAGGGGCCAGGGTTTATGACCTATACTGCAGACCCTGGGAAGTGTTCTCTCTTAGTTGTTTTCCTGAGCAGCGCTTCCTCTCAGACATTGTGGACATCAAGCCAGCCAACATGGAGGATCTGACCGAGGTGATCACAGCGGCTGAGTTTCACCCCCACCACTGTAACCTGTTTGTCTATAGCAGCAGCAAAGGCACCCTGCGCCTCTGTGACATGAGAGAAGCAGCGCTCTGCGACAAACACTCCAAATGTGAGTAAACCTGCTGAGAGCTGGGATGTAGACATACACATTGTGTTTTTTTTTAACTATACACCGTCTCCTGCCGGACCCGTAAAAGGCCAAAATGTCTGATAGTGGTAGTTTTACACGTTTTAGCCTATGAGCAAGTTTTCAGATGAAGGTCCTATCTTTCAGGCAGCCATGAGTTTCAAAGTATACAGTCCATGTTTGTAGCAATCTTGGAACCCAATTGGGTCAGACGTTGAAAAGCCTCTTGGGGCAATGGTGAATATTTTGAGGATTCCAGTGTAGCCAGTGGATATCCAGGCCAAGACATCCTCTTCCATGTGCTGTTTGTTTCTGCTACAGATATCTGCATATGAATACAAAAGAAAACCGGTGGCTATGCATTTGCATTTTGCATTTTGGCCAGTGCTTTCTGCCTCTTTGCTCTCCACACTGACTGTTTACCTGCCGCTCAAACATGAGTGGTCACTACCACTCAGACTATAAATGGAAACCAGAACACTTCTGATACCACAATCTTGTGCCATTTCCTACAGATTCTGCACACTTCTGCAGATATCTGTTTATAGAGATGATGTTTTTAGGTATGCTAGCAGCACGGCTCCAGGAGGCAGTGTCAGGTGATTGGTCAGTCTGCCACTTTCGCCCAGACTGAAATATCTCAAACACTATTGAATGGAGAAGCAAATGCCAGTAGATTGGCTGAGGAGTGCTACTTCATTTGTCATGCCGCTGCATGACAAATTTTAATCACTTTGGGGATCCCCTGACTTTTCATTTAGCTTATGAAAGTCAACTTGCAGAGACTTGCTTAAGATACTTAATCCATCAGAGTGGACTATCATTTTGCTTTATGTACGCATGGTTATGTAGATATGATTGGATATTATCTTCTTTGGTGGTGATTTGACACCAAACACTGTGTATTCAATTTGTAATGTTAAGAAACTAAAACTGAAAAACCTCAGGTATGTTCATTTATTGGAAAGTAAATTATCTAAAATCTAATGTGTAAAAAGTTTGATTTCCTCTCAGTTATGGAGCACAATATGTCTCTTTTGGATCATTTTTTACCATTTAATAATACTTCTTCCCACGGCAGGTCCATTAATGTAGAGCAGGGTTAGTTTACCCATAAATCTGCTGTCCTGAAGGGACAACAATTCAATTCATGGCAAATTTTCTCTCATGCTTCAGATTTATTGTTTCCTAACATTCTTTTCCTTTTTGTTTTTGTGTACTTCAAAGTTGAAATGGCCAGTTTCCCATGAGTTCTGACCGGTATGAGTCACAAGTGCAGCAAACACTGCAAATTGTATTCAGCGGAGCACCTCCACAGGCAGCAAGGGATTTCATTTTTGTTTGTTACATTCAGTGAGAAATGCCTGTATTTACCAGGTTTCTTTCTTTGTGGAAGACATCTGATTGAGATGTTCTGATGTTTATACGCATAGCAACTTAGACAGCGACACCATAAATATACAGAAGTCACCTGTGTGGTCTGTCTGCCTTATAGACTACTGTCAGCATCTAGACTCATCCGAGACATCTGTTTATCTATGCACATGAGATAGAGACACACATAGTATCATCATGTGACACACTGTTTTTGCCTGGCTCCAGCACTCACCCTCCTCTCCCTCTCTCCTACCATCTCCAGTGTTTGAGGAGCCCGAGGACCCCAGCGCCCGCTCCTTCTTCTCTGAGATCATCTCCTCTGTGTCCGATGTCAAGTTCAGCCACAGCGGCCGCTACCTGCTCACCAGAGACTACCTGACTGCCAAAGTCTGGGACCTCAACATGGAGAGCAAGCCCCTGGAGACATACCAGGTGTGTGACCAACCACATGTGAAAATTACGAGGTTAAAATACAAAAAGCTTGAGAATGAGTATTTTCTCTTGGGGTTGGCTGCTATGATGAGATTCTCACTGGCGAGCAGCAAATTGACTCTGGGGAAAGGTGAACTGATCAGTAGTGGGGGGAGCATTGACATATTTTCACTGTTTTATTATTCCTCCATCAGCTGACTAATAACATTCAATCATAACTAACAGCCTCTATAACCCAACATTCTTATTATTGCTCTGCTGATGATACCCTGGTGCCAAAACCACATGCAGCCACCACAAAGTCCTGCTTATGTGTATTTTTTTTCTTTAAATTATTTTATTTAAACACATAAAACAAGATCACAAATCCCAATTACATAAAATTACATGAAGACAAGCAAACACATGCACATGAAATGAAATAAGTAACATTTCTTTTTTCTCTCTTGAAAATTATATTCTACATTATGGACATATTGTTCTGTTTTATACAATGTTCCTGGATCACAGTTCATTTGTCCTCGTCTGTTATGTTATTTATTAGATTCAAAGGCCAAGACAAGTGTATTCTACTTAACTGTACAGATTGATTAAAATCTGAAGAGTTTATTTGCGAGAACAGATATGATTCATTCTTAAAATGAATAACCACCAGTTTGATCGATATTCCTATTAGTGTCAATAAAAAAAACTCCACGGCTCATGAAAATTTAAAAACATTGAGATATCCACACAAAACCACCATTACCAGTTTGACTGACATTCCCTGGCTTGCACACACACACACACACACACACACACACACACACACACACACACACACACACAAAAACGTGACTTGGGAAAATGAATGAAAACAGAGCTATCTGTTTTTGCAAATAACCCTCTTTTTATTCCCTTTAAATGTAACTGAAATGGTTTCCATATTTCTTTTACAAACATCACGTCCTTCTTTTTGATAACATCATTTCATGTGATGTTGTTATAATAAATGAATGTAACCAGTCTTTAAATGATTGGCCAGCCTAATCATTGACACAATGAACATATTATATTTGTCTGTATTTGATTCAGTCAGGTGTATTAGCGATACCACACGATAAATCTAAAACATAGAATACAAAGTGCCCTATATAGTTCAGCAGTTTTTCCCATAAAGGTTTTATCACAGAGCAGCCCCACAAATCTCTCCCATCTCCACCACCTGCCGTCATCACTTACCATCACCTACATTTGTGTCAATGTTTTTGATATGTTCTGTAACAGATAAAGTTACAGATAAGTAGCAAATTCAAAATCTGAATTCATGGCTTTCATCCCTCCAGTAGAGTTCAAGAGACTTGGATAATCTATTTCAGATAGCACTCAAGCTCTTCTGGCTTACGCTGGCCCAGCCATTCACAAAGAATGGATTGTGGCCACTGAATGGCCACTGGTAGCACAATGAATTGCACACCACTTGCAACCACTCTCTGCCTTGTCTCAGGGTCCGATTCACAATAGATATTGCACTAATGATATTATAGTGCAAACACATTGGTGATGGTGATGGTGATGGGGAGGTGGAGTGCACGCACAACTGCAGCAAGAAAGAGCTACAGCAGAGAAAGAACCATATTTAAAATGAGGAGCAGTAAGATGACAGGCTGACAGAGAGGGTGTGTCGCTGTGCTATTGGCTGATTATAAATTAGCTGATGACTAAATTGACAGACCCAGACAATGACACCTGGAGATAGTGAGTGAGCACGTGTGCAGGGAGTGAATGGCAGGGTGAGAGAGAAAGCCTGAGCATGAAAAGTGTTGTCTACCTGTCTGAACTTTTGCTAGAGCTTCATGAGGCTATTAACTGTGATCTTTATGAATTGGATTGGTTTTGTAGTGAAGTTTATTTGCATAGAAAGGGGCCAGTTTGGTGCCAAATGTATGCATTTTACCTCATTTAAATAGCACAGAAGGGCAGAGTTGCTATTTGCTTTACAGTGCATTTAGGGTTACATTTCACCCTTTGCAGGTTCTTAAAGAATTAGAGTTCTTTGTATTATTTGTGCAGGTTTAGCAGACGCAAAAGACAAGCAGTCCTTTTGTGAAGTTGCTTATCTACGCTGGCCTTTTCTTTAGCGTGTCACCCACCAGCTTCTCTGAATCCCATACAGCAAAGTTCAGGTGTTTGTGATGTATTTAGATCCAGTCTTCAAGCACAGTCCAGGTCAGTGTTGCTGCTCAGATTCTTTAAGCAGAGCTCTTTGTAGCAGATCAAATGAGAGTTGTTTGTAATAAATGTTCACTTAACACGTAAGTGCTTGTGACTGAATCACTAGTAGGTGACTAACTGTCCCTTTACTGAGAGAGGGCTTTGTCATCCTGGAAATATGAATAATAAGAGGCAGAAATGAATCATGGGAAGATGGTTGTCTCTCAGAATCACAGGACTTGCTGATGATTAGATTTTTCCAAAACCTTTTAAGGATAATTGGATTGATTACGAGCCAGAGAATGTACTTTTTCTTGTGAGTGCAGAATCACCAGAAACCCTTGCTGAGGCCGAATTTTTTTTTTTTACTATAATCCGTAGATGCATCAGATTGTGTGTATTTGGCAGATTAATACATGTGTGAGACAAGCATGAATGACACATTATCATTATGCTGTGTATATGGGTGAAGGAATGGGCTTGACGTGCTGTTGATAATGTACAAATACACAACTAAGTATAAAGCTGATATAAGGACTTTTTTTTATTTTTGCGTGTCACCTTTCTCACATCCGCACTCCATTTATCTCACATGTCACTTCTAAGTATTTACAATCAGCCACACCAGCTTCTGTTTATGCAAATATGTGCAGTAGATGTATTTATCAACTCCTTTTTTCAGAGTGTGTTTAGTATTCCTGCCGCGGGCGTGTGGGTGAACATGTGTGTGTGTCTGCCTGACGTGTGAGGGCCTGTGAGGCCGCCAGGAGTGGGAGGCCAAGACGCACTGGAGCTATTTATAGTCCGCCGAGCCTCCACTCATAAAGCGAAAGGGGAAGGAGGGATACCTTACACAGCGCCCGACACCTAGATCTGCAATGCAGCACAGAGAGGGAGGAAGGGGGGGAGAGAGGGGTGAGGGTTTGGGGAGGAGTGTGAGGATGGTGTGATGAGATGAGGAGGGAAGAATAGAAGGAGAGTTTGTAAGCGAGAGGATGAGAGAGAGGGATGGCAGAGGCTGAGTGGAGTAAACTGAGGGGGGAAAAGGGATTTTAGGGCTCTGACTTTGGTAAACTCACACTCTTACTCTTCCTGGAACATGAAAAATATGCACAGATCCATGAGGGATGAGGTGCTGTGCTGTAAATCAGAGATCATGCAGACTGGGAAAAAAAGACCATATATATATTCAACTTCAGCTGACACTGTATCATTTCATCCCGAGCTGAGAGACCCATAGGGGAAAACAAAAATGTCACCTGGTTTGATGTACAACCGTGAGCCGACCTCAGCTTGACCATTTATTGATCGCGAAGCGACTGTTGACTGCTGACTTTATGCAGAATGTGAAAATAGGGGGCTTAATGCAGAGCGCAGCGGCTGCAGGAAGGTGTAGATTTCAACCCCTTGCATCACACTGCTGACACAGGCAGGTGCAACGAAAGCACAGGGGAAAAGAGTTATTAGTCAGTGAATATGTGTGTGTGTGTGTGTGTGTGTGTGTGTGTGTGTGTGTGTGTGTGTTCACATGTGTGTCTCTATTATCATGCCCTTGGTGGGTTTGGATGTTAATGGGTTTACTGATATGGAAAAGGAGTTTAGATTAAAATGTACTCCTGGCCCTCGTATTGCTCAGGGCTGGTGTTGTGTCTCATTAGAGTTGCCTTCAGGGAGGTTTGTGTTACACATTTAATGTGTTTTGTCTGTGCTGAGCTTCGTGTGTGTGTCTGTGTGTGTGTGTGTGTGTGTGTGTCTTCTGCTCACTCCTCTATTTATAGTTTACACAGAGAGTCAATACCTGGGAGTGAAGCAGCTGTGTGCTGGACCCATTTTTAATCATATCTACGTTTGTGTGTGTGTGTGTGTGTGTGTGTGTGTGTGTGTGTGTGTGTGTGTGTTCTTCCAGGTTCACGATTACCTCCGCAGCAAGTTGTGTTCCCTTTACGAAAACGACTGCATCTTTGACAAGTTTGAGTGTGCCTGGAACGGCTCAGACAGGTACCTGAAGTGTCTGCATGTGTTCCTGTGTTTCAGTGCTCGGTGTTAAGAGGAGCACTCAGGGTCTTTAACTTCGGTAGAAGTAGCAATATGACAGTGCTCAAATACTCCATTACAAGTACTTTTATCATTTCTGGTTATTGTCTGTGTTGTAAAATGTGTGGACGCCTCGTCTAATCTATCTACGGATTCAAGTCAAGTGACCTAACCTAAGTTAAAGTCCTGCGTGTGAAATCTTACTTAAGTAAAACTACAAAAATAGGAATGTATGATATTGGATTTTTTGCTGATATCTGATATGCTGATATATAACAGCTTCTTTGGCCGATGACTGATAATCGATATCCATATATCCACTTTTTCATCAGCTAATTTTACTGATCATCGAGTCTCTTCTGTAGTGGAGTTATCTTCATTTTATGCATGCGTACTCTTATGGTGATGACCACCAGCAGATGGAGATGTGAAATAGAGTGCTGTTCAGTGTATGTAATATTCATTCATTGTGCAAAATAAGAAAAACTATGTTGGCCAATTCTAATAGTTCATTTAAAAATCAAATATTTGCCAGTGCTGATAATGTATTGATATTTTCAGCATTTTAAGGCCAATATCAGCTGATGATGTGCTGCTATTATCGTGCATCCCTATACAAAAGTATTTCCATCGAAATATACTGACAAAACAAAAGTAAAAGTTTTTACCGTGTTAAGTGTGCTTTATTGTTACAGCTTAAATAACTTGAAATACACAAAGCAGTTGGAGCAAATCATCCATAATTAGTACTTTTATTTTATATACTTTGAGCACGTCTTGCTGACGATGCTTTTACACTTTTTGGAATTCAAAGTAGAATTTTGAACGTAGAACTTTTACTTGTAAAGGATATTTTTATAGTGCAGTATTGCTACTTTTACTGAACACTAATGCCACTATTGCTGTGAGAACCACAAAGGAATCCTTAATATCTCAAAAAACGAAATCATCTGCATGGCCCGATACCACAATAGCTATGTGGTCTTTCTGTAATTTGGAGAAAGTGACCCTTCACTGTTAGTGATGTAGTGAGGGGTTAAGGTAGTTTGGGAAGTTAAAGTAGTCGATGACGGCCCTCACCAGATTGATACTAAAAGAGAAGAGAGACTGAAACCCTTCAGACTGTAGTGACCGATCGTTTCTCTCCTCAGTGTCATCATGACCGGAGCCTACAACAACTTCTTCCGCATGTTCGACCGCAACACCAAACGCGACGTGACCCTGGAGGCATCGCGAGAGAGCAGCAAACCCCGTGCCGTCCTGAAGCCGCGAAGGGTCTGCGCCGCAGGAGGAAAGCGCCGGAAAGACGACATCAGCGTGGACAGCCTGGACTTCACCAAGAAGATCCTCCACACAGCCTGGCACCCGACCGAGAACATCATCGCCATCGCCGCCACCAACAACCTGTACATCTTCCAGGACAAACTCAACTCTGAGATGCATTAATGAAGGGATGTCAGCGGCGGATACAAACGAGTTTACACCTGAACACACAGCTATGCCAGAATGTACACATTTACGGACATGCACACACAGGAATATGCCTAACACACACCTACACAGTCAGAAAACACACACACAGTTAGGTCTACTCTTTGACACACTCCCTCACCTCCTCCTCAGCCTCCCCAGAACTGAAAGGACCTAGAAAGGGCTAGAAAGGGAACAGGCTGGATTACGTAATGGATTATGGATTGCAAAATTGTCCAAACTGTGGATTTCTTGATTGTTAAGCTCTGGATTGTGCTTGATGGTGTGTTGATTGCTACAGCTCAGCTTCTGAGAGGGATAAACCCCCCGGACTGGAGAGACGTTTACATATTTGTCTTTTTTTTTTTTTTTTGTTCTTCAGGCTCTTTTGCTTTCTCCACCTCCTCCTCCTCCTCCTCTCCTTTCTGTATTTGTGTGCTCGAACAAAGCCTATTCTTATCCCTTGCCCACTGTTTTGTGTAACGAAAACCCTTCGTGGTTGTCAACCAGCGGCACTGATGAAAATGGGGCATTTACGTAACTGGCTGTTTGATTTTTCCGATCAGCTGACCCCCCCCCCCCACTTCTGTTTTTGTAACTTCTTGTTAAATGATGTTAATGATGGTAATTATGATGACGATTTAAAATGATAACGTGTGATGTGCAAGGATGAATTCGAGACCCCTCCCCTCAACCCAAGTGCACCCAGACGCCTCTGAGCTCAACTGGACCGTGTTCAGTCAGTGAGGTCAAACATTGACAGTCCTGCAGATAGAAGCAGAAGTTACACCATGGCCTAATGTGAGGACACACACACTCATATCTGCTCCACACAGTGTGTTTCAGTCATTAATGTTGTCTCCGGCCCTTCTCTGATTGTGGATCCTGCTTCTGGTCCGAGGCTACATCGTGTGCTACTTTGCCGTTCAATACAACTCAAATCAAGCAAAAAAAAAAACTAAAAAATGAAATAATTTCAACAATCAAGCAAAAAGATGCTGCATGTAAAAACCAATTTAGCCTAGGTGTTTATAAATTGACTGACTGACTTGGCTGCCTTCTTAACCATTTAGACCCAGCTGTACAAAGGCTTCAGGGGCCCCGGGGCCCCGTGCAGCACGAGTAACCATAGACGACCAAGCTCTCCTACCTTTATTTGTGTCTTCGGACACTGAAGCATGTTTACCAGTGTTCGGTTCATACACTTACATGTACATTTTGAATGAAGCCGTCCAAGAATCAGTTTCTCCTCGACTGAAACTGAGAACCAAGAAGAATGGGGAATGTTTTCATTAATGTTGTTCTCTAAAAGAAAAAAGAAAAAAAAATCAAAGGGCCTAAATGGTGTCTGTATATATCAACTCTGTTTTTGACATGTACGAGGTTTTGTTTTTTTAACATCCTTAAACGGACAGCGGACGCGCTCATCCGCCTCGATGACCGCCTCCAAAGCTACAGCAGAGAGATGGTACTCAAATCTCCTCAGCCTTCCTCACCGATTACTTTGCTGATGTGCAGAAGCTTTTATTTTTTAGAGAACAGTTTATTCTTTTATTTATCCTTTTCCTTTCCGTCAGTTTTCACTCCACCACGTCCTGACCAAACTAATGTTGATTCACATATTTTTGTGTTAATGTATGTTGATGACAAAATTGTCAAATGGACAGTTATAAATAATGTTAATATGTTTTTTTTCTGAATAAAGATTTCAACGAAATTGCATCCAATGAGCGTACATCTGTGATTTTTATTGCCATGTAATTATATGAGACTGATAGTAATTGCCAGTGCCATTATGGAAATGTGAACACTTTATAGCTTCGATTTATATGGACCTATTAGGGCTCATCATTACAGTCTGTGGTGCTGGTGAAGGTATGTAATCTGTGGCACCATCTAGTGTCGTCACACATGTACTGCACTTGGTGTGAATTTGAGTTTTAACATATAAGACATCTCTCTATACTGACAGTGAACTAGGTGGGCTTATTCATATTGAGGATTTCACTGATGTGTTGGATGAGCATCTTTCTTTTCTTGTCTTCCATGTCTAAAGTCTGTCCATCTTGTACTCTTCATCAGTGTTGTAGTACTCAAGGTCTGGGTCTCATGGCCACTATTTCATAGGGGTGTAACGATCCAACAATCCAATCACATCGATGCAAAGTGGAAACATCGATCATATCGTCATCTTTAGCATAGGCTTTTATTTTGAAGGTTTGTGTCACTGTCAAACAGCGGCAGGCAGATGGTTAGCAGCCAAGAGAAAGACGATGAGGATAACGTTATTTACTCGGGAATAAATCAGCAAAGTGGAAATATTATGGATTTCGGAGAAAAGAAGGATCAACAGACAGCACATGGCGCATGTAAACAATGACGTCACGAGATAAAACAGAACGTGACGTTACCTGCCTGGACGAGTGTCTCACTCCGCTAGCTTCTGGCTTTAGCAACATTAGCCGCTCTGTTTTAACAATGTTCGTCTGAAAAACCGTGCATGCAGGCTGAAATTCAACCGAGCTGTTCTGTCGGGAGATACAGTGACTTAAACCAGCGGTGAGTAAGATAAATATTACTGCTGCTTGTCATTTGTTAAGCTATGAGAAGAGGAAAAATGTCCGCTAGCCGCTAGGCTAATTAATGCAATGGAAACATGCTAAAGCTAATAATGGGTGATTAGCTAAAAACAACTGACAGGTCTCTGACCCTTGACACTTATTACTGAGCTGAATGTTACACTTTTTCTTGAATGGTCCTGTTGTTAATCTGTTTTATGGCTGTTGGGAGAAGTTTTCCTTCAGGGCTTTAAACCAGATATTCCTGAAGTTTTATGAAAAACATGATGTTTTTTTTCTTCCAGAAAGGTCTCTCTGTCAGAAAGCCCTTTGTGTCAGTGGAGTCAGTTTAAAGTGCACTTTACTGAACTTATTATTTATGTGTTTATGTGTTTTATGGCCACAAGTGAAAAAGAAAGGGGTGTCAGCTTCTTCTGTAACAGACTGTGTTAAATGGGCATTTAATATCCCCTAATATCGATCGCAGACCCCTGAATCGTATCGAATCGAAATCGGATAGTGGCACACTTTGTTATATCGGAAAATATCGTATCGTTGTTCATAGTATCGATATGATATTGTATCGTGATGAAACTGGTGATTTACACCCCAACTATTTCAGTCTCATCTTGGACTTGACCGCATTTTTACTTGATCATGTATCTGTCTCAGACAAAGAATATTTGGGATCTTATTCAAGGCTAGTCAGGACCACAACCGCAGGGATATCATTAAAGTTGCCTGTCAGCAGTGTTAAAGATAGTGAAGTTCATTTCTGTTTGCTCATAGAAAACAAAGGAAATTCCCATTTATAAATTTATTCTCTTTAATTCTTTTTCATTATTTTATCAAGACATACATTCATACACTTATACATACAGACATTTATACAGTATGGTAATAAATTTTATTTTTAAAAAGTATGATTCTAAACTGCTCATCAATTTACAAAACAGATGACAAACAGCGTGTGATGTCTTCAGAAGAATAAATGCGATTTCAGCATTACGTCTGTTTTTCCACACTCAGTCAGTCGACCACACACTGTCACTACATGTGCATTTTTCTTTATATTTCCACTCCTTCTACACCACACTAAAGTGGAAGTGATAGAGGAAGCAGGTAAAGTTGTTTCCTGCCTTACAAACCATTTACAAACCAAAAGTTTTGGCAGTGTCTTAGCAACAGGGTCCACCTATATTGTTTTAAGATAGATGTCTAATACAGATTCCTTCATACTGAGCTGCTGGTTGACAACATTCTGCACAATGATCAATATCTTTATATATAACCACAATAAGTATGCATTGCTTTTTCAGCCTCTGAAGCAGCAGTATCTGCTCGCTGTTTAACCTGCTCCTGAAACCTGGCACCTCTTAGCCTTCACAAGCACATCAATATTATGCTCTTTGTTTCCATGTTTTATGTAAAGCACTTTGAGTTGCTTTGTTGCTGAAATTTACTGTTGAAATACACCTGCCCTGACTTTTAGCTGTGTTTTAGGTCTACTAACTCCTGAAAGAAATATCTGACTGTTTGACTGTCAAGTGCTCCCCTGTGTTCACCTGGTAGCGTAGTTGAAAGCTGTGCCTGCTGTTTGGTGTGACACAGGCAGAGCAGCTGAACAATGAACTGAAACTCAATATAAAGCTTTGTAAAGCTGACGAGAGCCTCAGACGTAAGTGTTAAGTCTCTGTCTCTACCGTTTTAATATTGCCACATTGTTTTATCAAACATATTGATTATAGCCACTTTCATGATGCCTCTGTTCCAGCAAGTATTGCGATGCATTGCAGAAATTAGTAATGGAATTGGTTACACCTGTGTTTGGTGCGTTCGACAGGATACAGGATAAGCGGTTACAGAAAATGGATAAATAATGCAGTTAATGTTGAATAAAAACAGCAACAAGCACATGTTTTCATTATGTTTATGGGTCACAGTATAGAAAACAGTAGTGACATCCTAACTTCAAACACATCATCACACAGGGACTGCAAATATTCAATATATTAACTCTCTGCACAGCAGAGACGGAGACGAACGAGGGAGGAGAAGGCAGATATAAACCTGGATAACTGCTCTGTCATAGGTCACACACAGATGCAGCTAAACTTTTTAAAGGTACAGGATTAAAGACATGATTCAGTCTATTCTCCTCCAAGTTATTTTTAGATTAAGGCACTGAAAATATTTCCATTAGCAACCATTTCTAAATCATGACATACTGTACATGTTGTGTCTAATGTTACATGATTAAAGCCTGACAGCAAAGAAAACCATTACTAGTTATCATCAGCAACCTTTTGTTTAAAAAAAGAAACTTGCTCTTTAGTAGTTTGGAGGCCACAGACAACGAGAGTACAGTTCAACAAGGGAACTGTAAATGTAAATACTGATGATTTTGGCTACAATGATAAATGATCATAGAAATGAGTTCAGTACACAGTGTTTGTACAACGAGAAAAAAAATTACAATGACTCAGGGATGCACGGTATTGGATTTTTTGCCAATATTCGATATCAAACCCCCCCCAGTTTTAGTGGTCATCATCTCTCTTATGTAGTGGAATTAGCATTATATTATACATGCATACTCTTATCATGATGGCCCACAGCCAGATGGAGACGTGAAATACAATACTTTTGTATGTAATATTCATTGTGCAAAATTAGAAAAGTCATGCTGGCCGATATCACTGACGTACCGATATTATCGTGCATCCCTACAATGCATTGAAATAGTATTTCACCCACAAAATGACCATTTGTGTAGCAATAAGTCACCATGTGTTACCATGAATTTGTAAAGGAAACTTTGGATGAATTGAATTTAGAGGGGATCCACGTTTAACAACAGCAAAACTGTATTAATACATCTGTTTACAAACTCTCACACAACTGGTGCAGTATAATCTATCTGCATTAAGTCTCATGAATCCACTCATATACTCAATACATCCCAAACACATGCATTTTTGCTAAAACCTCTCTATTTGAAACACTGCCCAACCAAATGCATGCCCAGATGCACTACTTCTCCGTGCATGAGACTGTTCATGGGTGTTTTAAATAGTATGTTTTTTTCAAAAAATTTGATATACCTGTAAAACTTCAATTAGTAGCCCAGGCTGTTATTATCTTAAATCACAGAACTCAACAGGCATATATATGGGACAGGCCTTTAATTCCTTTCACACAAAACTGTTGCTCAGTAAAGACAGAAAATACTAGCAACTTGTTTATTTGCTACAAGTATAAATATTACTTGCATAAAAATAGGCTTTGAATGACATACTGATACTGATACAAATGGTCATTTGAGGGTGAAGTATTCCTTTAACAGACTGTTGAGCACAAATGCAGCTTAAATTGGTTGAAATGTACAACTGACCAGAGCTGAGAAAGTTTAGACTGTGCTTTTCTTACTTTAGTGTTAGGCAGTAAATTATATTTTCTAAATTTTCTTCTCCCATTTGAATATTTAATTTCATTATATTATGTGCTCTCACATATTTTGGCTCAAAAGCTATGAGAATACAAACACACACTCGCTCAAGTTTAGATTTACAACAGGTCTGAGTATCCAACCTGTTGCAGTGTTAAGAAGAGTGATGTACGATCATTAATGTTCTTTGACTAGTATTATCGTACATCTTATTTCTCCCAGAGGTGTGTTTGTCAGATCTCTACGCCACCTCCTGAGTCACAGTCTCTGTTTCAGTCTCTACATATTGCTCTAGCTGAGCGGTCAGGAAGGGGTTGAAGAAGAAGTCAAAACCGAACTGTAGGGCGCCCCGAGCTGTGCGCCTCCAGTCGTGTTCAATCTTGTACTGCCTGCGGCTGGGCAGGCGGGCATCGCCGCACGACATGCAGTGAATGGCTTTCAGTTCAAACACGGGCCACTTGGAGCCTAAACGGCCCTCCAGTATGGTGCTGAACTCCACCAGGCTTCCCGTCTTTAAGTACAAAAGCACAGACTTGAACTCGTTACTCGCTCGCAGAACTATGTCCTTGGTGGCATCTTCGTCCTCTACGATCGTCCCGTTCTTGGTCTTCCTCTCCAGCGGCATGCCCATTGTGACTTCGAATTTGTATCGATCAAAGCGTTTTATGTGACATTCGTGCTTGGCCAGTCTTTTGAGTTTACAGAGGGGATCTTCTGGAGGAGGAGCCGGGGCAGGCAGAGGCTGAGGCTCAGCTGTGACGTTTTCCGCTTCCTCACACAGAGGATATGGCTCACCGTACAGACACCGCATCCAGTTGCCCACAAACACAGGCAGCAGGTTGATAACCGACTGCGGCCCATTCTCAATGTCGGTCACACGTACGTATTTGAAGCGTCCAGTCCAGGTGACACGATGTCCTTCGAGATGAGAGCAGAGGATTTGAGTTTGGGCCATGTTGGCCTCTTTCCAGGCCAGAGGCCCGCAGAGGCTGCTGTACTCAGGCCACGTCAGGGTGGAGTTATACACCTTCATACCTTCAGACCTGTAGACGTACATCCAGCAGAAGAGCACCACCACACTGAGCCACACCAGGATGAGCTTCACGACGCTGCTCCGTGACAAAGACCGTAAAACCGCGATGGGGTTGAGGCTGAAGCGAGTCCAAAGCCTCAACACCACTGGCACGAAGCAAATTGTCAGTGTGACCACCATCTTCGTCACCTCCAGGGCGAGAAACCATTGCACAAACTGGATGATGAGCATTGCAGCCAGGCCCAGTGAGAGTATAGGAAGGGCGAACAGGAAGAGGAAGTAGCCAACGGAGGTCCGGATGAGTCCTATTACAGTGGCGTTATTAAGGAACACCAAGCTGAGCTCACACCAGGTGAAGCAAACCAGGTAGGGCACCAGGCACAGGTAGGTGCCCTTGAAGCCTTTCAGCTGGGCCATACGGAACAGCAGGTAGACAAGGTGTCCGTACAGCAGACACGGCACCCCCAGGTTCAACACCACTATGTCCCCTAGAGGCACAGTGATGAACGTCATCCCAAAGGCCCTGAGGAACCAGGGGAAGGAGTCTGGCAGGAGGTGAGTGAGGGAGCAGGCTCCAGAGAGGACTTCTGTGAGGAGGGCTTTACGAGCGAAGAGCTGAGCAGAGGCGTGAAGGCTGAGGAAGGCGGTGACGGTGAAGAAGAGAGCGACAGCAGCCAACTCTGAGCAGGGGATCCAGGATTTATCAGCGACAGGGAAAGAGAAAACCACAAAGATCACCGAGAGCAGGAAGTACCTGGAACACAGAGAGACGGGAGGCATTTATGATTCATTTAGCATAAAACGAATCATCTCGATTTCTTTCTCCTTTAATTTACTGTTTATTTTTAGAATTTATATATTTTATCCTATTTTTTCTCTATATCCTGTCAGTAGTACACGAGACAGATAATCTATGAAAGAATCATGTTCCTCTTTTCCTCCTTGTGCTCAACATAAACAATCAGAGCCGAGGGGTGTCTGGAGAATGTAAATCACTGCTTGTGCAAACACTGCACTGCCAACAATATTCTACATGGCAAAGACAAGTAAAAAATAAAAAGACCGACAAAGTTAAACTTAGAATTAAACTGAGCCCAAGATTAAACAACACTAAACAGCAGAGCAGCTTTCTGAGGCTGAGAGTAGGGTTGCACCAATATAACGGTTACAAGATATACTGTGATATAAAAGCTGAGTGTTATCATACCGTTACTTTCAAAGGGGAGACTTTTTACACAAGCTTCCATCAACAGAATGGTTTCCAGTTTCAGTTATAGTAATAAAACCTTTGCTCAACCAAAAATAACTCCTCCATTTTCATTCCTTTAAGGGTCATTCTGACAAATAATATGAATCTGTAATACCTTGAAACTGCAATATTTTCTAAGACCATAATCGTACAGTGAAAATCTCATACCGTTGCAGCCCTAGCTGAGAGGGCTACGGGACCTGAAAGGATTCTTCTTCTGTTTACTTGTCTTTGCCATGTGTGCTGTTGATGGCAAAAGAGGGATGGGCAGTTTTTTCATTGCTGGTGATTGTTTTCCAGTCATTGTGTTTTCATAACTCTTCCTGAAGTTGTGTGGTGGAGAAACCGAGTTTGACTGAGTGAGAGTATGCGCAGGAGAAGGAAGCAGTAATTGATGCTTTGTTAGAGAATCCTTATGACTCTGATTGCCTGATTTCATTCAGGCACGGTGCTTTCTTGCAAACACCACTATGGAAACTTAAACCTGCTTTTCCACCTAGTTAGCTCTGGTTCTTAAACTAGTTACGTTCAGGACTCTTGGAACCTTGGTGCCGTCGAGTGAACCAGCCTGTGTTTCCACCAGTTTTGAGCAGAACCATTGTAATCAAGGGTGTGTCATCAACGGAGGGCGCTGCATTATGCACAATGGAAGTAAACAGAAGTAGCAAGATGGCAGATCACGTTGATTACCTGCCAGCTGTTATCAGTTACAGATATTTATTTTTATTCAAAAAACAAGCACAGACCAACTATTCATGATAGGAGGGCGTAGAGGGCTATTATGTACAAGACTCCATCCTCTCTTTCCAATCTGTAGAATACGACTGACGTCATCACGGTTTGCACTTCAGGTCAAGAAAAACCTGCAATTTTTTGGTTTTAGCTTGGAGCAAACTTTTAGGGATCCAGGCCAATTTATTTTTGGTCAAAATGACAAAAGCGATTAAAAATCAGGTGCACGTTTTTTTCATTATAATCTGTCTCATGTTCTACTGTCAGGATATAGTTACAGTTAATATGACATAAAAGTTATTTTACAGAAGTTACCTACTGTAGCTTTAATTATAGTGACATTAAAACAATAAAAAAAAAATCAGCCTAAATTGAGCAAAAACTGCCTGATTGTATCTACAAGACAACGCTAAAGGGAAATTTTGTAGTCAAACTAGTAAAACCTGAACTAAACCAAACTTTACATTTGCAAACAAACCAGAGTATACAATAACAACAAACTGATACATTGTTCACATGGATTCATGTCAATAGAGATGTTCTTACAGGTAAGGCTCCAAGTGTGTCCATCCAAAGTTAGTCTCAGCCTGCTCCAGATCAAGACCGGGTTCAAAGTGAGTCAGCAGGTCTGTCAGGGCCCGAAAGTTTTCCCATGCTTTTGAGTTCTGTAGAGAAAGATGCTGATGTTTACTTTTATCTCCACAAGGAAGGACATCTATACTCTAGTAGACAAATCTAAAGAAAGGCCTTCTGATTAAAAAAAAAACAGTCACAGTAAGAAAACAATACATCTGAGACCTACCCACAGTGTGCATTTGTTTATAGGAGCAGTTACGAACCTGAAATACCCGCAGTGTGCAGATGACCATGGAGAAAAATGAGAGGTAGAAAACCAGCAGAGGGATGAGGAAGATGAAGAACTCAATGGTGAGGTTGGAGATGATGAAGAAGAAGATGAGCGCGTTGACGTGGTGTGTGGGGATCAGGGCGCTGAGCCACTGCATGCCGGCCCGTGATGCCCAGTCGATGAGGTGCTCTTTGATCTCAAGTAACGCGTACAGAGGGAACTTCAGCAGCTGGAGGGAATGACAAGACAAGAGTGAGGTCAGTACATCAACAAGGTCCCAAAATCTGATTTCTACTTCTACGAAGGACTTTAGAATTATTTAGAGCGTGTCCATTTCGGTAGATATCTTTTCTTTATATCTTTTACATAGATATAATGTCAACACTGTTCCTTCTTCACATTCTGTTGCTAACATTGGTTCATGTTTTGACTGTTAAAAACTAAAATTCTGGTCCTGTCTTACACATTGTACCTTTTAAACAACTCCAAAAAACCAGAGGAGCGCATGGTATCAAATGCACAGCAGTCACCACTCCCATCATTTAAAGTCTGAGAGCTTCCTACCTTTTGGTGTAAAGGCAGTTCATCTGGATTTTTCACAACTACATCATCATCATCATCGTCGTCATCACCTCCCGCTGCAGCCATGACTGGTGAAGGTGCAACACCCTGAGCGTACTTCTTAGTCATCTCAACAAAGTCATCAAGACCCACTTGGCATCTGGCTACAAAGATGTACAGAAGACACACGAGTGTAAACATAAAAATATTATTTGAAATTGAAAGTTTTTTTTGTATTGCAGCTGTGATTTAATCTCTTAAACTTCAATGAAAAAATTACTGCTGTTGAATCATGCTAGGCAAGAGGAATACATTACAAATTGCACACAGACGACTGTATTAGCTAGCACTTTTTTTACATGTCAGGGCCATGTCTCAAACTACACATACCCTCATTGGTGACCATAGTCTCCAGGACTCTCCTCTGTTTCTTGGTAGAGCTGTTTAGTGGACCTCGGGACACTGGTTTACCTGCAAATGGAGGAGAGACAATACAAGAACATGCAACTAGTTTTAATTAGGAACATAAAACTGTACAGTGTCAGTGTGTTTAAACACAAGACATCCCTCCCGTACCCGGCTCTGTGTGGACATGTTCAACGTTCTCCAGCATCTCAGAGACAGCCACCGACTTCTTCCTCTCTGGGTTCAACTTCCAGTACATCAGGAGAGCTGCTTTCCTGACTCCTCTCTCAAATCGTGTCTCTGTACACAACTTCTTCACCTCCTCAAAGTTCTCCAGAGTGATGCCTGCAATACACACACATGTACACTGACGATGGACAGGTATTCTCAGCATCACTTGAAGGGAAGTCCAATGAACTCATTACATCAAACCAGTGATGCTACTTTGCTGTGGGATATATTGGTACCTTTCCTGGAGGCTAAGCACTGCTGCAGCGTTTTGACGGCATCCCTGCGGCCTTGTTTAGCAGCCTGGATGAGCCAAGCGACCGCTCTGCAATTGTTCAGCTCCTCGTCTCTTTCTTCTGCCAGCGCCAGGAAGTAACGGCCCATCTGGACAACACATTCAGAGACTCTCAGACTTGTATTGCAAGCATTACTGTGACTTAGTCGACTTATGACCTGTCCTTCCCATCAATATGTCCCTCTAAAATAACATTTGTCATTACTAGGCTGATCTGTTCCCTGCCCGCCATATGGTCATTAAAGTCAATAGTATTTGCAATATGTTCTTTGACACTGACCTTGGTCTGTGCTTTAGCATCTCCTGACTTTGCTCTCTCCTCCAAATCCTCAAGACTGACCTCCTCCTCCGGCTCTTCTGAGAGAAACAGAATTATTTACGACACACTCTACAGTAGACTTCATTGGCCTTTAAAGGAATACTTTACCCACCAGATGATCATTTCTACAGTACATCAGTTACACACCCTGTGTTACACTGAATTCCTGAAGAGAACTTTGTTTTTCTTGCTTCCACTGTGAACAAAGAATCCAAAATCCAAAAAAGTCATAGGCAACAGTGTTTACCGAAAACAAAACTACATAAAAACATTTGCTTACAAACTCTAACACAACTCATGCAGTATAACCCAAGTCTCATTTCCCCTGTCTGACTGGGTACTGAACAGAATGTGAAACTTATCTATGCTCTCTTCCAAATCCAGACTCCACTGATAAAAACACTAATTTTACCTCACTGAACACAGGAGTTGCTGGTCTAACACTGCCTTGATTTGTAGTTTGTTTGTGTTTTTGTGTAACTTAATGAATCCGAACCCTTTTACAATGAATTCACACAATAACACAAACAAAATAACTTTTGATATAGTTTCACTTTGGTTAGACACAGACCCATATGACTTTCAATTCATCTGTGGATGAATGGATTCTTTGTTCACCAGAGGCATGCAAGAAAAAAAGTTTTCTTTATGCATTCAACATAACACAGGGATGAGTAATTGATATACAAATGGGTAATTGGGGGTAGGGCAGGGCAATACGTCCTGAGAATTATATCACAATATTTTCAGGCTATATCTCCATACACAATAAATATATATACATGATAAATATCTCAATATTCTTAAATCTTCTCAAATGCTGGGACTGGGAGACAAAATGGAACATAACAATATTTCTGACCAAATACCCTCTCTGACAAAGTTGTAGGGATGACTATTGTTTATTTGTTGTTTTTTTTCCAGAAAATATTAACACAATGAAATTTGTGATAAATAATCATCAATAATGTGAATATAACAGCTAAGTGGGTTAAGGCAAGCGTTAAAACAAATAGAAAAGTCTGGAAAGTCAATACATTTACATCACTTTACTGTAATATGTTCTTAAAATGAAGGAAAATAACAGCAATTATGCCATATCACGATACAATGATATCCAAATTCTATTACTGTGTATAGTCTGGTATCTCTTTAACAATATAATATCTCTATAACATCTTCATATTGCCCAGCCCTGTTTGGGGGGTAAAGTATTCCTTTAACAGTAGCTACACAATAACACAGATTCTTAATAAAACACTGTCCAACAAATTGCCTTCTTGTGTAAACAAATATTGCGATATAATTTTCAGGACATATCGCCCTGCCCTACCCACAATTACCCATTTGTTTATCAATTACTCATCCCTGTCTAATGTCCGTTTGTTTGTTTGTTCTGAATATGTGAAGCACTTTGTGTTATACTGCGATGCATGAAAAGTGCTATACAAATAAAGTTTGATTGATTAATTGACTGATAAGGTTTTTGGCAGTCAAGTGTTTTTGTACAGCATTTTACAATAATAATATTAAGATAAGATACAACAGAAACACCAAACAAACCAAGCATTTGCACCCACAACACACAAACACGCACAAACGTCTTCCTTCCAGCTGTCCAATCATGACACAGTGCAGTGAAAGCAGAGCGCCCTGGTAACTGAAACTGCTGACCAGGTTGTTTCCATTTAAAGTTAACGTCTACAAGTAGGGGGGAACGTGGGGAAGCTTTAAGTTTAACTGACCCATTTATTTTTCATGCATATAACTCAAAATTTACATTTCAGCTAAAAAGTAATGATGTTTTCTTCAGGTGAGTATTTAAAGTATAATCACAGCTTTCTTTTTTACTCATCTTTGGTTTAAAAATACTGAACATATGGCAACAGTCCAGTTTCATGTGCCAGTCGGAGGCATGAGTGATCCCAAAGCGTCAGCATGAGTCAGATCCTTCCAGAAACAGCTCCTGTCCTGATAAGAATGTCCCTCTGAACCCTGTTGCTTTAATTGTCATCTTCTTTTGGCTGATGAGTTTCTGTTGCTGCCTAACTGGAGCTAGAGCTCACATGGAAAATGTCTCTACTTCCTGTAAAGTAAGGTGTCACATTTGTTGTGTCACATATACTTGTAGGAAAAAGATGGAGGTGGCAACAAATGTGGAAACACTTTCCAAGATTCAAAACGCCTACGGACTGTAAGTGATACTGGCGAGTGTAGTGGTGGTCTGCCTGTGCCTGCTGGAAGCAAAACACAATTTGAATGGGATCCAGTAACTTTCATCAGATGCCCATCGTTGCTGCTGCTCATACCCTGATCCTCGCCAGTGCCCTAAAATAACAGCAGCTGCTAGCTTACCTGATGTAACGCGCATGGTTACACTGATGCAATCTGTCTCTAATTTTTCCTTTTGCTACATGATGATTATCTAAACAGCTAGGCACATGGTACAGGGTGTGTATTTTTCAGGGGACAGGACTGAGCGTGAGTCCAACTGTGGTCCAAATTAAATGACTGCGGTGTTAAATTTCACATGTTCCAGTAATACTCCATATTTACATATCTAGATGTCACTGCAAAGCCATGCGACAAATGAACATGTGATACTCCCAGTGCAGCTGACAGATCTCCTACTATGTGAACTTGTAATGCAGGATTTGGTTTGTGGGAACTGAAATGGTCTGAAAACACGGGGGTGAGACAGGTTTTTTTCCTCAAGTCAGCAGAGTGGGAGAGGCTGCTTTACATGTTGTGGTAAATGACTATGGTTGTCATGGAGACACTGCAGTACACACAGTAAACTGGGAGTGTTGGCTGCACTGATTGGTGGAGAAAAAGAAAGTCAAAAAGTGAAGTAAAGATTTAGTGATTAAAAGTGTAGGAAGGTCAAAGCTCAGGGTTTAATTCTGACCTGGTTCAGGTGTGGGAGGAGGCTGTGGAGAAATGGCAGCAGGTCCAGCGGCTGTAGATCCAGTCAGGGGAGTCTCCGTAGAGGCTGCATTAAGCTGAGATCTGCCCACCTGAGAGGGGCTCCTGATGGGCTGGCGCAGAGGTGAGGCAGGCGGCGTGGACAGGGAGGAAGAACGGGAGGAAAGACCAGGAGAAGTCCGCGGGGAGGCAGGTAGAGGGTAAAGATGAAGGTGTAGTTGGTGGCGTCGGCATGGTGAGTTTAGGCTTAGGGCGGTCTGAGGTTGGTGTGGTTGTGGTAGAGGATAAGCTGGCAGGGGAAAGGCCTGGCCTCAGGGTGGAGGGAGGTGAGGGGCTGGGTTTTGGTGCAGCTGAGCTGCCAGTTAGTGACGGTTCCATGGCTGAAAATTGCATCAGACAACAAATCAGTCAAGAAAAAACTCGAAGGTGTAATCACAATCACACTGTGGTTCATGAGTATCTGAAAACAGTTATGGTCAAATTTAGGTGATATCAGAAATCAGAATACTTTACTGATCCCAGGGGAGGAATTACTGGAGGTAATGTGTTTATAGCAGCAGAGGACACCAGTGTTCAAGGCTAAACAGCTGACAGGGAGAGGGTATGAGGGAGCAGGAAGGAACAGTATCTGTGCTGACACCTGTGGTAGAGTAACAGCTGTTGTTAGAGGACACCTCCTCTTTATTTTAACATGTTCCCTCCACTCTCACTGCAGTACCAAAACAAATCACTGAACCTCCTCCTCACCAAAAACTATATTGGTGAAATAATACTATTATATTTTGTGAGAGAACTTTGTGTTAGGGATGAATGATGTTAGACTGCACAAGTAGCTGGCAATCCAATTTGCTGCAAAAAAAAAGAAACACCAAGACGAGAAAACTAGAGTTTAAGCTTCAAGAAAACCATCTTAGAACCTCAGCTTTAACACAGTACCAACAGACACCTGTGGCTCTCAAACGTGCTAGTATATTTTCATCCAACCCAACAACTGACAGCAGAAGAGTCATTAGGCTGGAGCAGTGTTGTGTTGATTTATCTGCTTCCTCACTGCTGAACATTGACCTGTGCTGACTAAACAAGCAAATTCCCTTCAAATCAACTCTTGATATCATTACTGCAAATCTCTGGTGTGTTTGCTGAAGCTGTGTGAAGCATTTTGTCATGTGGTCTGCAGCTTATTTTAGACATTATCGAGTGAGCCCTGAGCAGCTATATTGAGAGGGTGACATCCTTTAAGTGTCCTGACTGGAAACATAATGTGTCCTGTTGCATTTAGGAAAACCCCCCATTAGCCAACAAGAAGAGGCTCCTGTGTAACTAATTTAACCCGTGAAGTGGACATGCAGTTACTCCTGATATTACTCTTGATTTGGCTACCGTTTATGAATGTTTTCCACTATCGGAATGCAGTGCATGTACAGCGCCACAGGCTTTATGTAACCGACATACAGCTGACAGTCATACTGTACATGTAGCAGGTAGCTAAAATAACCAGTGGTTTTGTTGCTAATGCTAACATATCACAACTGTCCGCTCACCTTTACCACGAGCACACCAGTTTATTTTAAATCCTCCGAGTGAAAAGGGCTCGAGAAATATCTCAGTTGCTTTGTTATTCAGTGTCC
The DNA here is from genome assembly GCA_019142605.1 of Cephalopholis sonnerati. Taxonomy (NCBI): domain Eukaryota; kingdom Metazoa; phylum Chordata; class Actinopteri; order Perciformes; family Serranidae; genus Cephalopholis; species Cephalopholis sonnerati. The sequence goes on along the minus strand of JAGQAX010000004.1, from coordinate 24,547,786 downwards.
CAACTCATTCTTCCCTTTCGCTTTTGTACAAATCAGCCTGTCCGCTGTCCCTCTGTGGTCAAACTCAAAACACACACAATGTACAGGAAAGTCTGCCAGCTGCTCCACTGGGTGGCCACGCCCATTTCGTATTCTGCGTGTTGTGATTGGACAAAGAGGGGGACTCGCTTGTTTCAAGCGTGATTTGATTGGCTGTAAAGGCAGGAAGTTAGAATGTTTTCTCCTAGTCGAGAGCAATCAACCGCCGAAAGCCAGATAAATGGCTGAATCCTCAGTGTGATATCAGGGACAGATGTTACAGTTAATTGAACATAAAACACCAGATTAAATGTCTCAGATTTTAAAATGTGTCGCTATAGTTGAGCTTGAGTCTTTTTAAACGTCTTCTTTGTTTTATTATTATTGCTCGATGTGTTTTTTTTAATGGTTTGAAACAACGTAATGAACGTTTTCTACCAGGAGATGGCAGTAGACATGTTGCTTTCATTTACAAACATTTTTCCTTAACTGCTTTACAATCTTTAAAATTACACTAAAACTAAAATCTTGCTTTTAAAACATTTGATAAACTACCCTCCATATATACTCTGTGTTTTAATGTTTTATTTTCATGTTTACTTTTCTTCTTTTTCCCTTTTTACTTCCACATGTATGCTATGATTGTGCATTCCATCTCTATTGTGTATTCCTGTCCTCATGAGACCCTGTGTCCTCATATGAGGACATCACGTCTTGGGTTTACTTGACCTTGTACGTCATTCTACTTAACTTAGACCTGTTGCCCTTGTGGCAGCCGTCTCTGCCAAGTCAGTCTGCAGCCAATCCCGACTCAAGAGTAGACACAGTCCAAAACCTAATCACATTTTGTGGTTGAAACTTGTTTATTTAGGATTAATAATGTTTGTTGTTTTATACGGCAACAGTTTTGACCAATTTTAGCAAAAATTAATTAGGAAGTACTTGTTTGAAGACATTGGGACTCAAATATCATCTCATCTGAGGACATTGGGACTTAATTGTTGTCCCATTTGAGGACACTGGGACTTTATTATCATCTTGTTTGAGGAAACTGGGACTTAATTATCATTGACAGTGTTTAGTTTTTATATTTATCGGGTCCTACTGATCACAAATAGTTAAAAGAAATTAAAAATCCCTACCAAACAAAAGTTCAGGTCTCAGGAGGATATTGTTATGAACAATGTAACAGAGAATTATACAGTATTTTTGGTCGATGAGTTTGGAGTAAGCCAGGCATTACCATGACCATAAAGCCATGTCGGCTGTGGGAATACAGTATTTTCAGAATATAGTATATAATTTAATAATTTCCATTGGCCTTAAAAGTTTCACATGCTGGAACCTAACATCCATGTAATTTGATTTTCTTTAGGAGTTAGTGTTTGTGTTTGTGATTTAGTGTTTTCTATGGTTCATCACACAATCCAAACTCCACAGTGTGGTCTGCTCACAGGCAAATGCAGTTGCAGTTATTTATTCTGCAAAACAAGCAGGTAAAAAACGGTGAAACCCTGCTTGGGTGTGATATTTTCAGTCACTCTGTGACAGCAATATGTTGATTGTGCCCAAACATAAGGCTTTAGGTTTCACGATGCTCGGAAGTATAGCGTTTTGCTCACACACATGTACAATGCACCCTGCTATAAGGTGCACAGGAAACCAGACAAGGAAAGGAAAACATTAATGTTAAAAAGAGGGGGAGGCAGAAAGGGAAGCAGATCAGACAATTAAACGACTTACAAAGAGAATAAGCAACAGGACTCGGGGGGGAAAGAGTGAGATTAAAGTTCTAGTCTGGGAATGAGAGTAGATACCACTCTGTGGGAAAAGAAGGAAATGGGGGCAGTAATTGCTTAACTGCAGCTGCATTGAAGCAGTTATGTAAATGTCTCCCGATTAGTAGATTAATGCAATCCAGTTGAGAGGATAAGCATGACCCTTATTACTGGTTTTGGTCTTTCACATGCACACCTTCAAACTATATTAGGCAATCTATCTTTTAAACAGGCTTAGACACACATGTGCTCACAGATGCAATTCCCAATGAAATTAGGCAAAGCAGCTCAAACAAGATATTTGTCATAATGAGCTTGTTATGAGTCCAGATCTTTTGATTATGCAAATCTCCAAGCAGATTTGTTTGGGGCCACGCTGCCCCTGCCTCAGATGGTCACATTTGACACTTGCAGGTTTTTACCATGTGGCCATGACTTCAAAATTGAAACAAGCTGGTCTTTTTTTCTGCAGCCTGCTTGTTTTCTTTCTCTGTATCCCCTCAAGGTGGTCATGGCTTATTTTAGGGCTCAAGTGATTGAGACTTCCCCATCATCTTGTCTTATCTTACATCTGGCAAGCCTTCTGTGTTAGTTGCACTCATTAAAAGCTGCTGCATGACACAACACACTGGAGACTATTATTCCAAAATGTACTCAGCCCCCTTTTCGTGTCCTTCTGTGTCGAGGTAACAGGTCCCCGTGTATACAGTGCAGGCAGCAGGCCCCACCCACGGTCTCCCCCGGCATTACCGATGACTCTCACAGGGAGAGAGACCTGAGGAGGAGGAGAGGAGGTATGGTCAGTAACCATAGCAACCCAGAAGGGTTACGTGAGAACGGACATTGACTGCAGTGAAGATGAGTATTTCCATCACAAACGCAGCCCAGTAGCTTATTCTGACCTTTGAAGTTGCTCTCTGCAGGGAAATGGGATGTAACGCTGGATGGACGTTAGCCAGCTGGTCAAATTCTTTCTAACTACACATTACGTATTCTACAAATATCAAACCAGCTTGTTTATGCTACAACACTGATATAAGAAGAGACAACATGTTGTCATAACATCAGCTAAAGATTTCACTCTGGGGAAATTCTCAGACAGAACATTAATCCAACTCTCATAACGTTGGTGCCACTGACTAATCGCCTTAGAACATGAACCATCTTTTATATGAGCCTGTTATTATAAACTCTTACGAAATGCTCAAATCACTGGCACTTCCTACACACTTTTTAAGTGGGGAAAACTCAACTCCTTCCTGTGGCTTATGTCCCTTCTTCAGCTGCCAGCCCTCTGTGTATTGATCTGTAGCTATTTTGAGGCTTGTGTGGAAAAGAAGAAGCAGAGAAAAAGGAAAATTAAGTGAAAGGAAAGATGGAGAATTGGAACAGTTGTATGTAGTAGCCTTTGGTCACAACCCTTCAGGTCTGGGCTCGTGCTCTGTTTGGAGTGTGCTGTGTTTTGTCTTAAAGGGGTTCTGCAGCAATTTAGTGTTGCACTCACATAAAGTTGGCAGACTCACAAGAGACTCTAGTACGGTTCAAGCTTCAGAGATGTTGGATCCTACATCTCTCACAGGCAACTCAATAGTGTATTTTATTAGACAGTAATATCCCTGCTTCCTAAATGTCCACTCCAGAGCCACAGGATACATCCCTACTGTAGACAATAGCACTCCACTTGACAAGTGAACTGAACCTCAACATTGGTGGAGTTAAAGACATAAGTTATGTTTCAACACTGGGGAGGACACATATGAAATGGGGGCTTAGGGGTCCTCCACCAGGCAACCTTTAACCATCAAACACTGAATTCCCTGCCATCTGGTTCATTTATATGCACAGATTTGTGCGGTTTCTACATGAATTTATGGTGGGAATGTCTTTAATTTATTCATAATTAAAGTCCTCTGTTATTTTCATGTTTTTATTGAAGGGGACAAATGTACATGTTGTAAATATTGAGGGGGCATGTCTCCTGCGCCCCATGGAGTGGAATGCCACTTAAATGAGATATTAAACAAGGATAAAAATGTCTTCAGATAATGCAGAGAAATGGCACAATGCTGGGACAGAAATCAGTACATTTTCTCTGGAATGTGGTTCACAATATTAAGCTGACTTTATTGCGAGAAACTGAACAATGCATTGTTTATTTACAATTAAGGCCACTGGAACTGCACTGTAATACTTATACAACTCCATATGTTTCCTTGCTGAGTCATACTACTTGTGCTGTGGCTACATTAAGCAACTTCTGTTATGGTTCTTGGTGGGGGAAGCATAGTGTACTTGTAGAGCAAAGCATTTGGACTCTCTAATGGAACATTTAACAACAGCATTTTCCATTAAACACCTCATATTTTATCCAGAGGGTCAAAAAACTGAGAATAATCCTTCTTATAGGTTTTAAATGCTTTCTACAAATCAAAGACACTTCACTTTATAAATGACGTTGTAGTCTTGTTATGTTCATGTTATGAATTAAGTTTTTTGGGGATGCACCATGGAACATCGGGCTCAGATTTTTTAGTGACTAACAGCAGTGACTCATGCCTGGGAAGCCTAATTACCTTCATGTGAAAGTTTTACGTCAGCGCAAGCACTCCAGACTGGGGGCTTGGGGTTACATTGTGGAAAATAGGTCAGTTTGGTGAGTGGCTTCAGAAATAAATGCAAAAGCATCTGATGTTTTCTATCTATGTGCTTAAAATAAAATGCTGTATAGACGAAAGGTAGCTAGATATATTCCTCATTTGATCCTCTGGCCCCTCTGAGTAGCAGAGGCCATCTCTGAAAGCTGTAATAAGTTTAATCTGGCAGCAGTCATGAATATGTTAAGCTTATTATGGACAGCTCTTATGGATATGCAGAAAACCTAAGATGATTATGTTAAGTTAATAAAAACAGTGACTCTTCACATTACTGTGTTACTCATAACTGGGCTGAGGAGATGGAAATAGGCTGACTGACTAGAGATTGTTTCTGTCCTCCCATGGAGAAGTCTGTGATCAAGATGCTTGTATAACTTGGACATTCAGCCTAGTCAGTACAGCCTGTCTCGGAAACATAACACAGACTCAGGGTGCTTTTCACCCAGCAATCACTTCTACACTTCAATTATCACCTGAATCTAATAACTCCTCGGGTTGTTCTTTATCTGCGGGTGGGATATCACAAGGCCTAATCACATGGTTATTGTGACGCCAAATACAATAAAGTTTCCTTTATCCCTGTTCTGTGAAATCTCCAGTTCAGAGAGACTGTGGTGCAAAAACAGACCCACAAAGCCTACCATGCTGCGGAAAACAGTAAAAATACCTCAGGCAAAACAATTTAAAAAAAACACTCATTACCGCTCTCTGACATGCATTTGCTTTCTGAGTCAATCCTTCACCAAAACAAAACAGGACACACAGCCCTCTGCACAGCTCTCTGCCTGCAAACTCAATGTTTTTTTTACTTTATCTCTCCATCTGGGTGTCTGTTTGCTGGCCTCAGCAGGAACCTGAATGGGGTACAGCTTATACTCTACTCGCCCCCTTTGCTTGTCTGCTTTACCTCACACACAAAAATGTTCCATAAAGAGCACAAGCTTATACAACCTGCAAAATAATGCTCACTGGGATTATTTTAATTCTGGATTAGTGATTGACCACTACAGGAGAGGACATGATGCAGACAATTGAAACTCATCCCCTGACTGTTTTCTCTTCTTCTTCCACTTCCTATGGCCTCAGTGCCCTGCAGCAATAGGCTGCATATGCTGCAGCCACAGAGAGCTGTGATGATGTGTGTGGTGCTGCTTGTGAATGGCAGTCAGGCAGGCACAGTGTGGAGGGGCAGAGACAGGCAGCTGCGCGTAAGTAATGCATCCTGCAGAATCTGGGTCACACTCACTCCACTTTCATATTGTTGGATTTTTTCACCCACTTTTATGATTTGACGAGTCATATTGTCCTAGATAAATATACTGAATTAGGAGGCCCACAGTACCTGTAATTAAAGCTTTTCACTTACAATGCATGTATTGAAGAAGATACAGTGAGTTTGCATGATAATGATGACAATGGCGGTGCTTAGCCTTTAGTAACCTTTACTTGTAAAGAACTCATTCTTTGCACAATGATGTGCATGATGCAGACAGACAGACAGAAAGATAAGATAGATAGATAGATAGATAGATAGATAGATATTGCCATGCCATTTCTTATGTGTTGCCAAAGCACAATTATAATTACAGGTGCATAGACATACATTTTAAAAGAAAAAAAAACTTAAGTAAGTAAAAGAGTAAATAAAAAGGCAGAGTGTGATCTGTGATAAGATGAACTACATGTTGTTGTGTTGGTTGTCTCTTAGGCTGTGACATGCATGGACATATATTACTGCATCTATGGGGCTGACTCTATTTTCTCCAAGTAGATGTTGCATTTTAGTCTGGTCAGAGAGTGGATCAAAATCTCAAAGTTTACATTTAATTTTTGTAAAGAACTTTCTTCTGATGTCTTCATATGTGCTACATTCTAGCAGGAAATGTTACTCTGTCTCCACCTGTCTCTGGGGACAAAGCTGACACAGCTCACAGAGAGATGGATATTTATTGGTATCTATCTATCTATCTATCTATGGATATATATCAGTAGTCATCATCATCATCTTCATCATCATTATCTAATGTTCAAAGTGTAGTCTACACAACTTGCCAGCATGGATGATTACTGAACAGGCCTACTGGGCACTGGCCCAGGGGCCCAAAGTGTCAGCCCCCCCCCTCACTTCATCTGCAAAATGTCACTCAAATTATCGACCAGGAAGAGACTCAAAATTACCACACAGAGATGCAAAAAGACCACAAACAGATGCAAAGGAACTGTAGAACGACAAAGTAGCTACAAAAACGGGCAAAACAACCTCAACGAGACACAAACCCACCAAAACCACCCCAGAGTCTGTGTCTTACTTTTGTGTAGGAGAGGTGGTGGGGACCTTTTGCATATCTGTGCCCAGGGGACTTATAATCTACCCATGCATGTCAGGTACAAAACAAGTACATAAAACAAGAGTGCTGATGACATAATTAACGTTTCAGTGCGAATTATTGAGACAATTTCTCCTTCACACAAGACAAGTAATATATCTGAGCACTGTCAATTTTGTTGACATATTACAGATGTACATCAAGCTTAAGAACTCAAAATACAGCTGGGGTCATGAAGTGGGATATTACCACACAAATGACAACTACCATAAATCATCATGTTCTGAACAGACATAGACAATAACAAAAAATGGCATTTGCTACAGAACAGAAAACAGCAGGTCTAACAGCAAACTACAACTACTCAGTCCAGCAAGCTACAGTATTTTAAAATCAAAATATAGTAAGATAAAGATATGGCAATGAAATGAAAAACTGATAACCGAGAGAGACTGTGTATGTTTGCACATGTGTGTGTGTGTGTAATGTTCTGCTCTGTGTATCTATGTTATGTTTCTGTTTGTAACCTGCCAAGGGACTGCAGATGCGAAATAGCTTTAGGCTAAATCTGGTGCAATACATCAAATGGCAACATTTATGTTTAATATTGTACATGGTCCCTTTACACATAAACTAAACAAAAATAAATAAATATGAAGAATAGGTGAATAAATAAAGGCATAAATAAAAACAAACTTGCAGCGTCACATCTATATAAAGACACTTTAACCAATCTCTGCAATATGTTGTACAATTAAAATATCTTAATAAATTAAGATATTATATTATATTATATTATATCTTCTTTCCATCCTTAGTTAATTGACTTGAGCTCTAGCTGACAGTAAAAACATGTAATTCAAGTATTGTCTTCTTCTTGTGTTGGTATCTGTCCGTGCCACCGTACGCCCTGACGGCGCACGTTGCTCCCGCACCGGCGGCGTGTCCACGCACTAACCGCGCGCGGTGTCATTCTTGAACACGCAGTCAGGTGTCGCGCTTCTATCACGCTACCGGCGACGCCCGCCCGACGTTTTTTTTTTCCTCCCATGTTCCCGTCGACACGGGCATCGACACAGCTTTATTTATTTATCTATTTTTTTACTCATGTGTTTGGATCCTGTAGGAACGTATGACGTCGCGCGTGCACCTCAAGTGTGTGTGTGTGGGCGTGGAGGAAAATGTCAACGTGCGGCGCGCGAGAGGAGGAGAAGAAGCCTGAAGCTGGATCCAGTCTGTAGCTAGAGGATGATATCAGCGGTGGAATTACAACTTGAGCCGCTGTGTTAACTGCTGGAAAATGTGCGTAATGTCCGAGGAATAAAGTTGTTCGCAGTTAGCTGAGCTCGGCATCTTTTTAAGAGCTGGAGGTGAGTTAATTCACCCAGCCTCCCTTCCTGGATGTGAAGCAAATTAGGCAGCTACGTTTCAACATCAGGCCACTTGTGACCACCGGACCTCCATTTCAGGTAAGTTTGCTCGGTGTGTGATAGGCAACTTCTTGCGGACAGGCGGTTAGCCGCTGTGACACATACCCGACATCCGAGTTTCATGTGCTAACGGAGCAGTAACGGTCAGACAGCCGCCGACATCATATGTGGCTTTCAGTGTGAGTTTTGGGCGACCAACGGTAACTGCCAAGCCTCATGTCGATCCAGACAGGGATGTGAATTTAGTCTACAGCGTGAGCCTGAGTGACACCTCTGGTCTCTGGCCGACGCTGCCAGCTAGCTAAAGAGGAAGTATGAGGCGTGATGATAACGTTACCCGACACGAGTGATTAATATTCAACTGCTTTTACTGTCCTCTTACTGATACGTTTCTTGGCCGTTACACTACCGACGTTTCTTCCCGTGTCTCTCGCGGTATAAGGGAGGCCCCTGGTGAAATATGGACCTCATTAGTCTGTGGTCCGACCAGATCAGCACTGTGGAAATGCTACATGACAGTGTGTGCACACATGAACATCACCACACTACAGTCTGAGTGCAAGGACAGCCGACCTCTGAGGCTGGAGGATGCTGCAGCAGCCCCCATGCATGTCGCCGTGGGGTGTGGTTGGCAAGCCGGACAGGCAGGCAGGCAGGCAGTAGTCAGCAGTGTAGAGCGCTCCCCTCCAGCAGCACTCTACCCTTTAATCTCCCATTTGACAGCCCATTAGAGAGCTGGCCACATCGCATTAAGCCATCCCAAACATCTCCACCATATCCCCTATATACCAAATCAGTCCCCCTGCCATGCATGTACTCTTCCCGCCCGGGTGTGTTTACCGGCGGGGTCTGTCATAACAGCTCTGCTGCTGTAGCAGGCTGCTCCAGAGGCTCGTAAATCTGCCTCGGTGGACAGCCAACATGTGTTGCACACTCACTTCTGTTTGATCAGCCTGCTCTGGGCATGCTGCAAAAACTATGATGCAGGCTGTGCTCACTGTATGTGTTGGTTTAAGTGGTCCAAAGTAAGCAATAGCTGTCTCATGCAGGTACTGGAACAAAAATATTATTACATTTGTGACAGGAAGATAAGAGCTCTATCTATCAGGGTGGGAAATCAGCACCAGCCACTAGCCAAATGCTGCTAAATTATCAAAGTAACTATTGAATGATTGGTGAATTTGAACATGTATCTGTCAGTGGCTGGTAAACTTCCCATTCTGCTGTCTTTTTATGATGATTTAATGTCATTTGTCCACCCTGACCTCAACCTGTCAATCTACTCTATGTCAGATACAGTGTCAATGAATTCTGACATTCACTGGGACTCCTCTTTACGTCATAGTTTTTCTCCACACGCCCTCCACACTGAGCTCTCTAACTTAATTCATCCCACTTATTCTTCATTCATAATCCTATCTCTCCTCCATAGCCCCGTCTTCAACAGCGTAACACTTTGAGTCACTGGCTGCTTCCAGGATAATCCCTGTAGACTGTGCCCACTTGTGCATGCCTCTCTCATGCCTCACTACTTTGCTTACAACCATTTCTTGAAGCCATACCAGGGTAATTCACCCCATACTTTTAATACAAAGAGTGGGATGGATGAGTAAATGTCTGTATTGTGTACAAATGTTTATGTGTAACCCAGGGGGTAAATAGTAACCAGTCAGTACTGATGAATGTCCTGTGTAGTCAGAGAGAGAGGCACGGTTAATCACATTAAGTAGTGCACAATCATGTCTTTTGGAGAGGGATGAGGCTATCACTGCTAACATAGCTGCAGCCATGCATGCAAAAGCATACATGCACAGCACAGGCAAAGACACACCTCCAGCGATGAAAGACGGGGATGACCAAATTGACACATCATTTGTAGGTGCAATTGATCTAAACCCAGAGCAGTGAAACTAACAATAGCAATAGCATGAGTTGATGGTGTGCATGTGTGTGACAGAGACACAGAGCATGAGAGAGACTTCTTGTTTATCTGTTTAGGTTGACTAGTCATTGGGGTCAGTAACTTGTTGTAGTCATTCTGCTGGCATAGTAGTTTGTAGGTCATATGCTCCACTAGTGCTGCACTTGGCTGGGTTACTCAGCCTCTCAGTGGGATCTTACGGTGTCTTTGGAGTACTGCTAGACTGCTGTGTGTGTATGTGTGTGTGTGTAGACTGTGGACGGATGTCTGGAGTGCGGCCAGAGCTGTTCTGACAGTCTACAGTCTGCTGAGGCTGATATGCCTACAGTGAGAATGTATGTGTGTTGTGTCTGTATATAATTCTATGAGGCACTATGATAAATGTAAAGTATAAACAGGAGCACATCTCAGTCTGTGCACACCCTCACTGTTGATTTTTAACCTAGACGGAGAAGCAACGTGTCTTTGTTTTAGCTTCCATTTGCAGCTCTTTTATGTATTTATTGGACCAGCATGTCTCACTGAAGTCTAGTTAATGTTTGACACCATGTGAGTGTGTGTGTGGTCTGTCTGGCTTCGAGGAGGTCCATCTGTGAGTGTGTAACAATAAGCTTGTGACAATTGGAAAGATGTCTGTCTACCCAACATTTTGCACTTTATTGATAACCATAAAACACCTATGATGTAGCCTATATAATACTTACATAAATAACCTATAAATAACATCTGCTAAAGAGCAAAGTGCATTATTTGTATTTTTATATCACAGACATGTAAGCTAATTAGTCAAGTAAATGTAATAATAAATGTTGTGTTTCTCACAAAATTTCAGGTTTTTATGAATTTATTTTTGTCACCAGTTACTTGCAATTGTCAGGACTTTATGTGAAGTCAGGGTGGTGACACTGACCTCCTCCAGCAACCAGTCATTTAATTCAAATGCACATCTCGCTGCAAGCTTAATTAAAGGACAGGTTTATGGCACTTAAGTTAGAGGTATAAATCACAGGTTTGATTTACATACAATACTATATTGATTGTTTGGATATTTATTTATATTATTGAAGTCTGCCAGAATACGATTTCAATCAGTGTCATTCAGGGGCCTACCATTGATATGAGATGATATCAGTAAATATCCTCATTGTTGTTTCCTTGGCTGCTCGCCGTTGTCTGCCCCATGCTAGGCTACTAGCATTGTTTTAATTTTTAGAGAGTAGGTGAGCTTCGACGGAAGTGGTGACACTGACGTGCCATGGGAATTTCTAAATAAGGGCATATCTTAAAGATGACAATATATATCGGTGTTTTCACTTTACAACGATGATATGGGATCATTGATTATTGAATCGATATATCAGTCCAGATTGACGTAAACACTCCTAATGCCAATACTTAAATCACCTGACTTGACTTATTTTAAATAGATCTTATAATTGATATAAACTTAATAGGAATTGTGAGATGTGATAAATCAACCTGGCTTTTCATAGGAAGAAACAACTAGGAGTGAAATGATTAGTCGAATAATCCATTAGGTGATTGACCAGGATTTAATTGGTAACAATTTTGATCTTCATGTGATATTTTGCTGCTTTTCCCCTTTCTTACGTTATAGTAAACTGAATATTTTTGCGTTTTTAACTTTTGTCTGAAAAAAAAATCACTATCTTCTTATACAGTACATTGAATAATTCAGATGATGATCTACAGATTAATCCATGATGAAACAAATTGTTAGTTGCAGTCCCAGGTGCAGAAACAGGACAAAGTGGAAAAAGCTTTGTTTTTATTTATTTACATTTGATTGAATGGCTATGTTACTAAGGTATGCTGCAAACTCACAATAAAAGAAAATAGTGGAAAAGTTTTAGGAACACTGCCACCACATGTACCTGAAAGAGCAACAGAAAACTTAATGGTTTTATTGCCAACTGGTAGGCGGACATTTCTTTTTTGTGAGGGCTTCTTGTTTCAAATGATTAATACAGTCTCCAGCTGTTAAAGTAGGTTACTGTAGACACCTGTTTTAACAATAAACTGCCTTACCACTGTCCACTATATCGTACTGTTCACTACTAATGTTTATCACAAAAATCTTCCTACAAAGATAAACAAACATGGTCACGTCTTACATTTGAATCTTCCAACTAAAAGCCAGGAAGTCTGGGAACACCCATCAACCAGTGTCCTGTTGTAACCCTGTACAGGCCCATCATTTCACTGAGAGACTTCCTGAGGCAGTTATGAAACTACCCTTTTATGTTTGTCACACTTTGTTTAACCATTTCTGAAAAGATGGAGATTTTAACATTAGCCAGTTGTAGCCAGGTACCAGCCCAAAGCCTTGACTATGCTGTGCTTCAACTAATAATCTAATGTTGTGCTGAAGGATGCTGATGGACACATTTTGTTGCTGACTTTTTTGGAGTCTCACTCTCCAGCAACCATTAGCTTAATTGTGAAACTCCTCAGCAGCTGCAGGATTTCTTCATCACTTCTTTCTTGCAGTCACAGCTGAGTGATTTAACTCCATTGTTTGTTGAAGCTCATTGTTTTAGTGCTACAGTCACTGCATTAAAATAGGCCTTGAAGTTTTTTCCAGTTTACGTTTTACTCTTTGCAAAATATGACTTAAGATTGATTTGAGTAGTCATAGTAATTTTCTTTTGTGATAGTATGAATGGATTATGTCAGGTATATTTGCGTGGTTGTAGGGTCAATGATGCCTCTTTGATCTTGGCCATCAGTTTTACCTGTTGAAAGGTTTTTGTTTAAACAGCTAAGCTTTCTAGTGCAATAAAAGCTTGGCAACTGCTTATATTTCGGAGTGGATGAGGTGATTTAAGGTCTATGACCTGTGCTGGCTTTTGTTTGCTTCTGTGAACATTAAAGGTGCTTGTTAGCTTCTTGGTGCCCCTATAAAGTGCTCCAGTTTCCCCTATAAACTCTGAGAGTTTGGTTCTGGCTGCCAGCTTGGGAACATGTGGCTCCAGGGGGCTTTGTGGGAACTGTGTGTGGTTGGTGGCATATTTATACAGTATATGTTTGCTCCTGTAGAAGCTTGACTAAAGTAAAATATGTACTATACATTATATATTAAGAGTGCTGTTGTGATGCAAGAAAAGGTTGTCAGTTGACTCATTCTGACCCAAAATATGTGACGATAAATATGTGTGAAAATGACTCATATGAATCACCGCTTAAAGCTACGGTTAGTAATTCTTATAAAAATATATTTCATATTTGCTGCAACTGTCATTATATTCACACCACACTATATTAGACAGTCTGTGAGAAAAATCACACTCCTCTGCCTACTCTATTGCTTTGCAGCATTTCTAATGGTCCACCAATCGGAGCCGAGGAGTCTCCAACGCAGCTGTCAATTATGTCAATCAGGGTTCACGAACTGTGTTCAAACTGTCAAACTAGGCAGCGCTGATCAAATGTGAATCAAGATTCTGTTGCTGCATTGCCTGTTTCTCGTCTCAAATGTTTTCAGAAACCTGTTTTAGTGTACTGTTTAGCTGTAACATGAGAACGTTTTTGACCTGGCTACCATGTTGGATTCAGGTAAACAGAAGTACCAAGCACCGCCCACCAGCTGGACCAACTGTCTCATTTTACAGCTAAACAGTACACTAAAACAGTGGGTCAAAACTGGTCCAGACATGGGGTCTAGATTTCTCCCAAGTAATTAGTTTATGTCCACATAGTTTAATGTAGTCAGCGTCAAACTTGCGTTTGGCCATGTTGTTGAGCTAGTTTTCTGTCTCTGTCAAGTAGCCTTCCTTTAAATTAACAGCTCTGTGTCAGGAATTCACTGTGCTTCAATATAAAGTGTGTTTTTTACAAAGCTGACATGTTCGTGGGTCACTTGTGGCCCATTCAGAATGGACCTGCGACCCACTTTTGGACCGTGACCCACTATTTGGAAGCCACTGTGCTAAAATATGTCTCTGAAAACATTTGAGACAGGAAATGGGCAATGCAGTAACTGAATCTTTATTCATATTTGACCAGTGCTGGCTTGTTTGACAGTTTGACAGCAGTCCACGGAGCGATTGACATGATTGATAGCTAAGTTAGAGACTCCTTGGCTCTGATTGGTTGTTGCTGGCCGCGCCATAGTCTGATTCTAGCAAATGCCATAAGAGGTAGTAGGAGGGGAGGAGGGACATTATTTTTTTCCACAGCCTATCTGTCTTATGTACTTCTTTTAGAATATGGTGACAGTTTAGTTACCAGCTGTATCTTTAAGTTATTACTGTCTATTTCCACTGAGGAAGAGCATTACATCCAGATGTTGGTAGTATGAGCACCCACGCCTCCTTCCCCATGAGGAAATACTAGTGAAACTATCCGTCATACATCTCAGCCATTTCTGCGTGGGTACACCTAGTCTCTGATAATGGACTCAGGCATGCAAAAACATGCTTAAAGCAGTGGAAGGCTGTAAAGTGAAGTCAAGACTGTAGACCCACTGTAAATAAATACATGCTTGTTAGTAATGTGAATGAGTGTAGGGAGCTTTTGTGTGAATAGATGTCAGCTGTGTCCGTCCCTATAGTTCTGTTTAAGACTCAAAGAGTGTGTGTTTGTGTCAGGTCTTTCTGTGTGTGAATGATTTCTCTCTCCCGTCCTCTCTCTCTCTTTCTGTCTCTGTGAATGAGAGTGAGATCACTGATTGCCTCAGCTCGGTAACATCCATGCCAGCAAGTGGGGGTGGAGGGATGTCAGAGGAGATGGGGGGGTTGGTTGGAGGTTTATTCTCTAGTAGAGGTCTACATGTTTTTTTTCCACTTTGCTCCTACTCGTCCCTCTTATCTGCCTCTCTCTTTATAGGCTTAATCCTCCATCCTCTCTCTCAATTCTTTTCTCTCCCATCCCCACTGTTTCCCAACGTTTGACTGTGCGTGCTGTGTAAAAATCCATGTGGAAGAAAGCTCCCTGCCCTCCAGCATCAATGCATTTCTGTCTCTCACTCAACCTCGGCTCCGAGATTGAATCAGATAGCAAAATGATGTGTGTGTGTATGTGTGCTTTTTTTTCCACAAACGTGCAGCTTCTATAGAATGCATTTGTGTGTGTTTTTGTGTGTGCACTGTGTCTCTGTGTGCATATTTCAAATCCACTGTGAGACTCCTCCTTCCCATCATCCTCTGCTATGAGAGGAATAGAGTTTTTGAGAGCAAGGGTTGCCTTGGTAACTGTTGCTGCCATCTGTGTATGTTGTATGAATGTTTGGTAATGTGTGTGTAGAAAAAGATGGAGGCGCCTGCGGTCTTAATGCTTTAGCTCCCTTGTCGTTGCATTATTTATTTAATAGTCAGCAGAAAGAACTGCAAGGTTACTGGGTTACAATTCATTCCAGGAAGAGATTAGAGGAGTCCACTTTCAGCTCTGTAAATGTGTGTCATTGTAGCAACAAATCCTTAACAAAATCTGCCAAAAATACACCTGCTAACACAATTGTCGCCTGCCTTTGGCGGGGAAAAGGAGGCGTAAACTAATCGTCAATTGAAATCATTTTGTATTTGAATTGGTTCTGTGTGGTTCAATTGGATGTTGTTCCTTCTTCCAACTTAGCCAGTGCAGTGCACCTTTAAAGGGTCAGTTCACCCCCAAAATCAAAATTAAGTATTTTTCCTCTTACTTGTAGTGCTATTTATCAGTATAGATAGTTTTGATGTTGCAAATTGTTGGAGATATCGGACGAATATAATGGAGTGAGATGGCACTTGGCTTGTGGTGCTCAAAATGACAAAAAAAAGACCTATTTGAAAAACTCAGCAGCAATGCCTCTTTCCAGAAATCATAACCCGGTTACCCAAGATAATCCACAGGCCTTGTTGTGAGCTGTTTCAGGTAGGAAATATTTCATTCAACCGAATTTCACAAACCAATCATATCACCACGCACAAGGAAGCATGCATCTACTCATGAATGAGAAGCTCGCGCTTGTGACAGTGCAAGATGGAAACATTCATGGTGTCATCCTTGGCTAAGCTGTAACATTAGCTAGCTCAATTGTGCTAGGTGAGTTATCGGTAGATGCCCTCTTTTTTCTGCATATTGATTGGGTTGGTGGATGTCGTTCAGTAGAAAGAAAACAGTTCCTACCTGAAACTGCTCACAACAAGGTCTGAGGATTATCTTGAGTAACTGCGCCATGATCTCTGGAAAGAGACATTTTGTCGAGTTTCTAAAATATATTTTATTCATTTATTTATTTTCCTTTTTGAGCACCACAAGCCGAGTGCCATCCATTTCCATTATATTAGACAGAATGCAGACATCTCGACTGCCGATATCTGCAACTCACACCAAAACAATCTATGTTGGGGTGTCGGTGACTTAGTGGTTAGAGCAGGCGCCCTATGTACAAAGCATTTACAGCATGCACTATGTACAGGTTCTGTCCTTGCTGCAGTGGCCCGGGTTGGATTCCAGGCTGCGGCCCTTTCCTGTGTGTCATTCCCTCTCTCTCTCCCTTTCTCAAACTACACTGTCCCATACATTAAAGGCAAAAAGCCCAAGAAATGATCTTTAAAAAAAAGAAAAAACAATCTAGGTTGATAAGTAGCACTACAGGTAAGAGGAAAAATAAGTATTTTGGTAAATTTTCCCTTTAAAGCTAAACTGTCAGTAGAATTATTGATTATATGAAGGACAGAAAATGAATTGCCTACCATAATGATAACTGAATAACTGTTTTGAGTAATTTTACAAGCAGCAAAACCCAAACATTCACTCATTTCACTTCAGACTGTTATGACTTGCTATTGCTGCTGCTGTTTTATATAAAAGCTCTTACAGCTAGAGAAATAATGCCAGTGGACACCCTTTTTCAGTATATCCAATATGTTCAGAAAGTGAAAGGTGGAGACAAGTCTTGCTATTATACTGCACTAATGGATAAAGTGGAAGGATCGAATGGCAGTAGTCGAGGCAGCTGCTGTCTACATTCACCTGCTCCAAATAGTCAAGAAAAAAATCAATCAGAAATCTATTTGAAACAGTAATTTATTTAGCAGGTGTGAAGACAAAATGAAGGCAGTAGAAAAGGTAGACAAATGTAGCAAAGATTTCAATTTTTCTAAGGAGACGTTTCTTCAACTCGATTAATTCAAGCTGTCCGTGTTCAGGGAGTTTGCAGCTAAGTGATAAAGGAGTGCTAATGTGTGATGATTAGTTTGTTTTGCAGGGGTTAAGTGGACTACAGTGATCTGCACAGTATGTATTCAGGTCCAGAACAGATTATAGGACCGCTGGACAAAGGAATCCTCAGAGTAAAGAATTCATTTATTAGTCTAGTAACAGACAGAAGTGTTAGGAAAATGTAAGAGACCAGGGACCATAACTGTGGTGGTCGGACACATTTTCATGCACTGTGGGGCTTCTAAGTACAGCCCAGGGACTGGAATAGGATGATGATAAATGGCCCACGTGTATGTGTTGGAGAGAGGAGTGTGACAGAGGAGAGTGTAAATGTTAGTCCCAAAAATAGTCTGTTTTCCCCAGGCTGTGCGTCATGTGGCTTGGGTCCAGTGCATTGTGCAGAGTAGTTTGGTGTAACCCAGTTTTTAACACTGACTCACCTTTTTTCTTTTTCGCTCTGTTTGTCTCTCAAATAGAAACTCCCAGCAACCTCCAGCAATGATGTAGACTTGACAACGATGACGCAGGGCCTCGACAGAAGGAGGAGCAGCGACTGACTCTCTCCTCCTTTTCACCACACCCGGCACTCTATGTCCGTCCAGATTGGGGCCAGAGTGCTATGTCCTCAACCACACCCCCTACGGCCCAACCCGTTAAAAAGGGGAGGAAGCCGGAGAAATCAGAGGTGATGGCTGACTCGGTGCAGGCCACCAACGAGGAGCTAAGGAGCAAACTCATGGACACACAGATTGAGCTGCAGCAGGAGCGGGGCAAGGTGAGGGGGAGGAAGAAGACGAAGACGAAGAAGAGAAAGAAGTGGAGTCCTTGTGTAGAAAAATGATGACAGTGACAGTAGAGTCCCCTTTAAATCATCACAATAGAAGCGGAGGAAGGAGAGGGTGGCCAATTTCAAAGAATTATTTATAAACCATTCACTTATTTGTGCAGGCTCATAGTCAGGAGTTAAAAAGGCTTTTTTACTGCAGCAAATATTCAATACAAGTACATTTACTAAGAGGTAATACTCATAGTAGCGGCTGTAATAATGCTGAATACACTCAGTTATGAGCTTATATTTAGTTCCACAAGTTGGATGTTCACTTAGTGCAGATAGTTTTTCAAGTGTCTCATTAAGAAGGTGTTAATTATGCACACATTTTCATCAGTGTACACCTCATGGCCAACCAGCATTATATTTACTCAGTGGCTTTTAGGCCTGTCCTTCCAACACTGCACATAGTCAAGCTGTCAGAGTGGATTGCCTCTCCCTCTGTGCTCTGACTGACAAAGAAACTACCTCTCTGTGCCCTTCTCTGCATCCATCACGGTTAAACTTGGAGAATGGCAATGACAGTGTCAGGATTCAGTTCTTACGGGGGCAACCTACTCGCTTACTTAAAACATATGCACTATACGTAAAAAGTACCTGGGGGATGCCATGTGGAGCAGTGGGTGTAAGATTGTCAACAGCAGTGCATAAAGTATAATATTGACAATTAGGGTGGGACAAGTATGCAGAAGCATCAAATGGAATCATTTATCATGCTAAAATTAATCTGAGCAGACGGAGATATGAGGAGGTACATGCAAGGAAATATTCTTTTTGATTTAACATTTATGTAAGTCAGCACAGGAGCCATAACTGTTCTCCATTTGAGTGTCTATTGCTCCCTGTTGGGGAATAAATCACCACTCGAAAGCTGTGCATCCATTTTGTTTCAGACTGCCAGGACCTAAAGCACAAACTTGCAAATGAAGTCATCACAGTGCTGCACACAGTCACACACACAGGGGGCAAATGGAAGGCGGCCTGTGATTTGTATGATAATGACTGGCTGATCGGATTCTTATGCAACTCTAATGGCAAAATGTGTCGCTCTCACAGGTATGTAAGCTCCGCGAGCGGCTCCAGGAGCAGCGGCAGGCTCGGGAGCTTGAGCAACACAAGCACGCCGTGGCGCTCACTGACTTGCGTGCCAAACTCCATGAAGAAAAACTTCGGGAGATAGCGGCTGCCCGCGAGACCCTGGCGCGGCAGCATGAAGTCGAGCTGGCCCGGGCCATAAAGATCCGGGATGCTGAGGTGCAGAGACTCCAGGGGCTTGTTAATGCACTGAGAGATGGAGCCGCTGACAAGCTCAAAAATGCTCTCCTCGCAGAGGCTCGGGAGGAGGCCAGGAGAGCTTTTGATGGGGAGAGGATAAAGCTACAGCAGGAGGTGGGTTGCAGCATGTATTTAGGTGACAGTTTGCAGTATTAAATATATTTTCATAATGTATTGAGTAAAAATATGAAGCAGAGCTCGAACTTTGCTTCTTGTCAGTGCAGCCAAAAGCTATATTAAAACCATATTTAAACCATAATTAAAGCACTTACATATTGTCATTAGCTGCCAATTGTGATGGCCGTCTTTGTGTTTTTGTTGGATTTTGGCTGTGACCTCATGAAAACAGTATTTTGTGGAAAGCTGGCATTCTGAAACCATTATATGAGTGCACATGTGTGTGTGTAAGTGTGTGTGTCAGTGTTGGTGGTGTGGGGCTGTGTAAACCTTTGTAAATTTGCTGCTGAAAAACAGGAAGCAGGGTGGAAAAGCCTGTTTCCAAGCTATTGTTTCTTTGTAGCCTTTCCAGACAAACAGGGCATCTATCATTACAACTGTCTTTTGGATAGGATGTGTGTCGCTGAATGCGTGAGTGTCACTCTCTTTGTTGTTGTGAGTATTAATATTATGATGTGCGTGTGTGTGGTCTTTTAGATCCAGGAGCAGAAGACAGCCAGGAAACAGGCTGAGGAGGCGCATGCAAATGCTCTGCAGGCAGATAAAGCCAAAGCAGCAGATCTCCGCACGGCCTACCAGCAGCACCAGGATGAGGTGCACCGCATCAAACGGGACTGTGAGAGAGACATTCGCCGACTGGTGAGACCACATGTTGCTGGGAAGACACACAGAAGAGATACTACATTATCTAAACTAACATGGCCACTCGATAAGCCTTTAGATAAAGGCTAATGAATTCAAATATGGCCTAAAGACACTGTTGGTGTACTTGCAGGTGACTCTACAATATGACATATGTTACACAATGGATCGTTTAAATGCATTAGAAATAACTAAGTCTATTTAACCTTTATTTACCTTGGTATGCCAGGTAGCACATTTGTATTTACAGTATCAACTCGCCTAGACTGTCTGACATTTCACAGTAACTTGAGATATTCATAACCAAATAAGTAACAATCGCTCCCTCAATGTTTAACACTAAAACACTGAGCTAATCTGCCTCATGAGGGCCACATGTGGGTGTGGTTTGATCAAACTTTATTGCCAGTGGTCTGGCAAAAAAAGCACACCCAAAAAACTTGCACAACTGTCATAACATTTAAATTATAGTTAAACCCTTGTTGCAAAACACTCTAGGAGTTGAAATAACCAAAACTGTTTCAACTTGGTCAGAAAGTGTGTGCGGTAATGCGGTAATTGTTTTTTGTGCCTTCAAAATTACATGGGGGGACAAAGTGTGCACACATCCTGGCAAAAAATACTTCTCTGCAGGGCACAGAGGAGATCTGCACGCTGTGGGCTCTAAATAAATAGTTTATTTCTCTTTTTCTCTTTTCAATGCAACATTTCGATCCCCAAGATCTTCCTAAGGCTCTAAATCTCGCCTTAAAAAAGAGGAAAAGGGAAATAAACTATTTATTTGGAGCCTACAGTGTGCAGACTTCCTTTGCGCTCTGCCTTTAAAATGTAATACTATATATGATCACTTCCCCTTCGGGCCTCTGTTGGAGTCTTCTGTTATGTCCATCACAACAAGCTAACCTTAATTAAATTACAAAATGCAGAGCAATGAGTAACAAAAAAACAGGTCTTACACTGCCCTTTAAACAATGTATTATTGTTATTCCCATGATAGGTTAGCTTGACAAACCCAGCAGCTGTTGCTTTCATAGTCCTTGTCTGTCTCAGCCGCATTTGAATATCACCTGGAATCCTTCACACGCTGACATCTGTTTTCCTGCTTCTGAAGTTTATCTCACTGACGTATGAAAGTTAGAGGCTAATTGCTGTACTGTCTGTCTTTGCATATCTCACCATGTGGTGCTTATCTGCCAAAATAAAAGCCTGTATACCCGCTGCAGTTACTCATTAATTATTTTACATCCAGCATGGTTACAACAGGCGTTATTGTTAGTAAAGGAATGTTTGAACAAGGAGGCGTGATAATATTTGGAGTCAGTGTGGTAAAAGAGTAATGCATGGCTCATTGATGGAGAGCAGGCAGTGCAGGAAATGCCAGTGTTAAAGAACAAAATATGGAGGGAAGCAGAAGTGGGAGCATTTGTCAGAAGAAGTTGTGTGAACTCAGAGCAAGAACAAAGCTTCATAAATTAATCACAGCTGAAGCACTATATTTTAAATGTTAAAACGCTGTGGCTCCCTGGTTCTGTTCTCAGCCATCGCAGCAAACAGCTTGTTAGACTGAAGGTGTAGACAGTGTGGGACTTCAGGTTAAAAGCTGCATCACGGTGAACATAATTGTTTTTACGTAAAGAAAACAGAAGAACAGTGTACTTCATGTAAACCAGATACTCACTTTTTTGCTGAATTTCATGAATATTTTTTATGTATTTTCTGCTACCTGATCTCAGAAGTATCTGCACTACATATTATCATTTAATGTGAACATTTTCATTGATAATAATATGCGCTGTAACTTGAATTTAATGGAAAACTGTCTGTCTGTGTGACTCACTCACTCTTTCCACCACCCACCATGTCCCTGACTATCCCACCCATAGATGGATGAGCTGAAGGCGAAGGACCGGGTGATGTGTGCCCTGGAGAGGGAGCTGGGGGTGCAGGCCGGATTCGCCCAGAAGCTTCAGCTTCAGAAGGAAGCCCTGGATGAGCAGCTGGGTCAGGTACGAGAGGCTGAGAAACACAACCACGGCAGCCCCAAGAGAGAGGTGATGCCTGGGCTGGGGGACAACTCAGACCTGCTCAACAATCAGGTATACACACTGGTACATGTGCATGAATAAATTAATATCACGGGCACTCTGAAATGCACACATGCTCCACCTGCAGACAAATACAGACATTGAAGGTGCTCTATGTGAAATTCACCGCCTATGAGTTGTCAGGACACGGTTCTAAACATGGAGGTCCATATCCATACATATTTAACGTCACTGACCTTGATTCTTCAGCACTCACAATAGATGTGGATGTAACAGCCTCTGTCGTGGTGATTTGTCGTATCTGTTTTCAATGCATCTCAGCCACTCTCTGGGTGTGTTTCGCAGTAGAAGAGTGTTTTTCAACTGATGATGTTTGTGTTCCACCACAGTATTACATATGGTGCGAATCAGTTTACCCCTGCTTTTGTACAGAGCATCAGGGAGTTGCCTTGCATAACCTTTAGCAATTCTATTTGTCGGTAACATGAGATGTTTGTGTCCCACATGTCTGCATTTTCACAACCAGAAACAAGGAAGTGACTTTGGTAATGTAATGCGAGGGGCGGCTATGATTGGTAAAACTCATGGGAAACAATTATGATTGGTCAAATTTTCGAAAAAAGGGCAGTCCTTGGGAATAATTGCAAGGTTGCGCAGAGCTCACTGGGATTGGTCAAATTTGCATTTATTGTTCCAATCGCAACATTGCCACATCCTGTAGTTGCTGGCTAACAGTGCCAACTCCATAAATAGTGCTAAACAACAGCAACAGTGCTGACAGGGCTAGCGGTGTAAACAGGGGGCAAATTAGTGGTATCCACCATATGAACACAGTGCAAGGCTGCGGCGATGAGCTACCCGGTGGGATACGCACATGCACTAATATGCACTCACGGTCGGACGGGCTTACCACAGCAAACCAGAGAGAAGCAAGCTCACAGAGGCAGCATGACTTCATTCTCTACACAGGAGGCCATTACTCCACTATATCTTTGCATTGCACATAGTGGTTTGCTGCTATATTAAGGCTTTGAGTGTCATATACGGAACCTTAAAAGTTATGTCACTGGATTTGATGAACATGGATTTTTCAGGGCTGACTGTATTTTTTTTTACTTGTGATGTAGATAGCATATTTCAAATGTGTTCATTTTCATTCAAATAATGTAAAACATCACATTGTAGGCGGCAAAACTATGATTTTTTAATTGTAACAAAGTCTCTACAATATTTAAATCAAAGAAAGAGTATTGGCTTTACATTGATTCTTGGCATTACCTGCTGGTGCCCTGGCTTTAGGTGCCATAAAGAAAAAGTGTTCAATCCCCGACTGAAAGTTTTACTGAACTCTAAAATACTGAAAACAAGATAAAAGATAAAAATATACTGTGTATGTCTTTGTTTCTTTAGCAGGTCTTAATGGCAGACAGATCCACCCCACCATTCTGATTTTACAGCAAACTGTTTTTCCCTAGTCATAAGGAAAAACATCCATCATATATCATATGCAGATATACACCAGTGTTGTATATCATCTGTCTTGTATATCAATCCACACCTGCACATGCAGCTCACACATTCAGCTCATTCATGAGAGAGAGGCATGTGAATACTGTGTATACTTCATGTACAGGTTCACAGTGAAATGGTATCTCATCCATCATCCCACCTCCTCTTTCCCATCCACCTCAATTACCTGCCTGCCTGCCTGCATGTACTCCCTTTTTTTAGTTTTTATCTTCGTCCTCCTCTCCTCTCCCCTCGACTCCACAGGAGGTAGAGGAGCGTGACATGAGGAGGTTCCAGCTGAAAATTGCAGAGCTTCACTCGGTCATCAGGAAACTGGAGGACAGAAATGCACTGCTGGCCGACGAGAGGAATGAACTAGTGAGAAACACACACACAGAAGTACATACATGTAGTGATTACAGGCATGCATACATACACATATTGTTACAATTATGAGGACAGATATGCACACATAAATAAACCTATACACAATAAATTAAAACACTTTATTTTCTAAGGCCTGTAGCCTTGATCTTGCCCCTCCTGCTCAAACTGGAAATTCTGTCTCACTTGAAGACTTGGGATTACATTGTTTTCCCTCCCTGTTTCCTTCCTCTGTTCAGTTGAAGCGGGTGCGAGAGGCCGAGAGCCAGATGAAGCCCATGTTTGAGAAGAACAAGCGGCTGTCCAAGAAGAATGACGACCTCTTGCAAACGCTGCAACGCATGGAGGAGAAATTGAAGAACCTGAGCCGAGAGAACGCTGAGATGGTGAGGTGCACACAGTACATAATTAACTGCTCCTACTCTCTGTTGTTTTTCTCTTCTTTCTAGTGAAACAATAATTCAAAGTTCATATACGTGTAGAAAATAGTAGATGTTTTAGTTTTAATCTGTAAAGGAAGAGAGATTGTGTTGCTGCGCTTTGGGTGTCACTGTGAATATCATCAATAAGGAAGCGGGACCTCTACTGGCTACTTGAGGAACAGCATGAAATTATTCTCTTTACAACCATAATGACGCCTCTCTCTGTCTCCTTTCAGAAGGAAAAAGCGACCACCTCTCGGCCCCCCTCACAGCAACAATCCATCCAGCCCCAGCTGAAACGGCCGAGCTCCCTGACAGACCTGAGCCACGCCCACGAGGAGCAGGAAGTGGAGTTCCTCAAGCTGCAGGTTTCTGAGCAACGAGGCATCATTGACGAGCTCATGCAGGTCAGGATTTTACTCAAACCATATATTTTGTGAAGGTTTAATGCTTAAATTTCCAGTTTAAGTGTCACAAGTTTCAACATATGACTGAGCGCTGATATAATTTTTTCTGGAAAATAATGAAAGATTGTTCTAAAATGGGAGTGGGCTGGGTGATATAACAGTATATGCTGTCAGATAATAGGAATTTGTCTCCCGTCAGATATTTTGCCACACCAGGGGAAAACATTGCTAAAGCACTCGCCCTTAATTTGTGCTCTCCTCTGCCTTTTGGATCCCTTTGGTTTAGGGGAATAGGTTATATGTTTTCAGAAAGGGGCAGACGGTGTGTTCAGTTGAATGTAATATTGGTTCAAGACTATTTCTACGGGGCGACCTCTAGCTCACCTGGTAGCGTCCTTTGTAGCAGCTTGCTGCATGTCATGTCCCCCGAACCTTTCCTGTCTCTCTGCAGCTGTCCTTTAATTAAATGCAAAATCACCCCAAAATAATCTTAAAAAAAAGAATGTTTCTAAAAAATCTCTAATTTATCTTTCCCATCCATCTTTATGCCATATTTTCGTAGCTTTTCATCACATCACATGGCTTCAGCCCACATGCTTTATTATGATTACACTGCTTGCTGTCCACTGTTACCACTTCATTTCTAACTTATCAGTGCAGCTCTCCGAGTCTCGTCTGAATCTCAGATGCGGGGCTCTCATCGTGTTCCACTGTGTCTTTGTCTTTAGGAACGTGACCGATTGGTGATGAGCAAAAAGAACAGAAGGAAACCTCTCAAACTGTCTAAAGTGAGTGTCCACGAGTGTTTTAAAATCCAGTGGTGCGTAACTAAGCAACTACCTTATCTGTGGTTGACTAATTCTTAAGTACTGTTTTAATTGAGTGTGTGTGTGTGTGTCTCTGTGTGCATGTTTTGTGTTTAATTGGGCTCAGGAGACAATGATGACAGTATCCCTCACAGCTGGGAGCATTACGCTGAGTACACACGCATCTCCTGCTTAAACCATCCACCACAGCTAGTGGAAAATTCTTTGTTTATCTCTGTTGTTTTATTTTATTGTGGGTTTTTAGTGTTAATGTACATGAATGAATGAATACATTTAGCACAAAAGGTGCAAGCTTAATTTGTGCACAAGAGTTAGTCTTTTTTGAGCTTACTTATGTGTGGATAAAGAGGGGAAAGAGATAAGGTTGACTAATAATGATAATTTTAATTGGATGAGGTGACTGTGTTAGATGAAAATAATTGCTGTTTTGTGTGCATGTTTGGACTGATACACCTGGGGACATTTTAGAGTTTATGCTGTTGCTAGGAGGAGGAGTTTGTTGATGCATGTCAGATATTTTCCCCCACCTCTCCTGCTGGAACCAGTTTGTCACCTTGGCGAGGTGGATACAGGGCTGGGCACAGCAGCTTTGTTCTTTTTTAGGACTTAAACTCAGAAGCTGAGTACATGAGCTTAGCTTGGAGACAATATCCAGAAGCTGGCCTTTTGTGTTTTTCTGTAGGAGTAGTTTCATTGTAACCAGAAGCTTTATTGTCTGCTTTTCCATTTTGTGTGGGAGTGCAACGGAAAGCAATTGGGCTTTTTGGACGTTACTTAAGGCCTGCACAGTCTGTATAAATCAGTTAGTACAGTTCAGGATATGATAGATGTATTCTGGGAAGATTCTTTATAGTTTTGTGTCGGTGTTTTTGATCTAGTAGCAACATGACGGAGTACATCCTCCTTATCCTCTACTTCTCGTCCTTCATTTGCCTCTGTGCCCTAGTCTGCCTCTACTTCTCTGGTTGCCAGGAGATGACTTATAAACATGATGGTAAGGAGTCTGTGGGGTTTGGAAGAGTTAATATCATAAAGAAGTAAACAAACACCCAGAGATTTGATCTGATACGATCGGATTATCTTTGCCTGAGATAAATAACAGAATGACAAGAACTGGTTTTGACAAGTGTTAAACAAAGTGTCTGTAAAGAAACTATTACTGTACAAAATTAAGAATTCTTTTTAACACACTGTAAGCAGAAATGTTTGGTGGATTTAAGAGCTTCTTAAGCCTAAAATCAGGTGTGATACACTTTGGATGAATGTTGGATTTTTTGGCTTTCTTTCTTCAGATGGGGCAACGTAATTTATGCTAAGTTTTGGATTTTATTTAACAATGTGCATATCCTCTGATGTTCTCTTCTCCTCCACGCAGAGGCATGTTGTGGAGACATATTTTGGATTTGATGAGGAGTCGATAGACTCTGAGACCTCCTCTTTGACCTCCTACAACACTGACCTCACTGATCGCACGCCGGCAACTCCAGAGGAGGATTTGGAAGAGGTATAAAAAATCCTCTGTCTACATTGAAAGAAATAATTTAGGCCGCATGTCCATATAGTGTTTTTTTCTGGCAAAAAAAAAGTTATCAGGACGCTAAGGGCGCTTCAGGGGGCTTTTGTTAACAGAGTGTAATCTAATGGCTACATTGACAGCAACAAGCTTACAACCCTCACTAGCAAATTTAGTGTCCGGCTGATCTGCTTCCACAGATGAGCTTTTCTGTCTTTGTTGTGATAGTTTCTGTCTGACATATGATACAGCTCAAGCACGGCCAAGCTTCTCCTGCATTATCTTGGTTACTCGCCACATCTAATATATGATTGGTTGCCTGAAAAGAAGCACAGTGATGATATCAGCGTATTTCTGAAGAGTACAGAGATTTCCTTCAAGAAACACTTGGAGCAGCTGCACAAAATTTGGAGTGCTCTGAAAAAGATGCTGGGTGCGGTGCTTCTTTCCTAGGTGGTGGCTTGCAGCTGCATACACTCTCTTCTCACTGGAAACAATTTAAAAAACACGCTGGCACTTGGGGAAAAAAAACACTATATGGACACTCAGCCTGAAACTATATTATATAACATGGTTCTAATACCTGAATGATTCACTGCAAACATATTGAGGTAACTGACAGGGCAGAAACACAACAGAACATATAGGTCTGTATAGATAATATGCAGAATGAATAAAATAATTAAAGGTAAAGGTTTGTGTGTGTGTTTGACCCTGTCTCTTTTTAATATATCTTTAATTCCTACTTTATTAAATAAAGAGTATTTCCCGTGAAGAGTCAGAGCTTCGCTTCCGTCAGTTGACCAGAGAGTACCAGGCTCTCCAGCGGGCCTATGCCCTCCTTCAAGAGCAGACGGGGGGCTCTCTGGATGCTGAGAGGGAGGCCAGGGTTTGTATCACTTGTAACCTCTATGCCCTGTTTAGCTATGATCCAACAGGTTCTCAAATATTTTTCTTTACAACTATGCAAAAAAAAAACTCTACATAGGACATAAGAAGTGAATATACTGTAACTAACAAGTCCAGTAAATTATTAAATGCATGTTTTTCACTAATACCATGTAAAGTTCTCCTCTGTTGTCTAACCAGTTTTCACACTGGTCTCTAATGGCTGATCTTCCCTCCCACAGACACGTGAACAGCTGCAGACGGAGCTCAGCAGCTGCCAGGCCAAGATAGTCGACCTGGAGAAGGCCCTGGCAGAGAGGGGGCAGGTAACAAAGACGAGGGATGGTGACAGGAGCTCACTGGTCCTGCTCTCACTGGCCCTCCTGCATGTCTGTCTGGCTGCTCTGCTCCTGGGCTGGCGCTTTGCTGACCAGGTCTGCCGCAGAATCCTGTGATGTCACTTCCTGCATGCTCTTCCTCACCCTCTATCCTTCCTTGTTGGTTCTGTTTCTTACTGGGCCTTTCAGTACTGTCGAGCCTGGAGAGGAGGCTTGAACCACTTTGATTCCTGTCGGCTATGAATAGGTTGTTTTACTAGAGCTTAATCCAGTAATGTTTAGCCTTTTCTGAATATGAAAATACAGTTTACATTGATTTTAGTTTATTTAATATGTACAAAAGTGATCATAAAACATCTTGGCTTGAGAACTAAACCAAACGATGTCATGTCTAGGAGAAAAGCCTCGGCTATTTTCTCAGTACTAATGGATTGAAATAACTTTTGGCACCTTAATTATGACCTACACTGAATATCATGAGGAACATTGAAATTATTATGATGTCTTCACATCAGTACTCGTAGTTGCTTCATTTGTTGTGAGGTTTTTCCTTTGTCACTGCACATTTTCTGCATGTTGCCTGTTCCGCTGTAGCTTGAAACAGCTCTGTTTATTTGATTTGCTGCTCTGCCATTTTTCATCTCAGATCGCCTTCTGTTCCTCCTGTTACTGTGAACTCTGGATGACTGTGAATGCAGCTCCTTTGCCTGTTATCTCAGGAGAGGTCTTCATTTCTCTGGATCAATAAACTTGTGCCACTGCCACTATGTTCCTGTCTGTTTGTGTCTATGGTACATCTGCATGTGTCATTTGGAAATACAGTACATGGTCCCTTGTATTGGTTTTGATTCGGCTGATTGTGTTTCTGACAGCTTTGTTCATTACACCCTGTTGTCGGGGATGCTTTCCTTCCTTTCCTGTTCTTGTCAGTATCATTTTGTGCTGATGTTGTGTTTGGTTGTTATGGCAGGATTCAAAGTGGGTGGAGGAGAAGCAGTACTTGCTCAGGACCAACCAGGAACTGCATGAGAAGGTAGATTACATTAGCCTATACTGACTTTCACTGGCAACATAGATGCTGTGTCAAGATACTGCATCATTGCAGACTTAATGCCAAATAGAGTTTGGCATACCATGGTATCAAATATTCTCTGTGCTGATACCAAAGGATACTTCAGTGCCTAACACTGAGGAATGTGGACATTTGCTGCACAATCTTTTGTCCTAATACAAAACCTTTTTTTCATTCACCAAGAAATGTGTAAACACAAGCAGTCAAGAACATGTCCTGAATAAAATATAGTCTAAAACTACAAAAAAGGTTTAAACTGATACACAAAGACAATTCAAAATGCTTTATGTATGCTAGACATTAAAAAAATACAGCATAAAATTAAAATGGTTGAAACTTATTTAAAGACATTAGAGAGAAACAAAAGAAACTAAAGAATGTGACAATCTGGATTTCATCACCAGATTTCACCACCTCTGTACACCCCCGGAAACATCCATTTTCACAATCTCATGGTTCGCCCCACATACATCTCCTCTTCGGTTTATCTGTCATTCAGTAAGTTCAAGGGTGATGATTATGAGTGCTTAATGTGCAGTCAGAAGCAGTATGAAATTAAAATTTCTGGAAATGTGTCCATTTCTGTAGAGCATAGTGATCAAAGAAAAAAGATCAAATGATTAAGAATTTCAGCAAGCGTTCATTGTCAGCTTTCAGTATTTGACCCTTTTCTATAATCTGTGTTAAAGTTGATGCTTAAAGGTTGGAAACCCAGCCAGAGTGCCGACCTCATAATGATCTATGACCTCATACGATACCAGGCTAGCGAAGCACAACCAGTAATATGAGTAGACTTGAATTTGTAGATACATGTAAAATTAAATTTAACCAAATTAAGTGTTATTATGATGTTGTTAATTTAATTTGCAAACCATGTCCAAACCATTATAACAAAGATTTGTGTGTGTGTCTTTAGGTGTGTGCATCACAGCAGGCAGAGTCGCGGCTGAAGGCCGAGGTTCAGGATGCTCGGGATCAGAATGAGCTGCTGGAATTCAGAGTGCTTGAACTCGAAGTAAGAGACTGTACAAACGCCAAACTGTCATCAGGAGGCGACAACAACAATCTCAGTTCCATACTCAAGACCTACATACAGTGACACGCCTGACAGACAGACAGACTGTTCATTTGTACATACTTGAGTCCTCCTCTGTATACATTTGTGGTTTCCATTGTTTTGCATGGCAGCTGTGAGCACACCCCCTCCACTGAACTGGATTTTTTTTTATTCATGAAAGAATGTTAATGTGTTAAGATGAATATAATTTTTAATTGAATAAAAATGTATTTAAGTTTGATATTCAATCCCATCTTGGTTCATTTTTCCTCTCATTTTTGCATGTGTCCTGTGTTTTGTTTTCATCTTCCAACAGATAAAAGCTGTGTTTTTTTATAGTAAGGAAAGATACAACAGTGTAGCATAATTTGGGTATTTTTATTGTTTATCTGT
This sequence comes from Cephalopholis sonnerati, assembly GCA_019142605.1. Taxonomy (NCBI): domain Eukaryota; kingdom Metazoa; phylum Chordata; class Actinopteri; order Perciformes; family Serranidae; genus Cephalopholis; species Cephalopholis sonnerati. The sequence continues at coordinate 24,516,716 of JAGQAX010000004.1, read as the reverse complement.
ATAAGTATTTTCTCTGTAATATTATGTCAGAAATGGCCATGTACAGAAAAAAAGTTACTGACATAGAGGGTTAAACTAGGTAGCATCACCTATATCAGTTGATATTGCATCTATTTTATGTAGCAGGTGTGTCTGAATATAGGCAGAGTAGCATCTCTTTAAGATCACATTTTCAGTTTTGAGTTTCAGCATGTATTTTCAAACTCCCTACTGGTTTGGTTTGGTTTCCCATTTAAGTCTATGGGTTTCCACCTCCCTCATTTTGGCAGATCCCGACCATGTTTTCAGTGTCATGTAAGTAAATCCCTCATTCACTCCCTTTTCACACTCATGTAGTATGTCATTCACAGTGCACCACCATCAATGATATGATGAACTGTAACATGACTGTAGGAGTTGTTAGTTTGGCTGATATGATGCTTTTCTGTGTGGGTGTGTATATATACAAATATTAACATAGTGTGTACTTTGTGTAGGAGAGGGAGCGCAGATCTCCTGCCCTCAATCTACACATGTCTGCATTCCCTGAGAACAGCAGCAGCGCCCTGCAGATCTACTGCCACCAGGAGGGAGTCAAGGTGATAACACACTCACACACACACACACACACACACAGACTATTTCATTTTGTTGTCCTTTAAGATTACACACAGTCAACATGATGGTTGGTTTTGACCTGCAGGATGTAATCATTCCTGAGCTGATGAAGAAGCTGGATATCCTGGGGGATAATGGGGTGAGTTCTAACACACTATTGAATTAAAATAAGTCTTTTTTTTTATATGTGGTATTCTTGTAAAGTCTGATAACTCCTGTTTTGTTTTTTGTAGAATCTCAGAAATGAGGAGCAGGTTGCAGTGATCCAAGCAGGGACGGTGATCTCACTGTGTGAAAAGGTGAGTGAGTGGCCTCTCACATATGTTGTGTTTTTACTGACACCCAGTGGACACACACTGCAATGGCACTTCATTTATCCCCAATGCAGCCACAACATTTGATTCATTTTTGTTAATTCAAATACAGATAGGTAATAATGATACAGCTATCTTAGCTTCTGACAGCGCATTAATCCTTCGCCTTTTCTACCTGTACAGTGGCTGAAGCAGATAGACAGCACAGAGGCCGCTCTTACACAGAAGATGATCGACCTGGAAAATGACAAGGTGAAAAATCAATTTACCATTAGAGAGAGTACACAATCTTCGAACTGTCTGTTTAAGTTGAAGTTGCAAACATATTTGACTTCTGACTGTAGCATACAAAAAACAAGCTATTTATATGCTTGTTATTAAATGTACCACTCACACTTTTCCTCGTTCTACAGTGTGTACTGCACTCTACTATTCAGTTGTGATACCACATCCTGTGTTTCATATTATCACATCTTGTTGCAGGAGCTGTTCAGTAAGCAGAAGGGATTCCTCGAGGAAGAGTTGGACTACAGGAAGCAGGCCTTGGACCAGGCCTACATGGTACGGAACCTGGAGCAGTATGACCTTGTCCCTTTACACAAAAGTTGGCCAAAGCCTCTCAAATAGACAATATGCACTCATTTATATTATTTACAACAATAACCAAGGTTGTGTACAAGCACTAGTGGTTCATGATAAAGTGATTGAGGAATGCAGGGGTGCACCATTGTCATTCCAGCATGACACATAAACATTTGGAACCCCATTAAACATCATGAATGCAACATCCTCCATAAAGGTAAAATTTGTTGCATTGTGTTGGGATACTGCATCTTTTACCACTGAAATCTAAATTCTCTGAACAATGGAAGCCACTGAATTGGCCGAGGTGTTTGGCTTCTTGTTTGTAGGCCTAATGCCATTCACTGATTTACTCTGTCTTAAATTGTAAAAAATATGAAGATGTAATGCCTTTATATGTATATCCTGTGTACTTGGTTCATGTGGACAACAAGTGAAGCTGAAGAAAATTCTAGACAGAATGGGTTTAATAAGATTTTGATGTTAGATTTTGTTTGCAAGAATGATCTTAAAACATTCTCCCCTCCCACTGACTTAAATAGGCTGTTCTCAGAAAACATAAGTTAACACTTAGGTCACTTTCCATAAAATTCTAACCGTTTGATTTGGTCAGTTTTGGTGTTGGTTTGTGTTTATGGTCCCACGTTATATTGTGTTGGTAAAAGCTTGTTTTTCACATGGTAACAGAGAGAATAAAAACACTGTTTGTGTTGTTGATATAAAGAAGTTACCATGTGAGGGTCAAGCCTACATAACCCCCAATATAAAGTGGAACAGTGTTCCCCATTTCTGCCATGGTCACAGTGGTGTGTGTATGTGTGTGTGTGTTTGTATCTGTTTGTGTGCGTGCCTCCATGTGTGTGCTTGTGCATGCCTGTGTGTGTTTCTGCATGTGCATGTGCACGTCCGTGTGCGTGTGTGTACCTGTATGTGTGTGTATATGGCTGGCTGTGCAGAGGATCGAGGAGCTGGAGGCCACGCTGTATAGCGCTCTGCAGCAGGAGCAGCCGGCATGCCAGGCGGTGGCCGAGTCGCTGACAGACAGGCAGAGGGAGGAGCTGAGGCTAGCCGTGGACAAGCTGCGGCGTCAGATTCTCCGGCAGAGCCGGCAGTTTGACAGTCAGATCTTACAGGAGCGCATGGAGCTCCTACAGCAGGCCCAGCAGGTAAGGCTTAAAACAAATGCAGTCAGGTTACTGAGTCCTGCCCTCCCTCAATCTGACCCCTGGTTCCTGTCTGAAACGTCTGACCCCACCAGACCTCTGGTGCTATGAAAAAGATGCAGTATCCCTGTGTGTGCAACCTGTAACCCTATCTGTAAGTTCAGATGTAGAAGTGGAAGAGTGAAAAGATGAGACAGAATGACTTTGTGTGTGCTAGTGTGTGTATTTCATTGTGATCCGAATAACCCCCCCACTCCTTCAGTGTCCCTCCACTCTGCAGCCCTCACATTAGTTTGACACCCATGGCTCGTACAGTATATGTGATTCATTGAGTACATCGACAACCGCTGCACCTTGAACTTCATTTGAATCAGTTGAACTGTAACTTACTAACATGGTTCTCCTAATCTCTAACCACACAACACCAAAAGTGCTGTTTGCAACTCTGGAGAAACATAGTTGATTACTGATACCCTGTTTCCATCGTCACTCACGCCAAGCCGCGCTGGAGATGAACCTTCTCAGGAGTAGGTCCAAAAGCCGGGCCACCTGCCCTCAAGCGGGTAGTGGTGACGTGTCGCCAACCGCAACCAACCCCCTATTTGCTTTATTTTACTGTTTCATGTTCGCTATTCGCCGTATTAGAAGTTGTGTGAAGTTGCTGTTTGTAAACCCAACATTTCCTTATACTGGTGCTTCACTATAAAAGTTTATACATAACAAAGTAACAGGGGACTTCTTAGTGAATAATATTTAGGAAATGAAATGTGTTATTACTGAATTAGCAGAACTTTGTTAGCCGCTTTTCTTCAGTGAAGGCAATTCTAATAATACAGCAGGGAGGAAGAGTAAAAGCAGAAACAGTCACAGTGAAATGCCAGATGAAGAGCTGCAGACAACAGGCTCTTACTGCACCTCTGCAAACAGCTGCCCTTCAACAGGAAAACTTCTTTTACCTGCCCTGCTGTGGAAAAACACATGCAGCAGAAATAACAGGGGACTTTAACCATGGATTGGCCCTCTGCTTTCAAACAGCATCACTCAAGACAAGCCGTCATCAGTTTGACACACCTTCAAGAAGGTAGCCCTGTTGTAATGGAAATGCAAATCCCTGCTGTGTTGGGCTGACGGGCCAAACCAAGCCGAGCCAAGTCCGCCCATAGCTGTGGAAAATGGCTACGAGTGTCGTTCCCAAGTTTTCAGATACCAGCACTTTGAGTCTGTGGTTCTGTCTGACAACGACCGGGGAATGAGACTCTGCAATCAACTGTCTTTCTCGAGAGTTACATGCAGCACCTTTAAAACACATTTCTAATCACCTACTCATAAAATATACTAACAAAGGAAATACATTTATGGAAACTACTGATTGTTTATAGATAGATCTAATAGTCCAGACACACTGTTCCCTACTCCCCACAGTTGGCTTTAGTTTACACACTTTCTCACTCTCATAGCTGACTCAGTGGTCCAGTAATTATAACATAAACAGCTTGTTTTTATTATCTTATTAATCACTGAGCTGGGTTTGCTAAAGCATCTAGCACCAACTCCACCAAAGATACATTTGGAAGATATTAAATGATGAAGCTGGTGTTTTACTTCCATAATTTATGTCTCTCCTTGTGTGTTTGCCCCCTGAAGACAGATACAGATACTGTAGCTAGATATAAAGTATTCTTCTGTGAAAGTTATTCCAGTGTCAGTGAACGCTCTGCTCTGGGTTTAAGGCCCAAAGACAGAGTCATTTCCACTGTTCACTTTAAATCTAGTCTTCGGTTGCCATGGCAGCTCAGTCTTACCCAACACAGCTACCATGGAGACAGAAGGCATGATGGGAAAGAGGCAGAGTATTTGGAGCATATACAGGAATAGTTGGATCACGGTCTCATTAACTGTTTATCAACTGTTTCTTTTGCTAGATTTGGTGAGATCTGGCTGAGATATTTTGACGAGCTAACCACGTCTGTCTTTGCCTTGCAGAGAATTAGAGAGCTGGAGGACAGGCTTGACTTGCAAAAGAGACAAATAAAGGAAATAGAGGAAAAGGTACATATTTACACTCTGTTTGTTTCTCTCTTAGAAATTTTTTTGTTATGTTAGCTGTAGCGTAGATAGATAAGAGGAAAGATGAGATAAGACAGATAAACAAGAGAGATTCTGAAGGACTTTACATTTGCTGTTCTGATGCCGTGTGTTATTTTATTAACTCCTTGACACTCTTTTTCTTCTCTCTCCTTTTCACCTGTTGATTAAACTCCTTATGTTTTTTTAGTTTTTGTTCCTCTTTTTGTTTTTCTCTTTAGCATTTATTCTTTGGCCTTAATGAAAGTGACTGTGGACCCACATCAGGTAGCACCTTTATTCACTGTATCATAACAGTATTTAACACAGTTACAGTGACAACAATAATGGCAAAGACAGAATTTTAAAAGTGTTTTCTTTCTCTTAGGTGTTAAGGTGCTGTGGAGGCAAGCGAGGACAAAACAAAACCTAATTGTTTTTTATGCATTTGTAGACCGCTCACGAAAAACCCCATGGCCTTTTTGATAAATGTGCACTTTTGACCCTTACCTGGAATGCAAACATATTTGTGTAACTATAAGTAACCAGATATACATGAGATTAAAGTGAGATTTATTTATGAATAACATTTACTATAGTGGTTCTTGGACCTGGAACGTAAAAACTCCTCTGTGAGAAGCAAACACGCGGATTTACTGAGAGAAAACTCTGAATCAGAGGATTTATTAAAGGGGGAAGAGCCACAGCCTCAGTTGAAAGAATTCCCAGTTGGACAATAGAATAGGAGAGATGGAGGGAGGAGGAGGAGGAGGAGGAGGAGGAGAAGAAGAAGAAGAAAAGTGAAAGCACAGTGCTGAGTGAGGGGGTGAACAAGCTGAGTGCCAACTGGATGTGGAGGATTCTGGCAAAGTCCAACGTCTGTGGCGTTTCTAAGGAAACAACAGCGCAGCTAAGCAGACAGAGCAGAAGCTGAACTTACTGGAAGCTCGTCGCTGCATGGAGAACATGAAACTACAATCAGTGGAACGCAAAAACCAGGTTACTGTTTAAATTTACCTTTGAAAATTAACTCCATTGTACATTCACCACTACAACAGCTAATTTTAAGTTGCGTACGTTTTATTGCTTGAATACAAGAAGACAAAATCTGCAAGATTAATGACTTTCTGCTTAAACACATGTGAAATGGTTATCCATTGACTTATGTAGTCTTGCCTGTATTTAGGTATGCATTAGCCAAACTGGCTTGTTGAATTACTTATTAGGTTGAGTTTAAAGGACAGGTTCACATTTTTTCACTCATTTCTTAAAGGAATACTTCACGCACTAAATGAGCATTTGTAAATCAGTCAGGCATACTTTGGTATTTTAAATTTGTGAGGAAAGACTGTTTTTCTTGCATGCCTCCATGAAAAACTGTAAAAACATATTAATTTACTGATTGAATGAGGACTGCGTTTAACAGCAAAACTACAGTACCGTCAAAACGTCCTTTAACAAACACACACGATTCATGCAGTATAATCCAAGTCTCACTTATCCAGTCTTATGCTCAGTACGTACCAAACACATGCATTTTTACTAAAAACTTCAGTATTGTAGTCTGGGTTTGAAGAGAGCATTGATAAGTTTTACTTTCAGTTCTGTTTTAAATAGTAAGGTTTTAGCAAAAATGCATCTGTTTAGGAAGTACTGAGCACAGAACAGGGTAAAATAGACTTGGATTATACTACATGCAGACCACAGTCAATCATTTAATCAATATGTTCGCCATTTTTACTGGAGGCATGGGAGAAAACAGAGATTTCTTCATGAATTCAAGCTGGTACATCATTTGTAATTGACATACAAATGGTTCTTTTGTGGGTAAAGTATTCCTTTAAAACAGTACCCTTTTTGTAATTTTGTAACATTGTCACATTTTGGTTGAACTCAAATGACTACTAAATAAAGTAATAATAATAATAATAATAATAATTTAAAAACATAAATAAAAAATGAAATTAAAAAAATCACCCAAATCAAATGCATGTTCCCACATTAATAAGCACCACAATCAAGTCTAATTTACAAGCAAAAAAATGTCTCTCAGTTACATTAAGAATGTGTGTGCTGTGTCTGTGTTATTATGTACATGATGTGTGCTTTACATCAAGATCTGTCCACATTCACAAAGTATTCCAAGTAGTCTCCACTATGCCACATATTTCTCAGTCCTTTCCTTAGAGCTTAAAGAAGTTTGTTTGTGTGATGCCACTTTTACCAACTCTGTGAACCACTCCTGAAAAGAGGTGTACTGGGAACTTCCAGTTTAGGCATCCACGGCTGTTAATGGGCATTATCAACACGAGCAATGATTACAGCGACCAGAAACTGTTCAGGCACATGAGTAAAAATGTGAACCTGTGCTTGCAGTTTTGGGTATTGAGGAAATTCTGAGATGTGGTGGGAGGTGCAGGAGGAGACAGGTTGATTAGGAGGTGGGGTAACCTGAGAGACAGATCTACCTGTACTCGACAACTTGCCACCAAGCTGTTGAGATGGTGAATAATAGATGATTGTATTTTATGCTTGTGTATCTCTTCTATGTTTGTGTTTATCTCTGCCTATGTCTGTGTGTTAATGAGAAGAAGAGAAAAAAAAAGCATTGCAGAGAAGATGTGAAACAGTTTCCCTTTTATTTTTAAGTAAGTCTGACACCATCAGTTCCTGTGCCACAGGTAAAACTCACCAAGTGGGCACAGACTAACCAACGGAGGATCGCATGACCTCATCTGTAACGAAGGGTACCGGAAGCAGTCCTGTTGCCATGGCAACAGACTCAGTGGGAGCTGACATGGAGCAGAGTGCCCGTTCAGTCCGCCAGTCTGACAGCTACCTGAGGAACAGGTGAGTGACTGGGGGAGAGGGGATCCAGTGACACACACAGACGCACACACCTGCCACTATATACTCACTTTTGGCCAAGGTGATATCACATATCACACACACCTGACTGCACTGCACACTTGCAAGTGAGCACACTGCTGCTAACATCTCCCCTGGAATTACTCGCTATTGGAGATTTTCACCTTTTCTCTCATTGTGAGGTAAAACTGAAGCAAATTTGTAGATTTTAAGATCAAATTAAAAGAGGAAGTTATTGATTTATTATTAATATTAAAGCTGCAAACCTTTACGTCAGTGTGCAAAAATGTGTGAAGCTGATAAAATGTAATGTGAGCTTGTCTGTGGTGTGGTGTTAGGATCAGACAGTTAGAGAGGTCAGAGAGGAGCCTGCTGCAGCCGCTGTATCAGCTAGCCTCTGCCTCCCATCTTCCCAGCATGCAATACTCCCAGAGGCTGGACCAGAGACTCCATGTGCTCAGGGAGGAGGTCAGGACCATGGTGAGTGCTAAGGATCTCTTAATGCATCAATAGGCATTGACATACAAACTGTAAACACAAGACTGTAATGGATGTGTGAGTCTTGCTAGACAGGGCTTTGCGATTTTTGCTTACTGGCATGCAACTTGTCTATGCCATCTACATTTTTTTTCCTGAACTTAACTTGTGCCTGAACATTGGCACAAAATTAAACAAAGTATATGTGTGACTGGCTGAACAAGTTGTATTGACAATCTAAGAGGACTTTAGCGTAGCTCAGGAGACCACCAGGGTTAAAATATGTTGTAAAGAAAGCTTTGAATAGCGATGTTGGGATTACAAGGATAACTCAGCAGTTGGTGCTCCAAACTCTACTATCTCTTAAATATTTTCTCTTTGTCTCTATCTTTCTCTCACAGACCAAGGAGAAGGAGCAAGGGGAGCAGATTTGGAGGGACCGACTGCAGCGCTGTCAGAGGCAGCTGAAGGCCAAAGAGGAGGAGATGAGTCGCCAGTCCCAGTACTTTGAGAATTATAAAACCCAACTCCAACACAAGCTCAGCCTGGCCCGGGACAGAGAGCAGAGCCTACAGAACAGGATCTATGCTTTAGAAAAGCAGCTACTGGACATGACTGTGAGTGCTGCCACTGGCATGGCAACGATCGGTGCAGTCAGAATTACTGCAGCGACCGTAACACACAGGGAAGAACAAGAGAGGCTGCCTCCCATGAGAGGAGAGGGGGAAGGAGAGGAGGAGAGAAAGGAGGAGAGGAGGAGGCAATGGCAGCCAAGTGTGGGAAATGACAGAGAGGGTGGGCGAGACGCAGGGAAAGAGATACAAGGGGGAAGAGTCAAAGACGCAAAACAGAACTCAAATGAAGCCAGGCTGCAAGGCTTCATCGTGAGCCTGCAGGAGGATCTCAAGGTGCTCCTGGAGAGAGAGGAGGATGGGGTGACAGAGCGGAGGGGACTGATGGAGCAGCTCCAGGAGGCCCAGGAGAACAGCCACGTCCTGGGCTGCAAGGTGGAGGAGATGAAGGCGGAGGTGCACCAGCTGAAGCTGTCTGAAAGCTCCTTGATGGAGGAGGTTGAAGAGCTGAAAGAGAAGAGCCACAGACTCCAGCAGATCCTTACAGATGCAGCAACCAGTCAGTCATCCACAGTCCCTGAGACCACATGCCTGAGTCCTGGAACCAACACTCTTTCATATATCACTGCCATTGGACATTCATCAGCGGGGAGTCCTAGAGAGGTGCGTAAGATATGATTACTTACATAACCTTTACTTAAGCGGGTAGTCTCATTGAGATCAAGACCTGATCTCAAAGAGTTAATCCAGTCCTTTTCTTCATCTGATTGAGAATTCAAGAAGTGATGCGATATACTGAGGCAGCTTTAGTAGGCGACATAAACAAAAATAATAGTGTGTAGCTCTCCTCGTTGTTAATGAGGACCAGCCTACTTTTTTACACAGCACACAGTGATTAGTACAATATTTATCTCCTATAATGAAACGCAGGGCACAGAGGTAAACGGCATAAAGCTGTTTTAAGGCGGAATGAGCAGCGTGAGAGCACAGGATATCTCACAAGCACAAGTCAATAACAGACAAGATGGTTTACTGCTCAGCAGGTTTCCTGTCCTCCAGAGAAAAACATGCTCTATTAAGATATTAAAAAAACATTTAAGGCTGCTACCGGCAGCTCTATAGCTCGCTCTGTTAGTTGTTGGTTGGCTGTGTGAAGGTGTGATTGTGTTCATGCTAGTTGGCTAAGGGTGTGTGTGTATGTGTGTGTGCGGTTTGCACAGTTTTGTGGAAAGATTGGTCATGAGCCAAGCGGCAGCTGATTAACTGTTGGTGCCAATTGGCAAAAACTGGCAACATGATCGCAGCTATTGTGAATTTGTGCTTGTTTATTGTCAGATTTTGTGCCAGTCGTTTCACATGTGGCTTAAAGTAAGAGCGCTACAGTATCTAAGCAAAGTCCCATTTGAATAACTTGTATGGATATGGGGAATATATAAAATTGATTTATGGGTTCGTAAGACTAAAACAAATGCTCCTTAAAACAGATAAGGATGATTTGTTTAGGGCCTGTAGTGTATGATTTTGAAGAACAACTGAACTGATCTGTTGGGGACAAATTATTATTTTGAATGTTGATGTCAGTTGTTGTTAGAGAGGCCAAATCCAGATGGTAAAAATAACTAAGGGATCAATAAATATTCAATCCGTTGTTATTATTGGCTTAATGCTGTAAATTCCTTCTTGTTATTTCATGAGAGGGTATTACAGCTCTCAAAAAGTGAGAGCTCCGTTGCGAGGATTTAGAGTATTGCATAACCACCTTCCCTTTTGTAAATGCTTACACAGGTGTATCTAAATATCAGCATGCCACTGTAGCTGACTGAGACAAGAATGTGGATCAGGTTATGTTATTAAGTGCTGCGTTATTTTCACGTTTACATAAATGTGATCTCTGTAGGCACATCGAACATCGGATGAGGGAGCAGGCCAGCCTCAGTCATCTGCAGTTCCACCTGTTCACCACCAGGCTGCAGCAGAGAGTATGCAGAACAACACAGATCATCATCCCTCATCTGCCAAATCAGAAACTTCCCCTAAAATCCTTCACCACCTCGGTTCCAAAACCACCCCCAGCTTCCAGTCACTCTCCTCGACTACAGAGACCCTAGATGAGTTTAAGCTTGGGACCTGGTGCTCCAGAGGGATCCTGAACCTGGAGGAGACCCCCAGTGCAGAATCTGATGCCCTGCGGGAAGCCTACAGGAGCCTGGGGTTAGGGGCGGATCTGGAAGCACTTCAAGAACAATGTGACCGCCTGCAGGTGGCCCTGGAGCGCACACAGGAGCAGCTGCAGGTGATGGCTCAAGAGAATACTCGACTGAAATCACAACTCAGGAAAGAGGAAGAGGCGGAGCAGGGGTCTTCAACAGAAAAGGTATGTCACAGAGCAAGCTGAAATGATCAGGTTCTACCTTTATGTACGCTCAGATTAGCACCCACATAATACATAATACCATTCTCGCCCTCTCTCAGGATGATCTTGTCCAGGCCTTGAATCAGGAGAACCGGGCCTTGGCAGACCGGATCCAAGAGCTCCTGGCTCACATTGAGCTCAGAGAAGAGGAGACCAAGAGGGAGGAAACACAGCTGAGAGAACACATTTCCAAACTGGAGGTGGACAGAGTCAGACTGGACCAGGAACACCAAGAACAAGAGTGTCTGATTACAGAGCTCAACAAGAAAACAGAGGATGATCTCAATACCATCATGGAGCTGCAGCAAAGGTTAATGGAGAGTGAGCAGCGTGTGGAGAAATCGCAGGCTGACAGGGAACTGTGTGGATCTCAGTTGCAAAGTGAATATACAGCTGCAATATCAGGAGGTTTTCAACAAAACCTTGAAGAGTGTGCGGACAGTTTGGTGGAAAGCGTGCTAAAAGGGGAAGAATCACAGCTGATGTCCAGGCAACGACAAGACGATTTGACAGAAGCTTCAGCACCTGTTTCTCAACATAACAATCATTATGATGTGTTGCAGAACAGCCTGCAAAACAGTCTGCATGTTAGTTCACTGACTGATCAAGTAGGCCAGCTGACCAAGTCGGTCCAGAGCCTCAAAACAGAACAAGAAGAACTGTCAGGCTCCATTAATATTCTCAGAGAGCAGCAGAGAGAAGTAGCTCTGTCAGTCCAAACACAGACAGAAGTGAAACAGCAGTTAACTCGGGCAGTTTGGGGACTGAAGGAGGAGAAAGACAGCATCTCCCAATCTCTGGCTGGTCTCAAACAAGACAGAGAGCAGCTTACCAGGACAGTCTGTAGTCTGAAGGATGAGAGAGATCAGATTATAAGGTCCGTGAGTGGCCTGAAAGAGGAGAAAGAGTCTTTATCTGGTCTCCAAAGAGAAAAAGTGAAACTGTTAGAATTTCTCTCAAGTGGAAAAGAAGAGAGAGATCAAATCATGCAGTCGCTACAAAGTTTACAGACGGAGAGTGAGCAGTTAAGCCAGGCGGTGCTCTATTTGAAACAGGAGAGGGATGAACTAACCGATTCCCTTAAGTGTCTGAAGGAACGGAGAGAAGAGGAACAATCATCTTACACTTCACAAGAAGACAGCGAGAGGTTAGGAAAAGCAGTCAGCAGTTTGAGAGAAGATAAAGAAAGAATTGAACACTCAATCAGTTGTTTGAAACAGGAAGAAAAGCAGATTAAGTTATCACTTCAGGGCCTACGAGAGGAAAGAAACAGCCTCCAAGCTGCTCTGCCCAGCCAAACACAAACAGAGGGGGGGACTCAGAACAGCACCATTACCACAAAGAAGACTGAGACTCCTGTTGGAACAGAAGATACAAAAAGAAGTCAGACTCATGACCACAGGGGGAACTCTGTACAGGTATTAAGAGTGGCGTGATTAATGCCTTTGTGCATTATGTTGCTGTCACGTAAATATCCTTTAAGCATTGTGTTTCATCATGTATAATTATGTCTGATTATTCAACATGGTGTTGATGTAAAACAGGAGCAAAGGGATCTGATGAGGGAGATTGATGCTTTGGGAGCAGAACTGAAGAAGACCCGAGACGATCTGGACAAGAGCCACGTAGAAGTGAGTTCACACGTTAACATAAACCTTTATTATCACAGATTATTTGTATAGCACACTTCATACAGGTTAGTGCAATTCAAAGTGTTTCACAGATGACTTGACAAGCCAATAATTAGACCGTAAAAATGACAAAGATAAAAACAATTCAACAATTTGAGACAGATGCGCGCGAGACAATAAAAATGATGAAAAGATAATTAGATAGTTTAAAACGCTATATAACAGTGATAGTGGTAAAACGGAGAGAAATAAAAAACTAGATTAAAGTACTAGGTAAAATAAATTAAAAAGACAAGACAAGAATAAAAATGATGGCAGTAAAATACAATGAAATATATTTAAATGACAACAACAACAATAATAATAATAATAATAATAATAATAATAATAATAATTACAATGAAATTTTAATAAAAGCTAGATTAAAAACAAGGTAAACATATTAAAAAGACAAAACAAGAATAACAATTATGACAGTAAAATACAATAAATATATTGAAATAAAAACAATGATAATAATAATAATAATAATGAAATGTTAATAAAAGCTAGATTAAAAACTAGGTAAAACTGATTAAAAAGACAAAACAAGAATAACAATTCTGACAATAAAATACAATAAAAAGATTTAAAAGCTACAATAATAATAATAATAAATTGTTAGAAACTAGATAAACTATATTAAAAGAGCAAAAGAAAAACAAATAAAACTGACAAGAGGGATAAACAATATAATAATAACACTACTGATAACATAACAGATAAAATATAATAACATTTTATATACATAAATACATTAAAAGTGGAGTTGATAAAGTAATGTAAATACTATATTTTAACCATCTTGATCAAAAACCTGGCTGAAAAGGTAGGTTTTTATTGTTTGGTTCTCTGTTTTATATAAACAGGGCTGTTATTCATCACTGAAGATTTCACTAACTGAATGTGTTCATGTTTATGTTTGTGGCATGTTCAGACCAAAAGGCTGCATAGTGAGTTGTGTGAGTCAGAAGACAGGAGGGAGGAGGCAGAGAGGAAGGCAGCACAAGCAGCTGACAAGGTGGCGAGGTTGACAGATGTAGCCAATCAGATGGAAGATACCAGAAAGGAAAATGAGAGCCTCATAACCCAGGTATTTCACCAATTATATATCGGGTCAATAGCCTAAATATGTCCCGTAGTTTGGACAATCCCTTTTTTTTTTCTTTTTTCAATCAAATACATTGTTTATCTGTCATCTGTGTCTGTCTCTTATTCATCTGTTAGACCTAACTGGTGTTTGTGTCTGCCGCAGGTGAAGGAGCTGCAGAGCAAACTGACAGGCCTGGTCAGGGAGAAGACTGATGCTCTGTCACTGAAGGCACAAATAGAGGAGCAATACAACCTCCTCACAGCTCAGCTCAAAGCTAAGGTAGGAATGACATAATATCTTTGTTTTCCATTTGTTATGCAACATAAATTAGCTCCAGGTGCTTGTATATGGAACTGTTATTCATCCTATTCTTTAATCTAATATTCTTTAACGTGTGGTACAACATCTGCTACAATGTGTTCATCCTTTTTTAAAGAAATGCAAAAAATGTCTCCGGAAACCTCAATTTTGTCTTCAAAGTCAACCTAGAAAGACTTGATTTTGAATCACCAGATTTTTAAATCCATGGAAGTGTCGATGCTTCATCTGAGGTTTAAACACATCCACTGTAATACAGACAGACCAGATTGTTAACGTTTACATTCCTTAATTCATGTGTGTGACTACATGGCATGTCTTGAGCATATCGCAGTGCTTCAGTTGTTTGACTTTTGATGATCTTTTGACTTTGAGAGCTCTCATCACAGATCTGTTCCTGTGTATGTGTGTCAATGTGTGTGCAAAACCCCACAGACGGTGGCTCTAGAGGAGCTAAACTCGGAGTACATTGCTCTAAAACGAGGGCAGGGCGGCAAGGATGACCTGAGTGCTGCTCTCGTGTCACTCAGGACACGTTACGATGACATCAGAGCTAAGGTGGGTAACCACTCAGTTGTGGCTTTGCAGTCTGTGACACAGAGAAGTTTGTTGTATGTTATGAGCTGATGAGTTTTTATATGTGTCTTGTAAACGGTAATCTTCATGTGTTTTTGTTTTTTTTATTTGTTTGTACTCTAGTATGACGCACTCCTAAAAAAGAGGACCCAGAAGGATCTGGATATAGCTCCTTTAAGGGTGAGGAAAGACACATACAGCTTTTAATTATTGTCATATTGCAATACTTCTGAGCATTTGAGTTTGACTGGCAGGTGTTTTGTCCAATAACAGGCTAAGCTGTCTTGCCTGGTGGTGAAGTGTCAGGAGAGGAACAGCTTGTTGGTTCAGATGATGAAGGCCATGCACAGGCGAGGCTGCGTGGACTCCACACTGACACAGCAGATCGAGCAGCTGCTCAGTGACGCTGCTCTGCAGGACTACACTGCAGCATTCGCACCAGGCAGAGACGTGAAGACCCAAGATCACACCACAGGGTTTACAACAGAATTTATTTCCAAATTTCAAGCTAGTGGATTCACACCTGATCAGACCTGCTCGACTATATCCCCACCTGTAAATCAGCAATTCCAAAATGGATTCACACCTGAATCTGGAGTAAAATGTAGAGAACTAAAAAGTGAAAAACACACAACTTTAGTCACCTCTGAATTCACCACAAATCTTCAGGAAGTCACGCCTGCACTAACAGGAACACTAAAGAAATATGCCACCTCACCAGTGCAAGAGCCTGACCGTGTGCAAGCGACACCATCACCTGTTGTTCCAGCACTGAAAGAGACCTCAATCACCAACACAGCTCAGGTGAGAATACTAATGTATTTCATTAATTTTATTTACGTACCATTTAGTACACTAAAACAGTGTGCGAGATTTTCTAGTACAGTGGTTCCCAACTGCTTCAGCTAGAGGGTGAACATTTCAATAGTTCATTAGTTCAAAGTCCACACAGTTTAAAAGATTTGGCATCATACTAGCGTTTGGCCATGTCATCGATCTAGTTTGTTGTCTCTGTCCAGTAGCTGTCTGTTAGTCACTCACTCTACAGCAGGAAACGGCACTTCAAAATAAAAGCTATGTGTTGAAAATTCGTAGTACTTAAAAATAAAGTGTGTTTATTATAAACTTCATGAGTCACTTGCGGTCTATTGACCCAGTCCATGGACCCGCAACCCACTTTTTGGACCAAGATCCACCATCAAACCACTGTCCTACTATGTCTAAAACATACTATTTTGAATGATATATTTCAGTATGCAAACACTGGACACCAAAACATCCTAAATATGTCACAGTGCAATCCAGTAGTAACCACAACATTTGTAACAGACAATGACAGACAGCAGTGTTGGTGATGTCAATAACAACACATAAGCTAGATGCTACATTTTAAAATAGTATTATGTTGCTCTGCTCAACCACTTTTACAATTTGTGTGAGTAATACATCTTCAGTTGTTGCACCACCTAACATTAGTCTAACATTAAACAAGAACAGGTCTTGAGGAATCAGTCCTTACCTAGTTGGACCGAGTCTGATTTTCTGTCTTGCTCACGTTTCTTTTCATCTTTCACATCCCAGTGTCATCACCCTCATTATTATCTTATCATATATCTGTCATATAATCAGCCTCCCAAACGTGACATCTGTATTTGACCTGACTAGCATATTATATTGTCCTTTCCCTCCCCTGGCTTTACCTTGAAGTTGTGTTTTTCAGAGAAGACTTATATCACCTGTGACCGTCGGACTAGTTGCTTACCTATTTTAGTAATTTAAGCATTATCTGGTGACAAAGACGCCTGTGAGATACACAATGAGAGTGCTAAGACTGGCACAGGTTACCATGGTTTCGTCTCCAACCGACAAATTACAGCTTAGTGCACCTGAAAAGATAAAAATCTATGTAGTGCTTATCATGTCATTTTGGTCGCAGCCTTCGGCTTAATAGTTGTGGATGTAGCATTTTAGCAGCAATAAACCATTACTGCAGTCATTACATGACATGATTATCACAAATAAACAAGAAGGCAGCATTTCCCTGCCTCTGTAGTTTAGATATATATAAATATATATAAATGCTACAAAACATATTCATGTTTAAGTCCTGAGAAGCGTTCAGTTTCAGGAGTGGATGCTCCAGATAAAAAAAGAAACTCTGCGTTCAGAGAAAGGATTGAAGTAAAAAAAAAAAACTTGATCTCAGCATTCCTGGGGAGTGGGGGAGATGGAGCTCACCTGCAGGCATAGGTCATAAGCATACGTCAACAGTGTTTGTGTAATAACTCTCACTGCAAAAGGGGGAAGACAAAAGTTCCACACTCTATTCTAAAAACAGCGGTCAGATCTTTATGAAAACATTAAAACATTAAAAAGGTTTTGTTTGCTGTAATCATTCCCCTTGTTCTTAAGGAAGACAATTTACATGTGAGTGTGTCAGTACTGTTTTAAGACTAAACTGTCAGCATAGTCAGTTAGTTTGATTAATTAAACCTTTAACTGTTTGTACTTATTGATGTCTGTATTATTAAATACAATATGCCTTTTCTCAATCCCACCACAGCTCTCTTCCTCTGCCAGTGGACCAGATAAATTTAGATTTCATCACCCAGATACGAAAGAAAAGTCCTCCCCAGAGCTGACCAGTTCGACTGGATCCTCACCGAGTCCGACTCCTCCCTGCTACAGCGCACGTGTCAGTCCGAGCAGGAGGATGACTAGTCCTGAGAAGATCCTTAACCTACATGAACAGCTGCAGAAGACTCTAATGAGCAGCTTTCAGGTACACTGAAGCTTTCTGAGCATTTGGCATTACACAGAAGCAGGTTAGTGTGGAAGGATAAGGGAACATAACATTGCTCTGATGTTAGTCTCACCAGACAAAAAGGTTTCTACACACAAGACTACAGTCTATTACATGTATTTTTCTTCATTTTCAGACTCCAGTGAGCAGAGGAAGAGGACAGCAGCCCAGGAAATGTCTCTCATTTTCAGCTCCTGCAGACCTGAGACCAGCCTGTCACACAAAGCAGCAGAGCCTCAGTTCCAATATACCACATAACAACTCTCTCCCAGTCACCGCTGCTGCAAGCCGAGCTAAGCACACTCTTGAAAATAAGTCAACAACACTTTATAATGCGGTCTCCTCTCGATCTGCTAACCTTGCATTCAGTCCCAACATGTTTACTAACCATCACTTTAAAGCAGACACATCTAGAAGTACAGCATCTGCTCTTTCTGGGTCCTCTAACTCTGCTTTTGCCACTCCGGCACCTTCCAAATCCACCTCCAGCAGTGGCACTAATATAACAACATACCCCAAACTGGCAGAGAGAACCACTGCTGTCCCTGACATATTTGATGCTAAACACGCAGCTTCTGCTCCTTTAGCTGTGAGGACCACAGTCTGCGACTCTGATGTCTTAATACGCTCTGACACTAATCCAAAAACCACTGCCTCAGACACAACTGCCCCTAGTATATCAACTGCCCCCGAGTCCAAACATTTCAACATGTTATCTAAAACGGATGGTGCTGCCACTGCATACCACGAACCTGTATTTGCTGCATCCTGCTCTCGACTCGCTCCTTGCTCTCCTGAGAGATCCAAGTCTGACAGAAAGTCCGCTGCTGCTCTCGAAAAGACCAAGACAGCAAGGCCCAAACCAGGTAATGCACATATCCATGATTTAAGATAATTTACACATTATCGTTTAAAGTCTTAGTTGAAGAAATTCAAAAAAGTTAAGAATGATTTTTTGATTTGATAATAAAACAGCATTTGAATAATTAGAATATTACTTTTTGCTTTTATAGTGCTGCAGTGTGATTATACCCAGCCTAAATACGGACCACTCTCCGTTTCTGTCCATTTTATTGTAAAAAATGTTGCATAAAATTCCACTACAAATTCTTGCAGTCTCTTCATTACCCACATACGGTAACGCGCTGCGAAACATGACCATAAACCCAAACATTTTCTTATTTCATGCTTCTTAAATGGGATCATTTGATGCTCTTCTTTGGCATACATGATAAGAAAGTGTAAAGCTTTGGATTTTTCAGTATGCAGTGAGTCCTCTGATATTAATATTACTTTATTGTAGAATTTAAAGTTAAAAGGCAAACTGTAAAACTAACCTGCCATTGAACAATAAAATACATATAAATTTGGGTGTGTTTTTTACCCTGTGTTTACGGCATTGCATTGTACAAGCAAGGTAGGCCACAGTGTTTGATCTTTTTTTCACTGTCTGATCACCTCCAGAAGCTCCAGCTGAGGTTCGCTCTGTTGAGGTCATCAAAACAGTGGGCCAGAGCAACCTCATGATCGGCTGGGAGAGGCCGCCACTCGATGAACTGGGCTGCAGTAACGGCACATTTGTGTATGGATACAGGGTAGGCAGAACAAACTACAGTAGCAGGCATGCTTGCACATTAACGTTATTATTTCTTTGTCCTTGTACTTATTACTTCCTGTCACCTCTCAGGTGTTTGTAGGTGGGGACTTTCACAAATCTGTCATGAGCTCAGCATGCACCAAGGTATCTGTCTCTTATAAGCTCTGCCTTGTTGTATCCTGAAGTTAAACTCACTTAAAAATAACAGCCATTCATGGACTGTATATGTTGTCTCTCTTTGTGCAGTGTATTCTGGAGAATGTTGATCTGAGTGTCCCAGTCCACATCAGTGTTCAGACGCTGGGCTCTAATGGTCTCAGTTCAGACTTTGTCCACACCATGTACAGGACCTCAGTACCAACAGACCACCACTGACTCACAGTGCCCCGACTACATCTTTGCCAGTGGTGGCAAAGGTCAACATGTAAGTGGAGAAATGTTAGACACCCCTGTTTCCTAGATGTTTAATCGAGACTGCATCAAATGTATTAGTGTTTTATTGTTTTGTCAGTGTCTCTGAAGGATTACTGCAACATCTCAGTGGACTCCTTTACTGCAAGTGGCCGAAGTTTAAATGGTAAGCTGTGTACATCTTTGTGTCCTTTTTGTGTTTATATACATCAGTACACACAATGTATGGTTGAATGTTTGTATTTTATGTGTGTGAATCAGTGTTTGAATAATGAAATTTCAGATAAATATGACACTAAGGGGAAAAATAATCTAACTGATAGTTAAAAATGGCTTTACGTGGATGTCCAATCAGTGTTGTTGGTAGATTGACTCAACTGAAGCAATAGATTCCTCAGTGCGGAGCCATGCTGGCAGTGCCTACATGTACCAGGATGCATTATGCACGAGCTTCTGACATAGTGTTAGGTGACAGAATACTCACTCAGTGATAATCTGCCCACTCTGTCCTGCTGGTCTTGGTCGCCTTCTCCAGCTCATCTTCAGGATCCTGAGAAGCTCACCAGCACACCTCTGTCCAAATGATGCAAACATGGGGTCTCCCCATACTGGTGACAGCCTCCAACAAAAACTGCCCACACCGAAATTTGTTGCAGCAGAATGATTCAGATTCTGTTGGCATCGGAGGGCAGCTTTAGCAAAGGCACCACCAGTCAGTGTTTACTCTGAGCAGCTCAGGTCCTGGAGGGTCCCCATCGGCATGCTGCCGGCCATACCTTATTATGCAGCTGCAGCCTCCAATGCTTTTCCTCGGCTTTGTACCCTGGCTTGAATAAATATGGCTGAATATCCAAGTCAGCCAAAACACTGTTAAATGTGTCCTCGTCCATAACATCCTCTGCATTCATATTTGGGGTGCCATTCTTGCTGTTGGTCACGTAGCTAGTTTACATAATGAGCAAAGAGAGCAATGAAGTTCTGTTTTTGAGCAGCATCAGAGCTCAGAGGTGAAGGTTAGAAATCCAAGCTGAAATAGCCTGTAGTTCTTCCTGCCTCCAACTATGTCACTTTCAATTCAAATGACGGCTATTGATGCTGGATGCAGGAAGAAGAGCAGATTCTGCAGCTGCAAACTCAGCTTCCTCAGTCATTATAACACACACTGAGGAATTTATAGCTTCAGTAGACTACATTTACCATCAGTACTGATGAGACATCCACATATAGGCAGCACATTTTCCCTTTAAAGGTACTTTCTCATACCAACCCTCCTCATCCTCCTCTGTGTTCTCTGTGGTGATCTATTTTTCTCTCTGTCCTATGTGTCTGTCCTCCAGTGCACAGCCATCTATAGCTGCAGCCCTCTGAGGGGCCGTCCTAACCTCCACCTCTGCAGACAGCGAGGGAGACGCTGATACGCTGCTGGGATACCATCAGGCTCAGGTCAACCAATCAGAAAAAACTCGTCTCACGTTGTCTCACTTTACCAGCCTATGAACACGTAGTGACCCGTGGCCGGCCGCTAAACCTCAAACGATTAACTGATGTCATATAAAATAGGCCTCCTGCCTCTGCGCCGAGCGTTAATCTGCATGTGAGAGCAGGTGATGAATCGCTCGAGGAACTTTCAGAGTCCACTGGATTCACTTTTTGAATGGATCGAACATTGTGACTGCCAGGTGAAAGGCCAGAGTGGCCGCCAATCAAACTGATAAAAAGTGTTACTTCACTATAAACTTATGAAGCCAAGATAAATCACACTGTCAAAAGCTGCCTGTTGGAGGGACGTCTGCACCTGCTGCACATTTTAACACTGTGTTAAACACAGAGAGAGATCACGTGTCATACTGCTTCATCAGATCCCCGCTGCTGCCTCTCTGGACTCTGTGACATGAACAGCTGGCTAAAGGGACACTTACTGTATCAAAAGCCTTTTTTTTAAGCAACACATATACTGTATAATGTGCCGATGCAACATTGTACCCGCAGGTCATCTTACTTGATTTTTACACATGAAGCCAAATATATATATATTAAAAAAGATTCACTCCAAAGACTTTATCTGTTTCCTCACAGGTCTACGGGATTACTTCAAACACAGAAGTTATTTAAGTTCTGAAATTTGCACACAGTCATTAATGATAGCTAGATGAAATGAAAGAGGAGATTATCACTGATATTTTTTGTAGAGAATATAAAAAAAAATATGCCAATGTACCACAAACTGTACGTCTTTTTGTATGAGTGACAATTTGTTTTTCATACTTAATAGATGTTACAGTTGCACGCTGATATTGTTTTATACACTGTTCACGACACACACACACACACACACACACATATATGATGTTCTTTTGCTACTTACTGTATGTACGGGTGTGGAGTGATCATGGTGCAGCAAAGGTATTTTTCTATCTGTAATAGAAAATATTGATTTCCCATTGATTCCTTATGACTGTACAGAGAATAAATGTTTATATGATATCAACTGTCATTACAGTGTGTCTGTGTGTTTGTGTGAAACAGAATTATAATGGGTTTTTTTTTCTGTTCCATTAGTTTTTATTTTGTTGTTTAATTTGTATTTTCAGTTCAGCTAATTTCATGGTAAAATTTCCCACTTCAGTTTAGTTTTATTGTTAAGAAATGTTTAATTTTCTTTTGTTTTTATCAGTTTCAATATTAATTTTATTTATCTTTTATTATAAAATGGAGGGTATCTGTCAGGGGCAAGATTTCGGAAAGCTCAGAGGTATTACAATACAAACACAACACTGTGAAAGCAGTGCACATGTTCATTGAGACATCCAAGTCTCAGTGCACATACTGTAGTGAGCTCGGGTTACTTGCTAACAAAAGGGCAGCAAAAGAACGACCTCTGAATCAGGAAGTGCTCTTTTTTTTTTTTATCTGTAGTACACCGTCTGACTCAACATTTTGGTATCTACAGAGGCAGGAGGTCACTGACTTTGAGCACTCATAGTGCAGTATGTCACTTACAACAACATTAACCATAACTTTTTATGGTTACATGTGAATTTAAACTCAATTTCCTTCCTTCCCTTTAAACGCATTGTCTCACGGCATGCTGGGAAACTCCACCCATTTAGCCTCCAACACACCACAATATGCACCAGTGCCTCCTTGTGCTGTTTGTGTTGACAAATCTGACCAAATTAACTAAAACTAAAGACACTAACTGTATATTTTTTAAATCTTATTTTGTGGGCACACTATAGTTTCAGTTACTTTTTTTTCTGAAGTCTAGTTTTTATTTTTATTATAGTTATCTGAGAATTTTTTAGCGCATAGTTTTAGCTTTTAACCCTTTGATACCTGAGCAAACTGGCTCGATATCTTTTAAAAACACGGGTAGAGGCATAAGCCACAAAATGACCCGAAAAATTAGCAAGAGAAAAAAAAAAAAAACTGGAAAGTGTGCTCAAAAATTCTAATAATTCTATAACATAATTTTAAAATGCAATATTAATACGCATAAATAAAGTTTTAAAGTGTTTTCATTTT
This sequence comes from Cephalopholis sonnerati, assembly GCA_019142605.1. NCBI lineage: Eukaryota > Metazoa > Chordata > Actinopteri > Perciformes > Serranidae > Cephalopholis > Cephalopholis sonnerati. Next base: position 24,493,673 of record JAGQAX010000004.1, on the reverse strand, counting down.
TCCCTAGTTTTTTTTTTTTTTTTTTTTTAATAATTTTCAATTTTTTTTTGTGGGACACTTTAACATGTTTTTGAAATAAATTAGTTCAAAGGTTTAAATACCTGTGAAAGGCAACGGAAAGCAGCAAAAGAAAAGTGGCGTCACTTCAGGTTTCAAAGGGTTAATTTAGTTTTAGTTAACTGTAATGACGTTTGTAACTTGATGCAACAGTTTTAGTTTACAAACTCTTGTTTCTATTGATCCAGAGTTGAGATTTGTCAGATTTTTGATTTTTGAATTTGGTGATTTTGAAAAAAAAAAAAAGTGCCTTTATGGCCCATAAATTAATCCTTATAACACATTAGATTATGTAAAAACTACATTGTCACAAAGCTGAAAAAATATTTCTTATATATGAAAAGTTGATGTTTTGGTGTTGTGGTTTCGATACGACAATGACAATTAATTTGTCCAATTAAATGAGCTGTGTTTATTCAGCTTAAACACTTTCCATTAATCAACACTAGATGGCAGCCATTAATGGACGATTTGTGGGAAGTATTCTCTGTGTGTGTGTGTGTGTGTGTGTGTGTGTGTGTGTGTGTGTGTGTGTGTGTGTGTGTGTGTGTGTGTGTAACTAAGTCACTATACCTGACAGAAGCTTTCACCATAGATCTAATGGAGTGATGGATGATGCTGACGTGCATACAAAGACATACTCAGGTAGTCTAAAACATCTTAGTGTCTGCCCTCCCATTCAATACCGAACAGGCACAACACCAAAAACTGAAGTGAGAGAAGAAGAAGAAGCATCAGCAGCTTAAAAAAAGGAGCTTAATAATCACCTGCTGTTCTCAGCAGCTTTGGGAACTCCTCTGAGAACGTCATCACTCATGCTCAGCAGAAAGAAAAGAATACCAGGTGGAGGAGGGAGTGTTTGTGAGGTAGGATGGGTGTATGAGCTCAGGAGGAAGAACTGTGAGCACACACAAACACATTCCCGACCTTTGCTCCTCCTCTTCTTTTCCTGTCTAAACGTTAAGTAGTAAGTTAGACATCATATCATAGCCCTTATGCATATCATGTTGTTTTTTACAGTGGTGGAAAGTAACTAAGTTGTTATTCAAGTACTGTACTGTAGAGGGGCAGCTCAGCCCAAAATCAAAACACATATTTTTCCTCTTACCTCTAGTGTTATTTATCACTCTGATTTGTTTTGGTGTGAGCTGCTGAGTGTTGGATATCGGCCACAGAGATGTCTGCCTTCTCTCAAGTATAAATGAAATTAGATGGCGCTCGGCTTGTGATGCCCAAAGCACCAAAAACATAAATTTGAAAAACTCAACAGCAATGTCTCTTTCCAGAAATCATGACCCAGTTACTCAAGATGGTCCACATACCATGGTGTGAGCAGTTTCATGAAGGAACTATTTCCTTTCTACCAAATTACACCCTCTGTGGAGCTGTAACGTTAGCTAGCGTCGCAGTGCAAGGTGCAACAAGATTTGTAGATTATCTTGAGTGACTGAGTCGTGATTTCTGGAAACAGATATTACTGTTGAGTTTTCTCCAGGTACATTAGTCTAAACTCTACATAAGCAAAAATTTCACAATACAGAATTAATCCTCACAAACATTGTGTGTACAAAAATAAATATGCAAAATAATGGGGTGCATTTTTGCTGCATTTCATGTTGGATCTTTTACACGTGTTCGGTTAGACTCAAGTTTTAGATGAACTGGTGGTCTACTGTCGTCCTGCACTGCATTAACTAAATACACTTCAATAAAAACTGCAGTGCAGTTGCTTGATGCATCTGGCCCCTGAATAAGCCTGAGAGACACTCAGCTGGACCCACAGGACTCTCATTACACTCACCTTCATTAATAACACACTCCAACATATGTGTTGCCTCCGTACAGTAGTGTGTGTGCTTAAGGTCTTGTTTACATGAGTTAATGACCTCTGTGTTAATTATTTTCCCGCGCTGGGTGTTAATGATGCCAAGCTCAGCTCTGGCTCTTCGCATGTAGGCCAACATGGGAGTTACAGTAGAGAGTGATGGAGGAGGAAAACTGGAACTGTAGTTAAAACGAAATGTACGTGCACAACTTGTCACGGGGGTGTCAGTGACAGCTGGGCTCAGGCCTCCTCAGAGAATATTCTGTAGTGACGTTTACAGACACTTCTGGAGCTTTCTCCATACGGGTGTGCTCTGCATATGTGGCAGCGAGTGTATCTCAGCTGCAGGGGATATCTCCGTCTTGCAGGAGTGTGTGTGTTGTCATCAGTTGTCATCAGCAGGGTGTCTCAAGGGGGGGTGGGAGGGGGGAGCGCTGGAATAGGGGTGGCAGATGAGAAAGAGGAGAGAGAGCGATGGTGTGCTGAGGTTTTAATTTCACCCGGTGGGGACTTTGTCACTCCATCACTGCCACTGACACCCTGAGCGTCCTGGGCTCAAGTGGGGTGGCGGTCTGGAGTCGACTTCCAGACCTCCAGGGCGTCACTTGCTGCTCACACCAAGAGATGAGCTCTAAATGTGGGTTTCTCCCACTGCTGCGTCTGAGCAGATGGGTCTTAATGCTGGAAGGTTTAGTTTTGGTGTTGAGCTGTCACACAGCAGTGTTGTGGTTGTGATACTGTGTGTAGTGAGACCTGGATTGATATTGTCGTATTATGCAAACACATTTTGACACTAAAAAATGTCATCGCATGTTAAATTACCGGCTGCTGAGCGCTCGCTCTTGTTGTATGTGTACAGATTTGGCATTTTGTATCCCCGTCTCTGTCTCCTCAGTGCTGAGATGCGCCTCCTTTATTCTCACCATCTCTGTGTCTGTTGTTGTGGCTCTATCAGTCCATCTCAGTGCCTGTTATATTTAGAGGCAAAGCACTATCAGAGCTTACAGCTGGCCGCCTGTGATTCAATTCTGACAGATCTACAGCGTTCAAAGCAATCTCCTTTCTTTTTGTCTTGCTCATTTTTCTGCCCATCTCCACCCCCTCTCCATTTTTCTTCCACTGTCCTCTCCTTTCTCTTCGCTCCATCTCTTCCTCCTCTTTTATATCACTTTCACCTTCATACTTTGAATCTTGTTTTTTCTCGCTTTTCCTCTTTATTTGCATCGTTCCTTTACACACTTTAAACTCTCTATTTCAACTCCCTCATGCAATCTTCACTTTCTTTCATCTTTAACATTTCATCACCCGAGTAGTTTATATCACTGCTTTTTTTCTCTTTTAGCTCTTTCTTTGCCTCCTTTTTTGGTTCAATTTGAAGTGCTTTATTGCTGTTGTGTGTCATGAAACTCTATCTCTCCTCCAGCTCCTCTTGTTTCATCTCTCCTTTACTCCCTTTCAATTTTCTCCCCATCTTTATCATCCACAGTGCCCATCAGGTATGCTCTCTCCTACCAGGCGCAGAGACGAGAGCTTCATCACTTTGAGCAAATCCACGCTGAAACGAACATCAAACAGTGCAACTTCTAATTTGGGAAGAGACAAGCAATTAGCTGCTATTACATCCTTGAATCTGTGCGCAAAGGCAACCTTAATCTCATTAATCATGAACAATGGGGGCGGTAATAGAGGAGCATGTTTATGCAAATTCCCCCACACAGTAATCTTCTTCATGCTTAATAGCCAAAGCAGCGGTGGCGCCTCAGAAAACAATCGTCCCCCTTCTTTTTCCCTCCGCTCTGCCGTTTGACTCGCTTTTATTTCCTCCACCTCTCCCCTTTTTCTTTCTTTCGCTCTGATCTCATGTTCCTTTCTTTATCACACCTTCCTCTGCTTTCGTAAAGTGTGAACCTTCAGAGTCAGAGGAGTATTGATCCCAGTCCCTGCTGAACCCTTTGCTTTGATAGCAAATAACTTTTACATCCCCCTCCTTTTGGCAGACCCCCCAGCTCATTCTCCTCCATCAATTCTCTCCATTTCTTCTGTTTTTATGCCTTTCATTTGCATTTTTATTGTTTCATTGCTTGCTTCTCTCCCCCCCATAGTGTCTGTTTACATCTATTTCTTCATTTCTCCTCCTCTTAACTTCGCCATTATTGCTTTTTTTTTCCTCGTATTTTGCGTACTAGCCCTCAGTCCAGTAGCTATATGTGAGGCAGGACTAAATATAGCCTAGAAGGACATTATAAGATTATGTCTCTGCATCCTCTTTCTCTTTCCATCTCCCTCCTGTGCTCCTCTTTCTTTTCCATGCCTTCTTTTCTCAGCATTTCTCCTGAGGTATGTGAAACTTTCAGCTGATGATGATAGTGTTGTGTAAAGCCTGGTCAGGATGGATTAGAGGCCTGGTAAAGGTCAACAGCATGTGATGCATTACAAGACCGGTCAAATGCAACTTGATCAATTGATTGGTCGGTCCTGCTGTCTGACTGGAGATGAGTTGAGACTGGTGTTAACGGAGTCAGTGAAGCATAATGTAATATTGCAGTAGTGGTACTTACCTTTAGTGCTAGAGAGCAGCTCAGTATATTTACTTAAGTACAGTTCTTGGTACCTGCATTTCCATTCTATGTAACTTTTTCCTCCACAACATTTCTCTTACAGACACAGTTACCAGTTACTCCGCAGGTTAAGATTTAGGAGCTATAAAATAAGATTAACTATTACCACATTTCCAGCTGTCCTTAATTGATATGCATGGTATCGTTTTCTCAGCACAAACCCAGCTGTAAGTCTATTATTATTCTACAGTCTGAATACAATCTATTACCTTCAGGTAGAGCCTGTAAATGTAAAAGCAACCTCTTCAGTTGCTTTTCCTTCTCACCAGTATCCATAACATCACTCAGCAGGGAAGCTGGTTAATCCTTGCTCGTGCATTTAGTTAGTAAGTATGAACTCTGCACTTTGTTTTATGGATTATAGATTATGGTTTTCATGACTTCCTTCTTGTTTCTACAATGCCCATGTATTTATATCTCTCTCAGGGCATGTGCAATACTTTACACATCCTCTGTTTGTAGTATCGTTGTATGTATTTATTATGTCTTTGGTGTACCACTGCACTGTCATAGTTGACTGTGCATTGCTTCTAGTTATGTGTAGCAGGCAAACTGTCAGTTAAGTATATCTTATCTTGTCCTAGTTGCAAAAATGAAGTCCAAACTATAAAAATACAGGCTCCTATTAAATATGTACAAATCCCCAGTCAAACAAAATGCCATTATAAAACAGTTCTAGGTTGTAGAAAAAATTGATTTCACAATTTATACACACAATTACAGCAGAAAAAGTAAGAAATAAAACTACAATACAGTCTATTTACATGTAAGGTGATGTTATTGTTAACTTCTATATGTGCTTTTTTCATTGAACGTGTATGTATGTCTGTAAATGTCCAAACAATATTAATAATTCACAGTTTTAAACACCTCATTTTCTTTGTGATCAACAGTCAGAAGTTGGTTTTCTCAGCTTATATCAACATGATATATAAACTATGTTGTGTTACTATGAATAAAACACACTCAGTGTATTCACTGATGAAAAGACTCTATTAATGCAACAATAATACTAATACTTCAGCTGTTGGATGATTGAAGTGTATTTTAATTATAATTTTACATTTCACAATGCTTCATTTGAATTGAGGACTTTTATTTTCACATTTTTTTCATTTTGTTTCTGCTCATATTTGTATATAATGTGTCCAATGTTCCCTCCATTTTTAATGTTTTATCTTAAAAAAGGTAAAGTAAAAATAAGATAAAACTTAAAGACAAAAACAGGCACAAATAACAAACAGAAGAGCACATGTTATAAACACATGTATCATATTTCCAATGATGATGATCCCATTTAAAAAATAAAGCATGTTTGAATTTGTTGTTTGTCAATTAAAAACAGTCATAAATAGACACAGAGCTCATTTTATCAACTGAAGGAGAGTATTTCTGTCTTATAAGGACTGTGGGAGGGGTTGAAGGAGGAGTGTGTATGTGTGTGTATATGTGCGTGTGCCTCGAGAGAGAAACAGACCGAGCGCAGTGTGTTTGCTCTGCATTGTGGGGAGCTGTCCATTGTCACTGGTGCTGAAAATGGATTACGGCTTCCCCACTTAAAAGGGAGGATATATTTGATAAGCAGAGGGGAAGAAACGACAACGTCGAGGAAGAAGAAGAAGAAGAAGAAGAGATAGGAAACCAAGAAGAGCTCATGAGATTGCTTCATTACTACAATCCCAGAGGCTCCCTGCAGATTGGAAGGAAGTTTCTTGGAAACTTGGATTGTAAGAGCTCCTCTAACAAGCTCCAGTTGTCTTACTTGGACACTGAGAGTTTATTTCTTCACCACACTTCCTCTTTCTCTCTCTTACTCACTCTCTCTACATGCTCACCTCGCGTTCAAGCAGTCACTAATTTAGACTCATTCAGAGGTGGGATGGAGGGAGAGGAGGAGGTGGAGTGGGGGAGGGAAAGCAGGGGGAGATCACCATTTCTTTTTTTTTTCTTCTCTTTCTCCAGCTCGGCAGGACGACACAGTAAGAGGAGCGCGCTCTCCTCTGCGTCTTTCACTCTGCTGGATTCATACTCTCCACCAGAAGTTGTATTGATTGCCACTTCGACCTGAGAGTGCAGATTTGGACGTGTCCTGCTCTGGCCCTGCTCAGCCTGCCGTGTCCCAGGTTGCTGCCAGGATGGCGGGGTGTGCCAAGCGCTGCAAACAGGGACTTGTCAAGTTTGCTTTGTCCCTCCACAAACTGATCACAGGGACTCTCATTAAAGGTATGTAAGTGCTTGTCTTTATTGCTTTGTGTAAGTACAAGTGCAAATTTGTGTTTATGTAACTTCCTCTACATGAATAAGTTGCCAGCAGTGAAAGTCGTCCTGAGTGTGAGCAGTTGTATTGTGGCAGTCAAGGCCTCACGTTTGCATTAGTGTCACACAAAAGCAGAAGTGAAAGTCTAATCCATCTCATCTTTCATCTTTAGTTCTCACAACTCTTTCCCTCACTCTCCTTCATCTCCGCTCATGTCTGCAGTTGACCTCGTTCTGTTCGGTATATGTTCTCCAGAGAGAGGACCGAAGGAGACAGAGATGAAGGGAGTAAGCAGCTAATAGAGAGGAGAGATAAAGTTGATATAGGGCAGAGTGTGTGTGCGCTTGTGATGAATGTGAGTAATAAAACGTGTCGGTGTGGCAACGGGGAAGAGCAGCCATACACACACGATGATGAGAGGAAGGGGAGGGTTTTACTATTGTGATTCATTAGCTGTTATTTAGTGTGTGTGCATCCACCGTTTGGTGCCTATAAGTGAGGGTCCTGTGTTTTTGTGTGTGTACATGCAACATTAGAGTGGTATTCTGGTGCTTTTATATCCAAAGCAGTGCAGGGAAATACACACATAGCTTAAGAAAACTGTGCAGCAGCCTGGAGGCACACACACACTTACAGTATAATGCTCTTTGAGCCCATTGACATTTTGTCTGGAGGGTTGGGAAACATCTAAGAAGTCAGTCACACACATACAGTAGATGCACAAAGACATTCTCAGATGCACACACACACAACCTCGCACACGTGTTTGAGGATGGTTCAAGCATTCAGTCACGGTGGGTAGAATTGCCCTCAAGGTGTGTCACACACACACATGCACGCACACAGACACACAGTGTCATACAGGAGCTGCTGCTGAGGTTTGGTTGCGTAACAAATTACTCCTTAGAAGAAAACTCAAAAGATGGTCAAAAAGGAAACAGCAGTAAACATGAACATAAAGTGTCTCTCTATCACACACACACTAAGAAATAAAAATACACACTTGTCTAAAAGCACTTAAGAACACACACACGTGCAAGAACACACGTATGTAAAAGACACACATGGCAGAATACACGACCATTAAAACACCCACACAGACAAAAAGGAAATGAGCTGCAGGAAGACAAGATCCGGGTCTGCAAAATATCAGACGCCCAGACATACACACATTTAGAAACACACACAGTCTCTCTTATAAACACACAAATAAACACACAGACGCACAGGTCTACATCTGCTCTTTTTCAAAGCTCCGGTGGGAGCGAGAGCTACATCTGCAACAACATCAGATTAGACAACGGCCATAAAGGCAAATGGCCTACACACACACACACACACACACACACAAATTCCGGCTCCTTAAAGGGCCATTACAATTTTGTAGTTTTATGGGTTGTGTTTACTACCCATTGCTTTTCAATTTGGGACGTTGGTATTTTAATTGGGCATGAACAGAAGCTGCCCTGTGCCCTCTTTCTGCAGACCGATGAACGCTGAGGGCTGAAACACTAATTACACATAGTTCTGCTGTTGTACTTTAATAGCAAATAGAAAACATTTAATACTGAGCTCTTTATTTGCCGAGGTTTCACTTTTACTTGAGATTTCACTGAGCGCTGTGGTCCATTTTTGGTGACTCTCAGATGCTGTCCGCACCAGAAACTGGATCATTGCAAACCGGAGCCATTTGGAGAACATGGTATGAGAGTCTAATCTAATGTACTTTTTCTTGGTTTCATGTTTTTCTAATGGCGCCTAATGATGGCTAATGTGGTTAGGGTTTGAATATTTACTTGTTCTAAGGATCAGTTTTCCAGATGACGGTCAAACGACACAAATGCTGCATCACTAATGTGTCTGTGAAAGTGAGGGGAACGTGCAGGACCTTGTCAGAGGACTTTAATTCATCTCGCTTGAACACTGCCCTCTTAAAGAGATACTCCATAAAGTTTAGGAACTTGTGAGAGACAGATTGAAAAATAATTGTCAAAACTGAAGCAGCAGAGGCCATGATGTTCTAACATTTCCTACATCCTACACTTCCCATGATGCAACTTGTCAGCATCTTTCATTAGACTCTCTTAAGCTCAGTTTAGGCCCAAGATTCACGACAAGACGAAACTGAGAATGTTGCAGGGAAAAGTTGCAGCGGTGTGAACTGGCCGGTCTCAGCTCGACTTAAGCTGGCTGATGATGTCATCTGCAACTCAGCTTGTCAAGTCGCCAGTGTAAGGCATGTCACCTATTTCAAGAGACTGTTGGCTGACGGTGTGTTCACTTGTTGTTGTTGCATTCTCTGACAACAAACCTCTGTACCAGTTGAGCCTGAATCCATCTCGTGTATATTCCCGCGACTGTTGTCACATATTTCAGTCTCCATCCTCATGACGTGTCAGTGTTGGGCGGTGGGTTGCTGCTGTGCGCATGCCACACACAAATCCTCATTGAGTGACTAATTGGTGCTGGTTATTTAAATTATTGTGTTGTATTTATTACAAATACCACCCATCTTTTCGCCATTTCATCACTACAATTGTAGCAAGGATCTCACAGTCACTATCCTCATTCATATTTTAACAAGCTACAAATTCTATTCAGCGATAAAACAAGCCTGAAAAGCCCAAAGCGGGATCAAAAGTACAAAGAGTCGTTGCTATGGAGACAATACACATCTTGTCTTGTCTCTTTGGTGTAAACTGACAGGTTTTCAGAAAGTTGCAGAATGGCGCATTTCAAGTAGTTGCAAGTTTCAACTTCTTTGGTCTAAACTGGACTTTTTAAATGCCCATGTTTCTCAAGCTTCACACTCCTACATGCTGTGTGGTCCTCTGTATGATGAGTACATTGATGTGTAAAACTTGTGGAGTGCCCCTTTAAAGGAGGCAGTGAGAGGACTGCAGATTGCAACCAGCTGAAACGTCTCCAGATTAGGATTCCTTCAGTCCTTTGTTGCTCAGGAGGTTTTTACCGGGAGCTGAATTAATTATTAGAGGTCTCCTCCTCTCCAAAACAAACAAACCAGGTGATTACAACCACTAAAAACACTGCAAGCAGTTCCCCTTACAAATCACTGTTTGGCACGTTCCAGACGGGCCGCTTGCCCAGCGCCTGCTGTGTGTGCTCACATTTTTCTTTGATAACTGAATGTGTGCTCACCTTGTTTCTGATCCAGATGTTCAGGAGGTTTATACCATGAGCCAAATAATCCACAGAAGTCTCTCTCTATCCAAAACAGACCAGTAATTTGAAGTGGTAAAAACGCTGAATAAAGCAGTTTTATGTTACATCAAAAACTCAATGATTCTTATTTTTAGGTGATTATACACTAAGTAAACATACTTATTATATTATACTTCATTTTTGTCAATGCATGCCATTAAATCCTACACACTGGACCTTTAACCCTTTCTCATGCCTCTCAATTTTCTTTGAAATACAACTACTACAGCTATTACTCCTGAGTACACACCAAATTGTGACCCTCCCTGTCAGTTCCTGTCATCAAAGTGAGGGAGTAGGGGTGTTAAGGACTGGAGTGAAGGGGGTGAGTTCAGTCCTGCACAGACTTCTCTCCCTGGCTCTGCCTTCCCTATGCTTCTTCTTACTTTTCTATCTACCTATGCTCTTTCCTACTTTTCTATCAATCTAATCATAACCTTTTGGCTCCCACTCAGAACCCCCAGACGGCACTATTACTCCCGCTCATAGTCTCAAGTACATGCATCAAGGGACTGTAACATCTAGTCCTAAACTGAACTGAGCTGACCCTTTCTGTCAGAATTTCTGTGTGATTAATTATAAGTTGCAAATTTTAAGGCATTGACCCGTCCATCCATCCATGCATCTATTTATCCGTCCACTCACTAGCACCACCTAATCTTTTCCTTCAGTAAAATGCTGACATTAAAGGGCAAACAGGGTTCCAGTACTTTTCTGTAGCCGACGGGCCTGACTGCCTTTTCAACACTTCACTGTAACTCACAGACGCTTTTTCAGATGACCTTTAACAGTCAGCTTTTCGGGACAGTTTAAGAGCCACAGTAATAAATTCTGGGGAAAGAACAGTATTCCCTCTCCTCTCTCTGCAGCAACAGGAGCTTTACACCACAGCTGCATGAAAAGTACTGAGAACATACTGAGGTTTTGTGTGTTCAGTGTACTCAAAGGCAATGCAAATACAGGTATACTCACAGGATTTACCTCTGTGTAAGGTGACTGTCAGAGCAGCATTGACCTCTGCTGGCTGCACTGAGAAAATACAGGTTAACAGACAGAAAATCACACGGCTTACCTGATGAGCTGTCATGTTTCACTGTCAAACACCGACTCACAAAAGTCAAGGATTTGTACTTGGTTCTGATCTTACTAATCTTGTATCCTCTTTGAGATTCATAGCACAAACCTGATGCATACCAGAGTACCCAGTGTTAATTAAATGAGAGAAAATCAAAGTGATTTGAGAGGAATATGCATACTGGAGAAGCAAGGTGTCAGGACTAATGTAAAAATCATGGTATTTCAATTAAAGGGATGAATTATGGAACGTTTTTCTGTATTGAGACACTGAAAATGTAGCATACTTTATAAGATTAATGTTTAATAATAATTTAATGAACACAGTGTATAAGACATGGCTTGTTGGCGTTAATATGGTAGGGATAGTATATAATGTTACTGCATTGGCTGTTTCTCGCCACAAATGTTGTCAGAACATATTTTAGTGAACTGTTTATCTGTAAAATGGCCAGGTGGGCGGGGCTTAATTTTGTCTCAACTTTGCCACACTGTATGCCATTTTCAGTAAATATTACGATTTAAAATGTGTGTTTTCTGTTTAAATTTTTCAAAAATAGGAAGATGGCAAGTAGACTATTTGCCCATCTTTTAAGTTGTTGCGTGTCTCATCTGATCTTGAGCGCACAGCTGATTTTTATGTGGTTTGTTTATATGATGTAACAGAAGTGCAATATTTAATGGATTCAGTATGGACAGAAAACTCTGATGTTACATGATGTGACGTGATAGTCGGAAGCTTGCTCGCTGTTTGGACACTGTCAATTTGTTTCACTCAGGAGCAGCTGCTGAACCAAATGGATCACCTGGTAAAGTCACGTTTTCTGGTCCGCTGTTTGGCCTATTATCAAAACAGTTTTAAATGTTTTACACCGGCCAAACACTAATCAGCGCTGCCTAGTTTGGCAGCTTGACTGCAGATCATGAGCAGTGATTGACATGATTAACAGCTGGGTGAGAGACTCCTGGGCTCTGACTGGTTTTCGTTCAGCAGCAGTGGATTCTTGCAAATGCCATTAAAAGCAGAAGGAGGATGAGGAAGATGATTTTTAAAGGATTATCTGTCTCATATACTACTCAAAAAAATTAAGGGAACAATGAAATCACACATCAGATCTTGATTAATTAATTGTTAAAGTTTAAAATCTATACCGATGAACATAACAAAATGATGTAACAACGCTCAATGGAGACCAAAATCATCAACCCACTGAGGGCTGGATTCAAAATCACAGTAAAAAAAACTGAAATCACAGGCTGAACCAACTTGTGTGTATTTTATCACAGCAACTCATAATGTGACTCAGCAGTGTGTATGTATGTCTGTATGCAGTGGGCATGCTCTTGATGAGGCGGCAGATGGTGTCCTGGGGGATCTCCTCCCAGACCTGAGTCAGGGCATCAGTGAGCTCCTGGACAGTCTGTGGTGGTACTTGGTTACATAATGTCCCATAGGTGCTCAATTGGATTCAGGTCAGGGGAATGAGAGGGCCAGGCAATGGCACCAATGCCTTCATCATCCAGGAACTGCCTACACACTCTGGCCACCTGAGTCTGGGCATTGTCCAGCACCAGGAGGGACCCAGGGTGACTATGTTTCTGAGGATTTCATGCCAGTATCTAACAGCAGTCAGGGTACTGTTGGCTATGACATGGAGGTCTGTGTGACCCTCCAAGGATATGCCTCCCCAGACCATCACTGACCCAACACCAAACTGGTCATGTTTGTGATGTTACAGGCAGCATAACGTTCACCATGGCGTCTCCAGACTCTTTCACACCTGTCACATGTGCTCAGTGTGAACCTGCTCTCATCTGTAAAGAGAACAGGGCACCAATGGCTGACCTGTCAGTTCTGGTGTTCTCTGGGTAATACCAATCAAGCTGCATGGTCCGGGGCTGTGCGCACAGGTCCCACTAGAGGACATCTGTTCCTCATTCCGCCCTCATGGAGTCTGTTTCTGACAGTTTGGTCAGAAACATGCACACCAGTAGCCTGCTGGAGGTCATTTTGTAGGGCTCTGGCAGTGCTCCTCCTGTTCCTCCTCGCTTACGGGAGCAGATACTGGTCCTGCTGCTGGGTTAAAGCCCTTCTACAGCCCTGTCTAGCTCTCCTCCTGGTATCTCCTTCATGCTCTTGAGACTGTGCTGGGAGACACAGCAAACCGTCTTGCAATCGCACGTATGAATGTTCATCCTGGAGGAGCTGGACTTCCTGTACTATCAGCAAGTGACAAGGACACTAGCAGAACACAAAACTAGAGAGGAATCAGTCAGGAAGGATAAGGAGAGAGCAACTGTCTGTGGCCACCACATGTAAAACCATTCCCTTTATGGAGGTTGTTTTGCTTTTGCCTCTCCATTGCATCTGTTGTCACTTTCATTTGCACCAAAGCAGATGAAAAGTTGAACTGACTTGGTGTTAAACTGTCATAATTAAGTGTTCCCTTAATTTTTTGAGCAGTGTCTAGAAGTACCAACAACAGCTTTAAGGCTATGTTATATTGTTTTCTGTTGTACTGTTTTGTTGTGAGATATTGTCAGTTGTTCTGCTGAGCAGTCTGAGGCACTAAAATATGACGCTGATGCTTCCTGTTTCATTGTAGCTAGAGCCATTTATCCCCTGTTTCCTGTCAATCTCTAGTATAAACTGTGTATTAAAGCTAAAAATATCAGTGAATAATCTCAAAAGACAACCACACAGGCTGAATGTCTAATTTGTTTGCTTCTATTTCACTGAAATCTGGAGTTTCCAGACCTCTTTTAAGCTCTGCTCACTTCCTCTAGCTGCAGGCTGATTAGACCAAATCCCTTTTATCGCTTTGGTTTTCCTCTTAGTTCATCTCTGACTGTCTGTCACTTTCTGCTCTGCCTTAGCCCTGAAATTCTCTTCTGCTCCCTGTCATGTGTGAAAGCCCTGTAAACATACTGTCAAGCCAGGCACAGTTGTAAAAAGCCTGCATGATTTCACTTATCCTGTCCATGCAGCCTGCCCTCAGGTGCCTCCCGCTGGCATACAAATCCAACCTGACTGAATGCAGAGCAGTGTGCTCTAAGGTGGTCTGGGCAGCTATCAGCAAAGAAAACCGTCTTTGGGTGAAAATCCACAGTAAAACACAGAAAATACAAATGAATCCCTTCTTTTCTTCAGCCAGGGTAAAGCAAGGGAGCCTCCAGCTACCTGATATTAGTTTAGCTTATGACCTGTATGGCAGCCAGTTGTTTGTTTTACCACCATCGCGCTGTTTCATGAGGCGAAAATGTTGTAAAAAATTACTGAACTGAACTTTTCCACATTTGTCCCTAGCGGTTTTTTAGTTATCAGAAACAACCCTCCTTCAGAAGAACCTTTCCTGGAGGAACAAAACAAAAAAGTTAAATGTGCTGACTCCTCTTTGTCCTCAAAGCGTTCTTGTGTTGGGAATAACAGCAACATACAATCTTAATCATCCTCATCCTTCCTGTCTGTTTACCAGCTTGGCTGGAAGAGCTGGAGACTGAACGGAAAACAAGCAAGCGTCTGTCCATTGGCAACAACTTACAACAGCAAAAGATAACTCCACTGCCCTACATTGAAAGGAAATACTTTACCACTCAAATGACTATTTGTGCATTTACTCACAGAGTGTTACGTTGAATTTGTGAGGACAATTTTGTTTTTCTCGCATTCCCCCACAGTGTATGGAACGAAACAATTCTTGATAAATAAAAGCCATAAGGGGCCACACTTAGCAACAGCAAAGCTATATCAAAACATCTGTTTACAAACTCTCACACAACTTGTGCAGCATAATCAAAACCTCATTTATCAAGTGGTATACTCAGTTCTTCCCAAGCACACGCCTTTTAATGAAAACCTTACTATCTTAAACACTTCCTCATAAACAGGCACAAACACGGACGACTATTACACCTGGGAAATTTATGCAAAAGGGTTTTTAAATGTTTTGCATGTGTTTGGGAAGCCCTGAGCATACGACTGGATAAATGAGACTTGGATTATATGGCATGAGTTATGAGAGTTTGTGACCTGATGTGTGATCCTAAGTGTGGCCCCCCTATGACTTGAATTCAGCAAGAATGTTCTCAGTTTTTGGATTCTTCGTTCTCCTGTGGAGGCTTGTGAGAAAAAGACTTCAACATAACACAGAGTGAGTAATTGATGTACAAATGATTATTTGAGGGGTGAAGTATTTCTTTAACGTGGCTCATTATCTGGGTAGTCTTCAGTAATTATTATCTAAATATCAAGGCTGATAGTTTCTGTTATTGAAAATGTTTTTTTGCATTTTTTTTCCTACCAAATCTCAGTATCTAATGTCTCCTTTCTTCCCATTCTTGAGTTTCTCACGCTGCACAGCAGAGGGCGTCTGATTCCTCCTGCTCATTTCCTCCCCATTCCTGTAATCCTACATTGTCAGGGCAGATCAGAACAAAAGTGAAGTTGAGTCTTAACCAAATGAAGCATTAAATATTCAGAGACCTAAAGTGCTCGCTGATGAAGCAGCTCTCCCTCTGATGGTTGATGAATGATGACGGACACCGAGGTGGATTCTCAAGCTGAGGGTTCACCGGACTCAGATACGAAGTGTTCGTCATAAGTGCTTAATGAAACATTCAGCAGCCCCCTTTTTTCATTAGATATTCGCTTCAGGTCCCTCCTCTTTGAGTCGGGGGGACTTGGCTGCACTTTTGTATTCAGGGAGGCAAAGGAATGAAAGGAGAATGGATGAGCAAATGAGAACAGAGAGGAGACAAAAAGAGCATGTGTGTGTGTATGTGCATGATTGCGCTCTTTGCACATATGTGAGTATGCACATGTGTGTATCACTGTGCACACAAGCTTTGATGTGGATATTAGCGTGTGTGCTTTTCCCTGTGTGTGTGCTCTGCACCCTCAGTGTGTGTGTACTACCGCTCCAAAATGCTGTCATATCACTTTTAATGTGCCATAGGGGACACAGTGCATGTTTAATACAAAATATAATGCATAATAATTCATATGGAAGAGGCTCTCAGGGGAGGAGACGCAGTTCTTCCCCCTGAAATGCTGTAATCAATCCCCAAGCTGCATACAATTAACACTTCCATCACTCTGATCTGCTGAGGAGGAAGGAAACGAGGGACACAGAGGGGGAGAGTCAATAGAGGTGTTTGTATTCAGTTCACAGAAACCAATCGGGTACTTAAGGTAAAGAAATAAGCAGCAGTAAACAAAAATGTGATTTTCATTTGCACTTTTTAAGAAGCTAACACCCTGGTGTGTAATCCAGGAAGAGTAGTGACAGAAATCGAGTACAGTAGCACCCGCGGGAAAGGTGATGCTGTGTGTTAAACATTTATGACATAAAAAAACAGTAAATATTTAAAGCGGGCTGAAAAATGAATGTTTCACAGCTTGGTGTGAGTGTGTTTCTTACTGGTTTTTGTCCTGTGCATGCTCACCTCGAGCTGACTGGGTTTTTAAAGAGTTCTGCAAAATATGCCATCTGTGTATCGACCAGAGGGAGTAGGTTAGATGGTCACAGCAGAGAGGAGTTTTTCACATCCTGACAGGTGACATAAAGTATGTGGGCGGCGTACAGCGCTGAATCTTCCTGAGAGATTCATTGTGGGGCAGAATAACAGCAGCCGTGGCCTTGAAAAGAGAAATAGACTGTTGTCATGGAGAGAAAACTCAAAACAGTGCAGATTCACCCATACAGGTCCCTGCTCTTTCCTATATAACGTTGTTACCACTGAGCAGTCTGTTAGGACTGGGCACCAGTTCAGAAAAGTCACCAGCCATCTTGTTTTGAATCAGTTACAGTCAGCATGCCCAAACTACTGTATGAAAAACATGGTTTTGGTTTGATTTGTTCAGGTTTTGATATATCTGTCTCTGAAATTTCTGCCTACTAGATGGTAAAGGCAAATGGCATTTTGTTTGTAGCGTTTATTGAAAAATTACATTGAACAAAGTGCTTACGAGTTTACAACCATGCCAGAAAACAGCAGTGCTTTAAAGCTCTAATGTGTAAGATTGGAGGGGATTTAGTGCCATCTAGTGGTGAAGATTGCAGATTGCAACCAGCTGAAACTTCTCCCGGTTAGGATTTCTTCAGTGTTAATTGTTCTTAAGGTTTTTACCGGGGGCTGAATATCCACAGACGTCTCCTCCCCTCTAAAACTAAACTTAATAAAACTGGTCAAAACATTGGACAAAGCAGTTTCATGTTACAAATCAGTGTTTCTTTTGTGCTGTTTGGCTTGTTGCAGATGGGCAGCTAGCCCAGCACCTGCTAATTCGTGCTCACCTTTCTTCTCCGACAACTTCAGATCCAGACGTTCAGGAGGTTTTTATCAGGAGCCTATGATCATGAGCTCTGGGTAATGACTAAAAGAATAAAGACAAGGATACAAGTGGCCGAAATGTTTCCTCCAAAGGGTGGCTGGGCTCAGCCTAGAGATGGGGTAAGGAGCTCATACATCTGGAGGGAGCTCGGAGTAGAGCCGCTGCTCCTTCGCTTCGGAAGGGATCGGTTGAGGTGGTTGAGGAATCTGATCAGAGGTAGAGGTCTGCGCGGGACTGATTTTCCCTCCCGCTCCCGCACACTCCCGCAAGTTTCTGTCCCGCTCCCGCCCGCAGCCGCAGATATATATAATATTTCGTCCCGCTCCCGCCCGCATATGATATGGTTTGTCCCGCTCCCGCCCCGCTAAATCCCGCATTTTCCCCCATTAAATTCCCTCACAATGGGTCTCATTGTGTAACTTGTGAGCAACGGGAATTTATGTGGATTCCCGCATTTATCAATCTTTAGTAGTGCTGATCTGTGAGTAGCTACTCACAAAATCTACTCCTGGTCCCGAAAATGCATAGTGTAAATGTAGGAATGCATATAAATCCGATAATAATAATAATAATAATAATAATAATAATAATAATCTTTATTTACAACATTAATATATCATGCATTAAGAAAATTCAGCACAAAGTGCTTAACATGTTATTATTATTTATTATTATTTGTCACGTTTGTAAGGACAATATGATGATTCCTTTGACGCGCATAATTTAAGATGATAAATATTAGAGGAGGGACAGGTTTTCGGATCGGACACACACACACACACAGACACACACCTAATAACCTGATGTGATATCAACAGGAAAAACTTTCATTTCGTAAATATGCAGCTGATATGCGATGCAAAGTGTGTGTTGTTGTGTACACACGCTCGGTGGACGCACACTTCATCCTGCTGCGCTATAGCGCATTTGGCACCGGTTTGGATGGAGTCACACCTTTAAATCCACCGCGCCGTGCGCCCGCGCCCTCCTCCAGTGTAAGATGGGGCCCATAATATTTTTATGGTGTTTTGGAAGAGGACTCTTTTGTCCCTGAATAGGAAGGTTTTTTTGCTGCAGCGTAGAAAAGTGGAAAATATGGTTTCGTCTTTGAAATTCCAAAATAAGTGAAAAAACACATGCCTTTGCCAAATATCATGGCTAATAACATAATCACTGCAAAGATATCAAACAAATAAAATTTGCAAAGGACACTTTTGTCCCTAATAGAGCACAAGGGTTAAAATAAAAAAATAATCATTTTGTGAAATGCATTTAATGCAAATCTATATTTTGCGGGACTCCAGAAAACATGCATTTGTCCCGCTCCCGCGGCGACACCTCTCCATTCCCGCCCACTCCCGCAAGAGACTGTCATATGTTGACCCGCGCCGCATGATTTTGCGCCGCGTCCCGCGGTTCCCGCGGGAGTCCCGTCCCGTTGCAGCCCTCTAATCAGAGGTGTTAGAGGTGCTCTGGGCATGTCCAAGTGGTAGGAAGCCCCAGGGCAGATCCAGAAGACACGATAGATTACGTGTCTCAGGATTGAGGGATGGATTTTTCTTTTGTATTTTGGATAGGCACAATTGTTATCCGCATCTATCCGTAATTTATCTGCCTCAACGCCAGGTGGCGTATGAGGGGGAGTGAGTGTGGTTTTTAGAGATTTATGCACAAGGCAGGAAGTGTTTGCATGGTTACAGTCCAACCTGCCTGGGCAGGGGTTGCTATGGTGATTAATTGACTCGTTACCTAGCAGGATGCCAGAGGCTTTTCTACAGCCTCATGTAGCCACTTGTTGGCGACAGCCTTTTTATGACACATAGAATTTTCAGAGTTTACAAGTGGGATATTTACAAGGGGTATATGATCAACGATCCGATATCATTGATGCAAAGTGAAAACATCGATCCATATCGTTATCTGTAGTTTACGCTTTTATTTTGAAAGTCTGTGTCACCTTCAGCAGCAGCAGGCAGACAGCAAGCAGCCAAGAGAGAGACCATGAGGATAATTTTATTTACTCGGGAATAAATCAGCAGAGTGGAAATATTTTCAATTATGGAGAAAATAGAAGTCAACAGACAGAGCACGTGCCGTATGTAAACAATGCCGTCACAAGATAAAACAGCAAGTAAGTGGGTACTTCTCACAACAGCAACAGTAGCTGCTCTGTTTCAACAATGTTGAAATTTCAAACCTGCTGTTATGTCGGGAGATGCGGCGACTTTAACCAACGGTGAGTAAATAAAGTATGAATAATACATGTAATTTGGAAAGCTAAGTAGATGGAAACTCTGCTAGCCGCTAAGCTAATTTATGCAACGTGAACATGCTGTAGTTAATAATGGGTGATGAGCAAAATACAACTGTTTTGTCTCTGAACTTCGACAGTTGAAGCTGAAGAGCTGAATTTTGTGCTTTTATGCTGAGAGAAGTTTGCTTTCAGGACTTAAAGCCAGATAACCCTGACAAAATGATGGTTAGGTTCAAATTAAGATTTCCTCCAGAAAGGGCTCTCTGACAGAAAGCACCAAAAGCTAACTTATCCCATGTGCTGTTATGTGTGCTAGTGGAATCAAGTTAAGTAAACTTTACTGCACTTAACCTGTTGCAATTATTTCCATTATTTATGTGTTGTTTCTATCTTTTATGGCCAAAAGCAAAAAAGAAACGGGTGCCAGCTTCTTCTGTAACAGACTGTGTCAAATGGGCATTGCACAAATCCTATCATGGCAGACTTAATGATATTGGCAAATAACATATTGTTGTCCCAAGAAGCAATATACTAGTATTTACTGACATATTTTATGTCTCAGAACAAAATGTGAATGTCCCCTCAGCATTTTTTAACCACAGATTTTGGGCATCTAACCAAAAACCCATTCAGAATACCCATTTTAAGATGAGGGAGCCGTGAGTGGTAAAATGCTAAGTCATTGCCGGGTTTTAGGACTCATTCCTGGGGCACTCTGTACTGAAGAAATAGTCCCAATAGTCACCCTATTTAAAAAAAAAAAAAAAAAAAAAAAAGATTTATGTTTTAGCATCACAAACTCCATTCACCTCCATTGTACTGGTTTTCTCTGGGAGGAGAAAACACAGAAATGGACATCTCAAAGACTATCTGCACGACTTCATACTGAGAGGTAATTTATTTTTTGTGATTTGGGTGAAATGATCCTTTTAGTGATGATTATGTATCAGCACTTGTAGCACAATGCCATTCTAGAGGCAAAATGACTTTGGCAGTGTTAACTCACTCTCTGCACATTGATTGCAGTCAGGCCTTGTTGCACAGCTTGGATTCTGCTGTTTGTAGTCTATGTGGGAGCAGCCGATTTCAGCGGCGTTACACCTCATTCCCATGTCTGTCAGGGTGGTTGAGCTCGTCTCCTCACTCCTCCTCACTCCAGTAAATCAATCTGTTTGTTCTGATGACTCAGACGACACTGAGCCCGTTAGTGGCCAGGTGCAGTTTTCCCTCCTTGTACAGTGCTCCTCTCCGTTCCGCCTACCTAACTCTTTTTCATCTCTCTCTCCCTCTGTTCTGTCCCGCCATCTTGTTTCTGTCATTTTCAACTCCCTCGCTCTCTTATTCCATCTACCCCCTCCCTCCTCACCTATCTCCCCTCCATCAACTTTGTCCTCCCAATTCTCTGCTCTAATTCGCTTCTCCCCACCATCTCCCTTTTCCCTCCCTAACCTCCTCCCATCTTTCATACCTCCTAAATTTTCTACTCTCATCAGCTCACTCTCCTCCTTCCTTCCTTTAGTTATTACTCCCCTGTCTCATTCCCTTCGCTTGCACCATCCTTCCTTCCCTCCACACTGCCCTCCCAATCCTCTGCTCAAATTGCGCTCGTCTCCTCTCCTCTCTGTGGTCATCACTACGACAGATTCCACCCAGCCTTCGTCTGATAAGACTGGGCAGCAACTAACCAGCCAATTTATTATTCACTGCCAGCTCGCCACATTTCCTCTGCTTGTCAACACTTTCTTTTGCTGCTGTCAAATGCTATCTATCTTTCCCCCTTCTTACTACCCCACTGTCTAACCCCATCCTTTTCTTTGCGTACCCCCCATCCATTCATCCTGGCAGCCATCTCAATCTAGTAAAAGGTCCATTGTGTAATGGTTAATAAATGATGAGAGAGAGGTAGGCTGGCACTCGGAATGATCCACAGCACCCTGGACAGGACTGTGTAGCAGCACAGACGATGTCAGGCTTAATGTCTTGGAAGAGTTTGGCGCTTGGCCTAATGTGATGAACCTGTTGCTGTTCAGTGTTATTGCGCTGCAAGTGCATGGTCTGCAAAGCTATTTTGGTTTCCTTGTTTAAAGCACTTAGACGTTAATGCCTCAATTACTTTGTCTGTTTGTGTTCGTCAGCAGGATATCTCAAAGGCTTATAGATTAGATCCCTTGAAAATGATTACATATTGGTGATGATTTACAGCAGATCTGGATATATGCGATTCAGCCTGATCTCACTCCCAGGGCATAAAAATGCCAGTTTGGGAGTGGACTTTGGCATCAGATACGGATGCCCAGCGCACCCTTAAGTGTCTGTCTGTAAAATGCACCGGGCTTTCAGCCAACTGCAATGTAAACCCATCTGCGTCATTAATTGACATTCAGGGCAATGGGCGTAGTGTGAAGTGCAAGAATGTCCACTTAGGACAGGAGGGAAGAGAGGTGGATGAGTCCAACAAGTATTGGACTTTGACCCAGGAGACTGGTGTTCATGTCCCGTGTGAAACTAAATGTCACTGTGGAGTTATTTGGTCACATCAGTCATTATGTTGGTGTTAGCACTTAACATTTCCTTAGTCCCTGTTTTTAATGAGTACTCTTATTTTAGTGCTTGTCTGTATGAAAAGTGCTATATGAATAAAGTCTGATTGATTAATGATTGAATTAATGATTGATTAGTCGTGTGAGGTGACTGACATGACTTACATCAATCATGGTTTTTTACAACCCTAACCAAACCATTTTTTTTTTCCTAAACCTATCCGCTGATCCCCTGCATCAAGATATAATGCTAATAGCAGCTGCTTGGCTTCTGCCCAAACAAAAATCCATACTTGTCATTTTTAAAAAGTAGGGATGAGATCAAGTTGAATATTAACTTACTGACAAGATTCACCAACATTCACCACTTTTTTTGTAACGTTTATTTTTAGTAGAAGTAGAGATAGTCATGTAATTTGTGATTGATTGTAGATTAAACAAAGAGTGATCAGTTAAAAAAGGTTTTTTTGGGGGGAGTTTTTCCTTATCCGCTGTGAGGGTCCAAAGAACAGAGGGAAGTGTATCCCTGATTCGGAGCTTATCATATATACACAATTTATCCAATATAAGAAAAATTCTCACAGGCTGTTATTATGTCACAAAAAGTGCATCAATGTTACCTTGTTAAACCAAAACCCTTGGGAATACAAACCTACATAAAGCACACCAAACCTTTTTGAAAATGTTTTTATTGGCAAATAACAATACAAACAATCATCCTATAGAATAAGAGAATCCTTAAAAATTAATGTAATTAAACGATAAGACAAGTATCGCAGTGTTATGCCGTCCATCTCGGTTGCTGAGAACACCGAAATTTCTGGCTGACTTCTTCCTGAGTTATGTTCACCCCCAACCCAAAACCAAGCTTTGAATATTCACCATTGATCACATCTGAGCCCCAAAAAATGGTATTGAGGACAGCCTTACAGACATCAAAGAAAATTGACGTCATTAGTTGTTTTGGAAAATGCCCCCAAACAATATTTGTTTGGGTTTAAGGGACGAAGCCTTAATATAATGTTATACTGTCAGAATTATGACTCTTTTTCACTGGGAGCAAAGTAGGAAGTTGCATTGGAGATCAGAGTGGTTGGATGGATTATAAACACTGTCTCTGTCTGACGATCTCTGACTTTGAATGTCAGTATCTGCCTTGATCTTTTTCCACCTGTCCACTGACTCCTGGTCGATGACTGACCTCTTTCCAATTGATGTTTTGACCTCTTTTGGTCTGATGTTCACAGACAGCTGATGTAGTCTGTTTCTAATGCTCTGTCACTGCCAGATTATTTACCCTTTCACTGATATATTGTCCACAGTTACTGCAAGTGACGCTACACTCTTATGAATAAAGGTTCCAGAAGTGTTCTTCCTGAAAAGCTGAGGTTCAGCCCAGAACTATGCTTATGAAGAACCTTTTTTTCAGGAAAGGATCTTTCAAGCGTTCTTTGGAAGATTAAGGGTTTCATTAAGATCCTTTTTTATGTAACTTCTCTGCACCATTGAAATAGTAAAGGCTGTTGTCATAGTTATTTCATGAAATCTCCAACCCTAAAAAACGTGATTGTGAACCATGAGTGTTGTGGGTTGCACTGGACTAAATCAGTTCCGGCCATGTAGGAGCCTGATGAAGCACAAGGCTGCGGGACATAGTTCTTTTGGTCCGAAATTGTCGCACGTCTAAAAATAAATACTAACTCATGTTGTGTCAGTCATGTTTGCACGTCCGTAATTAAAATTTAATAAAAACAGGTTCGATTTTCTGAGCTGTTCGCATCCGTCAGAAGCCTTTGGAGAGCTGTTTGACCAAGAATCAGTGAAGAAAATGTGGTGGCAGGACGCAGCTGTGCCAAGACAGAGGAACGGGTCGCACAGAATCATTTCACACAGACAGAAGTTCTGTACTTCGGTTGGCTCTATTTGCTGAAGGAGCTTGTGGATTATGGTTGGAGTTTCTAAGTTCAAGAACGAACCTCCTCGCTCAAACACTATGTCTGAATTTTCTTTCAGATAATTTTCACCCAATCTGGGCTAAACCCTGAAACAAAAGACTTAATTACAGATCCAATCGTCTACTTATCCTAAAATTAAAGTGATAAGAATGATATTTTTATGTGTGTTACTCCAAGAGCAGTATTGTAGGAGGTCTGTTTTCTTTCAGTGCCACCTGGGTTTTGGGATTTTTGAGCAACTTTAATACAGTTCTTTTCCAGTTGACAAACCAATTTCACCAAATGGTCCATTGAGAAGCTGTTCTATTGTATTTACTCCCTGATTGCTTTCTGTCCTCTTCAAATATGTTTATTCTGTGCTGTTTGAAAAATTGGTATTTAGAAAACAACCGATCAAAAGAGCCTGTTTTTTCAGCTTTTCCACTGTGGTGCTTTTTCAGTTTATCCAGTGGATTTTCAACGTGTTTGATCAACCAAAGGCTTTCTCCCCACTGTTAGATGTGTGTGTAACCCCTCCACTGAAGTTAAACATCATCACTACAGCAAATCACGCTCCTTATCTCGTCTGTTCAGCCGAGCTTTCAGAATTTAATCAGCGTGTCTGTCTGTGTGTCGCTGCTGTGGTGTGTATTTAAAAACCTGTTTCTCTCTGTTGATATATTGCCACTCTTACTGGTGGGTGTTTGCATGTGTGCCTGTGTGGTTGTGTGTGAAATGCGGTTGTTATTGTTTGATTTTGATTAGAGGCTGCTGTCAGATTTGCCTCTGTCTGCACAGCTAGAAAAGGAGAACGAGGCGGTGTGGGGTGAGCTCTTGCATACCCAAAAAATGTCTCTCATCATTACCCTTACCCTGCAGTGCTCCCCTTTTCACTTCTTTGTCTATCTACTCCTCTCTGCCTCTCTTCTCTTTTCAAATTTTTGTTCTGTCGTCCGCTCGACACCTCCTCCTTCACTCTTGTTTTTACCCTGCATTGATCCTCAGCGTGCAAGCTGCTGCAGCCAGTAGCTTTTAATGAATGCCATGGCCTAATGGCTTTATCATTGGCCTTGATGGCCTCAGCTCAGCCACGCCGATGGCTCGGCTGTAAATTGTTTTCTTAACTAAGGCCACGTGAGGAATCTTAATAGGGGCTGCAGTCGATTTGGCCGCGCTGGAGCCCGCCAATCTCAACAGCTTGGTGTTACATGGAGGGCAGCAAGGGGTTAAGTGTGATTGACAGAGGAGTACATGTGTGAGGTGGACTGTGCTGTTGACTGGCGTCATTCCCCCTGTTTGTATTGTCGTAGAGGGTGTGTGGCCTTGTTGTGCATTCCTGTGATGGATTCATCAGCAGACACGGGAGCAAAAACATGTCTGATACAGCGCGCTGATGCCGCCGCTGACATATGCGAGGCAGTGTTTCTGCAAATGTAGTGGTGTCAGATGTACAGGGCTTTGTCCGTGTCCCACCCGCTAGCAAAATAATTACGCACACACACACACAGACACACAAGCAGACACACACCACCTGTCAGACTCGTGTATGTAGAGATAAAGCAGCAAATGCACTCTCCACAGTCAGACCGTTTGCCTGCTGAATAGCAAAGCGGGATGGATCAGTCTAGCCCTCCCTTATCTCCCCCTCACCTCTTGCACTCTCCATCTCTCTCTATCTCTCTATTTCACCCCCTTCCCTCCCACTCCTCACCCTCTCACTTTGCCTCCCCCGCCGTTTTTTGAATCCTCCTAATTTGTCTCTGTCTCCTCTTTCTCTTCTCCTCCCCTTTTCCTGCTCTTCCTCCTCTCAGCTTTCTCATTCCTTTTCCCTTCTCTCTCTCTCGCACTCTCCCTTGAGTTTTGTCCACCCCTAGACTCCTCTCACACACCCCTCTCCTCTCCCTCGCTCCGTCTCTGTCTCTTCCTGTGCAACAGTGTGCAATCCCTCTTTCCCCACCAGACAGACAAAGAGAGCGACTGAGACGAATAGAAGGGGAAGAGGGAGCAGAGAGAAGCAGAGACAGAGAGAGAGGCAGATACATAAAGAGACACAGAGGAATTGATGGAATGACAGTCCGGTGGCGGGGGACACACTGAGGGAGAGAGGAAAGAGGGAGGGTCTGCATGGTAGAGAGAGATATATAGAGAGGATGTAAAATAGGCAGCCTTAGTGACAGCGTTAGACAAAGGTAGCTTCAGAGTGCATGTGCGCCCTCTATTTCATTCACACACGCTCTCTCTCTTTTAAACACACACACACATCTTCTCTCTCTCTTTCTCACTCACTCACTCACACAGACACACGCACACACCCTCGAGCAGAAGCAGCAGAGCAGTGTGGGTGTGAGGCAGCATGAGAAGTGATATCTGTACTTCTACACATACAGCTGGCTGATGGACTAACTTAATTACAACACACACACCTACTGTACTGTACGCACACTCACCAGCACACCTTGATTATAGGCAGCCAGACACATACACACACATAGGCGCAAGCACACACAACCTGTCTGCGGCCAGAAGTCAACATGGGTCTTGTGATGGGAACCTTTTCCATGCAAACCAAGCAGGTGAACTACCACAAAGGTAAGAATTTATTTTTTGTAAATGATCAAATTTCTGTGTGTGTGTGTGTGTGTGTGTGTGTGTGTGTGTGTGTGTGTGTGCTCACATGCATGCGGCTGTCATATGAGAGGAGCACCTGTCATGTTGTTTGAGCCTTAATGATGGAGTCGTGTACGTTTGCTCCCAGAGTCATGAATATTGCACAGGAAGTGCATTATGGGAATGAGCTGAATGTACAGTATTCTGAGCAGTGATGTAAAGTTGGCAAAAAAAAATTGTCATTCATTATTGGTTTATGATGCAATCTCCAGGCCATCTGCCCTGTGGATTTGGGAATACATGTGTGTGTGTATGTGTGCATGTCCATGCGTGTTTATGTCTATGTGTGTGTGTGTGTGTGTGTGTGTGTGTGTGCAGCTGTGCCATTGGGGATGTCTATAAAAGGTGATGGTATTTACCCCTCTCCAGACCAACCTGCTTCCTGTCTGCCTTGTTTGTTTGACAGGAGGAAACTGGCACTGACACTTGACGCATGCATGTTAATGTGTGTGTGTGTGTGTGTGTGTGTGTGTGTGTGTGTGTGTGCTCACATACATATATAAATGTACAGCTTTGTTCATCATTAATTATTTATGAAATATTTATTATGCATTGATACATGCATACTAATATGTATGTGCCTATAGCCATAAATAAGTGTGTGCAGGTTTGTCCATGAAAATATTTATGCACATAATTCACTCCTAAAATGTAGGCGTATATTTGTGTATGTTGTCTGGCGGCAGTGGCAGCAGTGTGTGTGTGTGTGTGTTTGTGCACAGTAAATCAGTGTGGTGTAATCCGTCAGCCTTTGGCCATGGTCTGTCCTGTCTGTTGACCTCAAACCTGATGGCTATCAACAGCAGACACATAGCTGCATCCCACAGACTGAAGAGGCAGAAAACAAGAGTCAGAGCTTGTTTCCCCGCACTGTCACATGCAGGAAAAGAGGAGGAAAATAATGCAGAAATCCCTAACCCACAATGAGATCATGTAAAACAGGCTGTGTGTTACATATGCTTTGACAAAAGCTGCGGAGGCGATGTAAGTGATGTAAATTATGGGCTGTGAATGTTGTGTAAGGAAAATGCCTCTCAGCTGTCTGTGTTTTCAGTGTTTTACCTGTCAAACACCACACTGAGTATTCAAAATAGCTATAAAACACTGTAGAGACCCTGTAAATGTTTTTGTGAAATACAGGCATATATAGCATGCTGCGTGGGTTGTTTATTTTAATTCCCGACCTACGCCTCATTTCAGTGCATGGCAACAGCTCAGATACTTTAGATCTGTGCTGAACCGATACACGAGGCACAGTTTCAAGGTGGAGCCTAAAATATGAAAACTATACAAAGATCCACAGAGAGAACACGTGTTGTCCTCTAACCCATTTACTAGTTGGGGAAAGCAACAATGCTTACGAAGCAGCTGAGAAGTATTTTTAGCCAATTTTTTACGCGGGAAAGGCTCTACTCTAGTTAGGATAACCTCCAAACAGCAGCCACTTTGAAGTATGCGCTGTTAGTGTGAGAGGAAGGGGCGGATAGATGAGTAAAAGTGGGAGTGAAAAATTGAGAAAAGTTGAGAGGAGGCGAGGTTGCTCCTCAGGGGGCTGCAGTGTGAGTGTCAGTGGATGTGTGTGTGTGTGTTTCACCATCTGCTGCTGTGTTTATAAAAAGTGTCCTAATGAAAGCAGGGCAGGATTCATTTTGCATGGAAGGTTGGCCCATCCTTGATCACCACCCAACATGAGGCAGCAACCAGCTGAGCCAAAGTTAACTTGCTGAGGATACAGAACTTTTTCAGGGTAAAAAATGATTTTTCAAGATACAGTGTGACTTTGCGCAAGGCGGAGGCGTGACACACTCGAGTCAAACTCATGAATGCGATCACTGTAGATGTGACATGGCAAAATCAAAAAGACTCACACTATGACATGACTTCTCTTGGGCTTAACCCTTATGACTCCTGACCTGGAGTGACTTGATATTCTCCTAGAAGTGTAAAGATTATAAATTATGCAAAACAAAGTGTTTGCAGCCAATCATGTCTTTAAAGGCGACCTCCTCTGCTCATTTTCAGGTTCATGCTCATATTTTGGCTCTGTACCAGAACATGTTTACATGCTCTTATGTTCAAAAAACACTTCATATTCCTTGTACTAACTGTGCTGGAACACCTGAATTCACCCTCTGTCTCAAACGCTGCCTGTCTCTTTAAGCTCCCCTCCTGAAAAAGCCTGTTCTGCTTTGATCGGTGAGCGTTACCAGGTCTGATGCATCATGGTGTCTCTGTGCTATCATTGCAGCTGGGGAAATGACTATAAAGAAAATAGCTGCATTTTCTACCATGAAAAATCATCAATTAAGCCTCTGAACACAACTGGACATGTTCCAGAAACCTGCTCTTAATCCCAGCTCATCAAATACTGACGCTTGGGCAGTGGCCCTTGTCGTCACATACCAACACGCAGAAGCAGTGCAAGACGCACTGAGTGGCGACAATTTTTGACACTCCAAGCAAATGCTATAGTATAAGGAGCAAGAAAGTCTGCACAGGGCGGCTGGGAGGGCAGGTGGGTGGATCAAACAAACTTCAGACTTCAACACATTCTCACTCCAACCTCGTCACATATCACCGCTTGGTTGTGGACTTTCCACATCTACATATGATGTGCAAGGTAGCCTTGGTGCATCTATTGTCAAAGTCTGGGTAGCCGTCTCAACCTCTGCCTGTTACATACAAAATACACTTGCGATTTCACAGGAAGTGTACTGTTTGCATACTGTCTCTTTCAAAATAAACGTACGACATCGGTACAGTATCGCAAATTGAATTTTTTTTTCCCCTTCAACAACAAATGCACATGGTTACATTTAGCCAACACACCCACCAGGTTAGGTTTAGACAACAAAAGCAAGTGGCAAGAGGTAGAAAAAAAGACAGGTTTTGGATTTACATTCATACGGCAGGCTAACAACAGCATCGCAGGTGGAATTCAGTGATTGTTAGACCCATCCAACCTTGCTCCCACCCACCCTACTTGGACTTTTTGCCCACTTAACTTGCGTTGTTGTCTGGCCACTTTTCCCCCTGATTATAATACATCACACTTATGTAGTGCTTAAACAGCTTGTAGTCCTCAAAGATGCTTTACATAGAGGGCATTTTTTAAGTGGTGTGATAGTGAACTCCATAGAGAGGGGGCAGCATCTGAAAACGCCCTGTCATTCCAGGTTTGGCACTTGGTTGTGGGTATTTGAAGGAGGTTGGCATCAGCAGAGCAGAGACAACAGGAGGAGGAGTGCTGATGGAGGAGGTCAGAGAGATATGGGGGAGCTAGATTGTTAAGGGCCTTGTAGGTGATAAGTAGAATCTTAAAGTTTGTATCCTGTGCTTAACCGGCAGCCAGTGGAGGTTGTGGAAGACTGGGGTGATGTGGTCACGTGAGCGGGTTCTGCTAAGTAAGCTGGCAGCAGAGTTCTGTATACATACTGAGGGTGATAGAGGATGGTGTTTGTGGTGCCGAGAATGCTGTTACTGTAGTCCTGGATGTTGCAAGTGAATGGATGAGTGTTTCAGCAGCAGAGGGTGACGGAGAGGGTTGGAAGCAGGCAATGTAATGAAGGTGAAAGAAAGAAAGAAATGTGATGCTGGAGGGGTCCCTAGAGCATCATAGTTTGACATGTGGGGCCACTGACCGAGCGTCAGTGTTTGATTAGTTGGGAGTGAGAACATTTAGGTTCCAGCAGGAATATGATCTGAAATCAGGGAGAAAGTAACAACAGTGGTAACCAGGATTACACGTTTCCCTGACGTTAGCATGTTGTGTCATGTAGCAGTGTAGGCTGCGTTTATGTAAACACTTGCAGCAGCGTACCTGGAGCAAATGATCATATAATGATATCCATCACGAGCTGACGTCAGCTTGGAAACAGAGTATTCAAAACCATCTGAAGCCTAAGGTATTTTCCCACAGGTATATGTTTACCTCATTATTTGAAACTTTGGCCACAATTTAAATGAACATTTGACACTGTAACATTATGCGGACATCAGATATATTTTTTTTACCAAGATGTGTTTGGCAGTTTTGACCAGCAGACAAAAAAGCAGATGATACCTGAGGTTGTCACATTTAGATGTTGACACTCTGCTGTGATCAGCAGAAGAACAGTATGTTAAAAAGTGTTAATCATTTCTGTAAACAGATTACACCAACTGTTGTTCTGGATTGCAGTGGTGCATACCGACTTAGTACTCACAGCACAACGTTTAGGTTTGGACTTGATTTAGGACCTGTTAGTTTAAGACTTGGGACTTGAGTCAAGAGCAGCGAACAGGCCCCTCGGCCAGCATATTACACAGTACAGTTACATAAGATGATTAAACAATAAAAATGTAACTATAATGTGTACAGAGATCCTGAGTTATTGTCATTCTTACCCTGACTGGGAGCTTACTTCTATCTGGACTGTTGTGGAGCTTATGTATTCAGACCTGTAGCAAGGTGAATGCTCCGCTGCACAAGATGTCTTCATAAATGCAGACAACAAACTAGTATGATGGCTTAAGAGAGAGGGGTAGGAGCTCTTCTTAACAGTTGCTCCCAACCAGGGTGTCTCAAGATAAATGAGTGTCTCAAGAGGTTCACAGCATGATTAATGGGATAGAAAAGAATCAAATATATATTTTAGCCTACGCTGATTTGTTTATTACTAGAAAGAGACATGGAAAAAGAAGGTGAGATGACATGCAATAACGGTCCCCCATGTTGAGATTACATGAGACTGCCCCACGAACCCATAGGTCTTTTCTGAAAGCAGCATATTATGACCCACATATATGTTATGTGGTGACCTGTAGTCGCTACAGTAATGAAATGGGAGCAAGGAGGAAGTCAGGTGATGTATAAAGAGAGACAAATCTGCGTAGGGGGCAATGACAATGGGTCAAACATCGAACGACATCGACCCAGGGTCCACTGTTTTCCTAGGGGACCCCAAGGTGTTCCTAGGCCAGATGAGATATGTAGTCCCTCCAGCGTGTCCTGGGTCTGCCCCGGGGCCTCCTACCAGTTGGACTACAACCATTTATATCAATATATATTGTTTTTGTGTTGATCTCCTGCATCCAGTAGGGACGTTCATTTAGAGAGCACTCCTGTTGGTCGTATCAGAGGGTAGGAATGGGTTGTATGGGTTGGAGTACTTATGCATCCTAATCACCTGACCACCAGGACTCCTTGTAATCACTGCTTTTGTTTGTAAAATAGTGCATAGTCGATCTCTTCAGCCTCCTAAAAACAGCTGTAATGTAAAACACTTGAGTAGGGAAAGTCACTAGTGGGCTGTAACACTGTATTAAAGCTGTGATGAGGGGTCATTAGAAGATAATGTTTTATTCTAAGGGGACACACATAAAAAATGCGATAGGTGAGCAGCGTACACCTTAGATTTATTCCTTTGGTAGCTCCGGAGGTCGAGCAGGTTGGCTGTTAATGGCAAGGTTGGTGGTTTGATCCCCTGTACCACCTACAGTTCAATGTATCCTTGAGCAAGACACTAAACCAATTGCTCTCCATATCCATGCCTGTGCCGTGCATTGGGAATGAGAGGCACTCTGTGCAGTGCTCTGGTATAAAAGCTCTAAACAAATGCAGTCCATTTACAGTCCTATTCAAAGCTTTTTATAGTGATGAATTGACTGAAATAAATTCAAGAGAGATGCTGTACAAACTAAAGCAGGTGTTTTTGTTTTTCACGTGGCTTATTGAAAGAAGCCAAACTGATGCTGTGGCCAGCATAAAGTCATAGCTTTCCCACTAGAGATATTAGCCAGCGTCCCATTCAGCCTGTATGGCCATAGGTTGGCAGAAAAGAATTTATCTATACGTATCTGTCGTCACCTGGAGCAAACAAAAAAAATAAATAAGAGAAAATATATCCACTGTCACTGTGCACAAACTACTGTGCTCCTGTGAAATATTTCCCAGAGGGTATGTTATAAACTACAAAACCTGCACCTTGCCGACACATTCATCTCCCTGTCCGTTCGCTCCATTTGTTTTTGCCTCCACTTTCATTTCTCTGTACTCCCTCGCTCTGTCAAGCGAATTTTCACCCTCTCTCTCTTTGTCTTGCTCGCTTTCACCTCATTTCACCTCCTCATTTTGTCTTTTATGTGTTCCTCCCTTCAAGTTTTTCCTCCTCTGCTCCCCGAGCCGCTCTCTTCTTGATCTATGGCTACCCGTCTGACTTTGCTGTTTATCTCAGGGTTTCTCTCTCCGTCTGTCTCTTTCGCTTGAACCCTCACATCTCTTCGTGTTTTGAGTTTTTGCAGATAGCCTTGTCCTACTCTAAGATCACTCCAACTGCTTTCATGTGGAGTCTTAGTTTGGGGGCCCGGCAGAATATATGTAAATAGATGTGTGTTTGTGCATGTGCGAGTGTATGCGGGTCTTCTGGAGAACAAGTGCGTTTGGTTCAATGTTTCCATTTGCTTCAGGGCCAAGGAGCTGAGAGGAGAGGAGCCTTGTTTCTTTAATAGGCTTTACAGTTTCCACCCCTCTCTCTCATCCCCACACATCAAAAGAAGTGCACCAAAAGGGCCAATTAGGACAGCAAAAGAGCTTTATTAGGCACATGGCAACGTGAAAACTGGTTTCTGGCTAATCCCATGCCCGAAGCATGTGTGTGTTAGTGTGTGACTGTGTGTGTAATGATGGAATTTTGATATTACAACCTCATATCTCATATTTCTCTGCACTCCGGTCTACGCTAGATCTTCACAGGAAGCACCATCTCCGTTTAGAGAAAAAAATCTGCCCGTCGTTTAAGATCCTCTGTCAGCGTTTGATCTTTCAGTGTTGCAAATTAAACCCACGTCGGAGCATTTTATTAAATAAAAAAATCAATATACTGTATAAATAAAGATACTTTATTTGCATAATATTTGCAGGCAAATGCTTTGCTCACTTCTTCAAAGATAAACAACATTTTCCATGCAATTTATCTCCGTAGACAGCTCAGCCCTGTGCTTGCCTTCAGGCCTTTGTAATACTGGAGCCAATGAGAGAAATGCAGATGATGAATATAGATAGCTACTTAGCTCTGACTATATGGCCTGGCCTGTGCGCGCAGTTATGACAGTGGTGACGCACATCATTTGAACTGAATTAATGCGACAGCTGAAATGAGTCTTGTATAGAGTAAACTCTGGATATTGCCAAAGTAGCAGATTACACCACGATGTACATGATGACACACTAATTCTTTTCTTTTAAGCAGCTACTGGACGTTAAGAGTGAGCACGCTGCCCATTGAGCAGATAATTATTATTGAGTAAAACAAAAGAACAACATAAATAAAAACACTTCTTCAGACTCACTCTGAGGCTGAAACAACGTATCACCTCTTTCCAATATGGAGCAAATTTTATATTTTAATTTAATTTAGCTTACATTCCCATTCCAGCCTGTACAGTATCAGTGTAATATAAAAATGAGGAGGTGGAGGTTATGTAAACACAACAAATTAGTCATTTCTATCTACATGTTCATTACACTAATTAAGCCCTACAGGAATGCTTTCATGCCTGATGAAAAAACAATCTATTTTTTAACTTTCAAGTGGGCCAGCAAAAGAAAAGGAAATAACTATTTCACTAATGTTACACAGTCAGGCTTTTTTTTTTTTAATATTAATGAACAAGCTGTTCCTGTGGAGACTTGAATCCACACGTCTGAGTTTGATTTGTGACCTCTGAGAGATAAAAAAAAACTTTTACAGTGTGAATGAAGGACAGAGGAAAGATGAACAGCTTCAATTATCCGCTAGATAAAAAACTCAAGTGAATGTGTAAGAAAAAAAAAGTAAGAAATGGGGGTCATTTATCATCACTGACATTCAGACAGTTTGTAGTGTTTCTGTTTGTTTCACTCCACCGCTGTTTGTGTTACACAACAACGTGACACTGGAAATAACACAGTGACTGAAAACAGTGCGTCATCGACTCAAGGGGGGTGTGTGTGTTTGCTTGTGGTTTTGCTGTAAATAATGCATGAAGTATCCCAGTGCCCTCATAAGCATCAGGTCAGTGACTCATGGTTCACAGTTATGTCATGCACATGATAGATTCATATTCATCTCTGCATGTGTGAAACAAAGAACAATAAAACGACATATAAAATTTGCCAGTTCACAATTAAATGATTTTCAGTTTACAGTTGTTGCACTGTAGAGCTGCGCCCATAGACTGTGTATAAGTTGGACGACGGGTCTCCACTTACTCCCAGTGTAGAAAAATGAAGCCAAAATATCCTGGATACGGCTGCTGCCTTCTGGCACTGGTGACCTCATTTAAAGCCTGTGCAGTGGCGATCTCTGCGGTATCATGTTCCGGCCCATACACCCATTCAACTAATCCAGAGCAGCGCCAGTGAACATGAGCATATCAATCATGTTGTCAAACCCGCTGTTTATAAAATTAAATGGATCAAATGAAATTGGAGTCATTTTAAGGTACGTCCTCACCATGTTTCTTTTTCCAAACCTAACCACAGTAACTTAACTGTAACTGTAACTTCTGTAACTTTATGTTAATTAAGTAACTTTATGTTAAAGACCTAACGCCATTCATTAGCACTTCATATGAACTGTTGTGTACGGATATGTTGCATATTCAAATGTTGTCGTTTTATCCAGCCAGCAAACTGAGACATAAAGTTTTCTGTCATAACGGTACCGTGTGGCATTGGGGGAAACGTGGCCAGACAGCGACGTAAGTTAAGGGGGTGAAAGGCTGGAGTACGATGGGTGCGAGCAGTGATGGGTGAGTTCAACAATGACTGACTTTTACCACAGAGGCTAGTGTTCACTTCCTGAATGAATATAAAGCCAAACCCTCTTACTTGTTTCTAAACATAACGATGTGCTTTTGTTGCCTAAATCTAACCACGGTCGGTGTTGGCTCAACGTAACCACATGCGTTTGTTGTTGAAGGAAAAAATGTCTGTTCGCGATGTAGAACCGATGTAGTACGTTTATTTTGAAAGAGACTGTACAAAAACTAAATTTCCTGTGAAAACGCAAGTGTATTTTGAAAAGACGCACTGCAGGTAACAGGCTGAATTTGACACAGCATCCCAGAGTGCCGACAACAGACGTATCCAGGCTACCTTGCAGACCTGGAAAGTCCACCACTAAGCCGCGACTATGCAAAGAGGTTGGAGTGAGGATGTGTTGCAACATAAACTACCCAGTAATGTTGGAACTAGACCCCTCAGCTTTTCTGTTCCTCTTTTTAAAATCCTGCAGGAAGAAAAAACCCTTTTCAACAACCTATTGAATCAGGAAGAGTATTTTCCTGCAGCTCTCTCCCTCTAACATTATGTGTGTGTTTACTAAGGCGCCTCATGTCAAAGTAGTTAGCTTTGAGAATAACAGTGAAAGCAGAGACCGTGTCGAAGAGGAAGACGACTCCATTCCCTTCGCCCAGTCGTTCTCTCTCTTTGTCTCTTTAGTTTCTCTCATTGATTCCCTCTTTAATCACTCTCTATCTCCCATTCAAACTTTATCTCCTGCTTTCTCTCACTCCACCCCCCCCCCCACACACACACATCAATCCCACCTCTCTTGCATCACTATTTCTCACTCTCTCAATTTGTCTTTGTCCCTACTTTGCCCCTCCACCCCTCTTTTTCCTCATTCCCTCTCTTCCTAGATG
Source organism: Cephalopholis sonnerati (assembly GCA_019142605.1). Taxonomy (NCBI): domain Eukaryota; kingdom Metazoa; phylum Chordata; class Actinopteri; order Perciformes; family Serranidae; genus Cephalopholis; species Cephalopholis sonnerati. Next base: position 24,457,225 of record JAGQAX010000004.1, on the reverse strand, counting down.
ATGACAGATCAATAGCGGACGCTCCTTTAATTATTCCCTTTTTCATAATGTGATGGGAGCCGGCAAGAGGCTCAGCATGCACGCACTAATAAAGATACAGACGAGTGTCTGTGTGCGAAGTCATTTGGACAGCAGCAGATATTAGTATTGATTTTCCTAATAGACATGTTCTTCCCTGTCCAAAGCCACACTGCTCCTGGTGAGTAATTGCTGAAGCCTTGTGTGCCGACAAGACAGTGTCATACAGCTGCATGATAGATTCATAATCTATAATCGTTAGTGTGAAGCTTTTAAGAGGGAAAGGGTGAGTTTTTATGTGGCAGGCCCGCATGTTAGCACTGAGGTTGGTCTGGATGTGCTTTGGAGAGCTGAGCTGATTTTCGGAAGCTTCCACCCGGCGGTTTAATCTTAATAAAGATCTTTAGACTTTCATTTTCTCTCACACTTGCTCCCCGTTTTTCTCCCTCGTTCTCTTTGTTCTTCCATCCTCTTCTCTGGAAATTTAGTGTTTGCGTGTCCCACTCGCTCTCTCCTCTGCCTTTTCTTTCTTGCGTTGCCACTCGCCCACTCTCCTGGCTCTTGTTACTCACTTCTTTCTCTTTCTTTTGCTCTCTGCATCACACTCTAATCTCCAGCTGGAAGCTTTCCTGGTGTGTTTCCTCCTTCTCCTTCTTTATCTTTCATTGCCAAATATGTTTCCATCTCTGCCTTCGTTGCTTTGTTTTTTTTTCCCTTGCTCCTGATGCTCTGCCGTCCTACCTCCTACTCTTGCAGTTTTTCTTCTCTCTTCTGTCTCTTATCCTCTCTTTCCTTGTAAAACAGTCCGCAGCCATTCCCTCAGATGCCTGCGGGGAAACACCAGGCAATTCGGCGGCAATGTTGTACACAAATACACAAATACACACACACACACACACACACACACACACACACACACACACACACACACACACACACACACACACTTTCCAACCTCTGGCTCTTTCCCTCTGCTCTACAGACAGACTTTGAAATGATTACTTGAAGGAGAAACATTTCTGTCAGTGTGTGGAAACGGGCCTGTCAGAGACCGCAGGGAGATAGAGAAGGATGGAGATTTGAGATTGGAACAAGCCGGGAACAGCGTTTGAAACGACAAGAACACTAGGCTGATACGTTCGCAGAGATTTATAGGGAGAGATGGGCAGATAAATGTGTACTGGCGAAGGCCGTATGCCTAGAGACAAATTTATAGATCAGAGGGGGGAGAGAGATGGATAGATATGGTTTAGGGCTAAAGATGAAGTAGGGTGCAGTGAAGATGGGGAGAAATGACTTTGATAGCCTGTAAATTTCTATAGGCACAACACAGGCAGTAGCAGCGAGGTAGAGCTGTGTGTATGTGTGTAGCGGGAAATGGTCACACTCCACGGTGCTGCACACTGTGTAGATGCCACTAGGGTCCACAGAGACCTCTCCCTATCATCAGCCATTCTTTCTGCCCACAGTTGGTGCATGTGCAGGATGTATGTGCGTACATATGTGTGCTCCTCTGTGTATGTGTGAGCATGTGTGTGTGTGTAGGCAGGGTGAAAGCGTGACTCCCCACTGCTGTCCATTCTGTCTCTCTCGCTGTTGTGGGAAAAAAAAAGGAAAAAACACATATTCAAGCATTCATGAGCAGATTTTCACACAAGCAAATAGCAGATTTTTTTTACTCACCAAACTAAATCTTTCCAGCTAAATCTTCCCATATGGCTTCCCAACAATCACGCCTCGTTCATTATTCACTATCAGCAGACAAAAAGTGGCCCATATTCGGAGCAGTTGCCACATTTGCAGAAGCATTATTACGGATGACTGGCTTGATATAAAAGGACAGCGTGTCTATTCTCCAAATCGACTCCTGAAAACTTGGCTGTAAAACCTGACATATGCATCATCCGCAGAGGCAATTGCAACTCTATTAGACATTATGTTCATTTTTTGGCAAAGAGAAAATTTGAAATGTTTTCACCCTTGGAGCGAAACTGTAACTTTGCTCATAGTTGACAGTGACATTTTGTACATGTTGTGTCCTCAGGCTAGCAGCTTTTAAATCTGAAAGCTCGGGCCATCAGCCAGTGATGAGTTTATCCAAACATCCAGTAAGTTCCTGTTGACACACAACATTATTATCTGAATGCAGTATTTAGTGCTCTTTCCATTACATTTATTTATTCAGATTCAAACACACGAGCATCGTTTTATAAAATATATGACTAAGCAGTACATAAAGAAGTGTACATTTGTTCTACTTCAACCAACAGCAACATTAAAGGAATTCCTCATCCCCCAAATAAGCATTTGTATATCAGTTACTCCCTCTGTGAAACACTGAATTCAAGAAGAAAACGTTGTTTTTCTTGCATGTGTCTGCAGTGAATGGAAAATCCAAAAACTGAGAAAATTCTTGATGAATTGAAGTCACAAGGGTTCGTGTTTAACAACAGCAAAACTTTATCAAAACATCAAAAACTCTCACACAACTCGTGCATTATAATCCAAGTCTCATTATCTAGTCGTCTGTTCAGTACTTCCCACACAGACGGTCCTTTCCAACAGGGAACTGAACTAAACGTGAAACTTATCTATGCTCTCTTCAAAGCCAGACTCCATTGACAAAAACAGTAACGTAACCATGTGAACACAGGAGCTGCTGCTCTATCTCTGTCTCATTCAGTTAGTTTGTTTTTGTTATTGTGTGACTAGTGAATCCAAACTAACCCTTAAAAAGTCACACGAAAACACTAAAGCCCCGTTTCCACCAAGCAGTATGGTACAGTTCAGTTTCGTACACTTTTTATCCCGTTGTCACTGTAAAAAGTTGTGGATGGTACCAATGAAACCATTTCCTACCGTCCCCATTTTCGGTCCCCCCTCTGTTGGGGTACCTAGCACACAGATCTGGTACTAAAAGGTGGAGCTGTGAACACTGTAGTCCGTTGATTGGTCAGTAGCAGACGGTCACTCTGCTCAGGGCTGAGTTGTGGCTCATTTTGAGGCTCATGTTACCACTGTTCATACTGTGGAGAGTTTTATATACTGTATGTAAGTAAACTGTAACTATAAAATGAAAGGATGTTTTGCTGCCCCTCACAGCAGCTGTAGTCTGAGGGAAAAAAAAACTTAAATTCACTGGGCTGACTGCCAGCGACTGTTAAGGTGAAACTTTTATTTGTAGTGTTACTCAATGCGTAAGGTGACAACAAAAATCCATCAGCACACCTTTAATTTCAATGTGACATCTTTGACCATGCCATTAGTTTTTATCGTTCCTCTTGGATGACATACACTTTTAGGTAATTAGTGGATCTTCAAGCATTTATGTGTATTAATGTTGACGGGGTTATGTGAACTGCATATATTCTAATCCTCACTTGGAGAGAAAAAAAGCGTCACTGAGCGGCGTTCCTGTGGACTACGGCAACACTAAACTCTCGAGCTTGCCTGCAGCCTGTTTTATTTTGTTCTGAAAATTTCCGCATGCAGCCTCATTCTGTGGACGATAAATGAGGTGCAGACTTCCATCTGTCACCAGTAATGAGGCAATACAGTGAGTGCTGGACGGAGCAGTGAGTGACAACAACTCCACTCTCATTTAAGAGTACTGTTTGCGGAGGAAACGCTAGGGTCTAGGTACCATGTCTGAAGGGTTACTTTTGGTTCCAGAGGTACCATACTAAAAGTGTTTGGTGGAAATGGGGCTTTACTAACTAAGTGATTGAGACAGCAGTAGCAACTCCAGTGTTCAGCAAGATAAAGGATGGAGTCTGGCGATGAAGAGAGCAAAGAGAAGTTTCACTTTTAGTATAGTATGCCGATGGAAGAGGCTGTCTGTTTGGCAAGTACTGAGAGTACAACTGGATAGATGAGACTTGGATTATACTGCATGAGTTGTGTGAGAGTTTGCAAATAGATGTTTTGATATTGTTTTACTGCTGTTAAGCGCAGGCGGAGTATTACTGTGAAGTTCTCCTCTCCAGTCATAAAATTATAATCCTATAATAACCATAAATTCTTTCAGTGGCAACTGTATAAGGTGCAACTGTACAACCTGTTGATACTCAATACAACAGCTCTGCTTTTAGCCCTGTGTCCACCAAACACTTTCCGTATGGTACCTTTGGAACCAAAAGGAACCCTTCAGACATGGTACTGTACCTAGATCCTAGCATTTCCACCCCAAACAGTACTCTTAAATGTGGGTGGGGTTGTTGTCACTCATTGCTCCATCCAGCACTCACTGTATTGGTGACGCAGGTGACACAGAGGGAAGTCTGCAACATGTTAATTGTCCACGGAATGGGGCTGTACGCCGACATTTTCAGAGCAAAATAAAACAGGCTGCATGAGAGTCTCTCTCGATGGGCTATTTAAAAATAGCGGATTGTGCATTTAGTCCTTCTAAGGCAAGCTCCGAGGTTTAGTGTTGCTGGAGCACACAAGAGCGACGCTTTGCAACGCTTATTTTTCTCCAAGTGAGGATACGGATATATGGCGTCCCGGTTGAAATTAATTTATATAAATGCTTGAAAAAATCCACTCATTACTAAAGATGTATGTCATATAAAAACTAATAGAATGGTCAAAGTTCTCACAGTGAAAATTAAGGCGTTCTGATGGATTCACGTCGTCAGCTCATGCTTGAGTAACATTACAAGTTAACGTTCCACCTTTAAAGTTGCCTGCAGTCGGCCAAGTGAATCAAGTTTTTCTCCGATTACAGCTGCTGCGAGAGTAAGAAAAACATTCTTTTATTTTCTATATACAGTTTACTATACTCTAAAGTCTATCAAACTCTCCACAGTATGAACAGTGTTTACATGAGCTTCAAAACCAGCCACAACTCGGCCCTGAGCAGAGTGACCATCAGTTATTGACCAATCAACAGACTGCAGTGTTCACAGCTCCACCTTTTAGTACCAGATCTGTGTGCTAGGTACCCCAACAGAGGGGGGACTAAAAGTTCAGTTTTTGTTTACATTGTTGGTAAATTAAATTGTCTGTTTTATTACTGAGGTCATAGTTAAAGGTGTGGCTGCACCAGACTAAATTATATCAAGAGGTGTTTCACATGTTTTTGTCCTCACTTGTTTACATACATGTTTGATTATGATACGCTCACAACACTAACTATGACCTCAATGCTAACACATGTAATTGACTTAACTAAAACTATGATTTTAGGCATCATAAAAGTAAACTTTATGGCAAAACTGTTGTGTCTAGATTGCATTAGATTGTATTGGTGTACCATAAAAAAAAGTGACCTTATAGTGTGAATGGCAATTTAACACTTTCAAAGGGACCATTCTGCATTTTCTTTTGCTTTTAAGTAGATTTTCCTGTTAAATTTTTGCACATTTACTTGAGTACAGAATGCAGGACTTAAGATAAGGGGTCAGGATAAGTGTGGTGTTGCTACTTTAACTCGTTCCTCCACTGCATCCTTGATAAATGTTTTGTATGTGCAGTGTCTGCCTGTTCTGCGAGCACATCACATGTTGTTTGTCATCTGTAACTGTCTTTGAATTTGTCTCTTTGTACTTCCATCATGTAAGACCGTACACCTTGTTTGTATTGATCGGGCTTTAATTAAAATGTGATTTCATCTGGCGTGTGCGTGCAGCTCTCACAGGCAGGAGCACACACTCCTGCAGTATTATCTGACACTTGTCTTGATCCCTCTATTTCTACCCTATTAAATATCTCATTCGTCTCATCCCCTGCCTTTTCCTGCTTTTAATCTCTCTCTATTCTTACATCCTTGACTTTAAGCCTTTCCCTCCCTTCTGCACTCTTGCTGCCTTCACTGTCTCTCTCCCTCTCTTCCTTCCTTCCTGCCCTGGAAGCCAATCTGCCACCACTCACACACACACACTCCATCCCTTTATCCATCCCTTGTTAACGTGTATGTGTGTGTGTGTGTGTAGGGGGTATTATGGATGGACGAACAGGAATGATGGATGGAGTGAGTGGAGGTGTTGATGGATGGAAGTGGCCTTTTCATGAACAAACCGTGATGTTGAGGGAAAACAGAGGTGATGCACGGGGCTCTTCATAATGTTTGTCACATGCACATGATTTCCCTCCACTCCATAATTCATGTTTACCTCTCAAATCAATATTTCAGGCTGTATCTATTTGCATATTTGTCCTCCATCACAGGGAAACAGATGCGTTTAGGTGTGAAATGTAACAGGGCATGTTTGTTGTTTTTCTTTCCTCCGAGTGATTCACGGAGTGTTATCATTTACAAATCGATGGGTACACTCACATTAATTTATGATTTAGTGAATCAACATCCTGGCGATTTCAAACTGAATCACTGATGCTCCGCTTGGCTCTTGGCTTGCGGGTGTAGGTGGGAGGGAGACAGAGAGAGCGGGAGAGGGAGAGAGGGAGGGATTGAGGCTAAAACCCCTAATGAAAAACAAGGAAATTGGAGGGAGGGAGGGAGAGAGAGTGGGAGAACGTGGGGAGAAAAAAAGGAGAGAGAGAAAGAGAGGAGGAGCGCCGTGAGATGGAGTGAGGAAGCGTGAAAGGAGGGATGATAGAGAGAGGGGTTTCTGCCAAGAGCAGCCATTGAGAGAGGAGGAGGAGGAGATGGAGGGAGGGAGAGGAGGATGAGAGAGAGGAAAGAGGGCGAAGGAGTGTGTGTGTGTGTGCGCGCGTTGTAGCCGTCCAAACACGTGACAAAAGAGATACAGACTTCAGCTTACAGACGCGCCTGTTTCCACGACGACGACGGCAAACATGGGGGCTGTCGTGGGTACGCTGACCATGCAGACCAAAACGAGGAGGCCGTCCAGGGGTGAGGGAATACACACACACACACATGCATGTGCATAAACACATATGTGAACACAATGCACATTAGGAGAGTGAAACTTTTAACAGTGTGTCTACGTTGTATCTTCCACACACACTCACTCCAGTACAAATATACAGCGCACGTACGCAAGCTGCAGACCAAAGATTAATAACTGCTGGTATTTCAGTTAAGATGCAGTGAAAGAAAGAGGGCATGTGGCTTGGACTGTGTGTGTGAGTGTGTGTGTTTGAGAGGGAGGAAGACCAACAGGTGTTCCCAGAGGAGAAAGAGCATCTTTTTATTCTACAACAAAGTTTTAGTGTGACAGTGTGTGTGTGTGTGTGTGTGCAGCCATGTGATTGTTGCTGAGCTTATCTTTTTTGACAGAGCAAACGGAGGGAGGAGAGTGAGAGACAGCTTATTTGACTGTGTGTGTGTGTGTGTGTGTTTGTGTGTGTGTGTGTGTGTATGTGTGTGTCGCTCTGTCTGTCCGTCCGTGCGCTCAGATTCGGGTATCGACACTGCTAAACACACACACGTCGAAGGTATTTGTCACTCCGCTCACACACCGCTTTTTCGTCTTGCTGTTACCTTGGAAGCACGGTAGCCATGGCAACAATAGATGTCAGTTTTGGGGTGGGAGGGGTTGGGGGGGGGGGCTTGATGAGATTGGGGTATTCCTAAGTAAGTCAAGGCCATGTGAAAGAGAATGAGATAGGGAGAGATGCGAATATGAAGATGGGTTTTTTTTATAAAGACCTGTTGCCTGTGTGAAATGTTTGACTCCCTCGTTACTCATTCTTATAAAAGCCTGTAAGCCTCATTTATACAAATCTAACAAATCCAAACTGGCTGCTCCGATGAATGGGCACGCCGAGCAGCAGACCAGTGCCAGAGTGAAAATATCCACTATTAATTGTGTGCAGTCATTTCAACTTTATTTGTTGAGGCAGGCTATTATCGGTGTATCAGTGCAAATTAGACCATACAGGACATTTTCCAAGTGAGTGCATATGGCTCGATTCATCTTTTGAATAAGCTTTCCTGTTTTTTTTCTCTCTCCACAGGCTCAAACAAACACCTTTCCCCACGGGTGTTAAAAAAGGCAAGGCGTAAATTTGTTGCTATTTTGAATAATGAGGTGATCGTAGATTGACTCGCATTGTGGAAACCTGTGAAATGTGACTCGACCTGCAAATGAAAAACAAGCCTATTTACCTCTCCTAGCGAAACGTATGAAAAAGTGGGAAGTAGAGCTGGAGCTATTTGGAGGTTGTTTGTAATTCTGCTGTTGTGTTGTGGTGCTTGAGCGTCTCTTTCTCTCTCCTGCTCTAACATGTTGGCTGTATGCAGGATTAGTGCAGCGGGGGCTTGTACGTGTGCAGCCTCCTATTCTGTGGCGTTGCAGATAACTTGTTATCCGGGATCGTGACACTGACAGCGACACTGAGAGGGGAAGACGGTGCACGGCTGTAATATTGTGAGATTAGATTTCCTACATGATTGATCCTCTGAGCACAGGCTCATCACTGCGCTCTGAAGGAGGAAAAAAACACCTCGCCGTGTTTGCATCCTGCACCTTCCTGAAATTTTCTCATGTCTGTTCTGTCTGTTTTCATCAAGGCTGCTTGTTGTTCTCTCAACTTGCTTTATTTTCTGTCAAGTGCTTCCTGACAGCCTCTCTTTGTCTGTAGTTTTCTCCCACCTGTTGTCTTGTCTGCCTGTTTTATTTTTTCCCCTCACATCTGTTGTGGTGGCCTCTGACAACTCATCTCTCCAGCAACATTCTCACCTGGCATTTTTCTCCTCTCCCTGGTGAATTTTTCATTTCTTTTTCAGCCCCTATACGACCGTCTTCCTCACTTACTCCCTGCAGCAGTCTTGTCTCAATCTTTCCCCTGTCTCTTTTTCGTCACTCCTCAGCTTCCCTCTCTTATCTTGCTTTCTTTGTGCTTTCTGCATCCTCCCTCCCCACCCATCAACCTCTTCTTCTTCTTGTTTTTTTTCACATCTTTCTCTTCTTTCCATTTTACCCTGCTGCTTTCTCCTCTCCCTGTTGTTCCCCCCTTTTCTCCCTCCCACTCCTCCTCCACCCTTGTTTCTCTTTATCTTTACTTCAAATTTTTCCCCACCACACTCTCACATGCTGCTGCCACAATCTGCTCCTGGCGCCCTCATCTCCATACCTCTCTTCTCTCCACTCTCTTTTATGCCTCCATTCTTTCTCTCATTTGCTCTCTTTCTCCATCACCCACGCTCCCATTAGCTGGTGTGAGTGCTTATTAAGTCATCTCGTCATTCCCCTCTCTTGGCATCCAGCAGAGTGTGTGTGCCTTTGTGTGTGTTTGTGCACTTCTGCAGATTCTGAGTCTAGACATGTATTCACTCAAAGATCAATATTGGCATGCCGCTAGGTGTGTCTGTCTGTGTGTGTGTGTGTGTGTGTGTAAATGAGCTGTATTTGACTCACTCTCCCCAAACATAATCAGCAGTGACACAGTAACATGTGAGGAAGTAACATTATGTGGATTTCTATGTGTGTGTGTGTGTGTGTGTGTGTGTGCTCCTGCCTTACGTACAAACAAACATTACTGCAAACACCCTCCAGCGCTTCAGTCACAGGCTGAGGGTTAGTAAGCAAACAGATGTGTGTGTTTGTGAGCTTATACGTCCAGGAGTGTGTATTGTTTTATGCACACGGGTGCTTGATATTTTATCTATGACCCTTGAAATAATGTGCTCATGTTTTTCGTGTTTGCAACTGGATGCATGTGGCTCTCTACGTGTTGAAGTGTTTGTGTGTGTTTTCAAGCGGAGCCAGTCGTTGGACTCTCAGTGAACCACCACTTAGGGATTGGCCCCCGTGTCCACTGACTTGGATGTTTACTGTGGAAAACAATGCGTCTCAGAATGAGAGCTTGAATTCACGCTGTGGAACATGATTATGTTGTGCAGATTTTGCATGGCATAAATCGGACTGATGCAGGGAGAATCTATTTTTAAGATACTCCGTACCGCCAGGGAGCCCATGGCCAGGTGAGCCGCTACTTTCTTGGAGAGCGCTCTCCGCCATTAAAGAGGCCGGTGAGAGGGAGCCCTCTCCGTCGCCGCCAGGACGGCAGATTAAGCTAATTCAGATTATGCAAATGAAACACTCTCTGGCAAGGATTACAGGACACTGTACGAGAAGGAAAGCGAGAGCATGGCAGAGACAGGAGTGGCAGAGTGAGACGAGAGTTTGGCAGGAGAAAAAAAGGAGGGATCAGTGGGCAACAGAAGAAAGGAGGAGAGGGAGGAGAAATGAGAGCTAACATTGAATGCGAGAGCCAGCAGTAGTTGGTCGGAAAGCAAGGAGTTAAATCCTGTTTCTGGGCTGGAGGAAGTGTGTGTGCACTGATGTGAGAGGTATTTTTGTGTGACAGGGTGCTGGCTGGGGAGAGTGACAGGCAGTCTTTTCCTTGCTGACAGTTCAGGTCACCGCTTAATACTCCAAACAAGCTCTGAAAGAAATGGGTTCAGGGTTTTGTCAAACTCCATGTCTTATACTGGCTTGTATAACAGATGGAAGAGAAGCTCTCAAGGCGACTGTTTGGGTTGATTTTATATCGGCTTTCCTAACCTGCTAAGTTTATAGATTTAGTTTTGGTGTCATGAATCATGCAGGTTTCTAGTTATACATTAAAAAAATATTAGTGGTGGAAGAAGTATCAGATCTTTTACTTAAGTAACATTTTGAATAAGTAAAAGCACTGAGGTATTAGCATCAAAATATACTTAAAGTACCAAAAACAAAAGTACTCATTAAGCAGGGTGGCCCATTTCAGAGTCATATTTCATGTCACTGGATTAGAATTAGTAATGCATTAATGTGTACAGTTACTTTATAATACTTAATACTGTTGGGTCATAGGTCCACTCTGAATGGACCGCAAGTGACTTGCAAACACATCTAGTTTGCATAAAACATATTTTAGTTGTAAGTAAAGTGAATTTCCGGCACAGAGCTGCATTTTTAAAGTGCTTTTCCTGCTGTAGAGTGAGTGACTAATGGACAGCTAATTGACAGGGACAACAATCCAGCTCGACGACACAGCCAAACACAAGTATGACACTGAATGTGTCAAGCTGTGTGGACGTTAAACTAATGACTAAGGAGAAATCTGGACCCCGTAGCTGAACCAGTTGGGAACCACTGATCTAAACCTACAAAGTAACTTAACTGTTTAGTTTGGTTCAATCGAATTTTAAGTTCGCTTGCGCTCCAAGTGCGGTTCGCTTGGGCAGGTGTGAACACAGCAATCGCAGTCAGATGCGCACCAAAACAACCTGACCGGAACCTACTTGAAGAGGTGGTCTCGGTCCGGTTACAAACGAACTCTGGTGACCTCGATCTAAACCAACTGCAGTCACATGACACGTTGTTTGGGTTAAACATGAGCATGTTACAGTCCTGGAGGATTATTAATGTGCGCCTCCTCCTGTACTGCCTTAATATGCATCAAAACATTGTTTTCTAGTTGGAGCCGCGCCTCGTTTTCAAACTGTATACATTGCCTAAAATGAACAACGACAGCAATATAGTCCACGATGAGCAGCGCTAAAATCAACCTGCGTAGTTGTCCCTCCATTGTGACATTAGAAAGTGTCACATTTATCTTGCAAGTGTACTCTTCTTCAACGTTTTGTTTACTTCCTGGATTTTTCCCGCATGGAAATTCTGACCAATCAGGAGCAGCTTTCTCACGCAGGTATTTTATCTGGTGCGCTTGTAAATGCTGCCGTGAGAATACGAACCAACTCTAGGCAATTATGCAACTTTGGAACAAAATTAGTCCCTGATTCAGACCAAAGCAAGACAACTGTAGGTCTGAAAGCACCCTAGAGACGTATATAGCGGAGTAAAAAGTACCATATTTTCCACTGATTTATAGCAACATATTGTCACAACCATTTGTAAGATTTTCTATGAATTAGTGCCCCAAGACTGATGTTACGCACTTAATGTAAAGTTACAGAGGCTAGGTTTAGGCAAGTACAGCTACCATAGTTAGGTTTAGGAAAGGAAACATGGTGAGGACGTACTTTAAAATGACTTAGAGTGGGAAAGTCCTGTGTTTGGTGACCCTACTCACCACTCAAGCCTCCAACCTTATGGCACTGCTTCCTTCTTTATTCTTTGCTCCCGGCAGTGCATTGGTCATCTGATTGCAGCCTTCCCAAGTATGCTGGTATATACAAATTACTGACTCAAGATTACATAGGATATGTATGAATTTTGGTGCATGAGGACAGCCTCACTGTAGTGGAGTAGTAAGTAATGAAATGGAAATACTTGAGCGAAGTACAAGTACCTAAAATATGACTTTAGTACAGTACTTGAGTAAATGTACTAAGTATCTTTCCTCCACTGCCCTTCAAGTACTCAGTTATACACTGCCACTTATGAATGTTAATTTTAACCTTTTTAGAAGATGTTTCCTGCATCAGAATCTTGCAATCAGACCTTTGCTTATAAAGTTGCTTCTCACACTGCAGTCAGTACCAAATTATTCACAATTTAAAAATGAGAAAAACAGGATACTTAATGTGGACTTGGACTGTCAGGGAATAGCAGCAGGAAATCACCCACTAATATCCATGAATGGATTACTGAGCAGACTCAGGCCCACTTGGTCAGGGGGCCCATAAGCCAGAGCCACACTTTGAAGTTACTGTTATTAACAGTTTCTTGTTTGAAAGTCAAACTGCTCTGTCTAAAGTAGGGATGACCTGATCACATTTATTTTCAGCTGATCTCAGTGAATTAATCACGTACAAAATGTTTTCCACATGTCATTAATCTGACTGTTAGTAGCATCCATCCTTTATGTTTTATCATTGCACATTGCAGTGCATCTGTTTGTATGAAATATGTTATATAGATAAAGTTTTATCAACATTATTATGTGATCAACATGTGAAATGTGGTTCACATGTGATAAATTCACAAGTTCTTTTCATGTGGGCTTTTTTGTGAGCACTCAGAACACATGAAACAATTTTAATATGTTTGAGAGGTTTGCTTTCAGACACTAGAAGGACACTCAGAGAGTGCAGACCTCTGCCAAGGACAAACGCCCTATCTCGTTGTTGAAGGTGAATACATGGCATTCAGAACATTCATTTGGCAGCAGACTACTATTATTCATTCACTGCACACTCCCAGGATTGGGTGTGCACGGGAAAGCGCTGCTCACATGGCTGTATGATCACCCTGTTAGCTCTGTCAGCACTGTTGCCATTGTTAGCACTACACTGCATTTCTGGCTCAGCCACCTAAATCAGTGGTTTTCAAACTTTTTGTGCCCAAGGCTTACAAAGGGCAAGCTAAAATCTCAAGGCACATTTATATCTGTGCACAACAGCGTGTATTACCACTTTTTTCACGACATAAGACAGTAGAAATAAGAATGTCGTAATTTGCTCCGTACAATAAAGCAATCCATTGTCCCACTCACGGCTCTCTGCTTTTAAATGTTATCATCCCTCACACTCGCTGCCAATCAGAGCTTTTGATGTGTCATACACTTATAATCCCAGCGCGAGAATAAAGTAGGTTCCCTGTAAAGGCTCTTTAAATTAAATTAAATTACATTTTTTAGAGTTTGCCTCTTTATTAGGAAATGGGTGCGCACACCATACTGATACTGTCAATTAAAAATTCATTCATAACTCTTTGTACAGACCCAGTTGAATACTGCACATTATTAATGTGCGGTTATCACAAAATCCCACGACACACCTAGACTGACATCACGACACACCAGTGTGCAACAACACACCATTTGAGAACCACTGACCTAAATGTTTGTGTCCGAAGTGAGTGCCAAGTGCAGGCAGCCCCAGCCCAGACTATGAATGATGTATACTGCAAATAATTTGTGTATCCACCCAGTGATTAGAATCCACGCCAGATTTAATGGGTTCTTCCTAGGCCTATGCTGCACCCTTCCACCAAGTTTCAAGTTTTTCTTTTAATCCTCCTGAGAAACAGATAAAGGCTCAGACAAACGCACAAGCCGAGCAGAATACATAGCCTCCTCGGTGGAGGTAAATGTAACATGCGCCACAAGTTTCCTTAAATATATCTGGTATAGGATCCTACAGAACGGTAGAAAGGAGTGTGGATAAACTGAGGCAGGAAGCTTTCTCCTTCACTGTGTCTGCGCGTTATACCATGACAGAAACGTTCCTGATTGGTCACAGTGAGAGACAGCTGAGGGCTGATTACTTGAACGAACACAATATACACTTAATCATCCTTAACAAGTGATGTTTTACACTACCGCGCATCTTTTAAATGTCAGGCAAATTAAATTAAATGCTGCTCTTGCCAATAAATTTAATTTTACCCAGCACTGCCGCTTTAATCCCAGAACAGTAAATAAAGCAAACCTTCAATCGACAACTCTGTGGGAAACCTCTTGATACAGCAGAGCCCCCTGCAGCCTGCGAGTCAGCGGCTACACTTCAGCTCGTTGGGCAATCATGGCTCCTTATTTTACATCCACATTAAGGCTATGAATGAGTGCCAGCTGCTCGCAGTGCTGAGAGACTACAGAGAATACTCCATGTTTGTTTTATCATTTCATGCTTTATATTTTTACAACATGGCAGGTTTTATTTGAAAGAGGAGACATTTTGTTGGTTTTTTTGGAGCTTTACTGTGATATGACTGAACATTATCAGCTATATCTAAAGTAATGTGTAATAAAATGTACAGCACATCTCTGTAAGAGACTTTGAAACAGACTGGTGTGCTCTGTGTTAGTTACTGCTGCCCCCTGCTGGTACTTGCTGGATATAGCAGGTTACACCTCAGACTCATTAAACCAGGGCTCTTGTTTTTAGGCAAAGACCACTCAGCTGAAAGAGGGCAGGGATCCCCTTCCACATATGCTGTGTAAAACAGAGCTGTATATTAATTATGTAGAAACATACCTGTGAATGATGCATATAACACTGTGCTATTAGAATAATAACTACTGACAGATTCATGTATTTATACATCATATTTTATTGTTAGACATACATGTGGAAGGCACAGTGAATCCTTGAGCCTAACTGTATTAGTGGATGGCTACGTTAGTGAGCAATCTGACCACGGAGAATAGAGCTTTGCAGGCAGAAGGCGGTATCAGCTTTGGGTTGCAGTCTTAACCTGCATTTGCTTTTCATGTAGGTGAGGAAAAATAATCTGCTTTCACACAGATAAGTTGTTGCAAAAGACAAAATATGTATGATTCATGTTAATGTGTAAACTTTCAAGAACTATCAAACAATAATATGATGCGCAATCTCTCCCAGGTGAGATAGAGGTTGCCCCAGGAGTACTAATTTCTTTTGTAAATGTGTTTTATGGATTTTCAAAGTCTTTATCCCACAAACAAGAATACATGACATGTATATTTAACTTCAATCATTCTTCCCCTGACTATAAAGAAAAACTATTCAGCAAATATACTGACAAATAAAAATCAAAATCCCTGATTCCATCTCTACCACCCTGCCCGCCCACCTGTAGGTTTACAGGCTATAAAATACATTCAAGTAATTGTATTAATTACTCAAAAAAATGTAGAAAGAGGGGAAAAAGAAAGGAAAGAAATGTAGATACCACCCTATTCTTTATCAAGGGGTTTCTGTAGCGAATCAAAAAGTCCAAAAAGGATCTCCATTTATTGATAAAGGTTTGAGAGGACCTTTTTAATGTATATTTGATTTTTTTCTAGCTTTAAGAAATACATATGTCTTTAACCAAATGAGAAAAGGATGGGATAGTTCCAGTTTAGAAGGATCAAACGTCTCACCAGGAAAGTAGTGAAAGCTATGACCACATAGGCTTCATTTGGTAAGATAGCATGGTATTCTTTTGTAGTTAAACCAAAGAGTGTGTAGACTGGGTTAGGGTCCAAAACATACTTATCCAGAAGGTGGAGAGATTTGGACATTTGTCTGCTGGCTGACCTTTACATCGAGGGCATAACGGCACCACATTCAGATAGATCTTTGCTAGTCTAGAATTAGTAAAATGACCGTATCTGTGTACCACTTTCAGTTGTATTAAGCTATGTGTAGCAGATGTGAATGATGTGTGTATCAAGTCTAAGATGGAGTCCCATTGGTCATCTGTTAGAGAGTACTAAATTTTATCAAACATTATTTTGAATTTTAGTCTTTTTTTAAACCAATAATATACTTTTGTATTTTTTTCAGTGAACATTAAATTGAAAAAATAGCATTCCACTAAAATCGTGACTCATCACAATCACAGTATCTGTCAAAATAATACAATACATTTTTTTTTGCACATTATGCAGCCTAATTTTTAATCATTTCAGTTTCGAACTCTAATAATCAGGAATTTTATGACATAAACATATGAAATAAACATTTTAATGAAACAGAGATGGATCCTGTTGGGCGTCCTCATAATACAGATTCAGAAAAGGTGTTTACATTGTAGGATTAAGTAATTTTAAAGGGACTCAGTCATGTTCACTTAGAAAAGTCACTTTGCAGTAAATTAAGCCTCCTGTTGTTGGGGGATGACCGTGTGTCTTAATGGGGCCAATTAATCAAGTGCTGATCTACTCACAAACACACACATGCACACATGCACAGGGGCCCACAGTCACAAGACAAACACATGCGCTCGTACAGCAGAAGGTGAGTTTATCATTGTTACAGTGCGCTCGGGTCGGACCCTCAAGTTAGAGCCACGTTCCCAAAGAGTGAAGGACACAGTGACTGTGGGGGGACAGAGGAGGGGGAGGGAGAGAGTTAGTGGGATGGAGCGAAGGTCAGGATAAGAGAGGGAGATGCCCCGGGGAGTAGAGAGACAGGGGGATAAAAAGACAGAGACAGAGAGAGGCAGGCGAGTGCTGATCTCATTGTAGGAGAAGGCAGGATGGATAGAAAGTTAAACAAGAGAGACGGAGAGAAACGGTCGCCAACTGTAGTCAGAGTTGGGTAAAAAGCCTCAGTAAGTTTAAAAGTTTAGATTAGCTTTGCTCTTGCAGATTTCTATATAGTAAAAGTCCAAGAATTTAAATATAAGTAAAGGAAAGTGAGTTGGAGACACAGAGCTTCTAGAGTCCAGTGGAAAAAAAGAAGTGAATCAAAATGGAAAGAGAGGAGCAGAATGAGAACAGCTTACATACTATAGCCATCATTCTGCTGTGCTGTGGGGCCGTGAAAATGCTGCACCTACTGGGAGTCATCACTGTAGAGGGTGAGTCAGTACTACAACTACTATTACTATGATCCAGCGCTCCGACAAAACAAACAAAGTTGTAAAGAGACTGTGTTTTTCACTACTGTCTGTCTGTGAGCAAGTTATATAAAAAAAATGTATTATTTATATGGGAATGTTTGGCATGTGGGACATAGATTGTATTCAGAGGCTACTTTGTGAGACAATCAAAAAAATACAAATACAAACAGTAAATGTGCTGCAGACTGACTGCACTCCTAACCGCATGTACTGGTGATGAATTCTGAACCATTGCCTTTAATGGCTGCTCGCTGTAGAAGGCTTGTGTACTTTTTTTTTTCTCTGCTGCTTTCGATATCCTAAATCTCCTCTGGTCTACAGTCTCATTTTTTTTACCTACTGATAATAATTCTGATGTAATACTCAGTAAACATTGCTATAACTACAACACAGTGAATTGAGCCAAATACAGCTAAAAAAAAATCAAGAAAATCTCGTTAATATTGTCACAGTTTTTGAGAACAAATGGCATCACTTGTGTTCCTGTTACAACTTCGACTTTCCCTGATGTTTTCCACAGCTTTTAATTTACAAATCTGAACTTGTATGTCTTCATGTATGAGTGCTTTCTAACCAGTAACTGTATATACATATGCCTGTTTGTTTTCTCCATAATATAATGTTGCATTTGTTACATAATTTTATGTATGTGGCTATTTTAAACTGCATGCACACACTCTATACATGCTGCAATGTCTTTGCCCAGCCAACCAATGCAATCATAATGAGAAAAAATGACTAAATGAAGGTGTGAAAAACAACTTTAAACCTGAGTACTAACTGATCCTGACTCTCACAGTTGTGTTATTAATTAAGTCAAGTCAGTGTTGTCTAAATGGCACCATGAAGTTGCCTCCAAGGGCTGATTGTAAGGAATAATGTACAGCTTTGCGTGGGGGTCCTGCATCACCCCGCAGGGGTTTACTTTGCAATAATGGCCTGCAAGCTGTACATTATCCAGCTTATTAAACAGCTACTTACTAAATAAATCAGAAATTTGACACAAATATTGATTAAAAAAATGATTTTATGGGCTCCCTGTAGCTCAGTGGGTAGAGCTGGTGTTCCCTGTATAAAGGCAATGTCCTTGCTGTAGTGGCTGTGGGTTTGATTCCAGCTGGTGGTCCCCTTGCTGCATGTCATCCCCCTTGGTCCTCCCATTCCCATTGTCCTGTCAAATTAAGGCAAAAGCCAAAAAGTAATATTAAAAAAATGATTTTGTTGCTTCCAAAAAAAATCCATAGCAGAAATACGACTGTGGGATAATGCACATGACCAATCAGAATAAAGTCTTCAACAAAGTGATGTAATAAAGTCTGAATCACATACAACACTTTGCTCCTCAGACCCACAATACACTGTAGTTGCTCTACATGCTGTGTTTATCAAAGTATTTTAGCTCTGCAGTCCCCATTAAATGATATAAAAATGCTGATTCAAAAACATTGAGGTGATGGGTGTAACTATTTCTCTTTAAGAGGCTTAACTATGCATTGTACTGTAATTTGAGAAGGGACATCCTGAGCTGTGCTGGTTTTTAGTGCAAGCACTGAGTGTGACGGTGACTGCGCAGGTGCCATCAGGGCTTTAACATGGACAATAGAGTCACAGTGAAGCCTTTCAGAGGAGCGCTTTATCTCTATAGGCGCATAAATCATATACTGTGTTGGTTTAACAATGTTACATCAAGCCAGAAAGATGACAGTAGCTGTGATGTTTATGATGCAGTTTAAAGTGTGTGAGAGCGTCACATCATGATCTGTGTTGTGAATACATGTACAAGAATGTGTTCGTACACTAGTTTGGTATTTGTCTATGTTCTGGTGTGTGTGTGTGTGTGTGTCATTATGCAGTATATAATGGGCTATACCTGAACGTCACTGGGAATTGGATGTGAGTAATCTCACCTTGAGCCAGGAGTGTGAACCTCCACTCTAATGTGACACTGAGAAACACTGAACTGCCTGAGTGATGAAACGATTGGCCTTCAGGGGTTGTGAGAGTGTGTGTATGTCTGTGTATGTGTGTGTGTGTGATGGGGGAAGGAGCTATATAAAGAGAGATTGCTTAGCAACTCAACAGAAGCTACAAAGTCATCATATAATAATGCTCTCATAATGTAGAAAATGAATGGGCACCGTGTAATAAGCCCTCGCTGGATGACATAAAATATTATTGCATTTCATGTGTGCTATTACAGTTTAAAGTTAGTTGTATTTTGCAATATAATCATGTCAACAACTACAAATTATGAATTCAAATCTACTTTTGCTCTTAAACCGCATTGGCAGCACTTCTATGTGATTGTTAACATGAAAAGTCTGCTGATGTATCAAATGTGAACACCAGACTGTTGACTGAGGTTTAATTCTGCAGTGAGACGACGCTATCTTTGCTTGTACAATAAAAATGCCGACCTGCTGCCCATGATTCTCTGAGAGAACAGAGCTGAAGAGGTATTGGTGTAATGAAGCTTTACAAAGCGCTAATGGTCTTGCCACACAGATAAAAATGTTTCTATTTCAAGACTGTTGATGTTTCAGAATCTGGAGTGCCAAGGACGGCGTGAACACTGCACTCTGTGACACTTCATTAAAGCAGGACAGGAGAACTTAAAAATACTTTAGCTTACTCATTGAATCTGGAGCAGACACTGTGACTGTGCGAGCTCTCTTTGAAACCTCCATCTGCTTAAGTCCTCTGATAACAATAATGAGTTATACCCAATGACTGTAATTTGCATGTAAATGCTAAACAGGCAGAGAAAATTGTACTTGATCACCACGCAGTACTTTGGATGGGAAGCTAGCTCTTATAAGTAGTTAGAGGTCTACGCAGGCAGCAGTATAGGCTGTAACACCGATGTTTAAACATGTTAAACATTCATATCAGTCTGTGAGTTTAAACAAAGTATAATGAAGCAGGAGAAGATGATAACTGCTCCACACTAAAGCAAACACAGCTGGACAGGTTCAGGCAGGTCAGTGACGGACCATCAGACAGACATTATTCTGAAATGGTGTTCATAAAATGTACTGTCTTATTACTTAATCATCAGGGTTTTTTTTGTCTAGCATTTTACTACTGCACATTATGACCGCTTTATCATATTCTGAATTTTTATGACTATTTCTATTAAATTATGCACAGTAATAATATTATGCATAATTATTACATTGTAGATTGCTTCAGGGAGTGTGAGCGCACTCGTGCAAATGTGTAGACGAATGTGCTTTTATACTGTCATGTTGAACTTAAGGCACTATGAGCCTGTGTGTGTGTGTGTGTGTGTGTGTGTGTGTGTGTGTGTGTGTGTGTGTGTGTGTGTGTGTGTGTGTGTGTGTGTGTGTGTGTGTGTGTGTGTGTGTGTGTGTGTGGGGTGTTGTCTCAGAGTCAACGGTTTGTCCTCTCTCTCCTCCCCTCCGGCGAGGAGAGCAATGAGTTGTTAATGATGGGGCCGGTGAGAGGAGGAACATGGAGCTGTTAGACCGACCTCTACGTCTCATCCTCTCCCCTCCTTCTCCCTTACAACTAGTCTTATTATTTTTGCCTTTTCCAGTGGAGTAGATATTTAAAATATTTCAAACTTGATGTGTGCAGGTGATTTTACTGAGGTGCTTTGTCCTTGTTTCCTTCTTTCTATATTACTTGGATTATTTATCCTTCATTTCTCTTCCTTTTTCATTTGTTGTATGTTGTGTACAAGTTACATTAAGGAATATTGCTTTTTGTTTTGTTTTTTTTTCCAGATAAAGCTGATGATGACTTGGAGATGACCATGGTGTGCCATCGACCGGAGGGCCTCGACCAGCTAGAAGCTCAAACCAACTTCAGCAAAAGAGAGCTTCAAGTGCTCTACCGGGGCTTTAAGAATGTAAGTGACTGTACAGGTCCACTTCAGAGGAAGTTGCCCTCCTTATAAATAAATACAGTACATATATTTATACTTATACACTTAAAAAAAAACTTCTACACTCAGTATTGACAGTATTTCAAGTCTACTGGTGATTTTGTATATTTACATTTTATCTTTTGGATGTTTTGGGGTGTTGTTTTTTTTATGTAAGCCATTACAGGTTCCAACCACAACCTCACACATACTTTGTATTCATAATTTCATGTGATCTGTATTCATGTGTGAGAAAAAAAAACTGAACTAGATGAAGAATTACTGGCTTTGTTATGACCAAGCAAACAAAGAGATTGGCTTCAAAGAATAAGGCATACTTGTACACCCAATAATTCTGAATTATCTTTGAATATTATTTTATTTGTTGGTGAATAAAAGATTTCTGAAACAATTAATTCTGGTTGTGCTCTAACTGATCTTACACCTATAACATAGATTCATGAGCCCTCTTGGTAAAATCCCTCATCTCTGTCTCAAACTGATTAAATAAGAGGTACATGACAAAAACCAATACTGGTGCTTCTATAAAAGCGTATGACCTTGACAAAAATCCCCTTTTAGGTTAAATATTGATTGAATAAACATTGGGTTTGAAGTAAAGACATATGAGTTTG
This sequence comes from Cephalopholis sonnerati, assembly GCA_019142605.1. NCBI lineage: Eukaryota > Metazoa > Chordata > Actinopteri > Perciformes > Serranidae > Cephalopholis > Cephalopholis sonnerati. The sequence continues at coordinate 24,435,551 of JAGQAX010000004.1, read as the reverse complement.
TTAGGTTTCCTCTAGTAAATCAATGGATTAAGTTAATTTCAACACCAGGACCTGTCCACAGTATCACTCTGTTTTTGTCTCCAGTGAAAATATTGAAGGATAAATTGAGGTAATTTTTGCTGGATTAAAAAGTGTAACAACATCAACAGGTGAAAACTAACTGTTGAACAGAGGCTAAAAGATCAGTTTATACAAAAGTGGCACAGTGTGCTCAGAAGTATGACATCATGTGATATATATGTCAAAATTAAACAAGAGTTTAAACTGGAGAAGTATCTGTTGCATGAAAACCAAAAGTACAGACAGGCTGTTTGTAATTTTAGAGTAAATAACAGAATTCCTAAAGTCACTGGAAGATATAAAGGACTGGACAGAAACCAGAGGATCTGCAGCCTCTGTGATGATAATCATGTGGGAGATGAGTATGATATTTTGTTTGAATGTCCAAATGTAAGCTTAATGACCTACAGAGAAAGGTATTTGCCAAAGTATTATTTAAACCGTCCATTGATGTTCACATTTATTTTATTACAATCAGATAAGCCAAAAGTCATTTGTAAACGAGGTGCTTTTTTGAATGCCCCTCCTTTGCCATTGTTTTGTTATTGTATGTATTGTTTGTACTCCATAACATGTGACAAGATTTATTCAAACATTCTGTAAAGGCTTAAAGTAGAACAAATAATTTGGGTTGAGAGCTATGCTTGAGCTATAGGCTGTTTGTTTACTTCTATACTTGTGTATATTTGGTTGTATTGGTGTTTTTCTCTTGATTTCACTGTTAATATTATTAATTTTATGTAGTTCTTGCAATTGTACTTTCTTTTTTACATTTACAACATAAATGAAGAGTTACAGTTAACGTCCATTCTTAAAATCAATAAACAATCAGTCTGATTGATATGCATTTCAGTGCACTGTGAAAAAACATGATTTATGAACATTAAAAACTTGAAATTATCATATCAAAATAACCAATGCCACTTTGAGACTCCTTGGCTTGCATGCACACACAAATAAAACACAAATAATCTTGGAAAATGAATGAAAACTGAGATATCTTTTTGCAGGTGAACCCTTTAAATATACTTTTTTTGTAATAAATGATATTAATTCTAAGTATTAGAAAAGAATCAGGCATCACACAGGGACACTTTTGGTGCCTGTCTTGCCAAGTTACAGCTAAATTAAAACTCTATGTAAAAACTTAACTCAATAGCGACACCCTGGACAGATGGTCAAAATTTGAAACTGCAGCTTGAGCTACTTGTGGTGATATTTCACAATAATGCTTTATACCAACCACAAACTGGTAAAAAAAAAAATAAAAAATCCCAGTCTCAATAATCAGCTTTGTGTAATCTTTTAATTATCCCATCAAACCTTCTCTGTTAAACCCTCCATCAGTCTCTATTTAACTTGTCCCTCAGTTTGGTCTCCCTCCTCCTCCTCACCCTCTCTTTTTGTTCCCCCTCTGTCTTTCCAGGAGTGTCCAAGTGGCGTCGTAAATGAGGAAACATTCAAGCAAATCTACTCCCAGTTCTTCCCTCATGGAGGTAAAGAGAGAGTGTGTGTTGTGCTGTTTGAATCTATAGTCTTTGTCTCTATATTGTCTCTACCATGTGCACCGACAGCTGGTACAAAATTGGTTCTGGTCCCTGACTGCTCAGTGCCAAAATGTCAGTAAGTTTCTGGACAAACAGTGACGCTATCAGTATTTATGTAACATTAATTCATTCTAACAAGCCAGCATTTTTAAACTCCTAACCTCCTCTATGATGACGAAGCTGCTGCTGTCAGGCGATTACGTTTGATGTTGTATAACTGCATTGTTTTCTTTGTTTTCTATTCCTGTTAACATCCGAGACGCTCAAGGACTGTAGTTCTTTGTTAATTTGTAATGCTGTTTAAATTTAGCTTCTTGTATTGAAGCAGCATGAAGGAACATCACCACCAGACATTTGTTGATCAAACATTTGTTACAATTACTCATCCCTCATTTTATATACACAGGAAACTCAGGAAAACAATTTAAATTAATAAAACTATTGAATCTTTTCACATCTTTTTATGTCACGGTCTTGTTTTTACACCAAACTATAGGAAGTAGTCAGTACTGATAGGCACTGATGTCAGTATCAGTGAAATCCTAATGGTTCTCATCACTACTGACAAGCACTTTCTTCTTCTTCCTGCAGATGCCAGCACCTACGCACACTACCTGTTCAATGCCTTTGACACAGGACACAGCGGCTCCATAAAGTTTGAGGTTTGCTTGATTTGTTATTAACATGGTAACATCCTTATTTTTATTTACAAAGTATCTCTCCTTGTCAGTTTATTACTCTGTCCTTCCTCTCTCCATTAGGACTTTGTGACAGCCCTGTCCATCCTGCTGAGAGGCTCCATCACTGAGAAGCTGCAGTGGACCTTCAACCTTTATGATATAAACAGAGATGGATACATCAACAAAGAGGTGTGTGTTTCTGTTGTGTGCATGCAGGCAGGTTCTGTGGCTACAGAACTACCAATGCTACACAAATGCCCATGATTTGTGCTGCTTATAGGTGTTCCAGCTCCAAAAACGGCACCGGGGACAAAGGTTAAAAAACTGTTTTAAGTCTGGAAAAGTGGAGACAGCTAGCGTTTAGTTAAAGCAGTGGTTCTCAAACTGTGAGGCATAGAGCTACGACAGGTGGGGCGCGAATGACCAGGGCAAAAATATGGAGTGAAACAATGCTACATGTATATGATTTATGTAGGGAAAATGTACAAATAAGAGTTGCTTATGCTGTCACTTCGAACTTTATTTGACTAAAATTCAACATGGATCCTTTTTTTTAAAATTATTTGCTCCTCAGTTATTTTCAGTTATTTCATTCTTTTACAGCTTTCCAGGGGGGCATAACAGAGAAAGCTTGAGAACCACTGAGTTAAAATGTTGTTTAACATGTCTTAAGTTGGTGATGCCATGCAGTTATAATGTACTGTGACAACTATTTTTTAGTCAGTGTGTTTAACAACATCTGGGAATGGTGACCTGGTAGAAGAAAGTATCTAAAGTTAGCTAACTTGTAGCGTGACGCCAGCCTGTGCATCCATGTTCAGAGCTGAAATATGAAAAGACATCAAACAGTTATGGTCTGCTAGAGTTAGACTCTTGTGCGCTTTCATCTAGCTCGCCGTGTTTCAGGAGGTCTGGAGGACGAGGTAATTTGTAATGAAGATCCTCTCCACCCTGGGCAAATGGGTCAAGTTGTATTAAATCACTTTTCTTCACTTTGTATGGATCACATCTAAAATGAGTTTCTGACGATACCTGCTGCCTGCAGGTTCATCCAGCCCTTTTATGTAGTCCCTCTCCTCTGTATCCAGTTCAAGCAGTATGTGAATTTATCACTTCCTGCCCTTCATCTGAATTCCCTGTGTCATAACAGTCGTTTGATTTCAAAGAAGCTATTGTGGTTATATGCACACTGTATCGGTATTTTAATGTTCTCACACGTCATGCCTCACTTGTGTGTGTATGTACTTCTGCTCTGTTTTATAGGAGATGACGGACATCGTCAGAGCGATATACGACATGATGGGGAAGTACACTTACCCTGTTTTGAAAAACGACGCACCCAAACAGCATGTGGATGCCTTCTTTCAGGTAACAACAACTGAGTCCTTTATTTTAGTGTAATAAAAACAAAATAAACAGAATTATTAAAGATTGGAATAAACAAGGATCCATCAGTCAAACACATGCTCTACATTTCCAGAGAGCAGGAACAACAGAAGAAAAACTGTGTAGTTAGCATGAGCAGCGATATCCATCATGGCTTCAGAGCAAATAAACAGGTGAAAATTAAGGAAACATAGACAAGACATGTTGGTGCTAGATACACTGAGTAGTAGCAAGTGCTGTGGTGTTTCTGCAGTAGAGTACTGAGGAATGAAGAAATGGCAAAATAACACAATGACAGTGACCCTCACAGAATAGGCATCTGTTTATTTACAAAGTACAACTGTGTCTTTGATTCAAATCCTAATATCTGACACACTTTGACAGTTTGTGTGTTGCTCTCCACAGAAAATGGACAAAAACAGAGACGGTGTGGTCACTCTGGATGAATTCATCCTCTCCTGTCAAGAGGTACTCTTTCCTTCTATCGTAGAGTCCACTTTTCTCTTGCATACATTACATTGCAGACATTTTACCATATCACAGTACTTAAAGCACAAGTGTAGATATGAAAATTAAAGATGGTTAAAGTCCATTTATAGAACAGAACCGTCATTAATGCTATTATTAACACCTCTGCTTTTTCTACTGCGACAAAATGTCTGCTTTAAAATTCAATTCAATAGAACTTTATTCTTCCCGAAGGAAATTATTGTGCCAGAGAATGCTTCAAATTACAGCAACACTAAATACAGTTGCCACAATTTTATCGATTCACAACCAGACAACCAGTGGGTTCCCCGGGTCAGGGTCACTCACTGGGCCCAGTTTTATAATAACAGAGTATTAAATATCTGGCGAAATATCAAAATATATAAGATAGAAGTGCTTTCTAGGAGAAAAAGCAAAAACCAGTGCCTAGTAGAGTAACAACAGGAGAACGATAAGTACAGGAGTTACTGAACTAAAATGGTGGAAAAAAAAGACTGCACCCTATAATGTGATATTGAATCTGACATAACAACGAGGAGTAGCATTGTACATGACTGAGAAAATGATATTGCACTACATTGACAAGTGATTATGATATTGAATACTGATGATATTTCAGTACGTATGCTAGCTCCCCTTAAGAAGTATGTACTGTTGCATGGAGTATGCATACAATTGGGAGAGACTACTTAGTCATAACATTGCACCTTGAACTTTCACCCTCTTGCTCACATCTTTGTCCATAGCAGAGAACTAGTGAATGTTAAACGGCTTGTTTGAGATGACCTGTTCCTCCCATGAAAAGTCGACAAGCTGAGGCCACAGCAGCAGGGGGCAGTGATCAAAAGCTACAGTCAAATCAGACAGGTTCCAGCAAAGTGACGATATTCCCACCAGCCTCTAAAGTATGAACAGGAAGTCAAAGAACAATTTAAATCCTGTTAGATTCATCTGATCTCCATCCAACTGATTAAACCATCACACAACATGAGACTAACAGCCTAAAATCTAGCATTAAATATTACAATTATACGTAAAAGTAGGATTTTCCTATTGTATTAATTATACATATGACTTGCAAAACATATGTGGTATTTACACTTGGATGCACTGTCATTCATCAACACGACTTCTTTCAGCTGTCAACGAGCTGTCATCATTTTGTGGCTCAGTTGATGCACCGAATCTTCCGCCTCACATATGATGGCTGAGAATAGCCAGAAAGGCACGCTGCAGGGTGTCTACAGCTCCATAAAAGGTCTTAAATTAAGTTTTCTTAATAGAAGGCCTTAAAAAGTCTTAAATTGTGGTAAATTCAGATTTGATTGGTCTTAACATTCTTGGCCACATTAGAGTAAAATTTCTCCAGCCTGACAGACCCGATGACTGTTTACAATCATTGGACAGGCCGAAAAATTGCAATAATAAAAAGCTTTTATTACAGTGATGAGATTTTGTTTTCTTTTTACATTGAACTTAATTGTTGTCATTTTTCCTAACTGTTCATTTTGAACTGACATCAGTGTGTTTACTTGGAAAGAATACTTACACGTGTCACATACACACACACGCACACACACACACACACACGTATGTGTATTTCCATCTTAAATTTCATATATAGCAGTATTAAAATCTCTTAAATGTAACTTGCTTATATCTGTAGACTCCCTGTGCTGGCTTGCATCCTGCGAAATGTGACTGTATATAGTAGGAAATGGTGTTTTTTTGGCACACTGTGTTTGAAGTACTATGTAATGGGACGTACAAAATCTTTTTCTGGCACACTAAATAGTATGGTAGTGCTGGCATTATAGCTTTTAAAAGAAAAATTCAAATTACGATACTTATTATTTACATAAAGGCCTTTGCTTATCTTCCTCTGCAGCAGGTCTCACTGTACCGGCTATTAATTAAGGTCTTTGCTACCTTTTATATCACTGTGTTTGTTTGTCTGCAGAGATCACTGACCAACATTTTACAGGCTGTTACTGCCCCCTAGTGGCCAGTTAACTGAATTAAGTGGTGATTGTTGGATGACTTCATTCTCACAGTCAGCCTCTTAATTTTCCATCTTTCCTTTTTCACAGGATGAAAACATCATGAGGTCTCTACAGCTGTTTGAAAATGTCATCTAGACAATAAAGAAGAGGGGGATGGTGCAATAGATGAAAACACAGAAAAGAACAAAGGAGGAGAACGAGAGATGAACATGCAAGAGAAAAGGATGGCTTGCGATTGAAAAGAATCATGGATCTTGTCGCTTTGTGTGGGACGGTTGCCACGAAACTTCATGGAAGGCGTCTTGTTGTAACAAATCCATGGCGACAAACCATCACCGGTTTTGGAAAATGGACTTAAACCCCTCATGTGACCATTTACCTCGTCTCCATCCTCCTCGTTTGTTGCTGTCGTTGCCGTCGCCTTGGACATTGTGTATTTCATGGCATTGTGTAAATACTGATTCTGTCATATTTGGTCGAACGCTTTTCTGAAACCTGTAAATTCAACAACATTATCAAGCAGGACTGAAAATCCTGAAAGCAGCTCAGCAGTGAGATCAACCCGATGCATCCGTAGTGCATTAGAGGCGTAAATAATAGCTGTTTTCATCATGAATTTCTGTGTCAACGCAACAAAACATGAGCAATATTGTGAAGCATGCAAGACAGAGGCCTACACGGCGTATTTAACGTATATGTGCCATAAAGAACTCAGTGGCGATATACTCAGCTATATGTGCATACATTTGGGAAGGTCTGGGCGTAGCATCTCACAGAGCCACCTCATCTGTTCTCAGACTGTCAAGGTTTGTAGAGCTGAATTTGACCTCAGCCGGCTTGCATCAGTCTTACGTCCTGTGACAGCTTGCTACAGTCCTCTTTACACCCACTGTGCGTGCTCCAGTGGTGTCAGTCAGTGTTTCAATGTTGTAACGACCCGACTGTAGATATTTAACTGTCGTATTTGTGGCTTCTTCTTGCTGTGTGGAATCATTCACGTCTTGTCTGCGTGTTTCTGATTCTGACTGCCTGTCTGTCTTTCTGTCTAATTAGATATACCTGTTCTTACTCCACCAATCTCATGGTGAAATAAAGAGTACTGGCGTACAGACGCAGAGTGACGCAGGGGACGTGCATGTGTTTATGTGTGGTGTCCTGGTGTTAAGTTTGCCTGAATATTAGTGTCATTTTTCTAGCATGTACAAGCATTCATCTTGTGGACACTAATCAGTCCAGCTGAACTGTTTGTGCCAGAGAGGAGTGTCGTCGTCAGTTCTGTCTGTTCAAAAAAGTCGACTCAGAGCGACCAACCTTTCACTGTGAGGGAGAGACAGTAGAGGGGAGCAGGGAGGAGGGACTGTGGAGAAAGAATAGAGGAATACGAGAGAGACCCTTTCACTGATTCTGAAGGAACGGAAGCCATGTTTCGAACAAGAGCCATCGTTTTGACGATTGAGCAGGACAAAAAAAAATACAGATTTATTAATGCTTTACTGTCATGCCCACTCACTGTGCTACCAATAGTGTAATAAAAAAACGCTGAAATGTGTTGCGGCTCATCTCAAATGTACCCAGACATACTTCCAGATAGACTGACAGACAGGAAGACAAACAGACAGCTTCAAACTGTCAGAATGAAATAATGTGTGTATTGAAATATTGTATAAAATCATTATATTTATCAATAAACTTTTCAAGAAACAAAATTAAATCACGTCTGCTATTTTTCACCTTGTCACTCCATAATGTTTTTCTTTTTTTTATAGCTTATAATTATGGTGTATTAAAATCTTAAAATCATTTTTTATGGTGCACCATAAACAGCACGAGCAAAAAGAGTCACAAGAACAGTTTATATTGTTATTTACACATATACAATGAAAGTACAAAAGGAGTTGTACATTTGTGCCCCGATTCCCAAAGGACACACAAATAAAGCATGATAATGTGCATATGAAAAAAACGTCACCACCATCACTGAACATGCATCACTCCCTTTATTACCCAACTTGCAGCCTCTTTCATATTTTCTTCTCTCCCCCCTCTAATCCTGACATCTATTTTCCTTTTATTACTGCGCAACAGAAGCATTTCTACCCCATAATGTAACATTTTAGGCATCATTTTCTTGGGCTGAGGTGGTGCACCACACCTGTAGGTGGACAGGTGACCGTGGTGGTGCATTGCAGCTGGAGTGGGTACATTTATAAATGGAGGAAAGTTTAAGCACCAGAACACTTAAAAAAATATCTGGAGCAGCTTTTATCTGCATTTTTGTGAAGACATTTTTTTGTGTGTATTATAATAAAACAGACATTTTCACATTTTTATGCAAGTACTCTATTGTATAGGTGTTTGGATGCAGGCCTTGTCTTTATATGGCTGGTGTTCTTCCCTTTCTAAGTGTTGGACAATGTGTCTGATGGAGAGAAAAGACCTTAAGAAAACACTTAATCATGTCTCACTGTGGGGATTTAACCGCCTCCTTTAGATGTATGGGGTACATTTCTCCCTCTTATTCTAATAAACAGAATAAGTACAAGCATTAGAGGACAATCACAGGGTGACGAGAATTTTTTAATGACAAGTTCTGTTTCCTTTTTTTGTGGATTTGAAAAAGTCTCACGGTTCCCAAGCACAGAGCTGCAAGATTTATTCCAAGAAAGTTCTGTTTCTCTTTCAAAATCACTCACCATCACCATCACCATCACTTCAGGTCCATTTTCTCAACCGTCCACTCAAATGGCTGTGACCCCTTCTTCAGTTTTTCTGGTCCAATTTTTTTTATATTTTAATCCATTGCATGGATCAAAGTAAGTCCCACTGTCCTCATGTAGGGCCTAATTTAATTGATTTATCCTCCCAGGGATAATAGCTGATGCTTATTGATGACAGCGTGGTGTCTGGTCTCTATTCCCTCTCCTCGGCCCAGGGTTGGAGGTTCTGCAGGGCGTACAGGGAGGAGTTATGGGCGCACAGTGGATCCGACACCGCTGATTCGCTGAGGGACTTCTGGAGGGCGGACTGCTGCAGCTGCAGGATGAGACGATTGGCCTGCTGACGCTCCGCCTCCCTCTCCTCGGCTGTCTGTCTCCTGGAAAAGACAGGGGGAAAAATATATTAAACATTAATATATAAATGAATATATAAACAAAAAGAGAAGTTATGTAAGATTGAAGGACAGTGAGGAAGAGGATAGACGTGTAAATACCCCCAGTAGGTGCGTAAAACAGTAGTGGTGAGCTGTTAGAATAAAATAAATGTGTGTCTAGAGCGATACAGGATGTCAAGGTTTGTGTCAAGCATTAATAATAAGCAAAAATTAAAAAAAATAAAAAGTATGTGAGTGGCTGTGATATTTGGTAAAACTGTATTTTGGATTTTTTTTTTTTATAAAGGATTTTACTGTACGTATTATTTAATATAATTAATTGTAACACACGAGAAAGAATTAGAGGAAAATGGTTGGATGGTAATAAAACAAAATCCAGTAACTGCAGTTTATATTAAGCCTGTGTTTTTTTGGTTCCGTGTCAGGTCACAGGAAATGGCGCGTGGGGTCACCTGCGCAACCAGGAAACTTTGATTTTCAAGCAGGTGTACCTTTTGGTGTAAAAATGTTATAGTGCGGGTTTCTAAGTGTGAAGTGTGATGAAATGGAGTTACACATGTAAGTACAGACAACTTAAACTTGAATATGAAGTTTCATACCAACCTCCACTTGGTCCTGCGGTTCTGGAACCAGGTTTTCACCTGTGCGTCTGTCATCTTCAGACTCTTGGCCAGGGCCGCCCGCTCGGCGCTGGCCAGGTACTTCTGCCGGTGGAAGCGTTTCTCCAGCTCGCAGATCTGAACCCTGGAGAAGGACGTGCGGGGCTTTTTCCGTTTGGGCGGTGTCCGGTTCTGGTACGGGTGTCCTATCCGCCGCGTAACGGCGAACGGCACCAGAGCCGCTGCAGGGGAGCAGAGAGCAGAGAGAGAGACACAGCGGTGAGTGGAAGATGAGATTTTCTACAGCACCAAACAGACTAATTCACTCCCCACTCTGTATGGAAATTCAAGGCCATATATCACAGATATCTGCCCTGTTTGACAACAATTCCCTATTTAGACTGTGTAAGCCACGTGTGAAATATGAGAGATGAAATTTATTGTGAAGGATGAGTCTGGCCAAGTGTGGCAAACAATGCAATTATAAAAAACTATATAATAAAAGCTTTAACCATGACAGCTTTAACAGATAATACCCGCACTGCTAATTACAGAGAGGACAGCAGGCCTAATTTCTTTTCTTCACACACTATATTACAGGCCTTTAATAATAAAAACTCCTGATAATTTATCTTCACCTTTGTGTTAAATACACAGAAAATATCACACCTTATATTGTTTCAGATAATATTTTTATCTCACTTTTCTCTATAATTTACAAAGTAAATAATCTGACAGCCTGACAGGCTTTTTTTTCTTATTTATCTTCAATTTATCCAGTAAATAACATTTTAGTTAATTTCACTACAACAGTAAATAATGATAAATAATGCTGTTGCTGTTTTGATATTTTAAAACCAAGCCTTATGAAAGTAGCTGTGTGATTGTATATTAGTATTTGTTTGAAGTGGAATATTCAGCCCCTAAAAAGGAGTCAGTAACACAAACACAATGGTATTAATAATAATCTGGAAATGTAGTTTACTTTATTATTTAGAAAAACATTTTAAACTTGTGTCTTCTTGTGTTTTAAGCCAATTTAATAATTAAAGTGAAAGCATTTCAGTTGGCCTTAAAAAGCCTTTACAAATATTTGTCACGTGTGTTTTTTGTGTTTAAACAAACATAATAAAATATAAATGAGAGCAGCCCGTCAGGTGGAACAGCTGGCCTACCTGATATTCTGTCCTTGGCGAACCTGTTTCCTATCCAGGGGAAGCACAGCCCCCCAAACCCAGGGACAGCGCTCTGCACGGGGGCCGGGGGTCCCGGGGCTGTCATGGGTCTGTGTGCCGGGACTCGAATCACTCCCCGGCTGCCCAGACTCCTGCTCTCCCCGTATGAACCTGAAGCCTCCACCGGAGGCATTATACCGGAGAGGGAGATAGACAGCGCGGTGTATGAGGGCGCGCTGGCCCCGGTCGGGCTTCCTAAACTGTAATAAGCGTCCCCGTTGCTTAAATCGGATCCACTTTGTCTTCCAGCCGTGCGCCCGCTTTCTGGCTCCGTACCGGCTCCCAGGATCTGGTCGATGCCGAAGCTGATGGGCTCGTGATGGGCCGGTTTTGGAGGAGGGCTCGGCGCGCTGGGTGCTTGCTCCATCCCCGTCGCCTTGTCGCAAAAAGGACGCAAAAACTGAACAAGATGTTTTCAGGGGGAATAACAGCAGGGTCAAACTGAACCAAAAGTAATCGCCAGTAGTGTCTCCATCGCTGTCCGGCCGTCTGAGCTGAATCCAGCGTGTCCTCGTTGTCTCTAACAGGCCTCTTTCAGAGGACTGGGTCCTCTCTACAGGCTGTGGTGAAAGTTTGATGGGCGTTTGGAGAGATGTGACGCTCTGTCCTCCTCTCAGCGCGTCAAAACGCTCAGTCTAGCAGCTCCGTCCTCCTCCATCCCTCTCCACCATTCATTGGCTGGCACCAGAATGACTGATTGAATGTTAATGGGGGTAGGCCCACAATTTGGCACAAGGTTTCCCATAACCACGGGCGTCAGCTTGTTATATATATGGCAAGATATGGCATTTTCGTGCCTTCTGAGTGAGTCACTATTTGATGTTGTCGTTTTTTATCATTATTATGGAGAGTAAGGAGCAAGCGACAACTTCATGGAAATTTATATGGCCTATGTAAAAAGAGTCGCACCAGGGATCACTGAAGATCAATGTTCTTTTAAACGTCTTAATCGACGAACATCTAATATTTGATCCTTTCAACCAACTGGTGTTTGGTCAGTCATCTGTCAGTGTTCCGCTCATCCCCGTAAATGTCCTCACTGTGTGCGGGTTTATAAGTTCTGGTGACAAATGACATAAAATGAAAAAACTTTTTACACACCCTAGGGTCTGATGAATTGATGCTTCTGCTTACTTTTCAGGCGAGACACAAAGTGCGCATCATTTGTCCTCTTGCTGCCTGTGTCACCTCTTCAATTTGTGTCGTTTGACACACGTGAAATGTACACGAATAATACGTTTACACGAAAACTGCTTCAAAGCTATTAGGGAGTGCTTTATAAGCTGAAGACGATTCATCATGGATATATATATAAAAGAGAGACCAAAAGGAAGAAATGTCGGTCTGAATTTCTCTTCCTATTAATTAAAATCCTTCACATCGTCCACGCCTTATAATCAAATGTGGGGAGTTATTTTTATATTCCTTTGACATTCGCCTGCATTGTATCGTTTAATGTTTAACACTTTTAAAATGTTTGATTTTTAACCTGAAACCCAAAATGATTGAATGTTTTTTCAATATTCATAATACGTAGAATATAAAACCTTAAATGTTCAAACCTTATAACCAAATGTAGAACAGTCATAATCTCGTTAATTCATGCTGGCTTGATGAAGTTACATAAAAAAATAATGTAAAAACACTTAATAATCAATTTCAGCACATTTTATTAAATGTGATATGTGTTAGATTATTGAGACAGAATTAAAATGATCATTTAACCGGTGCGTAATTACGCACAGGAAACCCATCACGTCTCTCTTTAAAATAAAAGGACAGCAGCCTAATTGAACATTGTCAGTGAATCACCAGCACCTATTGAGCATGGCAAAGCGTTACGTGGCCTTATTTGTTCCTGGTAGCCAGTGTGCCACATTAAATGACCTGACAAGGGAAGGCCATGGGCTACTTCAGATAAAGTGTCCGGGCTCTGGAAGCTGCTAACCGCTCAGATTCAATGTAACAGGCGCCCAAAGTGACCGGATAATCACATTTTCACTAACTTGTCTCAGGGACAGACAAATGCGCGTCGGGTTCGGATGCGGCAGGTGGCTTTTTAGGCTCACACATATCACATTACAGTACTTAAACTAATGCCCAACATATTCATTTAGTGACAATGGGGGTTATATTCGTAGGCTTTTGAAATATCTGCTCAAACCTGTTCATTAATCATCGATTTTTGTGGGCATGTGTTTTAATGGCACGACTATAATATAACTAAAATGTAGTGTTTGGAGTTGTCTGTGTTCTTGGCAAATTGAATGCAGGATATTAGATGTAGATTTCAGGGTGGATTCAGGGAGCATGTCCCCCTCAGTATTTGGAATATAAAAACAGTGGACTTTTGTGCTGACAAAATTAAAGACATTTAAGGCACAAATTGGTGCATAAAATTCGCCAGAATGCAGGAAATGAAGTGATGTTCAAAAATTTCTGGCAGAGGACCCCCAAACACCCTATTTCATATGTCCCTCCTCCCAATGTTAAAAGAAACATACGCCCTTGGCTAGTATTGCCTATGTTCGTATGGGTATTCGTGATCACAATCCATTATTTTAAAATGCACAGGGAATTTATCTGATACTGTGTTTAAATGTGCATAAAAATAAACTTAAAATAAAGTAAGACAAAATAGTTTAAGTGTAACTTGTGAGGTTTTATGCCATAAAACCACGCGCAAATGCAAAGATAATGTAGTGGGTAATATATATTTAAAACCAGATCCGCATCTCGCCCTTCACAATAAAGTCTTATGAAGCAATATGAGATGGGACAAGGCCCGAGGTGTTTGTTTGGCAATATGGACAGACTCTGAGTGTTGGCTGGTTCACCCTGCCATATGTGAGCTCACCGGTGGCTTTTGATGGGGGAGAATTGGTCTGTTATAGCTGTCATCTTTGTGGACATTTTTATGTTCCTCTTGATGACATTTGCAAGAATAATTCCCCGACAGTAATTATGCCCGAGTTTGTGAATCGAACAGAGGCGCGTATTTAAATTGATTTAATTTATTCATAACAATTACACGACCACTTATAGCACGACGCATATCACAACTGCTCCATGTAAATTAACAATTATTGCGTTTATGGTGGCTCCTCTGCAGAGTGAAGGCAGTGCTCTGCAGCCTGCACACACAGCAGACGGGGTCCCACTGGTTGCAGATGTTGGGTGTTAGTAATCCGGTGTAATCCAATGATTATGAGTGATTACGACACATTATCTCTGACCTACCGGGACACCGCCGTGACACCGGTTATCCTAAACCCACCAGGAGAAGCCCCGGCCCGCCTCCAGCCAGCCTTTCTGGATTTATTGATGCTCTGAATGTTGAAGACAGTGTCGGATCATTTCATTGCTTCATGATTACAGCAGAAAAGGTAAAAAATAATTGATACCAAGAGTCCACTTAAAAAAAAGCCCCTTCACAGAGCAGCCTTGAGGTTATCTCGTTTAGGCCAAAATATTTAGATAGTGTTTCTGGAAAGCCTGCAGCCCACACCAGCAATTAAGATCCGCATCAATCCTCGTTTTTTTCCACAGGCAATATAAAAGCTGACACCCTGATTCCAAAAGTCCAAAAAGAAACGACAACAAAAGAGTGAAAGAGTGCGATTTGTTTGAGAAATTACCACTTGATCTGCATAATCGGGGGTCTGGGCTGCAGCTCGGTACCCGGGGGCTGCGTTTTTATTGCGCGTCTCTTCGCCGTTATCAATTTCAGCAGCGCGCCTGACTTTTTAAAAGGGGGACGAGGCCGGCTGCTTCTGAATAATGAATGACACGCTTTTATATTGTCGCTAAAGTGCCCGTGATGTTACAATATGAAAAGGCAGCGGTAAGTAATAGTGCATTTAAAGGGGATGTAGTGTATTATTATGATGTAAAAGAGAAGGAGAGAGGCGGTGGAGAGAGGGAGATGAGTGGATAGCAGCACCCAGAGAGAGAGGGAGAGATTGTTTTATTACAATAAGAGGAGATGAGTTTGCCTCGCAGCGAAATGGGGACCAGTTAATGAAACTTTACCGCAGCTAACGATTTCCCCTCCCTCGCTCTAAAAACCGCCCTTATGAAATATTTAAACTATTTAATATAGGTAGTATTAAGCTGAAAGACACTGGCATCGGCCATCTGACAACATTTACAAGGCTGTGGATTTTTTAAAGTTGGGTAAACAAAGCTTTACGGCCCTCTTTCCCTCAACCCACATACAACAAAAGGCGTGTAGTAAATCACGCTCACATTGAGTGCAATATAGAGAAAATGTGTTTTACTGTTGGGGAGACTTGATTTAGTCTAATTTACACTTTTCTCCATACCATGCCATGCATCTTCTCACACAGCAGTTTACAGGCTCATCCTATCAATAGAAGCCCGTCTTGTCTGTAATGGGAGGGATAGCCTAGCACGGCCCCAGTGTGGGGGGATAGTGTTTCATATTGACATGCTCAGTGGGATTGTTGGATGAGAAGAGAGGAATGGGATCCCCCATCAGGGACTCTGTCAGGGCCATCATCATCCCTGGGCTGTCACTGGACCTCTGCTCTGAATGCTGTGGACACAATTTATCTGCCAGATGCTTAAAAAAACGGATAAACCATGTCAGACAGAGGCGTAAGTGTAGGGGGGGATGCAGAGGACACGGCCCCCTTAATATGTAGAACATGAAAGTAGCAGAGAACTTCTATTTTGACAGATTTTAAGACAATTTTTCCATAAATTGATGCAGGAAAAATGCAGGTGCATAAATACTCACCAAAGTGCAGAAAACTGTTTTGTTGACACTAAAAATGTTGTGGTGGAGGACCCCCAAACTTCCCATTTTGTATGCCCCTGCCCCATGTTGGGGAGTACGGGTAATTATATTACCTAATAAATGTAATCTGTTACAGTTATTTAAAAAAAAAGATGTAATTAAATGATAGTTACTAATCAAAATTTTGGTGATTACAAAGGGATTACATCCAAATCTATACTTTTTGGTAAAATATTTACACGTAGAATGTAACATTAATTCTGTTGCTTTGCATCTTTTTACCGTGCAGGAACACCTTCTTTTGGCATAGCCTCTTTCTGGACATTTTTCAGCTTCATTGCTCTGTTAAAAACATTTGTGAGAAAAGTAATCATGATGATGCAGAACAGCCACCGCTCAAACCGGCTTGGTCTTGGCAAGGTGCTGGAAACATCAATAAGTCCAAACTGGTAGAAAAATATTTCCACACACGTGCATCTGTGCAGTGTTTCACTTTATTGTTGAGCCTTGGTCTATTTGACCTTAATCGGAGCACACATCTGCTCTGATGAAGGTCAAATAGACCGACAGCTCAATAATAAAGTGAAACACTGCACAGATGTAAGTGTCCAGAAATCTTTCATTTTTATTTTTTTTTTTTACCAAAGCAGGGACCCCTTAACTAAAAGAGAGACAGAGCAGGGGCCCTTTGGTACATCTATTGTATAAAGTTGAGGTGCACTTAAAATAATTCTCTTAATAGTTTTTGGTCTTCTCTTATTTGTGCTGGCCTTTAGCTGCTAAGTCAGCAGCAGTTGTAGCAGGGCTAGGTGCATTAGCCTCCCCTACTGCACTGATGCTGGTAGTTTCTGAGGTGGATGGTGTGTCAGGGTCTCTTGCTCGAGAAGTTACCAGATGGTTCATTGAGGCTCTTAAGAATGTCCGTACGCTTTTAATAATAATACAGCTAATTGTCCAATATGTCTCAATAGCATGTAACTGTTAGTTTCTGCACAGGTGATTTAGCTTGAGTTAGCTCACATGATTGCACAAGGATTCACGGGTAACAGTCAGCCTATCATTAATGCTGTTTACTGTAAATTATTATTATTATTATCTTAACAAATATGTTGGATTGATGTTTATGTGTATTTTTGGACAAAAAAATAAAACACACACACATTAAGTTGCATTAAAACTTAAATGATGAAACAATAATTTGGGAGCTCCCCTACAGTAACTTTGAGGACCTCCTAGGGGTCGCGGACCCCCTGTTAAAGACCCCGGATTTAAAAATGTACATTTATCTCCCCCAATAAAACCATGAATATAGCAGACGACTTTTATTTTGACAAAATCAAAGATGTTCACACCCTAAATTGATGCAGAAAATGCACAAATTGGTGCCTAAAAACTCACCAGAATACAGGAAATTATTTGATGCACAAAATGTTCTGGCGGAGAACCCTAAGCCTCTTCATTTCACATGTGTCCCATCCCCATGTTGAAATGAAACCCATATGCCGTTGATGTAAAATGTCACTGTAAATGTCACATATATGGCCTGTTAGATAATAAAGGATTTTAATTACCAAATATGAAAGCTGTCATCCTACACGGTTCTTTTATTGGAGGAAAGATAAGTCACATTTCCCTTCGTGACGAATGACAGGAAAAATGTAGCTTTATAAATGCTGTAGCAGCTGATTATAAAAACTTTGTGCTGGGTTATTTGATATATTCACATGGAGTGAAACAGCAACCTATAGATGGACTGTCAGTGTGATTTTCTTGTATACAAATCAGTCATTTTTTCTGCAAGTATCAGGATGCACATTTAACCACAAGATAAGTCACATCTCCCTTAATAGTGGCTGACAGCAAAAATGTAGCTTTTAAAACGCTGTAGCAGCTGATTATAAAAACTTTGTGGTGGATTAGTTGATATATTCTTCACGTGGAGTCAAACAGCACCAACAGACGGGCCTTCAGTGTGATTTTCTTGTATACAAATCAGTCATTTTTTTTCTGCAAGTATCAGGATGCACATTTAACCACATAAAGATGCCCTGATATGGTAGATATTTGTTTCAGTGAACATTGCATTCTTGTTACACTTGAGGAACAATGTGCTTTGACTCTGTGTGTGTGTGTGTGTGTGTGTGTGTGTGTGTGTGAGGGTAGACCATGTAAGCCTGTCTGATGGTTGAATGCATGGCTGCCTCTTCACGCTGGTTAAAAGTCAGGGAGGGAGGGAGAGGAGGATGGAGAGGAAGAGAGTGAGAAAGGGAAGTAAGTAAACCGCACAGACGTGAATTATAGGGATGGACGGAGAGCAGAGAGCAAAAACAGGATGGATGGATGGCTAAGACTGAGATGTGAGAGAAAGAGTTAAAGCATTAATGGAGATCATTTGGGGCTGATGATAATTGAACACATGGCTTGAGTTTGGACGAGAGGATTCCCATAGCATTGTCTCGTCTTTGTGCGTGTGTGTGCGGTTGTACTTTTAAGAGTTAATCTCTGTCTTTACTCTGAGTGCTGAGTAAAAGTTCTCTGCTGTTTTTGTGGAGACATTTTTAGTCTCTCATCGCACTCAATGGCTTTCAGGGGGATCTGCCATCCACAAAATGACTGATGTAATTAATAAGTGCGTGTGTTTGCTACTGCTTTAATGACTTATGACTGATTTATGTGTGTGTGAGGGAGCGTGCCAGTGCGGGTTTGTGTTTAAGAGCAGCTGAGTGCTCCTGAACGCCCCTGGTCGTGGCGCTAATGTGTTAATTCATTACTGCTTGTAGTCAGTTGCATTGTGTCAGAGCTGTGTTTCCCGTCTCTCTCTCTCTCTGTGTTCTCTCCGCCTCATAAAAGCTGATTATCCTGCATGTCGCCGCCGTTCCACCCATTCTCTCCTGCCTCTTGACCTCCTCACCCCTCCTGTTGCCTGCCCGCGGGGCGCTCATGCAGGGGAGGAGGGGGAGGGAGGGACAGAGGACCAGCTGCCACCAGCCATAGTGCTCTGGTGGCTGGCAGAGGGAGCTACTCCAGCCCCCTGCTTTGCTGGGCCTTCTGGCCCCTCAGGGTGGAGGGGGGGCACCAGCCTCATGCCACCAGCCCCACCTGTCTGGCCCCAGGCGCAGGAGTGTGACCGATTAGACACACACACTCAGATATACGCAGCCACATATGCACATTACTGCCGGATGACCCCAAAAATGTCAACTCTCTTGTAAGTTCCAATGTGCCTTTAAGCTAAGAGTTCATACGGCCTGTAGAACTGCAAGTTATAATTCATCTGAATTAAAAAGATGGAAATAAAAAGTTATACAATCAAGAAAAGTTAGGGATTGCTGCACTGGGTCCAAAAATTAGGTGTTGGTGATAGTAATAAATCAGGTGCTGCTCAAGGATACAGGGCAAGTAGTTAAAAAAGAATTAAAAACAATGATAGTCAACATTATTTAATGTAGAAGACAACAGTAACGACTGACAGTCTGAAAAGCATCCAAGGCAATCTGATTGTAAGTAAAAATCCTTTATTCATACATAAATGACTAACTGTACATTTTATACCCCAATAAAGATTGAAAGCTGAAACTAGGGGTGCCAAAAGTTAACTGTTACTCGATTAACTGACAAGAATATTACACACGCCAGGCTATGGATTAATTTTGCTTCTCTTCACTCATTCAGAAATTACTGTTTGTTACCCCGTACTGACCCAACTGCGTTGCTGTAAAAATATTGCACCCCCCCCGTCTATCCCCAAAGGTCGCCCCAGTGACGGATTAGCATATCTTAGGGTAACGAAGGAATGGCTCACCTTACGCTGCCTCTGGCTTACCCTGATATTCTTACCTTAACCAATTCTACTCCTCTTGCCTAAACCAGCCCATTCTTATTCCCAGCTCATTAAATACTGCTGCTTTGTCAGTGCTTTTGGAGTCAGACTCTAATCCAAAAAGGCAACTTTCGCCACGGTATGATATGCTGTTGGTGGCGTGAGTTTATAACGGAGCTGCACAATGTACTATAAGGAGCTGGAAAGTTCCTATAGGGAGGGCCAGAGGAGATTTTCACCTTGAAGCTCGCTGTTTGCTTGCTGTGCAAATGTTGAGCCAAACCATTCAAAACCCAACCGCTTGCTTTCTTTGCTTTAGGAAATAAACATAAATTCCAGGTGTTTTACTGACATTGTAAGTTTGTTTTGAAAAAGACTGTATGCATGAAAACGAGCAGAAACTTTACATTTCCTGTGAAAGCGAAAGAGTATTTTAAAAAGGCACATTGCATGTAACCAGTGTAAAATGACACAGCGTTCTGGAATGTCAACAAGAGATGTGGGAGGATACCTAGTGCGTCATATGTGGACACGAATGTCAACTAACAACCGTTTGATGAGTTGGGGGCTATCCTAGGAAACACAAATTTGTGCCTCTGCGAGTAAGCGGCTGAATTTTGAGCTACTGTTAGCTCTGTTAGTGCCGTCAGCAGTGTCAGGATGGCTAGTGGTGCTAACATAGTTAACAGTGCTAAAGGTGTTTTGAGGCTCAAAATGGAGCTGCTTGGTCACCGGGGCTACCTGGACCACAATGTTTCCACAGCAAGGCTGTACCACCATCAGGATGTCGTTACTAGCGGTAATTACCAAATGAGCGTTGTTGCTAGCTAGCTCCCATCTGACCTGAGTGGTGCGCACTGCAGAGCAAACGAGGCTAACTGTAGCTAACCAGTGGACAACCATGTTTCTCGATGTTTATGCAGGCCAGCTGGCAGCCAGCTAACAGGAAATAAAATAAAAGGCAGGACAATTACATCACAAAACATAATTTCACCACCTCAAAATGTATAATGCTTTGAAAGTTTTTTATTCTTAAAAATACCTGGTTAGTTCCAGGTTAATGATTGTCGGGCTATCAAGCGCAACATTAACCGAAACTGCCATCACTGCCGAGTCTAAACACATCGGTCATTCACTATTATTAAAGTATTTCTACTTACTTAAAATCCTATAGTGCCTCAGATGCTTTTCAGGCTGGCAACCTTCAAGTAAGCTGGAAAGTCATTGTTTTTAATCCTTAAAAAGTTATATTTTTTTGTACACTCACATGCACCAGGCAATAGGCCTTTATTTCAATTGTGCTTTACACACACAGATTTCCCTAATACACATGCTCGCACACATACACACACACTACACTACTCCCCTCCTCACACACACAAATACACAGAGGCACTTTGCTGTGAGGCGTGAAAGAGCGAGAGCTAAGTGAGGCCACTCCAGAGCGCTATTCTCTATATTGATTTCCCATTATCAGACCCCAGTCCCTGTGGAGTCATTAGTGCCGGGATCAAACAGACAGACAGAGAAGGAGACTAATACCAGTCACTTACACCAGCACAGGGAGATCACCTTACCTCCCTGAGGGTAGGAAGGCCAGAAAGGAGCAGAGGAGGAGAGGAAGCGAGGAAGGGGGGGGTTTAGTGGACGGACGAGTGCAACGGGCTAACAGATGGAGACGGCAATGTGTAGAGAGAGAGAGAGAGGGAGGAAGAGGAAAGAGGTGGGGTTTTGCAGTGGAACGTTCACGGGCAAATGGTAGACACTCTTTGATCACTTTATCTGGTCGTTGTGTTTCGTCTGTTGTAGCGGAAATGTCTTGTCAGGCTTTCTTGCTCTCTCTGTTGTGTCCTCCTTTTTAGCTAGGCATCCACACCGTCCCCCAAAACATGGTTACCTTTTGTTATTGCTTAATTTAAGTTTTCATGTTTTCACTGACGGGTGACTTTTGTCTTTGTCCAACCTTGTAAAATGGAGCCAATAAAGCTGCTCGTCCTCCTCTCTGTCAATAATTTTATGGTAAAGATGCAATGATGAATGGTTTTCATGTAGCCAGCAGCTGTCCCCAAACAAGAGAGAGAAAAAGTGAAGGAGGAATATGAAAAGTGAGATACTCATTTTGGTCCCTTGCTTCATAATTTCTGTGGATGTATTTATTCTCTATGGATTCAGGGGGAGCAATGAATTCAGAGTATGAATCAACACCATCCATCTTATTCACTTCTGCCTGCCAGTGAGCCCTGGAAGTATAGTGGTCAGGCTTCACACACACATAGAGACAGACACGTACACACACACGGCTCAGACGGGGGTGACCCTGGCCTGACCCCCCTGCTGACCCCCAATCTGTTCCCCAACCTCACACCATGAGAGACCGGGGCACACCGGGATAGGGACACACACGCTCAAAGACACACGCGCACACACACATTGGCACAACGTGTGATCTGATGGATATCTCCTCAGACAGTACCATGTGTGTGGGCAGTGTGCGTGCGGACAGCGTGTGTGTCTGAGTGTGTGTGGTGCCGTACCCTCTGCCCCCTCCCACTGGTGTTAATTGATTCTTGGTGCGCTTTGCTGATTGGTGTGAGGACCCCTAGAGGCGGGCCCAGTCTCCACCGATGCCCCCTCCCCATTTGTGTAGCACCTCTCGCTCTCTCTCCCTCTCTCCCTCACACACACACACACACACACACATGCACATGCACGCACTCACACACACACATGTACAGTACACACCACACAGATATATAGTGTATTGTATATCTTTTATATGTCCACAAACTGTTTGTAACACATGTGTTGATTGTTCATGCACTGGTGAGAAAACATACACACACACACACACTCACACACACACACGCACACACACGCACATACACACGTCTTTCAGGGGGTTTTCACACCCCAGTAAAGAGGAAGCTGGCTCGCTGACATGAGCAGATTGCGGATCATATGAGACGATCCACACAGACAAAATCGGTGTCTTAGAGGAGATTCATGAACAATATAGGTGGGCATAGGTGTGTATGTGTGTGTGTGTACGTGTGTGTGTGTGTGTGTGTGTGTGTGTGTGTGTGTGTGAGTGTGTGAGAGAGGGAGAGCCAGAAAGACAGTAAGAGAGATGAATCTCCGGTTATTAATTTCCAGCCGCGGCCCCTGGGTGAGATGTTAATATAGGGCTGATTGTGACTAATTTCTTATTAATTGCCATCAGCGATTACACAGTGGCCAGTAATGTGGCTAATTTGTTGAAATGAATTTGGGTTTTCGGAGGCATTTTAATTGCTGCAGGTGGGCAGCGTCCCCTGCACACTGTCGCTTTTGTTTTTCAGCAGGAAACTTTTGAAGTTGTGCTGCTGCTGTGTGACTAGTATTAGTAATGTTGTGTGAATTATAGCACATTAGAGCTGGGCAATAAATCAGTATTATATCTATCTTTATATCAGACTAAATGTTGTCTTAGATTTTTGATATTGTAATATCCTATGTATTGTCTTTTGCTGGTTTTAAAGGCTGTGTTACAGTGAAGTGGTGTAATTTTCTGAGCTTACCAGACTGTTCTGTTCTATTTTTTGCCTTTACCTACTCAGTTTTTATATCCACATTACTGATCATGGGCGGATTATGAGACAATGGGCCCCTGATCGCAGATTTGCAAAAGGCCCCACCACCTCAACTATCAAGGAGGAAGACAGACAGACTTTGTGATGATTGTGCATCTCTTTGTAGTCAATATGCAGCTTTTTGTGGTTTTTTTTGTGTCTCTTTGATGTCATGATGTCTTTCTTTGGTCATTTTGTGTCTCCTTGTGGTTGTATTATGTCACTTTGTTGCCATTTTGTGGCTGTTTGCCCGTTTTTGGTGACTCTTTGCAGTTTTTTGAATCTCTTTGTGGTCATTTTGAGTCTCATACATGTTAATTTGAGTGACTTTTTGCAGGGCCTGCCTGTCATGTTGGGCCCCTGGGCCTGTGCCCAGTGGGCCTATTCAGTAATCTATCCATGTTACGGATGATTATTCAACAAAACTCTCATTGTGTATACATTTAATGGAAGCGCCAATAGTCAACCCTACAATATCATGGCAATATCTATATCCAGGTATCTGGTCAAAGATATAGTGATATTTGATTTTCTCCGCTCTGCCTTATAGACTGAATCACTGTGGCGTTATGCTAACAACAACAGTCACTTCTGGGCAGACAGTTGCGGAGATATGTGAAATCGGCAAAATTGTTTTCAGCTGTAACTGTAATATTTAAAGACATATGGTTAAACACAGTGGTCCAACTGAACTGACATTTCTGCTGTGCTTATTTTATGTATTGTGTCACTTTGCTAGCGTCTTTGATAAACCAAACCTACCAGCATGGAAGCTAAGCAGTGTACTGTTGCGGATAGGGGCTGCAGCGAAATGTATTTTAGCCATCTAAAAAACAATATCACTTTAAATGCAGCTGATGAGGCAGTGGTAGGTGGGCAACTCCCCTATCCTGTAAAGTGTCAGTGTTGTCTGGTGGCTTTGAGATAACAGCTTTCATTCTTTGTTGGAAAAGGCTGTCTGACAGCAGGGTAAAGTGGTGAAAATATTCTAAATATTGTGTACACTTAATCTGATACTGATTGTTTTTGGTGGCCTTTTTTATGTGGCTACAAATAAACCAATTCAGGCAGCGACTGCTCAGTGTTGTTTGAATGTATGTACGTGATGCAGGGCTTTTCAACCTGGAAGTTACTGTAAATAAACATTGTGATTCAGTCTATATAGCACATTACTCTAACAATAAGTGTGCGCACACGCCTGTTCGTGTGTAGTCTTTGCATGTGTTTCTGTCTGAAGCACAGAAACAAATCTTTGCAGCATCACTGTAAATGCCATTGATATCTTATTCATCAGGTTTATGCATCCCTCTATATATCTCCACACGTTCATGATCATTACAGTGGGGATGGAGGGACGTTTAAGTGGTTGCCTTTTGTTTGCCGAATGTTTATAGCTTCCGTTAGCACAGTCTCAACGACCACTGAGGAACCAGTAGATACAAAATCCAAATCCCCCTATAAAAGAGGAGATGCCCTCTGGGCAGCCATAGCTCATAGTTGGCCTGATTTAGTGGCAGCCAGGAATCTGGGCTTGAATAAAGACAGAGAGAGCGAGGGCAGAGTGGGAGAGAGGGAGAGAGAGGAAAAGATAGCTCCCTGTGTGATAAATAGCCCCGGCTCTCTCTATTGCATTAGCCGTCCGGGCCGATAGATTGCGAGCCCAATAGACCCAGACGTATGCGATTGGTTTCTCATATAAAAGTTGCATATTAAATTCCTTCACAGGACTGTGCCCCCCAAGCATGAAGGAGGGAAGGAAGAAATGGGAGTGAAAAAGCAGAAAGTAGAGAAAGGAGTGGAAGAGCAAGAAAAAGGCTTTTTATGAGAGGCGAGACGAAGGCAGAGAGTTGGGGAAGCCGGAGAAGAAGGGGGAAAGATAATGGCAGGAGAAAAGTAGCTTGATGGTAGAAAAGACAAATGGTGATGTCATGTATTTAATAGGTCCGCGGATATTGGGCGATGAGTGCGACCGTGCGTCCATTTAATCAGTATTGCTTCCCAATGAAGATTTCTCTCTTGTTTTGCGCTCGCTCCCCCCTTCCTCTGTTCTCAGCCGTTCTCCACATGCTAACGACCTCTCTAATTGTTTCCAAGCTCATTAAGATGCTGATGTTTTAATAGTAATTAATCCGTCATTTGCCTACATGCAAACACGGGCCACTGAGGTTTGTTCATCGCTGTTTCAATACACTAATAATGCAGTAGCCTAGTCAAAGGAGACAATATCCTGCTAATTTAGCTCATCACTGTTAATTGGTTGTTAAGTGCCTTTAATTACCAAGCAGGCTTTGGGATTTAGGTCGGCAGAAAGAGGGGGACTGCTATGATTGTCCCTGCCACTGTAATGGATCTTGTGTGAACTTTGAAAACTGGAATAAATGACCAAAGGGTGAAAAGAGACACACTGTTGACCCTGTTCTGTTTTATATCTCCGTCGTTTTCTCTCTCCTATTTCCTTTTCTTCTTCTCCTTTCCTTTCCTCCGTCCTCCCGTCCCTTCCTTCATCTCTGTCTCACTCCCCATCTCTTTCTCCATGATATTATTAACTCATTAAGTTTTTTTCATTATTTTTAATAAAAGATGAGTTATGGCTTTAGCCTCACTGTGGCAGCATCCCCCCACACCCCACCTCCATCCTCCTCCATCCTCCCTCCTCTCTCCCTTCCCCTTCAACCATTTGCTCCCTCCCCCTCCTTCCCCCCACACCCCCCCACACATTTTCCTCCCTCCTTCTTGGACATATTGTGCCTCCTCCGATACGTTTGACCCCTGACATGCGGTTTCTGACCTCAGTGTTGCTGGTTACAACCTTCTGGCCATCTTCTTTGCTTTCGCCACAGTCACTCACATCTATCAATCATCTCTCTTTCTCATAGCGCTGAACAGTCTTTAGATGGCATTCATAAGATTTATGATTCATGATGCCCTCTCTTCTGTGTGTGTGTATGTGTGTGAACGAGAGAGAGAGAATGAAGGGACGGAAAAAGGGAGAAAGAGAGACAAAGACAGAGACGACAGAGAGAGAAGAAGAAGGAGAGGGGCTTGTCGATGACACAGTTGAATAATGACAATATCTATGATTGATAGCTTATACAGAGCTAGTCGGGTGTGTGTACTGTATTTGTGTGTGTGTGTGTGTGTGTGGAGTGACAGAAAGAGAGTCCATATGTTTTGTTTCCCCCCACATTAATCTGATGTTAAAGAAGCAATGATGAATGGTTTTCATGTAGTTTGAGCTGTCGATGGTCAGGAGATGGAGACGAGTAGCAAGTGACCAGAATTACCAAGAGACACATGTATGATGTTTATGTAGGAACAGAGGCACTCAAGGAGATGAAAGCATAATAAATGTCTTTCAGTTAGAGCGGACGGAGCACAGATAAGAACCAACTCTCTGAGTTATTAACTGCTCTGGTTTTCAGCCATGAAAACCCCAAATGAAACATTTACTGCATCTGTTTGTCATTTTCCTCTCACTGTGAGTCAGATTTTTTAAAAGCCTTTTTAAAGGCACTTAAATGATACATTGTTTGTTATTATGTTAATAAAATACTCACTACTCAGTGCATGGAAAGAGTTGTTCACTGTAATCATTCCTCCCCAAGAAGTAATCCCTTCTAGCGCTGATACACTGTAAGTGATTGGGGACTAAATTCAGTCCTTGTTCCATGAAAAAATGCATCCTAACGTTCATCTGAGCCTAATAAGAGGCTTCAGTGGTCTCTGCAGCCAAAGTTAAGCAAGTACCTCGCTAAGAAATTCTTCTTAGTGTTTCTCGTGGAACTGCACTGGAGGGATACGTCTTATAGTCGCATGTCTGTATTTTACAAACTGCCAGGCTAAAGATATGGTCACGTTACCCCTTCCGTTCAACGAAATAGCTCCACACACAGCATGAAAGAGGACGTAATTTTGAGATTTTCATGAGGGTAATGAATAAATATTGCTCAGAACATTAACTGTGAACTGTGTTTGAGAGCAACGCTATAATTTGTTGTCTAGAAGTGTGATAATGTATAGTAGTATAATGTGTGTGTATATTACAGTTGTAAGTATTGATACTTTATTGATATCACTTTTAAAATGATACGATCTCAGTTAATTATACATTTGATGGTAGCCTGTTGGAAGTATTAAAGCTTTAAAAAACAGATCTACAGTCAGGTTTTCAAACCAAGGCAGCACAGATGAAACAACGTAAAAGAAAATCTATATGTCCTCAACCGGTGGCCAGGAGCGTATTGACATTTATGTAAGTGTACCTATGAAACATGAACCTGGTCTCACTCCAGAGTCGTCAAAATCTGGCGCTTGGTCAGTTCCACTGTCAGACACTGATGAAAAAAAGCTGTCCTTCCATGGTGACATGATACGTGGCCAATTGCTGTTATTGTTGAACAGCGCCCGGCAGCATCAGGGGGAAACGCGGCAGGATAACAATGAAAGTTAAGGCGGTGGAAGTCCAAGTAGGGCGGGTGGGTCAAACAACCACCGACTTTCACCCAGTAAGATTATAAAGCCAAACCCTTTGTTTTTTTTCCCAAAAGCAACCACTTGCTTTTGTTGCCTAAACCCAACCACATATGTTGGCACAACGTAACCACATGTTAGTTGAAGGAAAAAAAAGTCAATTTGTTGTGATGTACTGATGTAGTGTATGTATTTTGAAAGAGACTGGATGCAAACTGTACATGTCCCATGAAACCTGAAGTGTATTTTGAAAACAATGCATGTAACAGGCTGAAGTTCATACAGCGCCCTGAACGTCATCAGCCAACACACCTAGGGTACTTTGCATGTTGTATCTCGACATGGAAAGTCCATGACCAAACGTCCATGCACAGTTCAGTTTTGGCTCGTTTTGACGGTTATGTAACCACTGTGCCTACGGTGGTGAGTCAACCACCACATTAGTCAACTACAACTATCAAATAAAGAGATGTTTTGCTGCCTTTTCATCTTTACCAGTTAACAGTTAGCAGCTATAGACAATGTAAAGGTATGTCATGCCATGTGAGATGCGGGCACCATCATCTGAAGTGCACACTTTCTTATCTTTGTCACCAAAGTGTTTGCACTCAGTCCAAAAACAAAATAGTTTACAATATCTGGGTATGTGATTGGAGGCAGTGCATATGAATCTGTGTTGTTTATCATGACTAGTTTGTCCAAATACCATTGCCTAACAGGCACAGATAACAGAGCATGATCCATGATGGCACCCCCGCCCAAAAAATCCCAGTCAACTTCACATTTTCTGTTGACTGTGAAAAAATAATTAATTCACTGTGCTGCTCAAAAATGTTTAGATTTAAAGAGTGACTGTGTTCAGCCTGACATGTCTGTGGTTGCTTGTGGTAACCTTTGTGAATGGCTGACATAGATAATAAACACAGATGAGTATTTGTAATTAATTAAAGTAAAATTGTAGGCTTTTACAAGGACACTTCAGGTTCTGTTTGTGTTTCAGCTGCTGCCACACTACAAGCAAACACAATGCATTTGGCTGAGAGTCACTGGTTAACCTGATCACTCATTCAACTAAAACACTGGCAGCTACCGGCAACCTTTAAGTTAGAATGTTTTCTCACATGTTACTTGATGCATGAGTTGACTTTGTGAATCAATCCACATACATTAAATGTCAATATGACAACCTTGACCATTACATTGTTTTTCTTTGGCGCTTTATTGATGATTGGCTTTTCAAGTACTTAAAAAAATGCGTATTAATTTCAACCAGATTATAGGCAGTATTCTTTTACCTCAGTGAGAGAAACAAGCATTGTTCTGGTGCTCTCCGGCAGCACTGCGCCTCTACCTGTGGCTGTTATGGCACTCTCTCCATTAATGCACCCACCTTGTGACTGGATGTGTGTGTTCAGTGCAAAGAAAAAAAAAAAAAGATCATCCTATTTTGTGTGGCGAGGACGTCTTGTCTTTTTGCTGTGGTATCGAAAGAGGAATCAAGTATTGTTGATTGAGTGATAAATTCGATATCTGTCGGCTGATCTCGGTCAAAGTTAAACAAAGGTGAGCAGGCTACAGATCGCACTGACACAGGGAACACACATTTGAGTTGTATTCATATGATTGTGCTAAGCGGCCTTCATAAGTTGCACGCTCTCACTTTCACCCTGCTGATTGTTGATGCCAACACTACTTGCTGCCACAACTCTCTCCACTCTGCAGACTCCTCCTTGATATCATTTAAGGTTTGGTTTTTTGTTTTTGCCAAGCTTTAATGTTCATGTATGTTTACGTCTATCTATGATTCTCTACCATAACTCATAAAGAGCAGAGCCTTTACCACCAAATCAAACTGTAAAACCAGTTTCTATAAATAGGTGAGGGATTCACAGAAGTGTCTCTGTCTGACTGAGGACTGTGTATTTTGACGCTCATATTTTACAGCGTAGTCATGGAAGAAAGGGATCACTTCCTGGCAGACGAGAGGGATGGTTAGAGTAAAATCTGTCGAGCTGAACTGAAGAAATGACTACCTTAGTCGTTATAAATACCAAATAAGTATTTCCATGTGGTTGAATTGGTTGTAAACCATCTCCATCACTCGTTTCCAGCTAGTACCTGACATGCAGATGGATATTATGTACACTTCAGTGTCAGTCCTCAAAGGAAATAGCTTGAAGTATGGAGAAGGTTAAGTGTTAATGTGGCAATAGTTTGAGGCAATGTGTGCTGACAGCTGTGATGAATTGTTTCCAATGTTCTCGTATTACCACTCATATGGTGTTTTCTGCATCATCCCACATGATAATCCCCATCCATACTTAACTACAGCACATCTGCACCGCCTCTGAAAATAATAGTATATATTATAGTCTTTATTTAAGCTGCCCTTTATTGGTACAGTATGGTTGTAATTTTCTGTTTTGGAGAGACAGTCCTCAGTTACTTTTACAGTATGATACAATACATATATTTGCCAGCTTTATGCCACTGAGTGAGCAACAGCAGAGACACCATCTGCATTCTTTGAAATAGACACATAACATTAAATGCTACACATTCAAATGTCACACATTTCAACACATTTTACATGAAGTGATATTAATACAGGTCCATTTATCACTTTTTGTTGTGAAACATTTCCATTGACATTTTCCAGGTTAAAGTTGTGATACTTTGGGTTTCCACTGGAGTGCACTCTTGAGTCAGCATAAAAAAAAAATGTTCATTAAATTGATGACCAACAAGTTAACGGGCTGGTCTCATTTAGTTCTCAGTTCTATTCACAGTTAGATCAAGAGCATATCAGGGCCACGTTTTGCTCTGTGTGATGGTTGGATGCAGTGGAAGGATTTTGCTGCTCCATCCACATAGAAGCATCATCACATGTTCGGTCCTGGACGGGTAGAGGCCGACTGTCTGCGCACAGTTGGTTCTTGCTGATGAGGTGTGGAGTTGCTGAGGTCCCATTTTGTCCCACTGTTGTTTGTTGAATTACGGAGAGAGTGGTTTCTAACAGGCGGAAGAGACACACGAATCGAGAGGATTCAGTCACTTTGGGTGAACAATATGCGGGGAGGAAAGAATCATTCACTTAATAACCACTGTGGTGAGTGTGGATTAGCTTGTCAGCTTCCTGCATCAACAAACAATTCAGGGCTGCGCTTCAGTGTTATTGGAGGGAGGTTAAAGGTTGTGTGCATGTACAAGAATATTGTTGCACTCAGAAACTGCTGCAGTGATACTATTTTTAGGAAACAATTGATTTTAGCTGTAAAAAAAAATCACAAATTTAAATTAAACTTTTCGTTGTTTTGTTTTGTTTTGTTCGTAAATGCAGTAGTGAGGAAAAGATTGAAACAAGTTCAGATACAGTAGAGAAACTGCCAATAAAAATGAATAAAAATAAATTCTCTGGTTACAGTTAAGCCACCTTGAATTTCAATTTTTAAATTTGTGTGTGTGTGTGTGTGTGTGTGTGTGTGTGTGTGTGTGTGTGTGTGTGTAAACGATCATCCACTGATTGCGGTATTGCGGTAATTTTTTTTTTTTTGTGCAATTTCAGACCAGTATTTTTAAGATGTAATGGTAACTTTCTCCTCTCAAAGACATGACAAGGCATTAATAGTTTGTTTCTTTATGTGTGTCTGACTATATCCAACAGGCCTGTCACAATAATTACATTATCAACTTATCGAGGTCAGCAAAAATGATTGAGGCCATGTCGATATATCATATGATATTGCCCTTGTGTTTACATGAATATTTGTTTCCATAAGAATGTCACCAAAGTTTTAGCCAAAGAGTCTTCCCGATCATTATAAGACTTTGGCACAGCACCTGAGCTCAGTGAGCAGGAAACAAACAAACAAACAAACAAAAATGACTATGCTGTGTTTCTTGGTATTAAAATTTCAGATATATTAATATTTTCTTTCCACACTCTGATCCTAGTACCAGAATATTTTTAATTAAAAGTTAATTGCTCTTTGAAGGGTGTACTCACATTACTTTATTATGATATTGTCATTATATAAAAGGCATAAAATGGCCTTAAAATGACAAAAAGATTGTTTATCGCAATTATTTCTGGGACAATATATCATCCAACAGAAGTAGTTAGCGTGACGGATCTGATATTAAATACGGTATGACAAATATAACACAGTGTTGTTGTTTAATGTTGCGCTTTTGATGTATTTGCTTTAACTTATCCATCTGAACTAAATGTTGATTGTTAATGGCGACTGGATAATGACACCATCTGCGTTTAGACTGGCTCCCTACAAGCCTTGCTTTCACTATGCAATTCTTTCTGCCACCGGGTACAATCTCCCAGGAGAACAAAGCCATTTTGTAAACCATTGCACAACCAAAACAAGAAGATGATAACTCTTTTGTTTTCCCCAGTAGCTATCCCTAGTTACGTAAGATTAACAATGTAAGTTCTTTGCAGAAACTGTCCCCAGTAGCCGAAATGGTGGACGGTGGAACAACAGTGGAAGAAAATTAAAAAGTTGTCTGTTTCCACTTTAAAGTGCATTTACTGATCTCAAGATTGAATGCAGCAATTACCAGAGAGCCTTTACAATGTATTTGTAGTCAAGAAGCAAAAAAAAAAACTACTTTTGTTTTTCTGTTGCTTTAACTAATAAACACTTTACAAAGCAGCGCAGACAAAGAGCAAACCACTTAGTCGATACAAAGAAATGAGAGCAGGATGTGAAACTGGATAATGTATCTCCTCTGTGCTGAAAGGAAATTTCTTGGCCTAATAAGCATATTGCCATATGGCCTGATGCACTGTGAAAGACACCGCGCGGATCTGTGTGTCACAGTTCATTTGTTCTGGGCCTGACATGGTCTGTGTTGGCAATAGGGATGTCAGTGTGTATATCTACTTACGTGGTGTATTATGGGTGCTCCTACTGCGGCACTGGAGGCTTCCAAGTAGAGGAGCTGTAAATCTCTGTCCATCTTTTTGTCTGTCTGTTGCTCTGTTCCTCTTGGGCTGATGGATTCTGGGTCTTGGTTGCAACCGCGGTATAGTGAACACAGCACCCACCTCGCCAGCACAGGCTCAGCACGACCTGCGCTCATAGAGACACGACAGATTAGAGATTAGAACATTTGTGTGTGACTGATTTATATTTTGTGACAGAGACGAAATATACAAAACCAATAAGCTGCTGAGAGTGACATGTCACATCCAGCATAATGCAGTGATAATGCTTTTTTCTCACCCTAATTTGCATGTATCACTTTTTTAAAGTAGTGATTTATAATTGAAGAGTTTTGAGTCATGACTCTGCATGCAGCATCTCTCATGCTGACACTAATGTCTCTGCATCATGTTTGGTCATGCACAGGATAAGCATATGCTGAATGATAATTTACCTTTCATTGCCATTGACATCTGTGGCAGCAGTGCCATTTGCAATTTGGATAGTAGCTGCAGCTGTCCCGCTGTTCATTTCTTGAAGCATAAAGTTTTGCTCTGCTAGACCTGCCCTGCAGGTGGCGGGGGTGTGGCCACACAGCAGTGTCACCTCTGTAAGCTGCTCTCTGGCTGAGAGGGGGAGAAAGATCAGGAAGAATAAAAACAGGAGAAACATTATGAGAATAAATAATGTATTCACACAGTGTGTTGGTCGTAAACAAATGTCCACTCCTAAATGAAACTAATTCTGAAACTGTAAATTTACCTGTGCACTTTAAAGGCACAGTTCAGCCCCAAATAAAAAACACATATTTTTTTTCCCTCTTACTTGCACTTCTGTTTATACTGTAATTATTTAAATTGAGTAGCTGGTTGTTGGAGATATCAGCCATAGAGATGTCTGCCTTCTCTCGGATACAGTGGAACAAGATGTTGCTCAGCTTGTGGTGTTCAAAGCGCCAGAAAACTACATCTGAAAAACTCAACAGCAGTGTCTCTTTCCATAAATCATGACCTGGTTACTCAAGATCATCCACAGACCTTGTTGTGAGTAGTTTCATGTAGGAACTATTTTCTTTCTACACCCGAACAACACCTGCCTAATGTCATCCCCAGGACAGCCCTTCACAAGCACGAGCCTCTTGTCTATGAGTAAATGCACACCTCCTTCTGCGCAGTGACACATTTGTCGAGTGTAGAAAGAAAATAGTTCCCAAATGAAACTGCTCACAACAATGTTTGTGGATTATCTTGAGTAACCAGGTCATGATTTATGGAAAGAGACATTGCAGCTGAGTTTTCAAATGTATTCTTTTGGCGCTTTGAGCACCACAAGCCGAGTGCCATGTAGCTCCATTACATTTGAGAGAAAGCGGACATCTCTACAGCTGATGTCTCCAACACTTGGCCGTTCATAGCAAAACAATCTAGATAGACAAATAACACTCCATGTAAGAGGAAAAATATGACATTGTGATTTTGGGATGAGCTGTTCCTTTAAGCTTTCTACAGCTTTACCTGCTGTCACAGTGGGAGACGGCTGTCGGCTCCTCCACCCACTGTAAAAAGGGCATCGACATCTCAGTAGATGACTGTAGGCTGACCTAAAGTCCCTGTTGAGGGCCCCATAGAGGATAGGATTAAAGGCTGAGTTGGCATAACCCAGCCACAACACAACAGGGAATGATGGTACTTTGCTTGGGTCTGGATGCTCCTCCAGGCCCAATACTGTGAAGAGGATAAAATACGGCAGCCAGCACACAACAAAAGCCCCTATCACTGCTGCCAGTGTCATTGTGGCTTTGTGCTCCCGCAGAGCCACTGCTGTAATACTGGTAACCAAAGTGATGCTGTTGGAAGGATTGATCCTGCAGTTGTTACTCGTGCTGCAAGTGGGTCGGGCACTGACAATGCGTTTGGCCTGTGCCCTTGCAATCCGAAGTATTTGGAGGTAGGTCCAGCACATAGCCAACAGAGGCAGATAGAAAGTCAGTAGAGAGTCAGTCAGGGCGTAGGGTCTGTTCAGCTCAAAGCGGCATCTCCCCTCTTGAGCCCAAGGCCCGTAGTTCTGCACCGTGCCATTAACAGTGTTCCACCCCATTTGGATGGGCAAGAAAGACACGGCCACGGACACTGTCCAAACACTGGCCATGGCCACAGCAACTCTCCATGGCAACACCAGCGAGGCGTATCTCAGAGGCATGGTCACTGCCAGGTAGCGGTCCACACTGATGGCCAGGAGGGTGAGGATGGAGGCGGTGCACAGCATGACATCCATGGAGATGTAGAAGTTGCAGAAGGACGGGCCGAGCGGCCACTCGTCTGTGAGCTGGAGGAGGGCGGAGAAAGGGAGAACCAAGAGGCCGAGCAGCAAGTCTGTCACAGCCAGAGACACAATGAAGCAGTTGGTGAGGCAGCGGAGGCGTCGAGAGGCGCAGACAGCCAGGCACACCAGCACATTACCGCCGACAGTCAGAAGGATGAGGAGGGACAGTATGACACCCAACAGCACTTGTGACAACATTATCGCTGGTGCTTCACTGAAGACAATCTGATGACATCTTCACTGGAGCTTTGTGTCAACCATAGTTACTTTTTCTTTTAGTTTTAAACTAGATGTGAGGTCTCACTTTTCTTTTGCGAAGAGGACATTCACATTAGGAGCCTTAGGCTCACATGTAATGTTATTAAATATGTTCACGCAGAGTGTTCGAGTGCTCCCATTTATTGAGGTGCATACAATCTAATCTCAGGGTCTCCATGGTCAAATGTGACTTAAGATCTTGGCCATTTGTGATCCCTAAGTGTCCCTCTCTCCCCCAATATTTCCTCTTCGTTTCTAATTTACCTGACAGTGTGCTTTTCTTGCTGGGCCTGAACCACAGCTTTAAACTCTTCTAGGACTGGACCGAACCAGCATTCCCTTTCACACTAATGACAATATTCATTAAAACAAGTCTTGCAGGAATATGGTCGAATAACATTTTTTCTCTTGACAAACGCTGCTCCTGAGAATTACAAAAGTAGCAGTATGCCTGGCTGTTGAAATATCTGTGATGGCTGTTGAACAGCTTTCTGTCTGTATGGCTGGTTCTTGGTGGTCCATGGTGTCATTTTGGCTTCAGCACCATCTTCTATGGCTGTAGTGACACCTAGTGGACAGAGATGAGAAACACAGATAGTTTCAGATATTGCACAGCTGTGCATACACACAAAAAAGAGCAGTTAATTCCTTTTGGTTAGGTTATAACTGTAACTTTTGATATATAGTTTATCGAGTATTCATAGTTGATGTATTGCCGTCTCAGTGTTGAAATAAAACAACTGTAACTGGATGAAAAAAAAAAGATCTATTGATACATTCTCATTACTCTTAAGTGTAAAATACCCAGACAGTTTTTTATCAGTGCATGTGTCATTATGAGTGTGTGGAATAACTTTGGCCTCTGAGCCTCTTTTTCTCCATCTATGGACTGATTGCAGTACACTAAACCATGATATCAACTAATGCAGAGTATTCAAAATATTATTTGACAAACATAGTCACAAAGTGACACAAGAATGGAGAATATAAAGAAATGAAGTAAAACAAAACTAAAGATATGAAGTGCTGATTTGGCCACAGGTTTGTAGTAGCTGATAAAAATTATAAATTAGTACCCACTGTCAGGATGACTTACAGCTTGTTGGAAAAAAATAGAAAAAATCTGCTTTTGGAACAACTCTGAAGACTTATGTTGAGACACAGTTTTTATTCTCTGATAAGTTTCCAATAAACAGTGTGAAGACATTTATCTCCAGACTAAGCAAGACTAATTGCTGATCTTTGGGCACACACACACACACACACACACACACACACACACACACACACACACACACACACACGAATTGTCTTTCTATACCTATTCCTTTTCCTCACTACAAAGTTGTAAATTTTTTGGGGGGGTACATTCAAAACTTAGAGTATTTGTTTTCCCCAGTGAGATGAAAGTAGCAGAGGGTTTTATTCTGACAAATTTAAGACAGTTACACCATAAATTGATGCAGCAAACACACATCTTAGTGCATAAAAAAATCAAGAGAATGCAGAAATGTTTTATGAAAGTGTTTGATGTTCATAGTTTTCTGGCAGAGGAGCCCCATACTCCTCATGTTGAAATGAAACCTTCACCCTTGCCTCACTGTGAAGGTATACAACTAAAATGGGTCCTCACAAAGACAGCACTACACGCACATCTGCACATGAACTAAATTTAGTTTGGGCGTGCTTGAATGCTGAGTTGTGAAGCAGAACTTCTACATAGTTGATTCTAAAGTCAAGCCTTGCATGCATGATTGATGATGGTAAAGAATTCAGTATGGGAGTACCACAGTGATAGTTAGTCCAGTCACAACATTATGTATCATTACACTGCTGTCAAATGTAAAGGTATTTGTTACTTATAATGTTCAGTTATTACAAGCAAAAGTAAAGCTGCCATTTTACACAGTCAGCTAATGGGAATTCCAATCTATCTATAATAAAACCATGAACCAAGACAGTAGTTTGTTTGGCTTTGGACAAGATGTGTAACTGTGTAAACAGCCAGCATGGCTTAGTGCCTCTGAGCAATCTGCTGCAGCTGAGGTGATGTCAGGTCTTGTTTTGGTTTCAGTATTGTTAAACATGATTAACATTTTGATGTAGCAATGCCTCAGGCGGAGGGTTTAGTCTGACTCATGAGGGAAGCTCTGTCAAATATGATTAGAGATAATGAATATGATGATAAGTGTAGTAACTGAATAATGACCATTAATAATAATAAAAAAAGGTTTTTGATCAAATGATGTTTAAAAATAATTTCTGCCAGTAAAGTAAATACTTCTCATGCAGTACTTTTGATATAAAAAAAATTCTTATCGATACTGAAGTGACGGTATTGCAGTGCTATTTATCAGGCTAGATCAGTGGTTCCCAACCACATGGTCCAGATTTGTCCTCAGTCATTATTTCAAGGTCCACACAGATTAATACATTAAGTGTCATGCTTGTGTTTGGACATGTCATCGAGTAAGTTTGCTGTCATCTTACAGACTGTGAAATAACAAAAATAAAAATAGGCACTTCAAAATAAAAGCCCTGCGCCAGAAATTCACTGTACTTAAAATAAAGTGTGTTTT
The DNA here is from genome assembly GCA_019142605.1 of Cephalopholis sonnerati. Taxonomy (NCBI): domain Eukaryota; kingdom Metazoa; phylum Chordata; class Actinopteri; order Perciformes; family Serranidae; genus Cephalopholis; species Cephalopholis sonnerati. The sequence goes on along the minus strand of JAGQAX010000004.1, from coordinate 24,397,678 downwards.
TACAAACTTGACGTGTTTGCGAGTCACTTGCAGAATGGACCTGAGACCCACTTTTGGACTGCGACCCACCAGTTGGGAACCACTGGTCTATATTGTTTTGGTGTGAGCTGCTGAGTGTTGGAGATATCAGCTGTAGAGGTGTTTGCCTTCACTCCAATATAATGGAACTACATGGCACTCGGCTCGTGGTGCTCAAAGCAGCAAATCAAAACAATTGATAAAGTCAACAGCAATGTCTCTCTCTAGAAATCATGATCTGGGTACTGGAGCTAATAATATGAGCAGTTTCATGCAGGAACTAGTTTCTTTCTACTGAACTACACCTGCCAAATGAATCACAACGCAGAAGGAAGCGTGCATTTACTCAAAGACACTCGACAGCTCACACTAAAACAATGTAGACTGATAAATAGCACTATGAGTAAAAGGAAGAAAGATATATTTTTAATTTTGGCGAGAACTGTCCCTTTAAAGTTTCTGTTTCCTTACGTAGACCTTGTGGAGTTTTATTTGTCCTCTGTGGACTCACTTATTAATGGCATGTGGGCATGAGTTTTTAATGTGTGCTTGGTGGAATGAGGGTAACTACTTGATAAGTGAGGATGTGTGTGTGTGGTGTGGAGCCCGTGCATTTGCGTCAGTGGGTGGTGGGTAATGTTTGCTCGTCTATTTTCTAACACTGTAATGGATATTGGGACACTTGCCAGATTTGATCCAGAGCCGCTTACTTATCACCTCAAAGAGAGAGAGGGAGGTGGAGAGGTGAACGCCGCCGGCTTCACATGAAGACGAGCAGAGAGAGCATTAGGCTATATGATTATAAAAAAAAAGTCACAGAATGACAGGTTTTAATTAAATCTCAGTCTACGAAAACCACAGCACCATCTCTAATCTTTGAACTCTTCTAATCTTTGCTTCTTTTGTTCCGTGGACACATTTCTCGCTGCTTTGAACTTCATCCAGAGCAAACACCGATAACAAAGCCACTAACGTATGAAGTGCAGCTCTCAAATGCACATGACATCTCGGCCTTTATATCTGACAGAACCACAGACTGACTCAACGGGAACACGCATTTCAACTGTTTTCATCAGCAAAATCTGTCTCTCGCACTGACAGTCACTGTCTTGCTTTGTCTCCCACACACACACACATACACTCACACACACTTGCTCACAGTAGGAATGAGTTTTGGCTTGGATTCAGCGCGGGCCTGTGAGGAATGTCCACATATGGACATGGGTTACAGTCACTAGAAGTTTGTCAGTAACCTCGTCTCAACCCTGGGACATAATGTAGCTTATATGAGGGTGTGTATGAGTGTGTGTGTTCACGAAAGCATACTTGTTATCTGCTTTCAGCCAAATGCATTAGTTCCTTTTCCCATGTTTGGGTGCATGTGTGTGAGAGCACAACCATATTCGTTTCCTGTTTATTTTTGCATAAACATTTGTGTTTTAATAAAACCATATTAATACAACAATCCTGCCCACTCACTTATCAAGAACCACCAAGTCAGTGCAAGACTTATGTGGTACAAGTAAGATGCAGATAACTTACATGCATTCTTATTTTATCAAGTCGCTGTTGGTCTACAGCCGTGATGATCAACCTTCAACCCACGGGCCAAGGCTGGCCCACGATAGGGTGCTGGGTGGCCCATGGACCATTTCTTAATTCACAATGATAATAAATTGATTCACACTGGGATTTTTTTGTACTTTTAATGTCAAATAAGCAAAACATTGAGCTTGTTTATAAAAAACAAGTGCCAGAGGAGTGCAGGCTATGCCCCAAATGTCTGATGTCTGATCTGTGCGGGGCTGCTGCTGCTGCGACTGGATTTGCCTTGTTTACTCAGTTTATCCGATTACATTCTTAATGTTTGTTTATTAATAGGCCCCAGGCCTCCTGTCATTTTGCAAAATTGCAAAGCAAGTTGAGTCTTCCTGGTCTACAGTTACAGTAAAAAGTCCCAGTGAAAGTCAGCGAAAAGTCATGATCCCCTGCTGTAGTAAATAAAGCATCACTCATTCAGACAGTCTGTTACTTTATTACTGACCATCTGTTGTATTTCACAAACTTCTCATTAGTTGTCCCTAATGGAAAACAAGTGTGAGTGTTACTACATCTGTATATATAATCACAGACACACTCGCATGTCGGCGTGCATGCACACACTAACACACGGCCTGAAACATATGTCTTAGTAATGGATTTTGAGGACTGTAATGGATTGTAATGACTGCTGAGTGCTGTGTTTTCCACAGGATGTAAAGGCTGCTCTACTTTCAGTGGTTTTCTGCACGGAGAATGCTATTTCATGTTTTCAAGAGACAACAAAAAGTTTCTTGCATCTGTGGTGTTGAGGACAGCGCATGAAGGGTTCATCCCGGGACAGATCTATGTCTGTCACAACCAACAGTTGGTGGACATAACAGAGATGAAATATTAAGTGAAGGAGCTCCTAGACAGCTTCCTCTTCTTGTCTCCTATCCTCCAGCTTGAGAACGATGCAAATGAGCTGGAGAGGTTTCATTCTGCCCCATCTAGACCTTCCATTACTCTGTAAGTGGTCTGGTGAAAAGAGCCCAATTTGGGTATTGAGATGAAAGGCAAGGCAGAACAGAACTTGGAACAGTGGCTCTTTACCAGACACGGTCTGAGCTGGGAGATGAGTAATGAGGTTATTTACCTCTCAGCTGGGGCTTGCTTCCTGATTTGTGAGATTCTCCAAATACCAAGTGTTCATTCTGTGAACTTTTTTTTTACCGGCCAGATGTGTCTTTTTAGAAATAAACAGATAAGGAATATCTGCTCTTCTTCAGCCCGATCATTAACCAAAATAATCATGTCCCAAATGCAAAGTGATGTGTCTGACTGTGTTCACACAGGGTCAGGGAACTGATTAATTCTGCCCTCTCACTGCAATATTGGGATTAACTCTGAATTCTCAGCAAGGTGTGAAATGAACTTTTTCTATGCGGCTGCTTCAGACTAGTCACAGATACTGGAAATAACTCATTCATTAGTTCACTCATTTATTCATTCAGCCCATTAACATTCAATCACAGTCAGCCTGTCTGCCACCTAATGGTTGGTAGGAAGTATGACATTGTCTTGAGATGACTCACTGAACCATGTCAGTCGCCTTGTCTCTGCAATGCTGCTGAAATTTGTGGAGAGCTTTGTGTCAGCAGCACTGCATGCACAAGTGCCCGCAGTGACACCACCAGTCACAAGATTTTTTGATAGTGGTTTAACAACTGCAGAGGGGTCGAAAGGTTAGACAAATGTAAGAGTGAAGTTGGCAGTAGCTGGTGTTTATTCTGTGATCATCTGAACATTTTAGCAGAGCTGTGGGTTGTTTATTTTAGATTTACTATACTCCAAATCACAATGTTTGTTCACAAAACCGTCCAGGTGGAAAACCCCCACATCATATACATAAAAGGAAATGGCGCTAACCAAACCTTGCCTAAATTGATCAGGTTTAAGCCACATTTAAAATGGCCCACTTAAAAAACCAGTGTCTGTATAAGTGTTGCTATGTTTAGAATATTTTCACAGCTTTATCTCGCTGTCAGACAGCGTCTTTTAGATGGGGAACTGAAGCCGTTATCTCAAAGCTACTAAATTCCTTTGACAAAAATTAGTAATTTACTTTGTAGAATACAGGAGTTGCTAGTCTACCGCTGCCTCGATTAGTTAGTGCAGGGGTAGGCAACCCGTGGCTCCAGAGCCACATGTGGTTCTTGTGATCTTGACAAAAAAAACCAAAACAAAACAACACTACTGGAATCTTTTTTGAACATTTTGATTTTCATTTTATCATTGTCATAGGCCTTATGTGATTCTCACATTCAGCCATTGTAAAAATGTGTAGCCCTGTACATAATTGTACATTATTGCTAGTCACTCTCACGTACTGTTATTCAAAAGACCTTCTTCTCTCTCTTCCTTTCCTTTCATTTATTTACTTATCTCCCTTTTTTGTTCTATTGTTCTTCATTTTTTTATATGGACTCATTGTCATTGTGTGTTTGACCTGTGTCTCCATGGACTTACAAGGTAGGGGCGGGAGGGGATGGGTGGGAGATGAGGAGGCATGTTTGTTAAGAAAAGAAAAAAATGAAAGGAAAAGTATTGTGTCAATTGTAATTCTGTATGATTTGCAGTTATTCTTAAAAAAAAAAGTCATTAAAAAAAAGTTTAGCCCTTACACTGCATTAAGAAATGTAACGTTTAGTCAGCTTAAATGTGCTGCATACATCTACGACCTGGTGCCTTTTCTTCTAAGTTTTGCCAACCCTTAATATCGGTGGCTAGACCTGAGTCTTCTTAGCTAGGCTTGCGATGGATTCCAAATTAAAAAAAGGAAAAGTCTTGAAGGAAAACAGAGAATTTAATAGTACGTGGACAGATTAGTTTGCTTTCACGTATTAAATCATCATAAATAACCCACTGCAGCGTGGCCACTATGGGCTAACACATATTAATGAATGCTCATTTTGTCTTAGTAATGTTGATAGGCTAATTTAGACTTATTAGGCAGTGTTGCCTTTTTCTGTGTGCCCTATTACAAATATAGTGTACACTTAAACTGATATTGATTTTTTAGGTGGGTCTCTTTAAGTGACTAAAATAAGTTTGCTGCTGCCCCCGTCCACAGCAGAACATTGTCTAGCTTCCATTATGGTGGATTTCGTTAATCAAAGACGCTAGCAAAGCAACACAGTCATGTTCAACTATATATATGTAGAAGTTGCAGTTATGGCAGAAATAAACAGCTTTTCCCATTTCACGTATATTTACAATTTAAAACCATCACCAGTTGTCTAACTGAAGTGTTAGTAGCCCTTTTTAAATAGGAATTGTGCAAATTTGCAGGAAAGCCCAATCGGTCTTCGTTCAGCATTGGCAGTATAAAAACTAAATCGGGAAGTGCAGTGAAACGCCGCCTGCCTACTATTGCTCATACAGAATGTGCCTTTTTCGGGGCAATGGGGGAGCGTGAGCAAGTAACAAAACGTGTAGCTCAGCGTGTGACGCAAACAGTGACATCTTGCACCTTGCTCCAAAGGAAACTGCAGCTGGTCAGTCCTTAGGCGATTCTCTCATAAGTTGGCCCGTCCTTCACCGTTCCCGTCATTTGACGGTTAATGGCCTCTTCGTTTGCGAGGGCAAGGACGACGCGCAATTTCTTGTCTCTCCAGTTGCTCATCTTTACATTTTCTTTGCGGTTGGTGTCGACTTTGTTTGTGTTTCTTTTTGAACCAAAAAGGTTCCGCCAATATGTTAACCCCTATGTGGCGGAAAATTGGGCACCTCGGATCAACTCGCCAAATCCGGCTCTGTGTGTCTAAACGCTCGCAGCTTGCCTGCAAAAAGGCCCAACCTTCGCTGAAAATCTGGCAGTGTAAAAGGGGCTAGTGTGACCTCACAGTGATTCAGTCTATCGACCTTTTTATTGCTATTTTGTTGCCAGGGCAACAGCTTTGGTCCCTGTCTACTTCCTGTCAGCGACTGCATTAACAAACATTCAAACAGGAGTACAAAGAGCCTGTTTACACTTGGTATTAACATGCTGTGTCTGGGGTGATCTGATCACAGCTGGACTGCGGTAAATACAAGAGTAAATGACAACCAAGACACATTGTGATTCAGTTCCTCAGACCATTTGCTGAGGTAGGCTGTGATGCTTTTGACCACATATCTTTTGACCACATTTATTTTGTAGTGTAAATGTCACATCACAGAAATGCATTAATAGCACTTATAAAAACAGATTTAAAGGGACCAATTTAGAATGTCTACGTTGCGCAGTTAATAAGGTCAGTACATAAAAGAAAGGGAAGGAAACACAGCTGTTATTAGGTCAGTAAACATTTAATTAGCGAGGTCTGTCATGTTGACAAAAAGGCAGGCAGATGTTGAAAGCAACTTTTGTCCCTGCATGCAGCGTCCGTCAGAGCGACATAATGCAATCAAACATCTGAATGCTTCATTTGTCCTATTATAATTCAATTGAGCAAAAATATTTGGCTCACTCACTTCCTCTGCTTTTACAAAGAAATCTATAGCTGTCTGCATTTTTGTTGCCGTGTCTGCGTCTGTGTGTATGTGTGTGTGTGGTGGGGGGTATGAGTGGGTCTGTATGTGTGTGCGCTGTCTTCCTGTTTGTCTTTGTTTTTGTCCTTGACAGAAAGACCCAGAGAGAGAGGGAAGTGGTCTGGGATGGAGGGTTGCTTGGTAACAGTTGTGTATCCTGACCAGCGGAGGGAAGCTGTGGAATCTTGCCGAAGCGTGAAAACGAAACACGCAGAGTGACAGACATGAGTGCAGACAGGTACACAGACGGCTGAAGGGGGGGGGGGGCAGACCTATTAAATATGCATAGAGACTAACAGCATGCATTGCTGTGTCACAGACAGACATACACAAACAAGTTCAGGTCACATGGGGATAATGGATCGCCCTCAATGTGTCAATCTCTTCCTCACCATACTTCTGTTAAACATCACAGCTTCCGTATAAAGTGGTTCAAGCAGACACACATTCAGACATTTGTATAGAAAATCACACAGGTCCAGACTCAACAAATTTCCTGTCATACCTTGCAGTTGCACTTCCTAGTAGCTATTTAAATAGGGAACTTTCTTAGCAACTGTTCAGCACTACACAAGGTTCTCTGACCCAATCATGACACCAAACCACATCCTCTCTCTCTCTTCTGTTGGTGGCTTCAGCTGACACAGACATAGTAGATTGACTTTCGTTTCTCACCTGGGTTTACCCACAAGTTTGAGCTCTGTCAGTGATGGTGTGTAACATTTGCACTGTAATAATTTTTGCTCTTCTTTAGGCTACTTCTATAAGGGATTTAGCTTAGTGCCAGTTCATGAAAAATGTTATATTTCTTGTTTTAACTACCTAATGTCCGGTAGTACTTCTCAAAAATCTTTTTACTGCAACAGAAAAAAAATCCAAGGTGGGTAACAAGGGCGATTTGAGGGGGGATGACATCGTTCTTGTTAGCAAAATTATCAAAATATGTCCCTCTTACCCTGCTGTCCCTCTCCTTCCCAGGGGTCTGGACCCATTCTTACAACCAATAACTTATTGAGAATTATAACATTTTGAAATTTAGTAGTATTTGTAGTACAAGTTTAGCGACCAGAAAAATTACAGACCATTTAAATGTTTAAGTCATCTCAGGTGATGCTATCAGCCAAACAAATCTGTGCGTTCTGATGAGCATTGCGACCTGGAGACGAGGTGACAGTCAGGTAAATGAGTGAGTCAGAGAAAGATATTTTTACACTGCTTGTTCTAAAGAGAGAACAGCAGAAAGCAAAAACAGAGCTTTTTATCTAAAATGAACAGACGATTACAGCTTCACGTTCATTCTTCCCACGGGAAGTTCAATGTCTCATCATATGTTCAGGGACAGTGGCGATTATTATTAAAAGAGGCAGTTTGAATCGCAACTGTGAGACAAAGCATGTAGCATCTTTTGAACAAACAAACCAAAATCCAAACTGAGGGCACAGAAAATAAAACGTTTTATATCAATCAAGCATCAATTTATATGTTGCATGAAATCGTACAACTCAAATTTGTTAGCAGTAGCAACATGCAAAAAAAAAAATGAATAAAAAATAAAAAAAACTCAAACTTTATCAACATAAAAGCCAAGGCAAAGCTTGTCACAATACAGACCAAATATTTGAGTAAACTCTCAGAGGTGCAGAGCAGGGAAACCATCACAATGAACATTTTTTATCTTTTCAGATGTGGCCAATATGAAACTTGTGAATTATTACTTTAAATAAAGATGAAATTCTCAAGGAGGTCTTTATTATATTTTTAATTTTGATTTCATTTTTATTCAGATTTCCCTCCTTAGTGCTCCAGTAGAGTGCAGAATATAATCACTATATTTAACAAGTCAGAGATGTCCTGTCATAATGAAACATTAATATCTACTAATTTGCAACTCTGATACCCATTGTGCTCAAGTACAAGGAAATAAGTAGAGGAACAGTTAGCAGCTCCTCTGCACTCTTTGGGTCTGAATATGTTCTGTCTTTCTATCTTTCCTCATGTCTATCTATGTTTGTATCTGTCCTGATCTATATGTTTGTCTGTCATTGTGTTACTATGGAAATTCACACTGTCGGAATTTAACGCCGGAAAGGTGAAGTTCAAATGTAGAACTTAAAAGTATGACATGTAGCAACAAGTAAAAGATAAATAAGACACGCACACAGAATAATCTCACTTCCTCATTTCCAGGACTGATTAAGTGACCCCTTTGTATATTTGTCCTTGTGCAGCGTTCACATGCTCACAGGGTCAGAATTGACTCAGTCAAACTCTCCACAACCACAGACTGCTTAGTTTGCATCTAAACTACAGCAGGATTAAACAATTAAGAAGAAGACCTTGTTTCCCTACAACTGAGCTGACAAACATTCAGGGCAGGAACTGATGCTGAGAGTCTGCCCAGGACGCAGGTCGCGTGTCAGTAACCATACACATACTACCTCTCGATCTATATCTTTTATTCTCTCCTAAAAGCAGGAAATGCTCCAAAATCTAATATCAGCAAGTGATAAAAGAGATTCAAACATCATTTTTTTAATCTGTATTGGTAATTAAGTAAAGGGTTTATTTAATATTTAACAAATATTGAATGAATTTAGTTAATGCGTGATTTCTTTTCTGGTAATATTCTTGTTTGGCTGCTGAAATGCACACCAGCAAATCATTGCAGACTTAGAGCAAATATTGAGCCAAACTTAATTATGCTGTTACACCACAAACACAGCTGGATGCACCATGTTTTCACACACACAACTTATTCAAATTCAAATTTGATGACAAATTAAATATATTTCAGCAAGTCTAAAGTAGGAAATTATCAACTCACCTCAGTGCTGCTTTTCCTTCTCTGAGACGACTGCCCCCGCTACTCTGCTCTGCTCTGCTCCCTGAGAGACGAGAGAACAACAGTCTTGCTCGTGAAGTGTGTGCGTAATGAGTGTGTAAGTGTGTGTGTGGGAAAGAGAGGAGAGAGAGAGAGAGAGAAAGCGAGGGAGCACCTCACACACAGCCCTCTCCCTCTCTGTTTCTCTTTCACTCTCTCTGCGTCTCCTCCTATTATTCTTCTCTGTCTCTACAGGGTAATTTGCTTCTGAAATTATTTTAATAGCTCCTCCATTCTCTTATCACGCCTTCTACCTTGCATGTGCCAGCTGCTGAGATAAAGCAGCAACAAACTGTTGCCTTTGGAGACTGGGCTGTGTTACCTGAATAATCCAAGCAACCTGTTGGAATACTCCTAATGGAAGAGCTGGCAAATAAGTCCAGTGTGTAGTGGGTAAAAACACAGAAAGACATGGTATTCATGCATGCATGCATCATTTCTTGTCTTTCAAGATTTTTTTTTTCTTTTCATGTCCCATGCTGACACAAATACCGCTGCTCTCTCTAAACTTTAAACAGTTTAGTAATTCAGTGACTCTTTGGAGCTTCATGGACGGGTGGCTTTCGGGTAAATCTATGAGAACTGGCACCAGTTGTACTGGCGTGATGTCAATGACCCGATAGGTCACAAAGATTTCTAAATCAATCTTTTCTATTTCTGGTGCAGCCTTTTACTCAGCCTTTGTATCTATTTTTCATGTGCTTTGGCCCCCGGTGTGGCTTCTCTATCCTTTCCAATGTGAATTCATCTTCTGGGCTGAAGGCTAACATTCATAAGTCATTATCACGTCTCTTTTCATAACTTTTGTCCGTTTTTGGCTCCATTTTCCTTATCGGTCTCATCTCCGTCTGTCTTTGGCTCTCTCTCTGTTTCTGTGGCCCTGTTCATATTTTAGCTGCTGCTTAATTTAATCTTTCTTTGTCTCCTTTTGTACCTATGTCCTTCTGTTATAGACTGTCCTTCTGCCCGCTGTCTCTGCCTCATTCTTTCATTCTTTCATTTGTATATCGCTTCATCTTTCCCTGTTACATTTGTCACTCTTTTTCTTTCCACACACCTTTTAAGCTCCACCCTTATTTCTCCTTGTGTCACAGCAACAAGGTTCCAGTTTTGTTCCACTACACAGAACTATGCGATAAGATATCTTTCTTTATCATTCTTTCTTCTGTCCTTCTCTCCTTCTTTCTTAATCTACCTGCCTGTCTTTCTCGCACTCTCCCTCTCCAAAGCACGCAAAGTCTGTCACTCATTTCTAGGTGTCACCTCCTCACATGCACATACTTGTTAATGTTTCTGTGCTCACCTTTCTTTTCTGTCAGTGTTAAATCCATAATGTGTTGACAGCTCTCATGTTTCCATAACAACATACCGTCGATGTTTCTGAGCGGGTTAAGTTTACCTGACTGGCACTCCCACCTCTGGGTCACAACAGTGACATCAGTCATGTAAGTGACGTGTTTTGTAATTAACACCATAGTTGGGTGTTCCACGGCTTTGACGCCTTTGGGCCCCAGTGTTCCCATGCAAGGCAGAGGAGGTAAAGGGATCATTTATTTGAACTGGTAGTGTGAAAGAGGCAGTTGGCAGTGGTACCTCAAATTCCATTAGCATTGTGCTATAAATCTTTATTATGGGAAGTTAAACCACAGCTCCCAGTCTAGGTCAACAGTTTAAACTATGCTTATCTTGATAAGATAAGATGAGGTAATGCCAGGGGAATACAACAAAAACTGAAAAATGATTCAGAACTCTACTACCCTCTTTTGGATCTGCAAAGTAATGACATAATTATCAAGGAAATCAGTCATTTGTTAGTGTGTTAGTCACAGGCAAACAGGCAAGACCAATTTAGCCAAAGTTAGAAATCCCTTACTAATGTGGCTCATGATACTGAAGAAAAAAAACAAAACTGTCTATATCCAAAAGCTTATTAAATGAAACTGGGCAAGTGGAATTTTAAAGCAACAAGCTCTGTGGCAAACACACATTTATGATATTTACATACTTTGTTCAGCAAGATAATCTACACAAGTGAACGCCACTTTCATGATCACTAAAGCCTAAGTGCATTCTCAGAAGTAAAAAGCTAAGTTAGGCCATAAACCAACTACACCACCGCCTGCATGACCAAACGTAGCCACTTTTTAGCAACCATCTTTTAAAAGACACAATGAAGTTTCAAAGTTCACGAGTGGGGTCAGTGTTACTGACATATTTCTTGTCACTGAACCAAACCTAAAAGTCCCTTAGGCTTGTGTTAACCACAGACCTTCTTTCAGGCATCTAACCAAAAACCCACTGACTATGAGACAAGGGGAACAAGAGTGCAAAAATGCTTACTGGTGTCTGGGTTTTAGCACTCATTCCTGGGGCTCATACCCACTTGGTACTCAGATAGCCCTACCACAACCCATGTGAGGCCTACTCGAGTAAACCCACCCAAGTGGGCAGTTGCATGGGGCCACTATGGAAACTGTGGAAAACCCCGTACGGGGCCCATTTTTCAGCTCATTTACTACCCACAGGGGCCCCACATGGCTTGAGGCTATGAGTGCAATTTTTCCAATTTTATTTTATTTTTTCTATTAAATTTCCATGTTGTAATTCTCTGTGAAGCTAGTATGATGGAACAAGCATGATCATTTTAAATTTTATTTTAATAATAGTTTTCAATAGGGAGTGGAAATGTGTTGTCAACAGCAAGTCAGCCATTTTTGGACAATGGTAGGAGATACACAAAGGCAGGTTAATGTTATATGTTTCATTATGCTAGATAGGGGTAGATTAATCATTCATGATGAGCAGATGTTTGATTAGCAGTCTGTTTGCAAAACATTTGCTAGCTTAACTTTGTCTGGCTGATTGTGTAGTTAGCATTTGGCTTGTAGATCTAAAGTTTCTGTAAAGACCCGTTTCTAAAGTGGACATGGGTCTCTGGGCGGTATGGTGGTGTGGTGGTTAGCACTCTCACCTCACAGCAAGGGGGTTCCTGGTTAGATCCTGTGTGCGGGAGCTCTTCTGTGGGGAGTTTGCATGTTCTCCCCATGTCAGCATAGGTTTTCTCCGGGTACTCCAGCTTCCTCCCACAGTCCAAAAACATGCAGGCTGGGGATAGGTTGATTGGTGACTCTAAATTGCCCGTAGGTGTGAGTGATTTTGCAATATTTTGCTCCTTTGCCTCTGCCAAGAGCTTCTATTTATATGGGCATTTGTTTTTTTGTGTGTGCATATACATTTCAGATGGTGAACAACTGACAGATGACATGGCTGACATTGACAAATAATAAGAGCTACCCTCCAAAAAAGGTGGCGCTGCCCCTGGATGGTGTGGATCGCATTCCCATTAAGCGCACCTGTGGCATCTCAACCAACAGTTCCATTTATTAGTAGTAATTACCATTACTTTTACCATTCCTACTGGTTAATCTTGAGATAATATCATATAGCAGACTAGTTTGACTAGTAGTTGTTATCTTAGCTAGCTAGCCTCTCTAGTAGCAGCAACAACAATAAAAAGATAGCAGCTATTGCAAACATGCCATATGGTGATATTCATGAAAGTCTTGCCATGAGAGCTGTTTGTTATTTTGCAATTATGCCTACATTTGTATTTCTTAAATGGAGTTCCTTGTGAGGTCAGACTTGTAGTCCTATTGTCAAGTGTCACAAAGGGAGATACAAGTAAATATTCCCAACTATTGTCAGCTGTAACTCGATATCAGTGCTAAAGTGGCCAATGAAACTTAACGTCCTCTCTGTAATGGTGGCGAATACAGGTCCAGTGACACATAACTACAACTAAATAATACTGTACACTTTTCTTAACTATTTTAAGGGAAGATAACATTAATATGTCGTGAAAAAACTCATCTCCTCATTAGCATAATGCTAACAGTAAAATGCTGACTAAGCTGTAAATCAGCTCTGTTGTATGTATGGATGATAAGTTTGGACAGCCTCATTGGTTAAAAGCCAACCTGCAAAGCAGTATATATATCATAAATGGTACTTTGGTTGTGCAAGATATAATACTGGCTGATTGAAAATGCTAGGGACACGTAGGAATGGCCTCTTACAGTGTATTTACAGTTCTTGGGTAAATTGACTTAAGAGGATTCGAGATCAAAATGGACAACTTTTATAAAATAGTTCAAAGTTATTTATTGTAAAATGTAAAACAATTACAAGAGCAGTTGTTGCCATTGAAAATCTCCTCTATATGTAAGGAACCCTGTAAAATCAGTCCGAGCAGTTTTGGACTCCATAGCTTTGTTTAATGCTCTGTGCACTTATAAAGTTAATCTAGGAAAATCTGTCACTTTGCCTTTCATGCAATCTTCTTTTCAGATATCGGAGAGGGGTCTCAGATATTTAGGTATTCTTGCCATTCCCAATTTAAATACTGTATTTGAAACTAATTATTCTCGTTTGCTTAAAAAAATCAGAAACGCCCCAAAGAGGCAAACCACATTGCTGACTTCTTGAACAACCCTCGTGGTTTATCCCCTCTCAGTCTACAACTCTTCTACTGGTCAGCTCAACTTACAATGAAGACAAACTGGTTTGCAAATAGGAAGGACTCTTAATGGTGCTGTCTTGAGTCTCTAGCATGTTGTTCTGGAAGGCTTAAATCCTTTTCCTGTATCAACAATATGGACCAGATAAATTCTCTTAACAATGATACAACTATTTATAACACACCCCTGGTCTGGAGTTATGTGAGAAAATATCTAAATATCCCATCTGTTATCTCTGCTTGGTCTCCCTTGGAGGTCTGTTGGAGTGGTCTTCTAAGGACCTGTCAGATCCTGCTGGCTTTTTGATCTCAGATTCTGTAAAATCTTGTGAGCAAATTAGAGCTGATTTTAACATCTTGCATAAGGACTTTTTCAAATATCTCCAAATCTGTCACTTTGTAAAATCTCTTTTAAAGAGGAATACCATGGGCTCGGCCAAGTCTCTCAAGGGAGTAATCCCAAAGATTTATACTCTCTGCAGTATTTTAAATCCTTAGTTTATGACTCCCTGAAGCTATTGTAGGAACACAGTCTGGGGGTTACATTTAGTCCTTCTGATTGGATCAAGATTTGCAGTGGAATCTTTCCGAAATGTACTTCACTGTCTACAAGGACAAAATTTGAAATCTGACCATCAGATGTATTTTACACCCATTCGCCTTTAGAAAATGTTCTCCAACAGCCCAAACCTCTGGTATAAATGTTAAACACACAAAGGTACATTTATCCACTTGATCTGTACATGTGATTGCATCCAGACATCCTGTGATTAAGGAGGTTACTGTTATACAGAGTTTATACTGTCCTCTTCATTTTAACGCTCAGACACAACAAACTGACCTCAGAGAACTAGCGTCAATGAAGGCCCCCTGCTGCATCCCCTTAAGTTGCCTCAGGTCGCCTGTGTCTTGGCCTTAAAGTTGCACATGAACACACTGCAAAGACTACAGCTAATGGCCAACAAGTACATATGTTCTGCACCTGGGTCAGAGGAAATACCCCTCCATGCCAGCAAACAGTGGTAGTCTGTATTCGTCATTCAAAAAGGTAAACTAGAAGTTAGCCAGTTAGCAAATTAACAACACAATCCAATGTTGAAAGAACAAAGCATATTTACTGTGCTCCAGTGAACAGTAACACAACCCATTAGAAAATGTTTCTGCTAAAGAGCTCAGTGGCTAAAGAAAAAAATATTACCTTATGTAACAAGTTTGTTTTGGTCTCATTCCCTCTTGACTTTAGCTGTTTGTTTACTTTCCTCACTTTGTTTCTCTTCTTGTGCGCTGAGCTGAACTGTCAATCACAGTGATTTCATTCACCAGTGGGCTCCAAAGTCAATGACATCGATTGCTTCACCATGCTGAATTGTAGTGCAGTCGAGGGCCATTGGTGTGAAACACACCACACTGTCAAGGGTGTCAGAGGCTAGCCGATGGTCTGACATTGACCGACTGTTGGCTCGATGTGTCAGGGCCTTTACCTGCTAAACCATACTTCTCAAAATCTTTTTGATGCGTATGCCAAATCTCTGTTAATAATCCTCCTATTTCTGGGAAAAAAGTGTGTCTTGCTATGGCAGTCTGCTCAGCAGATTCTCACAGTAAGCATGTAAATATCATAGATATCGGCTCTTTTCTCTCTGGAGTATTATGGTATGACAGAATTTATATTATTAATATATATATTATCAGAATGACTCTTAAAGGAAAGAAAATGGAAGCTTTATTTTTGGTTGAACAAATGTGTTTTTACTATAATAGAAACTTGACACTATTTTGTTAAAATAACTAAATAAAAGGGATGTTATCTGTTCAGTTGTTGTTTTTTTTTCAATATTGTACATAAGCAAATGTACACAGTACGACAGCCGTCAGCTTTTATATCACGGTATACCTTAAAACTGGTATATCGCAGCATCCCTAATAGGAATAGTTTTTAAAAATATTGTTATCATATTTTGTCTGCACTTCTGTTTCTTCTATACACTAAACACAGCTGCTGCCCAGCCCACAGAGACACTAAAATCTCATTTACTGAACCTGACGTAGAGATAAGTTGATGTAATATGCAGACTTTTAGTAACTGATACAGTTTTCATTCATAGTAACCTCTTGTAACATGTGATATAAGCATTTTACATTCATCTTTTCTGGAAATGATCTTTTGGAAACATAAAATTATTAGTCATATAAGCATCTTGTCTGATCATGGTGATTTTTCCAGTCTTTGTTGTGGAGGGAGGAGAGAGTACGTGAGGTGAAGTTCTTTACACAGGAACACAACATCAAGCTATTGCCAGTGATGCTGCATCTTCACTTTGAATTTCCAAAGCTTAAAGGATGATGCACAAAGAGAAGAGGTGAGGGTACACAGTGTGAGCTGGCAATCGATTGAAGTCATCCACGGTTCAATGACTTTGTACATTGTGTGATATCCAGTACTTCAGATCTGAGAATGGATCACAGATGCTAACTTGCTGTCTGTCATATTTGAGGACATCTGCATCTTAAGAAAAGAACACAACTAGGCCCAGTTTTGCTCTAATGGGAAGCTTAGACATTGTGTGTAATTCCGCACTCTATACTCATTATCACTTATTAACCCCTCTGTAACAGGAGACAAATGATATTGATGCTTTGTGTTCAGTTACAGATGAAGTAATCAAAGTCGAAATGAGCAAAATGGAGCCTTCACACACTGCGCAGGCCTGTGAGCTCAACAGGACTCCACCTTGTTGTACTCACCCACTTCCCCTTAACGGCCTGAAGGCAGGAAGAGAGGAGAGGCAGAAGAGGAAGAGAGGCAAAGAGGGCTGGGCTTGTTGCTTTCATTTAAAGTAAAAAAAAAATACAGAAGTGAGAAGTTCAGCAGACACCCTCAAAAAGCACACAGAGGGAGAAATAATCAGAAAGACAAGACTCAGAATAGAAAGTAGGTAAAGGGCTACATGCAATCATGGCTCCTTGGACGAGGGCCACAACGGACCGGTATGGTGTAGGTAAGTCACTACGCGCTCACTGTGTGTGCGTCTTTGTTTGCGCATATATGTTGCTACAGTGTCTCTTAGTCTAGGCGTGATGGTAGACTATCCGTGTTTTGAAAAGGAACAAGAAAAATAGATGCCCATCACTTCCTACTTAACAGGATGTGAGCAGGTGCTAACGGCCTCACAGAACTTTAGGATGTACACATCAGATGTATTTCCCCCAACAAACCTCAACCGTAAAATCATATTTACCATTTACCCCAAATGCAACAGAACTTATAAGTACTAAGGTATAGTAGCTTGTGAGGGGGATAAAATCATAAATCACCATCCATCCTGTACTGATAGAGAAATGAGTGGCAGTTAGTAGGCAATTTTTATGCATTAAACATTACGCAGTGCATAAATACAGACGCAAGAAGATGAATTATTCCTGAAAATGATAGTGTTATGCGCTGAATGACTGATTTTGGCACCAGGAACAAATCCTAGATAGTTACGGAGCAACTTCACAGTACAATCTTTAGTTTATCTATAGTATGTGGGTTGAATATGGCCGAGCTGATCAGCATGTGTTGCTGTTAGATATGCGAGACAGACACAACTTACCATGAATACAGATTTTTGCCATCTAATGCAGAATGTAACAGCAGAGGTTCACTGGCCTGTTGCGGACGATGCATTGATTTATCACTTACTTGCAGAAAGTTAAAGGCATATAGTTACGTGAGTGAAAACTTTTTGAAGTTTTTAAATTCTTCCGTCACTTTATAGCTTAAGATTGATGGTGAAAATGGCAAGGATTCATACAAGCCATTTTGAACCAGTTACAAATAAGACTGCTAAATGAAGTGTTGTTTATCTACTGTATCTAGACTGAATATCTTTCTGTGCTGTGTAAGACTACAACACAGGAAGTGGGGGAAGAAGGAAGGACTGTTTTTTTTTTTTTTTTTTTTACCTTGTAGCCACACATCAGAATAGGGTACTGTTGTTGAAACCACATAGTGTTATAAACTGTACACACCCCAGTTTTCATTTCAAGAGAATTGTATAGCTTAATGCAGTTTGAAGTCTTGGTCTAAAAATAGTGTACCATATACAGGCACAAGAAATATGTTAATTAGCGGTCATTTTGTAGCTGTGCAACTGCTTGTTAAGAATAAGATGTAGCAAAGCAAGCCTGTTAGCTAGTGCAGACAGTTAATGCTGGTTTCACTGCTACGCTTAGTTTCTGCATCAAACTGATACCCAGTGCACGGTCTCTGTCATGCTGCTGCTGTGATGCTTATTCCTGCTGTAATGACGTTACCTCTGCTGCTTGTACTCACAAACAGTACATCTAAGTCTGCAACTGACAGTTAGAGCCTGCTCATTATTGATAAATGTATAGATTCGTTTGTAGATAAATAATTTACTCTATGAAATCCATCATTTCTGATCTGTTGTGTTTGTGTTATTTCATTTTGTGTGTATTTATTTCATTTCATCTATGTTGCAAATCTATTTTATTAATTGTTTATTGTTTTCAAATGTAATTTTAACAGTTTTCTTTGCCTATATAAATCACTTTGCGTTTCCTCTGTTTGAAATGTGTTATATAAATCAAGCTACCTTGCCATCATGAGAAGCTGGAACCAGACATTGTTTGGCATTTTTGCTTAAAAAATTACTTAAAAATGATTGTTAAATGATTATCAAAATAGTTTCAGTATGATTTTCTGTAAGCTAAATCATTTAGGCCTAGCTGTTAATGTAATCATTTCAGCTCCATGTAACATTAAAGGTCCAGTGTGTCAGATTTAGGAGGACTTAGTGGCGTCTAGCGGTGAAGATTGCAAATTGCAACCAGCTTAAACTTCTCGTTGAAGTTCCGTCAGTAATCATTGTTGAGGAGCTTTTTATCGGGAGCTGAATTATCTGCAGAGGCCCAAGTGATTAAAAACAGTAAAAACACTGAATAAAAAAATTTCACGTTACAAATGAGTAATTTCTCCTACCCTGTTCGGCCCCTCACAGCTGGCCAACTTGCACAACACCTGCAAATTGGTGCTCATCTTTTAAACAACCAGCCAACATTTGTATGTGGGGCACATGTGTGTAGTAAATGGGCATTATATGGGACTGACCATGGGTTGTGTGATGACCTCATGCCAATTGCCCACATGGATGAATTTACTTGGAGACCCCAGATAAAATGCCTTTTTTGGGCCCATACCCACCTGGTACCCAGGTAGTCGTAGCATAACCCATGTGTGGCCAAACTTGGGTAAACCCACTTATGTGGGCAACTGGCATTGGGCCAATATGGAACCCATGGACAGTCCCATAGAGAGCTAATTTTTCAGCCCATGTACTACCCACATAGGCCCCCACATACAAATGTTGGCTGGGCATGGGCTAAATTATTCACAGAAGTCTCCTCCTCTCCAAAACAAACGAGCAAGGTGATTAAAACCAGTAAAAACACTGAATAAAGCAGTTTCATATTAAAAAAATCTGTTTTCTAACACTGCTAGTTCCCAGAGGAGCTGCTAACTACAAGCTGATAGGTAGATATACTGTAAATGGCCAGAAAAAGAGGTGGGTATACCCCGTATACCTGCATATAACCTCCACTACATCAATGATTATATTCTATTTCTGCCAATATATTCTCTAAATCCAACACACTGGACCTTTAAATCATTTTATAAGCAAGCTGACCTGCTGCGTGTGTGCCCATGTAAATATAATTTTGGTGCACTGAAGAAGCCAAGGTGGTGCTGACAAGAAATATGTAGGCAGGAATATATTTCCATGTTTTTTGGTCCTGTTGTCACCGTGGTGGCTCTGGCGGTTTGACAGGTGATCCATGCTGCCTTGTGGCATGAGCTGAACTATTTTTAACTTATGTTTATCTATAAGTAGCTTTCCTCCATTGATATACTAAAGTGTCACTCCTACTCTCCGTGCACGGTCATGAAGGGTCCTGTTGTTTCCGTGCTGGTCTTTGTTTCTGTAGCTGTTTAGCCTGAAACCTGCACGTGGCAGATTGACTGAACTGTTGCCAAGGTTACAAAGAAACTGCTGAAGCTAGCTTACTGCTGTGCTAATCATACAGTCACTGGTGCTAACCTCCATCACATATTAGCTCTGCACAGTTGTTGTTTGTGTGCTTGTTTTTTTTTTTCCCCTCATTCTACCACCATTAAACATCTGTCTTAACTTCTTAGTTAAATGGAATTTTGTCGGCAAAGGAGAGAAGCAGCTTTCCCTGGAGGTAGGAGATACAGTCCAGATCCTGGAGGCCTGTGAAGGTAAGAATATCTCAAAACACAAGAATGATACTGTTATTATCACTCGTGTTGTATGGTGCTTATAGACAGCCATTTTTTAAACATGTTCATCATCAGTTAAGCATTTAAAAAACCACGTGCTAATATGTTTCATCTATGCATGTAGCTTGTCCTAAAACCTAAAAGTCACATTTTTTTCCCCTATATAAACCAGCTGCCTTAAACAAAATGAAAAACTCACTACAAATAACAAATATTAGTAGACCTTATTACAGTTTTGATTAACTGTCACTCATATCTTTTGTATTTCACATTATAATACAATGATAATTTAAAATAACTTGCATGATAAATAAACACAGGGTGTCTTTAGGTCCCTAAAAAGTCTTAAAAAGTCTTAATGTTACAACAATAAAGCCTTAAAAGTCATCAGATAGTCTTAAATTTGAATTTGTGAGGTCTTAACTACTACAAACACTTTATCTAATTTAATTTATCCATTTTTTAATTCATTTTTATGATAATGAGTGAAGCTTTCCTGTGTAAAAGTCCACATTTATAATGAAATCTTTACAGAACTGTAATACTGTAATTTTACTTCATACTTGCACTTACCTCTTACACGTGTGTTAAACACAGAACTTATTTCAGGCACCTAACCAAAAACCCATGCAAAAGCCTACTGACTTTGAAACAAGTGCAAAAATGCTAAAATGCTAACTCTTTTCCCGGGTTTAGAACTCTTTCCTGGGGCACTCTATAGTTTTCACTTGAGGTTTCCATCTTCCACACACAGTCCAGACACTTCCATATTGTGAACACAAAGGCTTGCCTATGCAGAGATGTCAGTATGGCAGTAAGGTGACAGTCAATTTGTCTTTCAGGATGGTACAGAGGCTACTTGGTCAGGAACAAAACCCAGCGGGTAAGAGCTCATACACACATTACCTGGTTTTCACACTAGACTGTGCATCACATTGATTTTAAGAGGAAGATGATAAAAACACATACTGCATGACATTCGACTGAGAGATCTCCCTTTCCAGTTTTGTGGATGAAAAGGTGAAAGCTAACGCTGTTTATTTCTTTTTTTCTTATTCGTCTCCTCCACATATATTCCTCTCCAGGGAGTGTTCCCTGCCAGTTTCATCCATCTTAAGGAGGTCATCATTGAAAAACGAGGGTGAGTGGAATTAAAGTTTTCATCTGACTCCTAAAGTTAGGCTTTTTACATTTTTTAAGATGTTTGTGTGTATGTGTGTGTGAGTACAGAGGTGAGGAGGTAGTGACGTCTGCAGAGATGCCCTTGGTGAAGGAGGTGACCACCACATTGAGGGAGTGGGGAAGCATATGGAAGCAGGACTTTGTGGTAAAAAAAACAAACAAGAGAAAACACTGTGAGAGTGAATGTGTGTATGTCTGAGTTTAACAGCATACATCTACCTATCCAGGCCAATAAAGAGATGCGTGTGAAGCAAGTCAAGAGGCTGATGTGGGAGCTGATGGAGTGGCGTTCGCAGCTCCTGTCTGGCACTTTGCCCAGTGATGAATTCAAGGAGCTCAAGCAGAAAGTTACCTCCAAGATTGACTATGGCAACAAGTATGTGTGCTGAAAAACAAAATCGCTTGGTCACACTTTAATACGGTCGCCGTTTGAAGCAGATCTTTGTAAACAAGCTACTTTTTTCCTGTCTCACTCACCTCTTCACATCTTTATAACCACATCATTCTCAGTAACATCTCCCCTCATCCTTTTTCTCTCTGCTCCAAACTGTCAGTCTTCTGTCTTCTTCCCTTCAGCACTGGCACCTCCACTTGTTACCTTTTTTTTTGTACAAGATGTACTCATTTGTACTTCTTCCATCAATCCCCCCAATCCTCCCCTGTGCCTTTGACAGGATTCTGGAGCTGGACCAGGTAGTTCGAGATGAGGATGGGAACATCCTGGACCCAGAACAGGCTAGTGTCATCAGTCTGTTTCGGGCCCACGAGGCGGCCACAGCCAAGATCAATGAGCGTATCAAAGAGGAGCAGGTACGGAAAAAAGATGAGCGGGCAGTGCAGTGGGGAGCAGACAAAACAGAACGCAGCAGGGGAGGGGCCATGCAGAAATTGTCATGGGACAGAGAGAGAACATAATGTGCGGATGTTGTATTTACAATTTAATTTATTTGGCAAATTCTTTTAACATTGCTGTGGTTTGACAGCACTAGACTTTCCACAGACATGTGTATCATGGGACTTCCCTGGGAAACTGTGTGTGGGAAAACATAAAAGCTATTGTGAACCAGATATAGGTGGATTCACCATTTTGTGATCTCATTTAGTTTTTTATGAGAAAAAAAGTAGTTATAAAACTATCCACATAAAAATGCCATGGACTAAATATTTTGCTTGCCACTCATGTCTGCCGGTCAAGCATAATTAAGAATTCCCTTCATTACAAATTGGCTTGACTTCATTTCAACTCCACACAGCCTATTCTTAATTTATTCATTAATTAGAACAGAGTGTACTCCGTTATGAATTTCTTATTCTGCGATTTTCTTCTCTCTCATAAACCCACAATCTGGATCCTGCATTTGGCACATCCCAGAATTAAGTAACCGGCTATCATTATTTGTCACACCGGCCAACCAGATTTGTCAGGACCTTGAAATGAAAGGTTTTGGCTGGCATATTGTCCTGTTTAACCCTCGTCCCAAGTTAACCTCCCACAATTAATGTCCTCACCTGCAGTCCAACGTCCAGACGGACCACAGCGGGATCTCAGCACGGATCCAGTCATCCCCCACTCACAGCCTCTACGTTTTCGTCAGGAACTTTGTCTGTCGCATTGGAGAGGACTCAGAGCTCTTCATGTCCCTCTATGACCCCATCAAACAGACCATCATCAGGTACCACTCGTCCTTCTCTCTTAGCTTTAATCCCTCACCTCATACAGTGAGCTTGAAAAGGTGTTTTAGTACATGCTGATGTTTTTCTTTTCAGTGTGTGTCTTTTTAGCTTCAGATTTTAGCAAGGTTAAATATGTCTGAGTGGTCTTCAAATGATGAACTGATGTTAATGCTGAAGTTCAGCAGATTTAATTTAACCCTCCCTTCATGTATTTCATTTAATTTTGGAGTGTAGCATTGAGTCACATCAAGATAGAAAACAAGCTTACGAGTCTGATTTCGTATGTCAACCATTTAAATCATGAAATAAGTAACGTGTGTGTATTACATAAAATAAGAATATAAGAAACTTCAGATAAGGTGCGTTTAGCATCTACACCCCTGAAAAATACTGTTAAATTCAAGTTCAGTTTTTTTAACCTCACCTCAGCTGTCTAAAATACATGCACGCACACACACTCCAGCCCACACACACTCTCCTCCTTTCTCTCTGGTGTCTATATACCTCTCCTTCTCTTGCACCCTGTCCTCTCTCATCCATTGTTGAACTCCTCTAAATTAGAACAATGCGGTGTCAAAAATAAGAATAAAGAAAACACAAATTATAGGGCAGCAGATAGTGACTGGCAGTGCTGTGTGGTGCCTGACAGGGCTGATGCTAAGTCCTGTCACTCACTGTCATTCTGGGTATATCTAGGTCCCAACCACAGCAGCTGGGAGTATTAAGATAGACCAGGATCGATCATGTTTTTCTCAATATATCCACCACTGTGGGATTGTCTCTTATTTTCTTGGCATTTGCCCTGGTTTCAGATGTTTTTCTGTTTCATTTTAAGGTTGGGTGATTGTGTCTATTTTTGCATTATCAAATTGTGATTGCTCGAGATCAGCGATCGGTGATTCAGAGCAACAGAGCTTTGAAATAATCAAACCTTTAAGCTTTCTGCAAGAAATACAGGTAGTTACCTGAATAAACAGCTGTAAACAAATGTAAACATTTTATTTAATCAAAAAAAATGTTTCATCAATTTCAACAACGGCTCTCTTTTTAAAGTCTGTGTGTCTGTGCTTGATGTTCCGTCTAACATTTTCATCTTACCTTTAACATCACAAGCCAAATCATATCCATCACGTTAAATACTGTTATTTTTGTAGAGCAAAGTTTTTGTGAGCAGGCATGTCGTGAATGAAGATGCTGGGTGTCAGATTCATGACAAAGAGACGTTTGAAATGAAGGACTTAAAATTCACTTCTCACTTGTGCTGACTAACGGGGCTCAGTGGGCAGACAGGCCGCTCCACCAGACACACCTCTAAATCACAGTAGTGTGCCGATTCTAGAGATTACTTGTATAATATTGTAGTTCTGATAACAAGCAGGTTAAAATCGCCTTAATGTCGGCTTCAGAAAAACATTATCGATTAGTCCTTAAGTTGCTGATATCTAAGCCGATTGCCAGTTGGCACAAGTCTATCACATTTGCTCTTGTTATGTGTGTTTGATTGGTTAAATGTTTGCATTTTTCTTTTCATGCGACCCGTTCCCTTTCTTTTGTTTTGACAGGAATGTTTTAGGAACTTGTTCTCAGTTTAGATTTACCCCTGCTGTACCCACAGACACTCATCTCTGTGTCTTGCTGTCTATCTTTCTGTTCATCCCTCTGCCATTGTCTGCTGGGTGATTGAAACCTTTGAACTTCATTCTCCCAGAAATCATTTACTGCCACATTAGGACACTGCATACAGTATTACTCATGTACACCAGACAGGCTGCTCTGTGATCCTCTCCCAGAAAGCACTAAAAGATGAGGGAGGCAAACACTTCAGCTTTATCTAGACTAAGCACACACTCAGTCCTGGACTGGACAGATAGCGTTTCTATCTTTTTGATTCATCACCCCCTGTAGGTGGAAATACACATACCCAAAAACAACATTTTATCTTCTGAAGTAGGGCAAATCGGCAGCGTTTCAGTCAAGGAGACTGAGATGATCTTTATGGTGACAGCAATTTTTTATACAATGTGTGGCTGTATATTAAAACATTGTGCAGAAGAATAACAACAACAACTCTCCTCCATGCTCTGTGCAGTGAGAATTACTTGGTACGCTGGGGCAGCAAAGGATTCCCCAAGGAGATAGACATGCTCAACAACCTGAAGGTTGTCTTTACAGTAAGTGACCACAGGAGGGCACTATCACACTGTTTCTTGGCACTACACACACGGCACTGCACAGAAATGAATGGATTCATCCACTTGTAGAAGATTACATTGTTTTTTGTTCTCTCCCTCACCTTTTTTTTCCCATTTAACCTTCTGTTCCCCAATTTCTCTTCCCTCCATCTTTTTATTCTTGTATCTCTTATTCCCTCTTCCACACCATACTTCTTTTACTTTCTTTTCTCTCTGTTCTCTTTGCCCGTTTGTGTCTACCAGGACTTGGGGAACAAGGACCTGTGCAGAGAAAAGATTTATCTAATCTGTCAGATAGTGCGAGTGGGCAGGATGGACCTGAAAGAGGCAAACAACAAGAAGTGCACTCAAGGCCTGAGGCGGCCGTTTGGGGTGGCAGGTACTTGAAGATCAGCCAACGCAATTTTTTTTTTCTGGTCAGAGGTGCTGCTAAATTGCTAATCCAAATGTTCAAGCAATGTGTGAAGTATTATTTGTAGTTACTAGACTAATGAGTATTGCTTTTAGTGGCCTCTCTCTTAAAGCTACAGTACATATGCCATGCCAAATGTCACCAGTTTAGCCAACAATAATGGGCTTCAGTAGTCTCTTCAGTCTTTTGTTCCCTAAAGGTCAGAGTAATTTTCTCTGATTTGTCAGCTGCTGCTGCTGCTGCAGGTATTATCGCCCATATTTACCCGTGGGAGCTGACCAATACAACAGTCATCTTTTGCACAAACAAAACTAAATTATTGATGATGACCATCCACCACTTTTTTCCTACCCTTGGGCCTATTCCTTCTCCAGTGGCTCAAAAAAGTGCCTATATCCCCAACTAACCTCAGAAAGCAGCCATCAGCGTGTGTAGTAGGGCCTGCTAGACTAGAGAGTGCGATAGATAAATGTTCACAGAGGCTGTCATCGTTGACTGATGTGAATCCACATCATAAATTCTTCTATAGCATTGTCTTTGATTTTGTCATCACAGACGCATTTGTTTTCCCTTTTCTTGGCAGTGATGGACATCAGTGAGCTCATCAAAGGGAAGATCGAATGTGATGAGGAGAAGCAGTTTTTCATCCCTTTCTTCCCGTATGTCCTATTTTTCCTCCTCTGTTATTCACAGATTCTCCCTGTAATTAAATAGCAATATTGCAATTTTATGTGTGAAGGTTTCAGCACCTTCACGGTTTTAAGATTAAACAGTTTCTCTGCGCTTTCAAGTGTCTTCGTGCGTTTTTATGTTTTTATTTTTTTTGGCTCCAGGGTAGTTGCTGAGAATGACTTTCTCCACTCCTTGCTGAACAAAGTGACAGCATCACGGGGAGACAGTGGTGGACAAGGTACTGTTGTACACTTACAGGCTTCTCACTCTGTTTCCGACTGTGTAAGCTATGTGACTGTTCTGCAAACAGTGATGCTCCTGCAAAAAGATAGAAAAGTTAACCATATAAACCCCATTCTGGTCTCTCCTCACTGGTTACCAGCACAGGCTAGAGCTGATTTTAAGGCTATCCTTTAAAATTATTAGGCCTTGCATGATTTTGCACCACCTCACCTATCTGAATTAATTACACCATATAACCTTCTTTGCTCTCTCAGTGTTGGTCTCCTGCTCATTTCTTAAGTGAACAACAAATCAGTTGGCTTCAGAGCATTTGCTTATCATGCCCCTTATTTCTGGTATGGCCTTCCATGTCATGTTTAGGGAGCACATTAAGGAGGGCTGCCCCCTGAAAGTTGAGCAGTTGTTTTTTTTGTCAGTCAGTGTGCAGTGTACTTCACGCTGCTCTCCAGCTGCGGACCCAGACCCAGGCTGAGTCTGAGTGAGACGTAGGCAGCTGCCTGGAGGCAGAGAGGCTTCGAGATAATGTTATCTTCTGCCTCTGTGCTCAGAAGTGGTGAAATCACTGCTCACAGCAACTTAATATGATGCAGTGTCTGGCTTTTGTTTGATATCTAGTATCAGCAAAAAAAATGTTAAGCGTATCCATCCAGTTCCGTTATTAGCGTAGCACGCATTAGCTCGGAGGGCTGGTTTACTGCAGCCTATCACGGTAAAGTCACTGCCCCTCTGAACCCCGTTTAAACTCTATATGGATAAAAGGAACAAGTAAGGAAAAAGGAACAGCCAAATCTGATTCTACCAACATAATTCTTTAAATCAAGACTGAACACTTACCTTTAATTCACCTCATTACAGCCTAGCTTAGTACTTAGTCAGGTCCATCACCTTTATAACATCTCTTTAACATTGATGTTCTTAATGTTGTTATTTAATTTATAATTGCTATTATTGTTTAAATTCTTATTGTTTTATTTGCTCGCTATAAGCTTTGTCTTATGCATTTCTCTTCAGTTGTAAAGTGTTTTCGTACCATTCTGTATGGTAATTCTGAGCTTTAAATAAATTGATTGATCGATAGAAAGGTCCTGAACGCACTAAAGGTTCCCACTGGACTGTAAACGCTGCAGTCATTTGTGGTCAGACAAAATGGCCATTTCTCATCACCTCCTCGCCTCTTCTCTCTGCTCCGTGGGTGAGAATGAAGGGCATTATCCTGATGGATGGCATGCGCCCTCGAGCCGATGTTTTCATATTACTTACCCTTTATTTCTCCCTCGCCAGCCTCCAACCCCGCTGCCCGCTGCCTCATGTTTATGGCTGACTTTGACAGACTCTATGGGTGACACTGTCTTAGTCCACATAAAGTAGCCTCACATGTTGGACTGCACTGTCATACCGCTCAGCTTTTATCTCTCCTTCCTTCCTCGCTCCTGAAAGTCCTGGGCGTAACCTAGATATGAAAGGAGCACCCGGAAGAGCAGATACGGAGGGAGCACCTGAGGCCACCAGATGTCTGTTCTTAACATTACTCACCCCTAATCTCTCCTTCCTCTCACTTTGAGACGCTTTTGCCACAGTACACACACACACACAGCGACACACATATACAGAGTATTCCCTGTAGGTATGTGGTTAGCCTTGAAAATGTGGGTTTGTGACATAGTCTAGATTTCACCAGCTATGTTTTTCCCTAAAATAACTAACCCCCTTTTCCATGTCCTGTCTATTATTTGTCTGTGCTTTCCTCACATAATTCCTCTGAAAGCTTTGAGAGCCCACATTGTTTAGAACTAAATTTCTGCCTATTATGGTAACACCTTCACCCTTTCTTCGTCTCCTTCGCCCCCCTGTTTTACACCCCTTTCACAAACAGGAGACAGGCATTTTATAGTATTATTGATTACAGTCTCGTCTCTAACAACAGCAGACATTTTCACATCCCCGCTTCACCTTGGAACACTTTAACATTATGCCCCCGTGGATAAACACTAACATTTTACACAAAGTGGATCTCACTTTAAGATTAAGCTCTCAGGCTGAATGTTTCAGGGCTTCTGTGGGTCCTGAAAACATCTTAAAATGTTTTAAATTCAGTTTTAATAGTACCGGGCCTTGAAATTCATTATTCATTCATTATGCTTTAATTTGAATTTACCTTCCTGCAGAGAGACATGAAAACTCCTCTCTGGATATCTCATTTAAAATAGCTTGGAGTGGCACCTATTTGTCAAAAATAAATGTTGTTAAATTTATTGATACTAGTGCAGGCCGTGTTCAAAATGGGCTTTTTCGGAGCAGGCTGATTGCTTTGCTTCTGGTATTGCTGCTTGCAGCTTTCTCAAGAATCATCCAAACAGCTTCACAATCAACACTGGGCTTCCTTGGGTCCTGAGCAATACACCTGCCATGACATAATTGCATCTCTTAGCAATGCTAGAGTATATGCAAATGCAACATATCCTTTCTCTATTCATCTGTTGTCAAATGTACTGTAGCCATGGATGTATGAGACAACTGAACATGGCACTGCTGCTCAGCCCTGCTTCTAATTTTCCCTAGTGGCTACCTGCGATATTGACCTTGACTCTTTCAATTATAATAATGTTTGATCTATGGAGGTTTTATATTTGTGAAATTTTCCTCAAGCTGAGAAAAGCAATTTAGATCTGTGACATCATCACAATGTAAAGTCCATGTACGGAGCAGAAAACAGCCAGTGGGAGAAACACTACTGCTCATATTCAGTAAAGTAAAAGCGGTAAAAACTTTTTTGGCATATGCCCCAGGTGAGCAATCCTCATCTCACTGAATAGATGCCATCTTGGGGTCCAGCATCCAGATCTAATAATCCATGACTGTAGCAAGCGATGGAGAGAGCCTGCTGTACTCAGCGTGCCATGTATCAGTTAATAGGGGTCTCCTCTCAATACACTACACAGTTTGTATGTAACACACTACTAATAGCCTAGATCTCAAGAGCTCACAGTCGACACCACACTTCCTTTAGTCCTCAGTAATACGTCCGGTAATTGCGAGGTTGAATAGGTTGTCAAGAAACACAAAGGACAGACATGCAGACAGATAGAGACTCCTTATATATAGTTAGATTTTGTCCCACAAAGTCCAGTGAAGTACTGAATTTAACTCTCTGGCAGCTGCACGTATCCTGTGTTTTTCTAAGCTGTTCTGGGTTGAACGACATTGATCACTATTGAAGTATAACAGGAGAATATTTCTCTCCTCCAGGCCTGTGACACTGTAATTATTACAAATTTTTTTGTAATTACCAAGGAGAAATGAAGAAAAATGTCAAGCTTATGAAATTTCAGCTTATGAATATCATATACCAGCCTGTTGATATGATGAAGGCTCTTTACTGATGATGGACATCCTTAAATGAAATCCCACAATGAAACAGAGTTTCTCTACATATTTAATGTATCTCAATGTGTCTTTGGATTAACAAACAAATCCTTGACGATATGTGCCACGCATCAGTCTGTAATCTGTCGAAAGAGTCAGGAGTCTTGAGATTCTGAGTCTCAACATGGTCTACATGCTTTTTCAGTGGCGTATGCACTTAAAAGGGAAATGAACAATGCTTAAAATGGATCTATTATGCTCATTTTCAGGTTCATACTTGTAATTTGGGGCTCTACTGGAATGTATTTGCATGCTTTAATGTTCAAAAAACACTTTATTTTCCTCATACTGTCTGTGCTGGAACGCTTGTATTCACCCTCTGTCTGATACACTCTGTTTTGGTGCCGAAAAGCCCAGTCTGCTCGGATTGGGCAGTGCTTCCTACTCTTCTTGTCTTCCCTCTCAGCATCTCTGCACCATTATTGTAACCAGGGGAATGACCGTGATGGAGTATAGCACCACTTTCTATTGTGAAACACACATTTAAAGTCTCCAAACTGAAATCTTCACGACCGGGCATGTTCCAGCAGGAATATGATCGGTAACTGGGGAGAAATGAACAGCACTGACAACCAAGATTACATGTTTCCCTGATGTTAGCGTGTAGCTACATGTAGCAGTGTAGGCTATGTCATGTAAACACCTGCAGTAGCATGCTTGGAGCAGATGACCACATAAAGAAATCTATAACAAGCTGATGCCGAGCTGGTAGCAAAAGCAGATTATTTGAAACGTTGGTCCCATTTTATATGAGCACTCGATAATGTAAGACAGGGCAGGTAATTAGCAGTCTTACTGCAAACATCCTGAAGTTAATTGTGGACCTGATGTTGTAATGATTAAACATTAATACATAGCCTTCTTTCTTCCTCTCCCCCCACCTCCCTCCAGGTCTGTGGGTGACCATGAAGGCTCTGGTGGGAGACATAGTACAGATCCGGAAAGAATACCCTCACCTGGTGGACCGCAGCACCGTAGTGGCCCGCAAGCTGGGCTTCCCAGAGATCATCATGCCGGGAGATGTTCGCAATGACATCTACCTCACCTTACAGGGCGGCGACTTCGACAAATACAACAAGACAACACAAAAGAACGTGGAGGTCATCATGTGGGTCTGTGATGAGGAGGGCAAGGTCATACAGGTGAACAGCATAAAGAGATGAGGTCGACAGCGCACGGGGCATGTCGGTCTATTTGAATAGGATTTGTGTAAACAGGGATTGGTTTGTGTGTGTGTGTGAGGTTTGGGATAGAGAGTGCAGGTGCATGTGTGTACCGTTTGTGTAGTATTTAAGAGACAGAGGTGGTACGGGTCAGTGAGCAAGCACCGCACTGATCAGCACTTATTCACCCTCTCATAGTCAGGGGCATATAGACGTGGCTTTATCCCAGTTTGAAAATCCATTTTAGACATACATGGATGCACACACACACACACACACACACACACACACACACACGAACATAAAATCCCCCAGCTCAATATGACACGCATTTTTCTCTCTCTTCCTCTTTCCCAGAACTCCATCTGTCTGGGAGCAGGGGATAAGGCAGTCAGTGAGTACAGATCCGTCATCTACTACCAAATCAAACAGCCCCGCTGGATGGAGACAATTAAGGTGTGTGTGTTGCAGAGGTGTACAGAGGCATCATTGTCTGTACCTGAATCTGAATCTGTTCACCCAACAAATTATCTGTCTCTGTTTCTGCATATCAAGATGAATGTATTTTAATAACTTAAATGCAGCCACAAGACTTTGATCAATGTTGGTAATAACTGGACTTTTAACAGTATTAACTTTATTTGAAGGTTAGAGCACAATAAAGTAGGAAATAACAACAATAAACACAAACAAAACAGACCAAAAACCTCATTTAATTACATAGCCCACTCACTTACTCAGGATAGATCCATAAATATCAAAGAAAAATGACCAAATCAACAAATTCTGCAAGTCTAGAGACCAAACTTTTCTATGGATATCAGGTTTTGAGCCATGCAAAAGCCACAGAGGTCCTGCAAGAGACAGTAAGGCTTGTTGTTTTTATTTGAGACAATTTCTGGAAAAACTTGTGGTCCATAGCTGCCGGTTGAGAGAAGTGAGGAGTCAGCAGTCAGTCGCATTATAACACACTCAGTAAAAAAGGTTTCTCAATAATTGTGAATCACTGCTACCATCAGAGGTCCTCAAGCATAAAGTTATAAATGTACACACAAAATATGAAGCTTACTGGTCTCGTTGTTTAGCTGCGAACAGACAAAGACTCACACATGCACACATGACAAAAGGCATGATCCCCTCTAAGCTTACGCCTTGCAGATATTATAAATGAAAATTTGAATATAGAAATGATCCACTATATTATATAATTAGATATTTAAAAAGATGTTTTTTCTAATGATTACTTTATTTATTTCAGGGGACTTTTATTTTGTAATTCCATAGTTATTTCCCAGCTCTTTTTATTTCGATCTGTTTGAAAAAAACATGGAATACTTGTGAGAGTGTTAATGGAGGCTAAGTCATAATTTCATTTAAACTATGGCTGATATGTACAACATGTTACATCTTAAATGGACATTAACTCATACGGCTTAAAACTTCAGGTTCTAAGCTTTATTTTGACGTATAATCTGCGGGTGTTGGGGAGAAATCCAGCTGCCACGTCAGGCTTTTGTTTCGCTACTCTGACAACACGTTGCAGAGGTGAGACTGACAGCAGGGAATGGTCATTTCTCAGCCTGCTGCTATCTAATATATGCTGGCTTAGTGGGGGCAATAAGAGAGTATAGTGTTCAATATTCAATAATGTGACGTAAATGAAACAGCTGACTGGTAAAATCAAAGTCCTGCATTGCAAACATAACG
Organism: Cephalopholis sonnerati; assembly: GCA_019142605.1. NCBI lineage: Eukaryota > Metazoa > Chordata > Actinopteri > Perciformes > Serranidae > Cephalopholis > Cephalopholis sonnerati. Next base: position 24,365,195 of record JAGQAX010000004.1, on the reverse strand, counting down.
GGCATTTTTATCTTCTAGTCATTCACAATGATATGAATGAATTTGAAGAAACATAAAGGCTGATGCACGGAAATGTCTATCATTTGTTTTCCCCCAAATAATGACAAGCAACTTTTGGTGGAATAAATATTTGTTTCCATTGCATTATTTGTGCTTTCCCTGGTAACGTATTGGGATTCAGGTACTTCCCCAGTGTGTTGTGGAGGGAGTTGCATACAGTGGAAGGATTTCACTCCTGTCTATAAAAGACACATCTCTCAGTTTCCTCGAAGGCGCCTGGTGTTTATATAGCATTTGCATTCCTCTTTTCAACCATAACTTTCCAGAAAATAAGCCCCAGAATGTATACCTGTAAATTTGAAGATATGTGATTTTATATTCCATAATAACATCCCCTCCAGGTGGCAGTCCCTCTGGAAGAAATGCACAGAATTCATTTACGCTTCATGTTCAGACACCGCTCTTCCCAGGAGTGTGAGTATCAGCCTCTCCTCCTCCTCTGCCTATCTCTTCTCCTCTTACATTTACACTCTCTACTACTCTTATCCCCTGAGCATTATGGGACACTGAAGGGACCGAATGATTGGAAGCAATTTGGAAAATGACCCAAGGCATCATTACGCACACTTGATTATACAAATCAGTCGTCTTTCTTCCTCCCATGCCTGGTTTCTCACCCTCCCTCCCTTTCTGCTCCCCTGATGTGTGTCTTCCTCTGACCCTCCCTCCTTCTGTTTACAAATCCGTCTGCATCATCTCCAGCCAAGGACAAGAGCGAGAAGAACTTTGCCATGGCCTTTGTGCGTCTGATGAAGGACGATGGGACAGTTCTGCAAGATGGACTGCACGACCTTATCGTCTTCAAGGTCAGAACCAGAAGCAGAACTTTTGCAGAAATAAAACGATGAACTCATGAAAGGGTTCAGTGTCGGCATCAAAGAAAAACAAACCAAAAAAGATGTGAGAGAGATAAATTTCAGCTCACAAAAAAAACCCTGATTCATTTGAAAGTGCATTTGCAGCTTATTTAATGTCACCCAAATACCCTCCTCCTTGACCAAAGCATTTAGACTTTTACAGATGCTAAAGCTCCCCCGAGAGTAATAAATGACATAGTGAGCCTTTTATGATGAGAAAGGGTCACAGCTCATCACTTTTGTTGGGCCAACTAGTTTTGGATTAAACAGCCAGACCACAATAAATCTGGAATCTGAAAAGTAGTAAGTCAAATTAAAGTAAAGACTCTCCAACTGCTAGTTAAAGCTACAGTTGGCAACTTTATGAAAATAACTGTGTCATATTTGCTGAAACGGTCACCATACTCACACAGCAGTACATGAGACAGATAAGAAAAATATTTTTCCTCCTCCTTCTCGCAGTGTTTCTCCATGGCATTTGCTAGAATCTGCTGCAACTAAAGGAAAACAGCCAGGCAAATATGAATAAAGATGGCCTATTTCTCACCTCAAATGTTTTCAGAAACATATTTAGTGTACTGTTTAGCTGTAAAATGAGAGCATTTTCTCCAAGGTCGCAAACTATCTCATTTTACAGCCAAACAGTACACTAAAATATGTTTCTGGAAACATTTGAGACAAGATAAAAGCAATACAGTTATAGAATCTGGATTTATGTTTGATTAGCGCTAGTTTGACAGAGCCGTAATTGACATGACAGCTTTGTTAGAGACTCCCTGGCTCTGATTGGTTGCTTTTGTTCAGGTGCGGTGGATTTTTGCAAATGCCTTCAAAAGCACCACGAGGAGGCAGAAGAGCATGGTTATTTTCATTTTTTTCATGTGCTAATGTGTGGATGTAGTGACAGTTTCAGCAAAAATGACAAGAAGTTTTTTATCTTAAAGTTACCAACTACAGCTTTCTAAACACATCTAGTTTACAGAATTCTTTTGATACATCATTCATGCTCAGACTTGACAGAACGAATGGGAAAAAATTTGTGCCAAAGCTCAATGCCGTTCCTTACATAATTCTGGAGGGTTTTATATGTATATAATAGTGAAAAATGAGTGGTAGACTTTACAAAGCACTGAAGGCTCTTGGGTTATTTGCCTATAACATCGCATAGAGGATCAGCTATACTGTTGGTCTGACATATACTGTGTATACTGTAACAGTTGTGCTCAGTTGCAGCCATCATCAAAGCACACCTAAACACATAGTGAGTCTGGACGGAAGATTATGGCCGCCCAGGTTGAGTGAAGCCCAAATAGATTTCCTGCCAAATGAGCCAAAGCTAAGATTGAATCCCCTTATTGATTAAATGCCAAACGCAATGAAGATTAATTACTCGTGATTCACTCAAAGACCAAATGGATGGTCCCCATGTGCCCTCTTTCTCGATTATCTCTCGTTATCCCTGCATTCCTCTCGATCTCTGTGCCACTCATGGCTTCAATCTCTTACTCCCTGCTTTTCCACCCACTCACTCATTATTACTTATTGGTTTGGCATTAAAGTGGGCAGAGTTGAGGTTTGAAGCCCAAATTAATCGGTGACCTGAAGATGGTAGATGTATGTGTGGAAAAATGCACAGTAGGGCAAGTACGATCACATCATTAAACAAGCAAATAATATAGAAAATCAATGCGAACATGGTCTGGGTATCTCTCTCTCTTCTTTCCACTGTGGTCAGCAAGGAGAATTTTGTTCCAGCAGTTGGTGTTATTGTTGGTGTGCTTATTTTTCTAACCTGTCCTGGACTCAGTGTTTCCAAAGCTATGAGTTCACAACTCAGTGTTGAGTTCGGTAGAGGTAGATAAGGCATAGTGATCACAGGGGATTACTGCTGTGGAATTGGCAGCTTCAATCATTGTTTCTCCCTTCAGGGCTGGCCTGATAAATCACTGCAAGTGTAGCAAACCCCAGTGACTTCTACTCCCGTATTTACATCAAGACGTTTTGACTAAGCACAGGAAATATGATTCCTCTCTCAGTGCTGCTGGGACAGCCACTAAACATCTGTGCCATCATTAACAAGTCGTAGCATTGCTGGTGTGTCAACATTACTGGGTTAGATATGACTCCCTCACATTGTCCTCTCAGGGTGACAGCAAGCGCATGGAAGATGTAAACTCCTACCTGTCGCTGCCCTCAACCCGCAACCACCACGGTGACCCCCACAAGGGGACGAGCCTGAGCCGCAGCTCCAGCAGTGTGTCAGGAGGCGGAGGCCTGTCAGTCAGCTCTAGAGACAGCTTCTGCATCTCTACCCTGGTCTGCTCCACTAAGCTCACCCAGAACGGTAGGTGCATGTGTGTTTTTGTTTGTATGTGTGTGGGGCAGGTGTTGCAATGTTCAAATAACCCTTTTGTGACATTGACTTGACATTAAGACACTCCACAGACTTGGCAGGGCAAAGCATTTTCATTCAAAAATACACACGCACCCTCAGGTTGAAGAAAGGTTAAAGCAGAAATTATTAGGAGGTGGGTGTTTAAAATTAAACCTGACATGTCAAAAAACATTAATTAACATCTTCTTTCAACAGAGTAATAAGGCCAGGGCAAGACAATGAATCATCTGTTGACTGTGAAATTGGTAGAGGACAAATCCACTGCTTCGAAGGTCTCTTTAAACGCACAATATGTAGTTTTCTGCCACAAGGGGTCTCTGAATCAAAACAAAAACAAAAGCTGAAGCAGTGCCTTCATTGAAGTCAGTCTCTCCTGGTAAGGATTCCTTCAGTATTTAGCGTTGAGGAGATTTTTTCCAGGTGCCAAATTATTGGCAGAGGTTTCTTTCTTCCCAAAATGACCAGACCAGGCGATTAAAACACTGAATAAAGCAGTTTCAAGTTATAAATAACCGATTTTCTGATGCTATTTGGCTCCACATGGAGGGGCTGCTAGCCCGGCTTCTGCTAATGTGTGCTCACCGTTTTTCTGTGATAACTTATGATCCAGATGTTAAGGAAGTTTTTACTGGGGACTAAATTATTCGCAGAAGTCTCCTAGCAGTTATTTAAATGACTTAAAACTCTTAATAATGCAATAACAAAGCTGCTGCTTGCATTTGCTTAGCTTGTTTCTCTGATAACTTAAGATCTAGACGTCCGATGATTAAAATCCTTCATCTGGTTAAAACATATAGTTAAAAACAACCAAGGTCTAAGAGGCGTATTGTATAAATGTGGCTTAAACTGGATAATAAGTCAGTTTATGACAGCTTCTGGCAGACAACTACAACTCTGATGCATGCGTAAAGTGGATATGACACCTCTGAAAGGTGGCAGCGATCAAATGACACAGACCAAATCCTTGATTAGACTTACAGGTTGCTCTGAGTTTGAATTGTTGGAAGTATTAGGGATGTAAGAACGCAACTCAAATAAATATATGTAACATTGGTCTTGTTGTTTTTAGACATTTTAATGTAGATAAGTTACATATTAAATCTTTAAGTCCTAAAACACTGTGGGTCCAGTGTGCATACCATCTTGTCTGTGGCTAAATGGCTAAAAATTCAGATTTCTTGTTAAAGAAAAATCGGTAAGTGATTTGCAGGTAGCGTGCAACCCTCTCTGACCTCATTACGCTAAGTGTTATTTTCAGGTTTAGGGCTAAAAGTTGAGGCAGGATGACAGTAGCTGAAAGGTGAGGTGAGGTTAGGGTAAAGTAGACGTCCAGCCAATTAACTGTGAGTCAACAGCATGTTAATTAGGTTAATGGTGCCAGAACTACAAGTGTGTGTGTCTGTGTAATGGTCATGGGATAGTAACCACAGGATAGAGGGAACTGTACATGGGTTTGATTAGTGAGGATTGTCGTCATTTTGTCCTGCACACTCTGGCAGGCAGCCACATAACCACACACGAACACACACATGCACACACGCACACAGAAGTGCACATCTACATCGACAAATACATGTGTGCACGCACATTCCAGACAGAGAGGTGCATCAGGCACAGGTGCAGTGCAACAGCTGCTGCTGAGGAAGCCAGTCCATCACTATAATGAACATTATCCTGCAGTATTAATCACCTGTACCACAGACACACACACACACACACACGCATACACACACAGACTTTCAGGCATGTATGCACACAGTGTTGTTTGGGGCCACCCACCAGATGTGCGGCTTGGCTTGGTGAGTCAGAAATTATTGGACAGGAAAAGCAGTGAGCTTCAAGCGGGCAGCCCTACAGAGACATGGAAATCTGCCCCATGTCAAACTGTAGCAGAATTAATGACAGCAACTGTGGATTTGAATGTTCAGCTGAAAGTCTCACTAAAAAGAGAAAAAGGGACTGTCCACATGACAAATCATCACTTGACAAATTGCTGCTTTGTTGTTGCCTATCAATCAGAGATGAATTTGGAAAACAGACCTGAATGTAGTACTGTTATTAGGGCTGCAGCGAACAATTCCTTTTATTATAGATTGGTTCTTTTTTACTTGATTGGAGCAATGGTTCAGTACACAGGAGAAAAAAATACAAATACACACACTGAACAAATATATAAATGCAACACTTTTGCTTTTGCTCCCATTTGTCACAAGTTTAAGTTAAAGATATAGGGCTTTTTCATGCACTTAATAGATATATTTCTCTCAAATTGTGGGTGCAATTATGTTAAAATCTGTGTTAGTAACCACTTTTCTCCCTTTCCAAGATAATCCATCCACCTGACAGGTGTGGCATATCAAGATGCTGATAAAAATGCATGAGCACTACACAGATGTGCCTTGGCAGCGAAAACAAAATTGTTGTGTTTAGGTTTTGTTCAGTGTAATCTATCTATCCATCCATCCATCCATCCATCTATATATACCTATATAGATCTATATTGGTAGATGTATAGATAAAGATCTATTATAGATATATAATTATATACTATATATACAAACCCTGTGGACTACAAAGTATGAGATTTATACAGTTATCTTACAATTATAAGAAACAGAGAAAGGCAGTAAACTGCTGATTATCACATTGTTGCCAATTTGTTTTCTGTCGAGTAAACGATAAACTGACTAATTGTTTCAGCTCTAATTTCAATGCAGTGTATCAGCTCATTAACTCAAACTTCTTATCTTCTTTTGCATTATATTAAAAAGTGCCAAGTCACTGAAAGGTAAATTCAGAGTAACAGCTTATATGTATTCTGCGCCACACACAAGGAGACACGTAACACAGAAGGAGACACACGCTGTCAAATGTTCAAGGACAAAAAAAATGAGAAATTATACAATACAATAAAGAGAATGACATTTTTCAACCAATACATTTCCATTGCAATAGCTTTGATCAGCATCCACTCTTAAGTCAGACAGCTGGGTTTAAGACAGCTGAACAGAAAATGTGCTCTGTGCATCTCTCCTCTCCAGTGGGCCTTCTGGGGCTTCTCAAGTGGAGGACTCGACCTGAGCTCCTCAAAGAAAACCTGGAAAAACTCAAAATCATTGATGGAGAGGAGGTGGTCAAGGTCAGTGGTGTGGATACAAGTGTGTCCTTGCATAAGTGTGCAGACCGGCATATGTGCGCTCTCACCGGACCTCTCCTTTGTCTGTACGTGTGTAGTTTCTGCAGGACACTCTGGATGCCTTGTTCAACATCATGATGGAACACTCCCAAACTGACGACTACGACATCCTCGTGTTTGACGCCTTGGTGAGTGTGTGGTGTGTGTGTTCATCCTCCAATAATGTCGGTGCGTAAGCCTGTGTGTGTGCTTTGTCAACAGATGCAGCTGATTTGGTGACAGGCTGTCTCTTTGTGTATCGAGGCTGACATCTTAGTGTCTACTCATCCATCTTTTTCCAAATAAACATGTCTATCAGATGATTGTACATAACTTTTTATCTGCCCAGTAAATGTCTCCTGCTGTGTAAACATATGACCCCTCTCTGTCTCTCTGCTTCTCCCTCATGTCTGCCAGATTTACATCATAGGTCTGATCGCTGACAGAAAGTTCCAGCACTTCAACACAGTGTTGGAGGCCTACATCAAGCAGCATTTCAGCGCTACGCTGGCCTACAAGTAGGTCACACTTCCTCCCACTTCCTGTCATCTCATTCTGTTACATTTTGTACACATTTCCTGAATGACAGAAGGCACTGTTCTCATCTGCATGTATGTTTAGTTTGAATGAATATGACATACAAAGTTTTTACACTGTGTTTCACACTTACAAGACAACTTTTTTTTTTTTTCTTTCTCGGCCATGTTTTTTACTTGTGCCTGAGTGACTAATGGAGACAAAAAGTTTTGAAACTGGTCCAGTATTGTAGCCAGCAGAGGCGAAACAGGCCGCAGTGTAGCCAGTGGGAGCATTTGTGCACTGTCAGTTTATGACCACTAGCAGTGCTTGTTTTTGCAACTGACAGGCTCAGATTATTATTCTTAGAGTCTGACAATATTATATTATTAATATTATTATTATATATTAAAGTGTATAGAGGCAGCATATCTTCACATCTAACTTCATGAATTAAGGGTTTATTTTAACCAAACCAGAGCTGTTCATTGTTGGAACAGTGAAAAGATGAAGCAAGACATTTTTGTAAGTTTTATTTTATTCAAATAAAGTGTGTGTCATGATGATAAAATTACTGCTTATTTAAAAAAAGTTTGGTGGGTTTGGCGATGGCGAGTTCAAGGCTGTTTTGAGTTAAATGAAAAGGATCTTACTCTTTAACAAAAAGGTCTGTCTCTGCAGGGATCCTTTCTATAATGTTGGTCAGACACTTATAATGACAATGGTAAATGCACTGCACTTTTGAAACACCTTTTTTTAGTCTTCTGACCACTCAAAGTGCTTTTACACTACGTCACATTCACCCATTCACACAACAGTGGCCGAGGCTACCATACATGGTGCCACCTGCTACTCTGTAAGCATTCACACACACTCAAACACCAATGGAACAGCCATCAGGAGCAATTTGGAGTTCAGTATCTTGCCCAAGGATGCTTCGACATATGGACCGGAGGAGCTGGGGTTGAACCACAGATCTTCGATTGGTGGACAACCCGCTGTGCCTCTGTGGTAAAAACAAACACTTTGTAATGGACATAAGTTGATGGTGCACAAATGGGAATGAGACAAAGATAGGTACCTTGAATTTATATCTTCAGCATTCTGACTGCAAAAGATGCAACAAAACAAAACATTGCAGACAAGCAACATATAATGTGCATAAAAGTAAAACATGATTAGAGTTGCGTAAATAATTAATAAGTACTCCAGAGAGCAAAAAGTTAAGTTGCAAATCAGTATGCTCATGCACCAACCTTGTTAATGTCTCCAGAAAGCAAAGTCATCTTCTTTTGAATCTGCCACAGGAGACTTTATTATCAATTAAACTCACTGAGCGCAACTGGCTGTTTAAGGTTTAAATCATTTTACCATGGGCTCCATAAAATGCCAGCTGACTGCTTAATTTAGCTGTGACCTTTAGGATTTGTAAAGACAGTGTTAGACGTCATGTAAAGAAAAAAAAGCAAAAACAAATGCAATACCGATTTTTGTGTGAAAATGTAAACAGTGTATCAGCAGTTTTCTTGTTTGCATTTCAGTTGGATTAGACGATCTTTCAGGAGGCAGTTCTCCCACCTCTTGGGAACTATGAAATCTTCTAAATCCCATTAGATAATCTCAATGATGGGCTGTCATCAAGCCCAAAAAACAAACTGTTTGTGGTTCCTAGAGAGTTGGACAGAGCAGCTTAAAGCACCGCACCAGAAACGCTTACATAGCATTAATGTGGGTTGTCCCCATCTGTATCACAGGCATAATCCTGTCAAGTATGCCATATTTCATGCCAGAGGTATACAAGTGTTAAACCTATTGAGGTAAATTGTCACCTCAAGATCTAATGTTAAGCGACAGAGTACTGCATTGTATCCAGCTGCCACTGGAGGTCAGTGTGTGTGCTGGCCTCTGGAGCACTTGACTGAACAGGATTAGAGTTTTAACCCTGCCTCTGTGGAGTAGCAGCTAAAGCACTCAGGCATGCACCCCAAACACTTCACTCTGCTTCTTACTCGCTGTTAATTCACTTCAATTGATTCAGTGGTCACTAGAGACAGCATTTGTTTGCACTGCCAAAGCTCCAGTTAGGAAATTAAAAGCATTTCTGACTCTTGCTGCTCTCTTTCCCCTTGAATCTTTTCTTGGTTTCCCCCAACTGCTTCTCCTCCTCTCAGCTTTCTTTGCCCAATTATCCCTGAAATTCTCCTCCTCTCTTAACTACTTTTTCTCTTCCTGTCTGTTCTTCACTCCATCTACTCATCTGTCTCTCCACCATCACTCCATCCCTCCCCTGCCAGTGTGTTGGTGTTCACCCTCTTAAAGAGGGTCACTGCAGCTTAACGCCTGTCAGCCCAGAGGCTGTTATGTAAAACTCTCTAACTCCCTCTCACTACATTTTAAACTCCCTATCTCTTGCTCTTAAAAAAGAATAAATCCTCCCGTGCTTGCCTTTAAGCCATGCACCAAAACAAAACCAGGGGAGTCCGAATGGTAATAACGTTGGTAATATTTTCAAGGCCACCCTGATGGCGACGAGGCCAGATTAGAGTTCATTTTTTAAGGGGACTTTTATTGTTTAAGAGGATTGGGTAGTTTTAAACCAGTTAGTGGGTGATCCCCTGTTGCCCTTTCATGGAAATAGAGCCATCACAAAGCCAAAAGTCTCAACCCTCTTTAGTCCTACAGTATTGTTTTAAGTGTCATGAATATGCTAGTGGTGCATGCCATTGAGATGATGCAGTGGGAGATTGGGCAGAGAAATGCTGATAGGTCATAAACTTAGACTGAACTCTCGCCACCCACACCTCACTCCAACTGCTTTGACACACTGGAATATTTATGTATGTCTAAAGACGCCCGTGGGGTGTGCATGTGTTGGAGGATGATTTTTTTCACCATGCGTCTGAGGGCAAATAGAAATGTCTGTGAGCTGTGTGAAAGGTACATCTGTTGAGGTGTGAAATACTATTTTGCCATTTTGCCATTTTTCCACCTCCACCTCGCTGCCAGTCTCGCTCTCTCTCGTTCTTTCACTCTCACTCTGTTGCACTCTGTCTTTCTGCTCTATGGAAGTGAAAAATGGAGTTGGTGATTAAATTTCCAACCTGTGGATTGTCAGAAAAGGAATGACAATCCTGACTGAATGATTTTGATTTTTTTTTTTTTCCTGTCCCGATTCTGTTTCCTTTTCTTCCTCTCTACCCGCTCTCTCTCTTTCTCATCTTTGTATTATATCATTCTCCCCAGAAAGCTGATGTCGGTGTTGAAGAGGTATCTGGATGTGTCCAGCCGTGGGGAACAGTGTGAGCCCATCCTTCGAACCCTCAAAGCCCTCGAGTACATCTTCAAGTTCATCGTTCGCTCACGCATGCTCTACTCCCAGTGAGTGTTTGTGGACTGATCATTATGATAATGACAACCAATTTCTTTGTTGGACACACAATAACGCAAATACAGATTCTTGAGCACACACACAGCCCAGTGGCAATGCAGGAGTAATTGTTTTTGACAGCTCTGTGAGAAAAGTCTGCTGATTACAGCACTAACGTTGCTAATAAGCATTGATGATGAAGTGCAGCGTCCGAATGAGAGCTAATGACAGGGCAGGGCTGCTGAATGGGCAGACGACGAAACACCAGACGAACAAAGTTCCTGCAAGAGAGACTTATGACACCCACTGTGCTGAGCCGAGAGCTGCGCCGTACGATAAGTGTAAACACCATTTATAACTGCAGCACAAAAATTGATGCTGACAGATCAGATCCATGATCCACAGCAAGTATTATGTGCCTTGCCTATGGGTGACTTGAGTACCTGTGTGTGTGTGTGTGTGTGTGTGTGTAGATGTTCGGTATATAAATCACAATCGTGTGTGTAATTGAGTGCTTGCTCACATAAGATTGCAAGGTTTATGTGTGAATTGTTATGAGTTGTGTGCCTCTGTCAAAAGTCAGGGTGTGTATCCCTAGTTTTATCACAATTTGATATCGATTCTTTGGACAACGGTACAATATTTGCCAACATCACAAAGTCTGCCACAAAATGATTTTGATTTAATTTAATTCAGGGGTCTGTGACTGATATAAGACAATATCATATGTCCATGTAACACAGTCAGTTACAGAGGAAGCTGCCACTCCTTTCTTTTTTGCTTTTGGCCATAAAGGATAAACACAAAAATAATGGTAAATAATTATAGACGCGTAAGTGCAGTTACGTTTACTTTATATTGGCTCCGCTAACACCTATAAAACAGCACATGTAAAACCTTAACCTTCGCTTTCTGAAGGCCCCTTTTAGGAGAAAAAACTCCAGGTCTATCTGGTTAAAAGCCCTGAAGGCTCAATAATAGCTGTCAAAGTTCATTGACAAAACAATTGTTTTCTGCTAGTTGCTCATTATTAGCTTAAGCACTTCACATTACATAAATTAGCCTAACAGCTAGCGGACTTTTCCTTTACTCATATTATTATTATGTATTATATATGACTTTTTTTTTTTTTTACTCACGGTTGGTTTAATTCACTGCATGTCCTGACAGAACAGCTGGGTTGAATTTCAGCCTGCATGCATGCTTTTTCAGCCGAACATTGTTAAAACAGAGCAGTCAGTGTTGCTGTAGCAAGAAGTTAGCCGAGTGAAACGCTTGTTAAGACTGATGGATCGTTTGACCCCTAGTTAGAAGCAATGTATAGTGGTTGTATAGCTGAGGTTCAATGGTGTCTCTCTGTCTGTGTACGTGTGTTGGTGTGTGTATATGTTTGTCTTTTGAAGTCCACTGGTCAATGAGGTCTGTCTTTTTAATCTTCTAGAGGGCATCACAGACTTTGTTTGTCGAAAATGGTGTGTTTGTTTATCGATGTGGTGGAAGTGTTTGTTTATTTTGTGTGTGTGGATCTGTGTGGATGCATTAGTGTGGATTCCCAAATGGGTGAGAGAGAGCGTGTGTGTGTGTGTGTGTGTGTGTACAAAACATACATTTAAGTATGTCTGAGTGTATGTCTTTGTGCATGTGCACCCCATTATATCTCCACTGCTCCTGGACAGACTGAGCTCCAGTCACCAGACTCCCCTGGGTATCTCTAAACTGATAAATCTCCCCCTCCGTCTCTCTTTCTCTCCTCCTCTATCTGTCGTCCCCCAGCCGATGACTTCAACTTGTTTTGCATCTAAAGTTTTCACAAAATTTCTCCTCCTATAAGGCCTGGCCGTGCCAGCGAAGAATGAGGTATTCAAGGGAGGGAGCTGGTGCTGTAGGTGCATCTGTAAGACTCCATCATCATCACCATCAAGACTAGCAGTCATTAATAGTTAAAGAGGCGGCACTGAAGATTTATTAGCTTGTCAAATCGGCTTCGTGTTCATGCAAAGTCTATTAGGACCATGTGATGTTTGCTTCAAAAATATGTAAGGCACGCTGCTGTACCAGATTTTGCTCTTTCCTTCACCTTCTTTCCGTCCTTCACGCCCTAAAGCTTTCACATTACTTCCCTGTAGTCTAGTTCATCAGTTGTATCTGTTTCTTTTTCCTTCCCTGGAGCACCTGCTATGTTCTATATTTCTCGTCTGTCTTATCCTCTCCTCGTCCTCTTTCTTTCCATCCCTCCTTCCTTCCTCCCTTAATTTTTTTCCCACACCTTTTCCTATGAGACCGCATTACATTTATTATGTCACCAAAAAAAAAACAAGGATGTTATCTAATAAGATCTTTTCTCATTATTGTGATAAGAATCTTAATATTATGAGATCACTTCTGTTTCCTGTGAGATCTTATAATGTGATTATGTAATCTTTTCTAGTCATCACAATATCTAGGATTTCAAATTTTGTTATCTTGCGAAAGAAGACATAATGTCTGGTAATGATAATAATAAAAGCACATCGTAAAATGATGAGAAATAGTTTATAGTAACATAACATTCATCACACAGGGAGCTGCAATCACAGTGAGGCATTTATTCCATCCATCAGGTACAGGAATCTCAAGCTTTATTGACCGAACAATATTTTAATGAATTCCATCTATGTCTGAGTTATACTGATTGGCCCAAGGGGTCTACAGCGTTTGTTCAGTTGTCTGCTTGAATAAACCTTTAAACACAAATACAATTTAACAATACTCAAGGTAACTGTGTGACTCAGTGCACCATCCTTGTATTCATAAAAGTTTCATTGATCAGTCTCAGAGGAGCAATGTCATTTTATTGTTCTTTATTGATGCATCGCAGCATTGTTGGTCACTGCACCAGTTATTAACTCGTTCAAGCCCATAAAGCAACATATTGGCTTTATGCATTTTAACAAAACTGCAGGAAACCTCTGGGTACTTTGTTAAATGCAACAACATTCATAACCCATTGCTACTGAATAACTGACTCATCAGTTTTAGTACGTTTATTCTGACAATAGGGTAAGAGTGGGAAAATTAAAATTACTGAATAAACCTGGTAGAGAAATCATTCAGATTTTTTTTTTTTTGTATGATTTTGTGTTTCTGCTGCTGAGAAGTCTATTCAACAGAATCCAGTGTGAAATTCTGAACGTATTATCAGAGACACACTGCACAAGGTTAAATTTATTCTAAAAAGAAATGCTGGTATTGTAGTTACTTAAATTATATATTACTAGTGCAGTGCCCATAGGAAGTATGTGTCCTCATAGAAAAGTGGAAGCTTAAGTTGATTTTTCATGTATGGCCAAATGAGGCTGTGTTTGATGGTTGGATGTACAAAGACATAGTGTTAATATACAAATTGTATATGTTGGGTAAGACATAGACGTACCTTGAGATACGGAGAGACGTGCAAACACAGTTATTCTGCGCGGCATGCAAGACTCCGTGCAGCAGAAACAGATGAAGAGCGCCGTAATCGGCTGGCAGACAACACTGCACTCCAGGCAGGGCTCCGTGATGCTGAGTCACCTGAAGTCCGAGCTGCCTGCCTGGCCAGTGACGCCTGTGTAAACTTCTTGGTGACGCAGAGCGGTATAGCAGTAGGATACTTTGATCTTTTATTCCCTGAGGCGTGGCTACAGCTGCGAGCGAGAGCGAGATAGGCTAGATTGGTTACACGGAGGTCTATGGGATTTAAACTTTTAACGATAATGTTGTGAATATGAATCCCAAAAACTTAAACATGAAGGATGCACACCATCGTGCCATGCGCAAGCCATATCCGAAAGCTCAGGTTGATCTGACAAACAGTCAGAGAGATATGCGAGCCACAGACACACAGACCCACAGACATACAGACACACAGACGCTTCTTGATTTATAGATAGATTTTAAAGCTATTTTGTGCTTTTTATGACAGAACTATCCATATGCACATCAGCTCAAAATGAAGTTAGCTAAAAGGACATTTGCAGAAGCAGAGGAAGTAGAGGTCAAATTCTCGTCCTCAGCATCATTAAAATATGAATGGTAGATAGATTATAGCCTAAGTAGGGATGTCATTTCAGTTTAATTTTGCTTTTGATAGCCCAACACCCATTAACTGGTAACTAACTGATTAATTTCTGAGGAAAAAAGCAAAACAACGTGAAATACAAGAGGCCTTTGCTGTATTGATTCAGTGAGCTTTAATACCACATTTTAAAATGGTGTAATTTTGATGTTTTGAGTTGTACATTTCGTGCTTTTTTTTTACTTTCTGTTGCTGACAGACAGGAGACTAGCTGCGTAAACATGGAGAAATGTTGCTCTCACTGCCCTCCTTCTGGCCTCCAATGGTTAGGTAATGTTAGCCTTGGCTGCTCTGCACTGTGCACCACTCAGCACAGATTGGAGCTGATGTTAGTAAGCTGGGCTACTCATTCCTGGTTATTTGTGCTGGTAACACTGTCCCGATGGCAATGTTGGGACAGGAAGGAAACATAGTGGCAAACCCTCCAGTCTCCCTCTAGATACCAGCTTCATTTTGAGCCACAAAACTCCTTTGGCATTGTTAAGTATGTTAGTTGTTAAACCATCCGTGCTGACGCTGGTAACAGTGCTAACAGTGATAAAATAGTTAACACTGCTAACGTTTTCCAGCTCAGAGTTGATACTGTGTTTCTGCATCTTAACACAGCTAGCCTGCAGTCTGTCTCCCACAGGATCTGGGTGGTGTGCAGTGTAATAAACTGAAAACTAACAAAATTAAGCTATAGACCAACATGCGTAACCGGTCAAAAATACCCTTTAGGGTTAACAGATTAATGACATCCCTAGGTGTCAACAGTGAGGTGTAAGTCTAAGCTTTACAGTGATATATGGCTTCATATTATTCTGTGTAGTTTACCTTCTTTTACACCGCCTGTGTGTGCAAAATGGCAAAAAATAAGGAAGAAATTGTGACAGAAGAATGAAGAAAGGAGAGATAGCACATAGAAAGCTGCCATTGCTGGAATTCTTTAATGCATTTTTCAACACTTGGGACATAAGCCTTAAAAAAAATCACCATGAGGCATGGACCCTCCAAATTGGCACCACAGCATAATATTAGGGCTCTGGCTCATGGACTGCTACTTTATTGCAGCACTGAACATTTTTACTGATTGTTCCATTGGGGATAGTGCAATTATAAATCATAACAAGGTGACATTTGTGACTGACTTGGTAAGACAGGGATTTTATAATTCACAGGGGACATGTTTGCCTTGTTGTTCTCCTTCTTCCTTTCCCTTCTCTTATCCGCAGCTACATGCAGCTGAGCCGTCCTCCTTCTGTACATCCTCTCCTGTTCGCTCCGTTCTTCAGTTTTCCTCAGTGTCCCTCACTCATTTTCCTCCTCCCTGTTGATTCCCTGCCCTTCATCCCTCTCTCTCCTCTCCATCTGTCTCCAGTATTAGTTTGCTGAGCTAGTATGACGTATTTATGTTGTTGTGCTCATGTAAGGGTATTGAGGGCCTGTGTGTGTGTATGTGTGTGTATTTCTGTAGATAAGTTGTAGCAGCAGCCCATGGTCATTTTAGTTCCACATGGATCTTTTTGAGTTGTGTTAAATAATACCCTTCAGGCTTTAACATGCTATACTGTACCGAGTATAACTAATTTAGTGAAGTGTATATGGGGTGCGAGTGCACAACCTGCAGTTATCACACCGACAGTGACCCTGACACATCAGACATCATCTCTCTCGCTACACTCGCATAAACACATTCACAGAAACACACACATTCTTGCACAGACAGGGCCGGTGGATTAAGCAGGACAATGCGTCTGTAATCATAACTGTGCTCTGCAAAGAGCCCAGTGATAATACCTCTGTGTGTTACTGCCTAATCCCTCCCCCCACATGCTAAATTCACTGTGTGCCACATGCTAATCCTTCCCTCCAGCACTCATAACTTCTTTTGTAATTAACAACTGCACAGCTCCGCTGAATCAGACAGAGATAGTGAGTAGACGGGGGAAGGAGAGGGGCGGAGAGATGGATGAGAGAAGTTTGCTAGGGGTGGAGGAAGTTAAACTGAAGGGATGGTAGAGGAATGTGTGGGTGTTTGTATGTGATGTGAATAGCAGCGACAAAGATAACCCAGTTTTTTTTGTTAAGTCAGAGGAGGATTGTCATAATCACAGCAGTCAGCACTTATCAATGTTTAATTTTACCTTGTCATCACAACACTGCATTGGTTTGCTGCATCACTATGATAGCACGTAGTGCATTGAATTACAAATGAGTACTGGGCAGGAGGTAACCACCGGGACTGAAATATGATGCCAGCGTGGAAGTGCCAAATACTACAGTTCCTTTAGTGGCCACTTGAGGCTGGCTCCTGAAGCAAATCAATCCTTATAGACCCCCATGTCAAAATGCCCAACTTTACAGCAGAAATAATGTCATTTATAGCCTGGTACAAAAAGTAAGTTTGGTCTCAAGATCTAATTTCAACATTCATTTTTATACAACTCAACTGTTTACATTTTATTAAGGCTTAAAGTTACACATGATCAAGAGTGAAGGTGCTCTGAGTGGCAGGCTGTCTGTGAGGCATCACTATAGTCTGTGAGTCATATCCACCCTTGCTCCTCCACACCTCCACGCTCTTGTCCAAATATGGGCACTCCTGGCTCCAAAAAACAAGATGGCAACAGCTGAAGTGCCAAAGTTGAGGCTTCCAAAACGTTAGTCCACAAACCAGTGACGTAACAGGAACAGTAATGCAAAGAAGTTACAATGTGTAGGGATCCAGTGGTCATGGAAAACCTGGTAAAGTCATGGAATTAGTAAAATCATTGATTTTTTTGGAAAAGCCATAAAATTCAGGTGTGTGTTATGAAATTAATTCTTACAGAAATCTTACATGGATAACCTTTCCATGTAATGTAACATAATGGCGAACGTATTTTCTGTAGCTGATGATGTAACATATGCGTTGATGCGTGACAAAGTTTTGTTAATCGTCATGTAGTTTCTTAATTTTCTCCTTGCGTTCTGTCTGTCCCTCCATGTGGATCATGTTTGAATACAGTTTGAATCTGATATGTTTTAATTACACAGAGCAGGTGGGGCAAAAAAAAATAGTGCTGTAACAGTGTGATTTAATATGTTTGCATAGCTCTGCTAGTTTTAAGATGGTGCGATTGACATGGGTGGCCTAGAGCATTCAGTTACTATAGACCATAGTGGCAAGAACACAGCCACATCAAAAACATACATCAGCACCATTTGGAATGTAGTTTGTGTGTAGGTGCACTTAAGATGCCTTTCGCTAAATAGCCAAAGTTAGATATTACTTACCAGTCTAAAAGAAATGTTATGAGTTCAGCATCAAATCTCATGGCTTTACTCTCCAGGAGTTGTCTCCAGTGGTGGAGAGCCACGCCAATTTTTACTCTTGTTATCACCTTTTTCTTTGGCACTGAACGTGGTTTCTTGCCGGGACTGGGTGGTTAAGATGGTTATAAAGGTCGCTTGTCAGGAGCTTCAGCCATTTTCGTGTTTCCTCTGCCTCCAACTGGTGTCTGTTCCTTCAATGTGAATAACAAGCCCTCGTGGCAACTCCACCTCTTCGTCATTGCATGTTGGACTGAGAGCAGACTGGACGCTACAGTGGCTCTATCCCCTCTTTGAGGTACAACCAGTATTATAAGACAGAACAGACCAGAGCTAGCTGGTCAGCATACTAAGTACAGAAGATATCTTTGTAACACAGTCCGTTGATGTCTTTGTGATAACGCCAGAGGTGTTGCTTTTCCATGTTCTTTTGATAACGTTAGTTCCTTTTTTGAATGTTTTAAAACAAAATTAAAATTAAAGCAAACATTGTACCTTTAAGGGTTAAATTGTGTCGCACCTTCATGCTGAATGCATTTTCTTCTATATTAATGACAAGAGAAGTGAGGAGCTGGAGCCGATTCAGTTGATCTCCCATTATCATAAAAACACAAGAATCTATGTGTAATTTCACTTGTTGCCAGATTACTCTGAGTTGGCGCAGACAAAGCCAGTGTTGGCTCGATGAAGATAACTTCAAAAACATTATCATTACCAACTTGGAATCACTCTAAATTGTGATGAAAAGCAACGACTGCAGAATAATTTACATCCCACAGGAGTTTCTGGTTGTTTTTATAAATAATAAAATGCCTAAAAGCCCAGAATAAAGTCTGCCCAGGGGATAAAAGTGGTAGGTTTTTCATATGAAGTCACAATTAAAGCAGATTTTTAAATAAAGATGTGACTTAAAATACGTCAGATTATCATATATCATAATCATGTATCATCCCACTAAATCTTCTCAGAAAACAAAGGATTGGAAAATAGTTTAAGCATAACAGGGATGAATCAATACAAAACAAGGCTTCTTTATTACATGTATGGATGTGTGGTTTAAAGACTGCTTCATATAATCTGACCTGTTTATTAGCTTCCATAAGTACATGCTTCAGTAAAAGAAAAACAAGTTCCTATGTAAGATAAAGCATCAGGTCATTATGCATTATGATTGACTAGATATAAAAATCATGTCATGAACTTACACTTGGCTCAAGTGATGGAGGTGATAAAACAGGTATGAGCAGGGCAGGAAGCAAATACAAGAGACACTGTAAACTAAACCCTCGTCCAACCTCGTGTGTTAATCTGAAACATTTTTATATTGTTATATTTAAGATAATAAATGTACTATTTTTTGCACAACACTCAATAATCTTTCCATATTTCTGTTGCAGTGAAACATATAAATACGGCTCTTTCTGTCTGCATTTACATCCAACTTGAGCGTCTTGTCAGACAACCTTGTTTTGACACTTTGTCTCTCTCCACGCTCCACCTTCACTGATTATTTACCCCCTGTTGTTTTCTCTCATCTTTAAATTCCCTCCTCGATCCTCCCCTCCATCTCCCTTGCTAATCACGTCACGTCAGGTTTTCTGACGTTTGTCTCAAGCTTGCTTCTTTCTTTCTGTCTTTCCTGTTGTGTTTCCATTAATTTTGCTCCTGCCCTCCCAGGTTGTACGAGGGAAAGGAGCAGGCGGAGTTTGAGGAGTCGCTGAGGAGGCTTTTTGAGTCCATCAACAGCCTGATGAGAACAGACTACACCACCACTCTACTGCTCAGGGTAATCATGCGTGCTTACCCTGCACACCAGACTTCACCACCTAGCAATCCTCTTTACATTCTTCTCGTCTTTATCCTCACTCCTTTTTCTGCTTCTTCTTGTTTTTTTTCTTTACCTTTACCTGTCTGACCCTGGCTGTGTTTCATTAGTTGTTCAACATGCCCTCGTTGACTTTCCGTCAGCATTTGCCCTTGGGAGGAATTCCTGCCGCCATCATAAGTGTCGCTCCATTTGTTTGAAAAACTGAAGTGAACTTGGTGAGATCGACCCCCGGAGGGCCGAGAAAGCGAGTCAACACTGATGGTCACTCCAGAGGTGTATATCGCCCACATTGTATTGCAGTTTAATGGCAGTAATGTCCATAAAACTCTTGTTGCTCAGCACCGAACAAGGAGAAGATGAATAAATCGTAAAATAAAAATTAAATAAATCCAAAACCTGACATTCTTTTTAGTTTCGCTTTTTCTAATTTATCTTTATATTTATATAGGTAGATTTACATTTGTATAGGTTCACCAGTTCGCAGATATTTTCTAAAGAAAATTAATATTTCACTGAAAAATGTTACAACTAATTGCAGCTAATATTTAGTCAGATTTTTGTACTTTTCAGCTTGTGTGATTTCTTTGCTCAGACGAGGGCTGTCAAGTGATTTATAAAATGAGTCTAATAAATTAAATGCTCTGTGATTAATGAATCTAAATTAATTGCATACATCAATTTTTGCTATGAGAGTATTTCAAAGATGGATTTTGGACACAATTGTCCTCTACCACCGAAAATGGTCTGCAGTTCACTGCAATCTATTTCGCAAGAGAATTACTTAGATGGCCACAGACTTATTTAGTCTGGTCGAGTGTGACTTGACGAGGCTGGCTGCTAATGCTAGCATCAGACGATATTTTAGGCTTGAAGTACTCTGATAGTATAAAAATTCCGTACTGCAGAAACTGCAGAGAACGGCGCTCCTATCAACAGTTCCATCTGGGCGTTTTTTTGAGATTAATTAATCAACATTAACATGTTCTTTTGACAGCCCTACTTCAAATATTATCTGTAAATGCATGAAAAAGTTGCTGTTCAGCCAGATACCATAAACACATTGCCATTACGGTTACAATAATTATGATACAGATCACAAACAGGCAGTTCTTATTCAGAAGCTGATGCAGCCAATTATTAAGTGCCAATGTATTGCAATTATCTGCAGAAGATGCCTCTGCCTGATTGAAATGAGTCTGCAGGTATCTCTGATGATTTGTAGTAAGCAGTATAGCACTGAGCCTACAGCTGGCGGTTGATTATGATAGTTTTGGCTAAGGTGTACAGGGGCAGGTGCGTTCCATTTAAGTCCCCCGCTGCTCCCCTGCCGACTTTCCCTGCCGCTCTCCAGGTGGCCTCTGTGTGATCTATGTTGTTATGAAATGCGAAGGGCTGAGGGTAAGTGCATGAAGGGGAAATGGAACTACTAATAAAACTCAGTGTCTGTCTCAACTTCCTGCTCCTCCTCATGCTCCGACTTCCCAAATGTGAACTCTCGATCTGATTCAGCCTATATCTCCATTCTGCTGCTTTTTTCTCTTACTCACTATTGACACCAAGGCAGACGTACAAACCGATTGAGTCACAGAAAGTTCAGCTGACACACAAGTGGCCCCATGAAACATAAAACAGATACTTCCTCACACTTGTGATCAGAGGCTATATGTTGGCAAAGTCACCTTCTATACACCAGCAGCTTCCACAGGATTTCAAGACAGTATTTTAACAGTGTTTACTTGTGGTGTGTGTGTGTGTGTGTGTGTGTGTGTGTGTGTGTGTGTCATCAGGTTGCTGCTCTGAAGTATCTGCCAACAGTCCTGCATGATGTTGAGAAAGTGTTTGATGCCAAACTCCTCAGGTAAGCTTGCCTTTAAACACAGCGACACACACACACCAGCACGTTATCTTGGGTCTCATTCAGGGACACTGACAGAGAGGATATATGGGAGCTTTCAGTTTAGCTGAAGTTTTCCTCCTGGCTTTGTTCAATGACCCCCATCCTTCTGTCTCCCACACATTCCATCCTGGTTGAGCCCTTCCTTCTTTATCAGGTGATAAAAATCTCATCAAACTGACATATACACAAGGACACACACTCAAACGCAGTCTGCACCTCCTCCATGTGCCCCTGAGTGAATTGACAATTTCAGTGAAACCATCAAACAAAACCCATTTAAAGCTCTTCTCCCAGGTTTATTCTCAGTCTCCTGAAGAGCAAAACGACTGGGAATGGCTTGTTTAACCTCTCTTTGACCCTGAATCAAACTTACAATATACAGTTTAGCCCAGGAAATGACCTCAGAGTGTACACTTCACCAGCTGGAACACCTTTTTCTAAAGCAGAAATTTAAGGCACTTTATTTGTCCTCTAGCAATACAGCACCCTAACATGGATCCATTGTCTTGGTATGACCTTGTTTCTTTTCGGAAAGACGATGTTAATCGCTGTTCTTGAGTGGCCACGTTCCTTTTCAAACACCCTCATCCTCATAATTTCTCTTCTCACCTTTCTCTGACCTGTGTGCGCTTTTGTGGGTTTGTGGATTATCCGCATCTGCCAGCTCAGTCCCCTGGAGTGGCTTGATGTCAACACAGGTGTCGCAAAGGTGCTACCTTTAACACCTGCCACACAGACACACTCAGTCAAGTACACACATACACAGGTAGAAAGGTGACATGGGGCAGAGTTTGAAAATCAGCTCACATTTTCTCACTTTGTGTCATTCATTGTCTCTTCCTCTCTCCTCTGACCGCATTCACTCACCCCTATTGTCTGTCTTCTGCATTTCTTCACACACACGAGCACAAATTTACCCGAGCCATCTAAGCTTAAAAGTAAGGTCCCCATTGCATTCCTGATCAGAATTGCCTCGGGCAGAGTTTCCAAAAGCAAGCTGTGTGAATTACAATCACTGCGCAAGAGGTGGACATCAAAGCTTTGTCTCAGCTTCTGTATAGTCACATTCCTGCACCTTGTAAACTCACCTGTAGTGTGATCCACCGACTAGTACAAGCACAGACGCTGTCAGCTATGCCTGTGCTTTGTTTGCTTTTAGTGTCCTTTGTATGTCCATGTGGGAATAGGCTGACATTTTGGGTTTTAATTAAATTCAGCTCAGATGATTAGTGGGCCTGATAAGTCTGCTCTGAACCTCTGTGCCCCGGAGTGTCCTCGTGCCAGCTTATGCACACCAAAAGTCACACAAACCTTTTTGTTGTGTTTGGGAGCAGAGGTGGTGCATTTAATTCTTTTGTACCATTACTGAAAGTGCTTCTGTAACCTGTGTGGCATAATTTAAAGAGACAGAGACAAAGTAAGGGACAGACCAAAATATGGAGACAGAGGGTTTGCCATGCTCTGAGCATTCAATCTTTCTAAGTGGCATCAGGGCTTGCAACCAGCCTGTTTAATTATTCTAAAATTGAATTTGGGGCGGAGGATGACTCAAACCTGTGTCTTCATTAAAAGCGTGTTTAGTCTTTGGCTCATTTGTTTTCATGCAGCATACACAGCTTCGCTCATGTCGACGCTGCACTCTGCTTTTAGCGGCTGCATATTTCATGACCTTAAAGGTGAGATATGTGAAGCTCGATGTACCAAGGCGTGGTTGTGTTTTTGATCTTTGAATCAATTACATGGTAATCAGAGCAAGGAGACTTTTTGTTAAAATTCAGAACACATGCAATAATCCGTGGAAAGTTATTCCTGAATATTTATTGTGCTCATTTTCAGGAAAACAAACCTGTTGCTCCTCCTGTATAATGATCTTGCTGATTATTTATTCCATCGCCTATTGCTTTCTCCCTCCAGTGAGTTGCTGTATGACTTTTACTCCTGCATCCCCCCGGAGAAACTCCAGAAACAGAAGGTTGCCTCCATGACTGAAATTGTCAGCAGTCAGCTCTTCCAGAAACAAGGTGTGTCATTTTTTTCCTAGTTACAAGCCTCAGCACTGAGCTGCTAACCGTTAGCAGGCTTTACGGCTGTGTGAAGAACCCATCACAGATGTGCAAAGTACCAAACAACTGCCAACTCATTCTGTGTGAAATCCTACAGAGCATTAGTTGCTTCTCACTTAAAGGTTGGGATCACATTAAAAGGTCTATTATACAGTGAGTAATTCCAGCCCAGCAACAGGACTGGGCAGCTGTTCCAACTGTACTTTATGACCAGTAAGGATGTCCTTTGCTTCAAAGGTTTTATCTTGATACAGCACAGTGGATAAAAGTGTGGTGCTAATACTGCAAGGGTAATGTTCCATTCCCTGTAGGGCAATCCAGTAAAGCACTCTGGATAAAAGCATTAGCCAAATGGTGAAAGGATATACTGGTGTTAATGCATTTAGACTTTATTTGCTTTACTGCAGCATACACACACATTCAAGTCAAGTCAGTTTGTTTTATATAGAAACAGAGTGTCTGCAGGTCAATGTCTTGAATTAAGTTTAAAAATATTAGGCCATTAACCCATTAAACCTTTCTTAATTTTGAATTTACGAGGTTTTAATTGCCACATACACTTTATCTAACATAATTTATGCCTCTTTTAATTTATGAGTCAAGCTCTTCTATGTGAGGTCACATTTTTGATGTTACAAATCTTTCAACCTACCACTGAACCTAGTAGACCCTTTTAGGGCGGACGCCACAATTATATCGTACTGGCTGGAGCTGGAGGCAAAACACAACTCACCACAACAGGGCTGTAGGCTACACAGGAGTCTTAAAATGTCGTCTTGTTGTGTTTTTGCTAGCCAGAATAGAAGGAGTCATGGCTCAAAACTTAAATTTTATTCCATACCAGCCGCCACTGTCCGTCAACAAAAACAAAGACAGCTATGTTTACATGTGATAAGACAAAAGGACTGGACAGAGGCGATCATAAAGAATGCTCATATGTGCGGCGCACACTTTATATCAGGTGAGGGGAGAAGTAGTTACTGTTGTACGGATGAATAATGTCATGTGTATTAAGGGTTATCATGTCCACCTCATTAGAAAATTGTGGAGGTATTAAGAGGGATGCTGGATTTCCTCCACAACACTAACTTTTTAGCGCATTAGCTAACTTTAGCTCAATAGCAAAACAAACTGGAAGAACCATTCAACCTATGGTGCATTTGTAAATAGTACTACTTACTTTATACTTAACCTGCAATGCTTGAATAAGAAAATATGATTTGTCCAAAAATCAGTCTTACATTTGCTTAAAAATGATCGTGAAAAGGCCTTAAAAACACTAAATTTAAGCGTTTGACACCCTGAAAAATGACAACACTTGACATGTTACATAATTTCTATCAAAATCTTTTCAATTGTGACTATTTGCTCAATTTACCTTATTCATTGGTTTATTATTAGATTTAAAGATTAAAGGATAAACCTACTTAAAGATTATCTGCTGCTTTAGCTTGTATTGAAATAGAGACGGCATGATCTGTTCAGTTTTCCAAGCAATTATTTCCTCTGGGGGCTATTTTCTATTGAGATAAAGAAAACAATAAGGATACTTGATGCTGATGCTGTAACACAGAATTTCAGCGCTGCTGTGCTCACCTCCACTGACATTACAATCAGTGCAATGGACCCCGGTCAGATACCATCTTATTACAATCAGCACAAGTGGCACCAATTAACGTAGTAGTAAAGGTCACTTCAAGTCATGCTTGCTGAGATTAAACAGTCATGAGGCTAAAATAACATCGACCTAAACATATATTTGTAGTCATTAGTCGTATCTCTTGGTTTTTCCTTTGTCCTTGTGGTGTTCATATTCCTTCTCCGCCCAGACTGAAAACGTCCATGAACCTTATTGCAAGCAGAAAATGAGTACACCGTTCACGACTCAGTAGGTGTTGGTGTTGAATATAGAGAAAGATAAGTGTTATCCATATTAATATGACAGGTGATGCCTGCTGTCTGCCAAAGGAGAAGAAGAAGTAATATCACCTAATGTTTTAGGCAGATAAGACAGGAAGTGTTTTCAGGACGCTGCAGTTTCACTGTCATCAATGTGTCATTTTTCACACCTTGCCTACTCTACTTTAAAGT
This sequence comes from Cephalopholis sonnerati, assembly GCA_019142605.1. NCBI lineage: Eukaryota > Metazoa > Chordata > Actinopteri > Perciformes > Serranidae > Cephalopholis > Cephalopholis sonnerati. The sequence goes on along the minus strand of JAGQAX010000004.1, from coordinate 24,339,556 downwards.
GATGTTCACTAGATCAAGCGTAATTGCTGAGGACACATGGTTTTGTCAGTATTGGATTTTTTAAAGGGGGCATTTTATGCAGATTTTCAGGTTGTATGTTGGGTGTCTTCTTGAACATACTTTAATGTTTAAGAAAAACCCCACTTTATTTACCTCACACTGTCTGTGCTGAAACAGCTGTATGCAACGTCTGTCTGAGACGTTTCGTTTTAGCTCTTTAAGCTCTGTTTACAGGTCTTTCATATCTCGTCATCTCCTTACCATCATTGCAGCCAGATAATGACTCTAACTGAGAATAGTGGCACTTTCTAACATGAAAAATCACCAATAAAAGCTTCTAAACACAAGCAGACATGCTCCAGCAGGAATATCATCTGAAATTGGGAAGTAAATTAACAAAATCAGCGACCATAATTATACATATCCCTGACATTAGCATTAAGCAGTGAACTTGCAGTCTGGGGTAGACTGTAGTGGAGTATAGCAGCACTTTCTACTGTGAAAAATCACATCTAAACCATATTCTTCACAACCTGACTTGTTCCAGTGGGAACAATCAGGAAGAAATTAATAAATTTAGCAACCAAAATTACATGCTTCCCTAATGTTAGCATGTAGCTTCATGTAGCAGTTTAGGCTATGTAGGGACTTGGCATTATGGAGAAAATCAAATACCGTGATATTTTTGACTAAATGTCTTGATATCAATATTGTGACGAGATTGCAGGGTTGACTATTGGTGCTTATATAATGAGATTTTTGATAAATTATCATAAACAGCTGGGACACTCTGGTAAGTTCAGAAAGAATATCACTTTACTGTAATGCTGCCTTTAAAACCAGGAAAATATAACACCTGCGATATTGTGATATCCAAAATCTCAGACAGCATCTACTCTCATATCATGATATCGGTATAATATCAATATGTTGCCCAATCCCAAGGCATATAATGTAAACACTCTCACATGACCACTTAAATAAATCTGTCATAAGCTGATGTCATCTTGTCTAAAAAGTACTTACTTCTACATATGTTTACCTCTTTTTACCTCATTATTTGAAACTTTGGCCGCTTATACACACACACACACACACACACACACATATAATATATATATATGTGAGGGAAAATAAGGTTCCCTTTAAAGCGAAGTAAACATCAATGATCACACAATCCGCACCAATCTGAGTCCACCCCCTACCTCTGTTCAGCACTATTATGTCGGTCTAATTTGCTTGTAGTGATAAGTGGTGGTTTCTCCTGCAGAGGACCACACGGTGATGGATAGAGCGGACTAATGTTGTGCCGCTGTATAATACAGACTCGATAAGGGGGCCTATAATCGGGCCTCTGCAGTGCAAACTGAAGAATTGGAAATAGGCTGTGGGTGATTGTGGTAGACCAAATTTAGTGTCAGACAGAAACACACACAAGAGTGGGACTGAGATGGGATACATGCTGGGCTGTGCCAGACAGTTTCAGACACATCATGGACATTGCAGGTTGTGCATGAGAATGTATTCATGCCCACATGGAGCAAACACATTTCTATGTATTTGTTTCAGAGTGACTGATGACACTATATTGGGGTGTGAGGGATCTGTGCATTTCACTGTTTGCTCGCTAAATGGGTGTGTGCACTGCCTCGAATGTTGTTTTTTTCCCAGTGTGGCAGTGGGTTTGCTCATCAGTCAGTTGCTGCCAGCCAAGTCAGTGGCCGGTCCAGGATACGGTCCTTTAGTATTGATCCTGGCTGAGATGATTGATTCCCCAGGGGCCACGGCGACAGGCTCGGCCCTCTGGCTAGCTATCAGCGCGCTCGGAGTCACACTCTGTCACCACGAAAGGAAGGGAAAAGGGGAGAATGCGATGGAAGTAGCAGGAGAGGGAGCGATGGGGACATCAGGTGGGAAAGAGAGAGCAGGATAAAGAGAAACCAAGCAGAGGAATGTAGGGCATCATGCCAAAATGCTACGTATCAATTCTGGCAAATGAAGTCTTCTGAGTTATCAGTCAATATGTGAGAAACAGATGACTGTCCTGTAACCAGTTTAGAAGCAAAATATTTTCTAAATTATTTTTAACTCCAGTCATAGCCTGGAGTGTTTTGAATTCACGCCAAGAGTCATTTTGAGTGTTTGTCTGCAATTTTTGAAATGGTGGAGGTCTCCTTTTGGAGTAAAATGCTTCAGAGTCAGCCAGAAGTAGCAGAGAGACTGAAGAGTTATGAACAGAGGAGAAAAGGATGGAAAGTAGAAAGGAGACAGGAGGGAGCCAAAACAGATAAATCTTTAGGAAAATAAAGGAAGTGAGATCAAAAAGTGAGGAAAGAGGGATGGCGTGATGATTGGTAAAGGTGGGTCAGGGGAGGAGGGATAAATAAAGGGATTGGAAAGATGGATGAGAGAGGAGTGGGGAAAAGACAAAGGCTGGTTAGAAAAAGAAGGAATGAGAAGGGCACTCGGAGACCACAGATCTCAGCCAAGGCCAAACGCCTGCAGCGCTCTTATGACAGTTAGCACTGATTATCCTGTACCAACCATAGACTGTATAAAATAATGAACAAAGCTCAGTGACATCACTCACTGGTTTATGGACTGCCAATCTGAAGCCTCAAATTTAGCATTTTGTCCGTCCCCGTCTTGTTTTTTTTGGAGCCAGAGTTGACCATATTTGGGTGAGAGGGTGGAGCTGTGGAGGAGCGAGAGGTGAATCTGACTCACAGACTGTAGTGACACCTCGCTGACAGTCTGTCAAGTGTCCCCACCCTTAAGTAAGTGTAATTTTGGGCCTAAATAAAATGTAAACAGGTAATTTATATTAAAATCCACCCCCTGTACAGCTGTCATGAACAGGGAAATTAGCTGCAGACTTTGGAGACAGCCTCAAGTGGCCATTAGAGGAACTGCAGTTTTGGGTCGGATTTATTTTTCAGCCCCGGAGGTTGCTCCTTGGTACCATCCCACAGTAGCAAAAGGGCATCATCACAGCAGTGTAATGTCCACCATCCTGTTCCCCCCCGGGTCACCCCAGTGAGTCTGAGCTACCCCCATTTAAACTTTTAGCTCTGATAGTAGTGTTGAGGTTTTAAGCACAGCACTGCAGCCCAGTGCCATTTTGGCTCACAAGCACACCTCTGTGTTTGCTTGTGACGTCTGAGCTGTGAGCTGCGCACAAATATTGTATGTTTAACGAAAGTGAAAAATAATTCATGTATCCACCCCTTGATTCAGATCTGCTCCAATAGGTTCATCCTTGGCCCATGCTGCACCCTTCCACAAAGTTTCATGAAAACTGGGCAAGTAGTTTTTCCCTAATCCTGCTGACAAACAGAGAAACACAGAAACAACACTGAAAACATGACCTCCTTGGCAGAAGTAACAAGGGATTTGACTGAGACAGATAAAGAGAGAGAACAGGTGGATGGTGGTGCTGGGAGAAAACAAAGTAGCTTGGGGAGAGTGATAACACAAGAGTTTGTGAGAGAAAGACTGGCCTTGTTTTGCTATTAAACAGTCCAGAAGTGATTAAAGTTTAAGGTCTGCTCACACACAATCTATCAGCAAACCTGTACGCTGTCGGTCAGCCGCACCGAGGCACCCCCCCTCCCCCCCTCCACACTCCATCCCATCCTCTGGCACGGTGCTTATTTATTTATTCGTTCTTTTATATATTGGTCCATTCCATCTCGATCCCTGCCTCACCAAATGAGGGCTGACACTCAGTCTAATTGAGATGCATTTTAGCATTGGGATGCTAATCAGAGGACTTGTATGCTGGTGTGCCATTCGTCCAGGAGGCTGAAATATGCAGCAGAGCTAGATTATATATTTATAATAGCTAATGGCCCCCGGTGTCCTATCACTGCTCTGCAATACATATTTAATAACCCTACCTGTCTGTCTGACTGTCTGTCTGAGCGGGCCTGCCGAGCACGCTCTCCAGGGAAAAATGTCAAGCCACTGACAGTGTAGGAGAGTTAAGATGATGGAAGGGGATAGTGTGTGTGTGTGTGTCAGTGTGAGATGGGATCACCTGCTCGCTCATGTTTGACAGAGAATAAGAATGAGCGATCATAGGATCATTATTTTTTCTTTCTACTGTATATTAAAAATTACTAAATTACTGTAGATATGGAAAAAAAACACTAGAGAATCAATAATACAAAACATCTGTTTGGTATTTGGATTATAAAAGTAAAACCTGCAGTGCAACCCATCTTGTTTATTTATTTTTTTACTCACATGGAAGTGCATAATGGGCAGCATATTTATGTTTGCTCCACAGTTTTTTCCTCCCATACTGTTAACTGGATGAGGTGCCCTCATTGTAAGGGATCATTGGTCAGCATCTTCTTTCAGCAGAACTTTCGGGTTTTTGTGTGAAGTATAATCTGGATAAAAATTGGTTTGAATGAATCAGCTCCTTGAAAAAAATCTGGATATATTTTAGGGGAAATCAGCAAGAACCAGAAAATGATGAAGCCTTAACTGTGATGTATGTATGTAAGATTGTTACTTGTATGCAACGTTGTGTTTTTTTGCTGTTATTCAGCAGGAAAGCAGTTGCTATTTTTGTAATGAGGTCCTGTCACATGGTCGCATGTATTCATTTTTCTCCAATCTCGGTTTGACGTGTGTGTGTGTGTGTGTGTGTGTGTGTGTGTGTGTGTGTGTGTGTGTGTGTGTGTGTGTGTGTGTGTGTGTGTATCCAACTTGCTGATTTTGCCCGACCATGTGCTTGGCTTTCTCACGACTGGTTGCATCCATGGGCAGTGTTTGAAGGGATTGGATTTTTTTTCCTCTTACTCAAAAATACGCTCCCGGGATTAAGGCTTTTGGCAAGCACATACTGTATACATACACACACACTGCACACGTACACAGGCTGGCACACATGCTCAGATACACATGTGCATTCTGTCATACGGGTTAATCTGGTTTTCGAGACAAAATTAAATTTACGAGGCGCATTATGGCTCAATTTAGGCAAATTATAATGCCGTCAGGCAATCACTGTGACAGATTGAGAGCATCAACACTGATAAGGAGAGGGTGGAGGGACGAGAGATCAGGGAGAGCAAAAGGGACAGAGGGATGAGTCTGTCATTTTGTTTGCCCACTCGTTTCCCAAATCTGGCCAAAGTCCCTGATTCAATCCACTAACCCCCTGAATTTTCTCAGCCAGGCCGCCATTTCCCCTCCTCCATCTGGACAGCTGGAGAAAAGACTGCAGTCATGTCACCCGTCTTGTAGTACATATTAAACAGATTAAAGGAAACCCCATTCATTTTACTGTAATGCTCATGTGAAGTGAATTGTTACGGCGCTGTGACATGACGCAATGATAACCCATGATTCAGGACAGCCGCCTGTGCCGTCGCCAGTGTAAAAGTATTTCTTTTTAATTTATCATTCATATCGATCCACATAAACAGCAGCAATCCCATTACTTAAATTGCTCGCGCTTTACCGCAGCACATTATACAGTATTGTTGACATTGTTCACACCCATGTCTATATTCCCCCTGCTGTGATTACTTAACAGATGCATGTCAGTGCTTGATGAATATGGATGAGTGATGTACTGTACAGTTATTATCGTCAGATTTAATCAGTGTTGAGTGATCTCAGTTGTTCCAGCATTCTCTACCAATCAGCATTAGTGACAGGTCACTTTAGGCCCCAGTTATAATGATACTGAACGTGGTTTTCTACATCTGGCCCGTAAGAGAGCTTTAGATGACAAAGATATTACCATGTAACCTGAGCAGGATTTGGCCATGAATCTAGAATTATGTTGTCTAAAGTAAGATTATATCTTTAACTAAATCTTCCTTTAAAAGCAGCTGCAAAAAGCCAGTGTTTTTAATAATAGAAATATGTGATATGTGTGTGAGGGTTGCCCTCAGGGTAAGCAAGTGTTTGCATGCACCACAAGGGACCTGCGTTTATTGTTATGTATTTCTCCAAGCCTTTCTCAAAGCAGCTGGCTGAGCTCTAATTTCAAAGCTGTCAGCTTTACGGCTGCACAGGGTGTGTGATAGTGTAACAGGTTGCTCGGTGGTCCAGTAAGCACCCATATGCCCATATGCTGTATCCTTAGTTATATAGACATATTAAGAGACAGATATGTGAATCATAAAAAAACATAACGGCTGCTGTGTCCCCTCAGGCTGTCTCAAAAGTGCTCCTCTCTGTTCTCCTCCAGTTTGCTACTTACAAACTAAAATATCTTTGTTTACTGCATACCTCTCCTCTTCTCTTTCCTCCTCTCTTCTCTGCACTTACCTCCTACTGTGTCTTGCTCTAATATATTATTTTATGCTGTGTTACATTACATTAGCTTTTTGTTGCATCACATTAAGGTTCATGTCACGTCTTACTGTAACTGCATTGAGATCATGCTCACTAACACCCAGCAAAACCTGCCTGCCATACCTGACAGAGGATTATGAATGTAAAATGGGTACAAGAACTGGTCTCCCTGTGTGTGTGTGTGTGTTTGTGTGTGTGGTTGTTCATTTGACAGCAGTAGAGCCATCTGCCACAAATGACTGTTGTTGTTAATGCTGACCCAAAATAGCTGTGCTTACTGTAGAGCCGTGGGTTGATGGTTCCACTGGGTTAATGAGAGGGAGAGAGGTAGTTTCTGTCATTCATTCAGACTCTGCAGAGACTGCAGTTTGGGAGGTTGTGGATGAAACGCTGGAAGAAAAGAGGGATGGATGAGGCTAATGGAGCAAAGTGAATGGACTTAAATCATTTTGGGAAATGCCTCTGTCTCACACTCTCCCTCCGTCTCGTTTATATTCTGATCCATGCTTCTGTCTGTGGGTTGATCTCAGTGGAAACCAGACAAGGACATGAGAGAGACTTGGTCAGTGTATTAGCACACTTACCCATGAATGCATTTGGCACAAATTAGAGATGAAATAGTATGAAAATTTCATATCAAGATTATACTGTAGGAACCAAAATTATAACAGTTATCCGTATTATTACTGTATTTTAAAAAGGTGTTAAAAAATTACTGATTCACATACTCAAATAAATTCAGCAAGTTTTATCTTAAAAACCAAATAAATCATGAGCACTGTAGACTTTTTATTTGCATGAACATTAAAAGTAATAACAAGCCAGTGCCTTATGTGCCATATGACAGCCAAATCAAATGTGCATCAACATTAGATAATAATAATACTACATTTTGGGCGGCACAGTGTCGTAGTGGTTAGCAGTGTTGCCTCATAGCAAGTAAGCTCCTGGTTCGAACCCAGGGTGGGAGTTGGCATGTCCTTGTGTCAGCGTGGGTTTTCTCTGGGTACTCCAGCTTCCTCCCACAGTCCAAAGACATGCAGGTTAGGTTAACTGGTGTGAATGTGAGCGTGAATTATTATCTGTCTCTGTGTGTCAGCCCTGTGATAGTCTGGCAACCTGTCCAGGGTGTACCCTGCCTCTTGCCCAATGTCAGTTGGAAAAGGGCTCCGGCTCCACCGCGACCCCTAACAGCATAAGCGGATACAGAAAATGAAAATGAATGAATAATATATTTTATTTATACAGTAAGCCCCTTTCAGGTCACCCAAGGACATTTATCAATACAAGATGAGACAGTAATGAAAGATAACAACAAAAAAATGATGATAATAACAAACGACAATAATGAAATGCATATACAGATAAAACAACGTATTCATTTAATGTAATGAAGATAGCCTGTCTTTGAAACAGTTGCTTGAGTGGCTGTGTCATTGTAGATGAGGGACAATGGACCAGTGACGTCACTATGTTTGCCTGCTGTATGCCCACTCTGTAAACAAGGTAATAGCTAAACAAACCCAAATGCATGCTGCACCTGTGTTTCAGAGGCTGTTGCAAAGTTTGGTTGGCGCTGCACGGTAATCAAACATGGTTTTAAAGGTAAACTATGCAAGTGAAAGTGAAAGTGAAAGTAAGAGCCAACCACAGATTCACTCGTTTTGTGTTTGCCTAGCTATATTTGCATTTTTCCGGAGCTGTGTCTGCCTGCTGCTCACGGTCTGGCACCTCGTCTGAACCTTTTCATAAAGTCCCTGACCTCACCTGAGCAATGTGCCCGTTAATGCGCCAAACAGAAAATAAGAAAATACAGACAGAGGGCAGAGTCTCTGCAGAATAATACACCACCACATAAATCTAATGCATCATAAGAGATGACTAAAATGGCTTGCGTTTATATAAGCCTGTACATTGTCTTTTTTTGGAAGATCTTGCATGGTTTATCTTGATGATAATTAAAATTTGAAAACGTAAAAGTAACCGTTGGGAATTTTACCACTGTTGATCATTAAACTGGTAACCTTTTCATCCCTTGCACAAATGTGAAAGTGGTTTATTGTTAACGAGACAGAGGAGCAGCTTGACAGAACAGCTTGGTGTGCTGCTGTCAATAGCTGGGATTCCACTGCACAGCTAAGCTTTATATTACGTTTCTCAGGTTACAGCAAAATAGCATTTCTTGGACTGATTAGCGTAATGATCCCCGCTGGGACGCTGGGTCATTATACAACAGCAGTGATAACAGTTGAAGTGGATGGCATTGAAGATATTAAACAAATTATTTCCAACACTTCAGTAAATTGGAGATAATATAAAGAATAAGTGAATAAAGACTGACAGCACTGGTTCCCCAGTGGTGCTCACCCTATTATCCAACCTGAACAAATACAAAGCAGGATTTAAAAAGTGAAATCAGATATAGGCTTAACTAGAGCCAGCGGCTTCATGATATATTACTCTCCCATTAGAGGACACTGGGAATTAGCCTGCCCATCAGTCAAAGCAGTGACATGGTTCACAGCAAGGCATTCATCTGCCATCGATCTGCCATGGTTAAACTGATCAAAAACGCTGTAGCAGCTAACGCTACCAACATACTAATTGGTCAATCAATTTAATAGTCATATGGAAGACAGAGCAGGGGAGGAAGGCAGAGATGAGGGGTGGCAATTAGTGGGTGACTCACAGACAGTGACTAAGACAGGTGGAGAGAAAGAGATAGAGAGAATTTGCTCGTTGTTTGAAACACAGGGTAAAATAAATAAAAGCTGCACCTAGAAGCAACGCTCAAGGGATTATCTGATCAGTACCAACAGTATCGAGTACTTGTTATCCTTGTTAAGCGTGACAAACATGCCCAGTTCTGTCTGGACTAATGAGCAAATATCAACATATACATGGTGTTGTATCTCTATGTTGTTCTTGTTATCTTACGATCTGGTCTTTTTTTACTCTGTGTGTGTGTGTGTGTACTCTACAGCAATTATACTCAAGACAGCACCCTTTACTGTGATCGTGTTTACTTTGGTTTTGCTGACAGTATTTGTTCAGTGCCAGGTCTCATCAGCATCATAGCAAAAAAATCACGGTGAAAAATGCACTTTCAGGCATCATTGTATATCAGCATCATTCACTGGTGCACTCTATCATCTGTAACTTATCACACCATACTTTCAGGGGAGAGCACTCATTCAAACAGGCAAGACAATTTTATGCATTTTCATGAAAAAAATATCATCCCACTAAACCATTTTGAGACAGCTATCATGCTTTAAAAATCATAAGTCAACTATATTTTACCACCTCACCATATCGAACCAGAGATTAAGAAAAAAAGGTAGAAGTGAAGACAGACAGGCACAACTTAAATACGTACAGGAATAAAATGTAGGGCTTTAAATTTCAAATGGGGTTTAAAGATGGAACCAGGGAAGAAAGTGAGGAAGGAGGGAGGAAGACAAATGAGAGATGGAGCGAGAGTGGATGTGCGGAGACACCCACAGTGACACAGAGAGATGAAAAACCTGCTGAGAGAGACATTTAGTCATCACTAAGAGGGAAGACAGTTGGCTTGGTCCCAACCTCCTCTCAACGCAAAAGATTTACTTGTTGTTGCGCCTCCAAACCTCCTCATTATCATCTTTTCTATCACTCTGTCTTTCCGAAAGCAAGGGGTGACAACCGGAGGGAGGGAAGGGAGAGGGATGGAGAGAAAGAGGGAGACAACTCTGATTTACATGCCTCTTAGAAACTGAGATTGCATTTCATTATCATGTGCTATAGTTTATTGTGTTTGGCTGTCAAATGAAAAAATGGAGCAGAGAAAGGATGAGCTGGCTGCTGAGCCATCAAAGCTGCTCTCTGTGTGGTGGCCTGCCAGCGCTGGTGGCTGTCTGCTCTCGCAAACTTGGTAACCCAAACACATAACCACACGCTCACACAGGCCCAAAGAGATTCCAACTCTTACACATCAAATAGTGCGCGAAGCACCAAATCAGACACAAAAAGGACGATTCACACTTGGGCACACAGGCACACATTGGTATTAATAATCAAAGGCAGAGATTACAGCTAGAATAAATAGACATTTCCAATTGAATATAGATGAGTACTTGAAGCTCTGTTGGTGTGCCTTCTGAATATGTTGTGTGTTGTGCGTCAGCACCTGTGTGTATTTCTGTTTCTTTGAACAAGTGTGTATATCTGCACACAGTGAAGGCTAGATGAGAAGAAGTTAAAATGCATCCCAATGTTTGCCCCGAGACATTGATTTCCATTTGCCTGTCAGTGCCTGTTGGCGAAGCTTTTTTTCCACAGCATGGCTGAATTGATTTACTGCATTGTTGCACCCCGGGATAAAACACGTAACATGCCTCTAAATCACACAGGCAAGTGGAAAATAGAAACACAGGTGTGCATAGACCAGTGCAACCATGTGTGCATTCACAAGTGTTAGTTCAAGTCACAAGAGTTTGTCAAATTGTGCCTTATCTATTACAAAACTGCTTATATAATTATTATTTTTCATATGTCATATCAGTCAAATTCAGAAATGTTTTATTGCCAAGTTGGTTTGCACACATAAGGCTTTGACGTGGTGATTTGGTGCATAGCAGTAAACACAGTGTAAAAGTATATACGTATGATAAAATAAAAGTAAACAAAATTACAATAGATTTTTTTTTAAAAAGTAGAAAAATATCTGCTATTAAAGCGTTTTTGAAGTATACATTTTGTGTACAAAGCTCTTCATATGCGAGTAAAAGGCAACTGTAAAAAAATTCCATATCAGTTCAGTGCCTTCTCTCTTTCTTTTTCTCTGGTGCCTTTTACACAGTTCCTCCACCTCTCCGTCTCCCCTGCCACTACCCCTCCCTCTCATCCTTAGTTGAGCCTCCCAGGCAAAGTCTCTTTTTATGCTGCTTCGTTACAAAGCAGCCGCGAGCAAGCTCCACCAAACAGACCTCTGCAAAAAATGGTTTAAGGTTATGAGATTAGGGTCATGACTGGGGTTAGACACTGCCAATCCTAGGGAAGGATGCTGGATTTGTATAGAGCCTGAAAGGAAGTTCTGTCTCAGAAGCTCAAACCAGAGCGGATCTGGAGCACACAGAGTACAGTTCTATGCTGACTGAAAACACAGGATATGTGACTTGCAACAACAAAACTAGTGATTAGTCGGATCAGTTAATGGGTTTCATATCACTGATGCATTGATGAAAGTTTGCGGTGAAAAGTATTTTACCTGAAATGCTGAGCTGGAGGAGCAGAACTATGTCAGACAGAGCAGCAGGACGAGAGATGGGAATCAAGAGGAATGGTTTAAAAGGACGTGTAGAAAGGTCGGCAAAGAGACAAGAAAACAAGATAGAAAACGACAGGCAAGAGATTGAGATGGAGAAGACAGAGATTGCATTATGCATAGAGAAGCAGGGAACACAAAGAATAGAAATAACAGATGACGAAAGTGAGACACACAAAAGAGGGAAAGACCAGGAGGAGTGAAAGAAAAAATATGTTGGCAGAAGTTGCAGAAGGTAAATTTGCAAGATTTTTGCATTTAAGGACCCAACAGATCTGCCAAGGCATTAATTACATGTTGTCAGCAAGCAACTGCTTTTCACAGTGTCAGTGAAAGTTCCTGTAATTCACATGAGGGCATTTTTTCAGATAGTTGAACTACTCAGCTGATATGATAATACTCTGAGGGTGCTTTGACACCTGCCCTGTTTGGTTTGGTTCAATTGAACTCAAGTTCGTTTGCCCCCTACGTGCGGTTTGTTTGGGCAGCGGTGAACACAGCAGTCGTACTCGGACTATCTTCCGACCTCGATCCGAACCAACTGCAGTCACATGACACATTGTTTGGGTTAAACATGAGCATGTTACAGTCCTGGAGGATTATTAATGTGCACCTCCTCCTGTACTGCCTTAATATGCACATTCAGCACATCCAATGCATCAAAACATTGTTTTCTAGTTGGAGCCACGCCTCGTTTTCAAACTGTATGGTTTGCCTAAAATGAACAATGACAGCAATATAGTCCACGATGACCAGCGCTAAAATCAACCTGTGTAGTTGTCCCTCCATTGTGACATCAGCAAGTGTCACACTTATCTTGCAAGTGTACTCTTTTTCAATGTTTTGTTTACTTCCTGGATTTTTCCAGCATGGAAATTCTGACCAATCAAGAGCAGCTTCCTTGAGCAAAGTATTTGATCCGGTCCGCTTGCAAATGTTGCAGCGAAAACACGAACCAACTCTAGGCAATTATGTAGCTTTGTAACAAAATTAGTCCCTGATTCGGACCAAAGCAAGCAAGCTCTCTGTATGAAAGCACCCTTAAGGTTTATTTGGACTCAGTCAAGAAATAAAATTACTGAAACAACCTCAGGTGGCTCCACTCGCAGCATGTACTTGTGCCTTTTGCATAATATGTTTTAAAAAGTCCAAGGCGAAATGCAGGAGGCTTCCATCATGTTTGATTGGACCACTGATGTGATCTACTGCGAGGAGGCATAATTTGTTTTTTAAAAAGAAGAGAACTGACTCATTAGTATTTTTTGCATATCCCTCTGTTGCCACAAACACACATATTTCTTCACAGAGGTCGGAGTGTACGGTCAGCCACAGTGCAATTCCCCCGAGCAAGTGTTTCTTGAAATAGCAATCATTTCAAATGCCCTCTTAAAGAATGACCTAGACCCTGGGAGCTGCACACCATTGTAGCTGGTGTTCTTACAAGACTGAAAGCCCTGAGGACCACAGTGCAGTTCAAAGAAGTCTGTGAGAAAGCTTCCATTCAGGCTGAAGCAGCAGATATTAACATTCCTGATGTTATTCCAGGCCAGGCGAGGTGCAGAAAAATACCTGCAAAGTTAAAGGCACTGTTCCACATCGGTGACTGAAGACTATCAGCCAGAGTCTGGAGGAGCATTACCAAGGCAGCCTGTACTTCATCATTTTTGATGCTCATATTCAGGAGCTCCAGAGGCGTTTTGAAGGGAGTGGGAACTTAGGTAAAATCAAAACAGACAATTCACACCCCGACAGATCCGTCAAAGTAGGATGCTGGAGAAGAGCAAGCTATTAGGGTGCTCATGGTTCTCTGTAACTTTTATAGAATTTTAGGATGAGAAGCAGATGCTGACTGAACTGAAGGTGTTTCAGTCTGCATACAAAAGCTCCCAGGAGAGCACAGGTAGACAGTATTCAGAAAGCACGAGTGTGGTTGTTTTTCCATCACTATTCAAATTGGTGAAAATATATAGTCCTCTGTAGAAAGTTGAACCAGAATTGAGCAGTCTGTGTCACTGTGGGTGGACAATGACATTGCAGAAGTCTACAGTATATAAAATTGAGTATGCCTGACACCCCACTGTTTCTAAAATTCGTCTATACAAAATATCCACAGAGAATAGATAGAAATAGGTAATAACATTTAGTTTTTATTACAGTCCATCTCCAACTCTTACTATCACCTTTTCTTTCTCTCACTTGTTTTCTCAACCGAGGCAGCACTGTGTGTTGTCTGAGTGGATAAATATAGAGAGCGAAACGGATCAGGCCTAAATCAAGACAAAATAGTGTACCAGCAGAGTAACAGTAACTTGTCACGTTGGACCACATGTTCTTATCACTCTAGATTCTTTTGGTTTGAGAGAAAGCAGACATCTCTACGGCCGATATTTCCAACACTCAGCAACTCACACCAAAACAATCTATACTGATACATAGCACTACAGGTAAGAGGAAAATTGGGTATTTTTAATTTGGAGGTGAAGTGTCCCTTTAAATGTGAAATGCCTTACAGATACGCCTGCCTAGCCTGTTAAGTATTACTGTGCATTGCTGTTAATTTTCTCCTCGATGTGCACTAATGTTATGCATGGAGCTTCAGTAAATGTGTTCTTCCATCTTCCTTCATATTCCCATAGGGTCAGGGTAGGCGTAGTCCCTGAAGCTTGCAGTTGTGGTTATCTTTTCATTAAGCCTGGCTCCTGACACAGTAAAAACAAAACAACATGCAGTGTATCACACAACAGGATACCCTTTCAACCCCCTCCACCTGCTCTCTATTTCACGTTCTCTCCCCCTGAACATGTTGCACCTCGAAATACCAGCTGGGTTTATGTCTTAGATCAATAGAAATAAAGAAGCAGGTGGCTTTGGGGTCATTTCACCAGGGAATGGAGTTCTCCTCAGGTTTAATGGTATATCCAGCCCCCGGAAGGCAGATGGATTAATTCCCGCACACACAACAATACTGCTATAAAACACAACCCATTGTTTTCGCTATCTGAAAGGACAAAAGATGATGAGTTTCTGGTTTGATGGATTAAACAGATTTAGCAGGGTTTCCGCTCAAATACAAAGCTGGCAGCATCAAAAACACCATCATCTGAGGCCACAGACCTGGAGGCCTCCCCGCTTCGTGTTCTTTTTCTGACAAAGGGACATTTTTTATTTCAGTTTTTACCCTGAATGTTATGTTAAATATATTTCAGTTGCATGACACTGAGATACTATTGTTGTAATCCACTCTTTCCAAGTGTCTCACTTAAACGTCACCCTGCTCCCATTGGATTTCATCTACCTGTCCTGGCCCCTCCTCCGTCTCCTCCTCTGTCTCCTCCTCTGTCTCCTCTCTCCATTTCTCTGAGTCATTGAGGACATTCAGTGACTCATGCATTTCCCTCTCTGTCTCTCTCATCCCCCCTCTCCTCTCTGCATGTTTGTGTGATGGAGTGACTGTTGTGATGAGGGTCCACTCAGCAGGCGTATAGGCTTGGCTCAGTTAATAATGGAACTAACGAGCATCAGTCCAAATGAGCTTTTAATGGGCTCTGTCTACCTGCGGCTACAAGAGAGGGATGGGGCTAAGGAGGAGGTTAAGAGGAGGGGGGGGTGAGAGATGGAAGAAGAAGACAAGGAAGGGGTAGGTCAAGGTAGATAAAAGGATCAGTTCACAGTTTTCTAATTATTATAGATATCTCTAACTACATAGTACATCATGTGTATTGACAGTTGAATATTTACATCAGACCCTAATGTAATAAATTGACCTGTGAGCTAAATCCATGCTCCAGAGCCACTTGGGCCAAATTGTGTAAGTGAGACCCGTTAAACAGTCAAGCTGCTCGTGCTGTCTGCCAGCCTGCGTTAGCATTACATGCTTTTTATGGAGTTAGATCTGCTAAGGTTAAATGTATTTGTAGGCAGGCCTACATAAATAACTTGAATTTGTGAGGAGACAAATGTAATGTTTACAGCTTCTGGATCAACGTCTACTTTAATCAATTTGCTGTAGCCTTGGAGTGTGGCTGTCTTTGGTAATTTGGCCACAGCTCTGCTGACGTCTAAACAATATCAGATGAGAATTTTAGTAGGATGACCTTGTTGAAAATCAATAATTTGAATTATCTGTCAGAGCATGCCTAGTCAGAATGTAAGTCTCATTAAACATCAGACGACTGTGTTATCGTTCACACAACATTGTGTAGTTTTAGTCTAGTTTTATGTCAGTGTCTCTATAATGTGAAAAGTTGAGAAAGGCAGCTCAAAGGAAACATCGACCATTTTACTGAGGAGGCTTTCACATCATGGACCCGGGCCTGGATCCAAGTGCCCTTGACCATAAAGCCCAGTTCATTTCATTAGTGTAAACACTGTGTGCCGTAGTCCTCCTGAAAGATGTTCTCAAGTATGGTTCATGCGTACTCAGGTACGGTTCACATCAGGTGTAAGCACCAGCTGTACAAAATGGATTGCTATGTCATGCCAGTAGCGTTGCAAAGACATTTCTAAATTCAACTAGTCTCCCAAAATCTGCATATGCATGCAGCACCTGCCGATCTCATCCGCTGACTGCAAGGCCATTGGTGATAAAGTAGGAAGGCAGGCAAGAAGGTCGTCCTTGACACTGTCCCTAAAATATAAACAATAGTAGGCATAATGCAAAGGTCCACTCCATTGTGTGGGCTTGGGACCTTCTGATTGGCATTCTTTTCCACACTCTAGCAACAGCATAAACAAATTTTGCGCACAGAACAATATAACTAATGTGAAAGCTGAGCGTTGGGGGAATGGGGGGGCAGGGCAGTCATACTGGCATGGTACAAATCAATTGTACCTAATATAAAAGAGTCCTAAGTACATAGCTTTGCTAGTTTAAAATAAAAATAAACTTCCACAAGCTTTAATTCAGATTTTAAGTCAGATTATTTTGAAAAACTGAATTTTTTGTCGGACATGCTTTGAACTTACATTGTGTGTGATACTGGATCAAAATTAGAGGGGGATGGAGCAGGAGATGAGGCGACGCTCTAACTTTTTAAGATATACGCTCTCCTCCATCCAGGCCCCGTTCAACTTACATGCTCTGCCATGTGCATAGAGCAAGCTGTTTCATTGCACCTCTGCCTAACCCAGATGTCAAGCTACAAGTCTTAAATAAAATAAACCAAGATTCTTTATATGTATTGCCTATTTCTTGCCTAAAATGTCTTCGGAACATATTTTTGTGCACTGTTTTGCTGTAATACGAAAATGTGTGAACAGAATGTAGGTGCCATATGTAAGACTAAGCAGTGCTGATCAAATATGAACCAAGATTCTGTCACTGTGTTGCCTATTTCTCACCTAAAATGTATTCAGAGACATATGTTAACTGTTTGACTGTTAAATGAGGTTGTTTGTTACCACTGGCCGTCATATTGTTTCCTGTGACACAATGGCCAAACTTGCATTACATCACCCACCAGCGGCGGGTGCATTCTGGTAGTTCTCGGTTTTTCTCCTCTTGAGCAAAAGCAGAGGACACAGCCCTTTCTCTGGTCATATAGCACCAATTTCAAAAGTATTTGCATCTTTCTACTGCATAGACAGCCCAGTTTTATGAAAAGAAGATTTTTCCCGCAGTAAAAAACTTCCTTAACAGTATTATCGGCTAAAGGCAATAACTTTTCAGAAGATTAAGATATTCAAAAAAGCTTCAGTTTATGTTCTCTGCTTTAGGAAAGGTGCTTTAAGTGTCATACTCATCCTTTAACTTCAGTTTTAACCTCACTTTTCAGTACAGCACTTTTGCTACTTTAGTCCCTCAGTGATTTCCTGTAATTCCTAAAATGAGTTTGGACCATCCCCAGAGACGACTGTGGCCATATAACATCCATTAAGGATTTATAGAGCGGTCAAGCACCAGGTGTAAGTAGTATAAAAATAATAGATGCCTCCATGTACAGTAGGTTTAATAACAGAAAACTTACCATTAATGAAATTGTTTTTACACTTAGGTGTTCTTGACTTTGACATCATTTTTTATTGATGTAATTACTGATAATGCATTGCACATGTGACCACATTAACACGTGGATTAACTGGAGATTAGGATCAATCAGAGAGATGGAAGAGAGAAAACATTAGCGATGGTGATTGATGAGTCATCTGTGTGGCTGACAGAGCAGCAGACATGCATGGAACTGTAAATAGGCATTTGATTGATATCACTCCATTGTGCAGTCTGGGGTTAGGGTTGAATTTCTTCAGGGTGCAGTGGCATCATTACTCATAGCTGTGTGGGCGCAGCTGTCTCCACAGGTGCTGCACCAATTGATGTAAGGGTCCAGGGTTTAGGTTTTGAAGTGTGTTTTTTTCAGAGAGAGATCACATTAAAGTACATCTTGATGTCGTGACTGCTGATGTGTGTGCTTAAACATCTTAAAGCATTCTCATCTTTTAAGGCCATGCCTAATAGAAGTAAATAAAACATCACTCTTGCATACGCTGTCTTACACTACTCAGTTTTTCTTACAGACTTTAACCGTCTGTGATTTTGTTTCTTCACAGAGTGCCGTGATGTGTTGTTACCAATGATGCTGCGGGAGCTGAGCGGGGCACTGGCCAGTATGGTTGATGGGCCTCATGATGAGAGGAGAAATAGTCTGGAGCTGCTCAACAACATTCTGGAGGTCCTCAGCAGGGACAATGTGGTGAGACACGTTGCAAATTTATAGGAAAGAAAACACAATGCCAATAACTGCACTTGGCAAGAAACTGTATTCTGGGTAGATTAGGTAATTAGAAAGCAGTGAACACTTCTGGTATGCACTGAGAACATACTGAGATCTGGATGCTTAGTCTACATTTAGATATGGTTGGGCTAGATTAAGTGTAGTATTAGCATATACTGGTTGTTTTCACAAGCTTCTGTCATTTTCCCATCACACTTTAAATGAAACCACGCCCCCCTTCACATGATGAAATCTGGCTTTCAGACATGATTGGCTGCCTACTATTTCAAGTTGTACCAAAGGTGGTCTATAACAGCTTTTCGGCTGTTGGCTCAGAGAGGCGTCATATAGCTAGGCGCCCTGTGAAATGACTTATCAGTGGCTTTGTCCAAACCACCCTTGTCAAAAAACACTGAGGAACTCTAACCCCTCGTATCCCTCTCCCTAAGAGTGGGACTTTGGGTTTCGTTGCCATTGCATAAGTATACCTAGTTATTATTAAGTTAGTAAGTTATTATTTCTTTGTCTGTCCTCTTTGTCACTCCATGTCTTGTATTTATTTACACCTTCTGTGTTATTTGTAGTTTTACCCAGTATGCAAACAGCAGTCCCAATCATCTGTACCTTAGCACTGTAGGTGTTTGGCTGTACAGTTGCAGTTTCCTCACATATAATCAAAAGCCAGTGGGAAACAAATCAGAGCCTATAAGTGGTCATTTGAGGAGGCGCAACTCAAGTACCAGGGGTGAGCAGCAACAACACCAGTGATGACTTTGTCTAGACACAATCTGCATATATAAAAATATAAAGAGGTCTGGCAAAAATAAAATCATCCAAATATAAGGATAATAAACACTGTGCTTACAGTTCAGGCAGACCAATCAACAGACACATGAGTGACTGAACTGTCAAACATCATTTGCTCTGATACTACACCATACAATACATCTTCTTGCAAGGCATTATTATTGGACAAATGTTAGACTAACAATGATCCAGCCCATGAATCAGAAAACATTTCCCCTTTTCTCAGTATCACTGGATGAATTTGAACTACCCCTGAGCTCTGCGCAACCTCAGTGGGACTTGTTTCCTAAAGAGTAAAGTAAATAGCCTAAAGCTGTTTCGTCTTCAGTCCTACAGTCGTGCAATGATGCAGGCCTTGACCAATTAGAATCTAATTGATTTTGTTCACGCGTGTTGCCACATGTTACTCTGTTGAAACAAAATCCCGTCAGCTCCCGAACTAAAGACGTTTATTACTCACACACACACACAACAGATACATCACCGATATCCAGCTGAGGGCTTTTTAATTGCTCCTGCAAGTTGTTGACAGCCTGCTGAGTTTTTGAAGTGAAGGTGTGGCTTTTTATTTTCCAGCTCTATTTGTTTGGATATCACTAATGAAGCATGAGCCCAGAGAGGAGAGACAGTGAGAGAAGAGCAAGAGAGGAGTAATGAATGGAGTGGAGTGAATGTGATGAGATGAATTTGCGTCGGTTGAGGTGTTAAAAGGACATGACAGGTACAAATACAATCAGACTGCAATACCATTGACGCACTGTCTCATACAGGTTTTATATCAAACTACATGAGAGCAAAAGAGTCAGACTCAAGATTAAAGCGTTCCCTACGCAAATACACACACTGTATTGCTACTTAGTGTCCATGCATAAAGACGCTTTTAAAGTGAGCACTGGCTCTGATAGTTAATTCAGAACATTTTTACTCAAGTACACACAGAAATGCCATCAAAGAAATAACACACACACTTATCTACATCATCTTGTGTTCGTCTGTTGCTGGTATATTTATTCGTGTACATCGTGGATATACACTATACATGGTATAGTGTAATAAGAACCTTGACGGCAACATCTCTACATGGCTCCTGGCTGCACATCATTTTGTAAACCCAAACAGTGTTGTTCACTAATGAAAAGCCCCTATCTCCCTCTCTCACACACATACACAGATGTGTTTCTTTCATTTCTTTTTTTCCAAATTGTCAGGGGAAAAATGAACAAGAGCAGAAAAGGCCAGAGAAATGAAAACCGCTCATGGCCAAGCAGGGAGGATGAGAAACAGTGAATGGAGAAGCAGGACAAGAGAGTTAACAGCCAAACAGACGGAGGTGAAAGTGTTTATTTCATAGACAATAAGGTGGAGGGATTTTACAAGAAAGCAATGCAGGGAGCTGAAAGATGACTGTCTGAAATTGCAACAGGGGAGCGAGAAAACAGATGGAAGGAAAACAACAGAGGCAGAGGAGGAAGAGGTGATGGCAGACGGTCTCACCTCCTCGCCCCCCACCTCTTATTTTCTGCATCCTTTCGCCTTTGTTTTTCACCCATCTCTTCATCTCTCTCCTCATCGCTATGGGTGGTACCTGATTATGTTGTCACACCACAGATGTCTCTAAACTGGAGGGATAAATGCAGAAAGAGAAACAGAGATGGAAGAGAAGACAGATGCTCATGTCTGTGGGAGTTTGTGTTGAATTTATAAGTAACTTGTGTGTGTGTGATAAAGGGAGGATGCTAACAGAGAGAGACACAAAGACATGGCTCACCAAAGCTCTCCTGCCTCTTTTTTCCCCCAACCCCCGAAACAATGTTTTCTGTTTTTCTTTTTCATATCATGTTGCCAGTGGAGATGATAAACTGGTCTGGCTACAGTTCAGAATAAATGAACAGAGTATCGACCTTCCACGTGTTTGTGTTCTGCAGGAGAGAGAAAGAGCATTGTGCCTCATCTCCCGTCTTCCTGCTCTGAGACGACTGTCTCAGAAACTCTTTCCAGGAGACCAAAATACCTACAGTGAGCCAAAAAGATTTAGGCTTATTTAGGATCAACAGCTGCGCCTCAACCTAACTGCGTGAGTGTGTGTGTGTGTGTGTATGAGGTAGTCTGAGACAGAAATTGTATGCAAGATGACATACATGTTTATCTTCGCTGTGCCCTGAGGCTCTGAGTCAGTGCATTTAATGTGGTTTAAGCCTGCCTACCTGATTCCCATCCAGCCTTTCACATCGTCTTCCATCAGGTCAGCACACATATGCACACACACACACAGTCACGGAGAGAAAGAGAGAGTGCTGCATTTGAAATTTTGAACTTGAGGGGTTTTTTTTTCACCCACTTCTGTTCTTTTTGGACCTTCACTATTTGCCTTATGTTTTGATGATCAGCTCAAACAAGGACATGCACACATAGAGTGCACACACAGACACATTTACACATATACACCAAAATTTGGGTCACATTATACTAACGAGGTTGTGCACGCACACACACAGATGCATCCTGCAGCATTCACTGGTGAGTTACTACCCTGAGGCAAGGCTGAGTCAGCTTCCATTGACCAGTTCACTGTAGCATTGTGTGTGTGTGTGTGTGTGTGTGTGTGTGGTGTGGGTGTGGGTGTGTGTGTGTGTGTGTTACTAAAGGTGCATATTTTACATATGCATGCTTTTTTTTTGAGAGGGATATGAGTCATTTTTGTGTCATCTGTCAGACTTCATTTTTCTTAGCTTGCTCTCTGAATGGGTCATCAAACAATGTTTTCTTTCCATATTATCCAGCACAATGTCTTAAATATGTTGCCATTAAAAGACATGTTTCATTATGTATTCAAAAATGTTACATTTGTCATCTTATCAGTGACTTTTAGTCAGGGTTTAGCATGCATAATTCAAAATTGTTACCGATCAATATTAGTAAAAAGGTTCAAGTGAAGCAGGGCAGTCAATCTAAATAATGTTGATATTGTGATAAAAGATTTCGTAACATCTGGCATGTGTTTTGGAAATATAAACATCATTATAACTTTAAAAGCTTACAGTTTTTGAGTGTTATAGCTCAACACAATGAAAAGCATATCATTCTTGTTGGGTCATCATATTCGGATTAAAACTTATTTTGTTTCCTAAAGCACTATTGGAATCACCATTGATGCTTTAGGAAAGACTTTCAAAATATAATATTTTCAAATACCAATATTGAGGTATTTAGTATTCAGTAGTAAGTCAGTGTCGTGAACGCTAACTCCCACCTAGTTCTCACAAATTGCTATATGCTATAAAATAACACGTACTATGACAGAGGATGTATCAATGTTGCCTACTCTTTAAGGGGAATAACACACACCCCCTGGTAACGTTATCCCAGTGACTGGATGACATGGTGGCCAACCTCCGATCTCTGCCAAGTCGCCCAGATGAGTAAGCGGCTTCATTTTGAGCCACAAAACCTCTTTAGCATTGTTATGTTAGCACCACTAGGCATGCTGACACTGCTAATGGTGCTAACAGAGCTAACAGTAATGCTAAAGCAGGTTGCAGCTCAAAATCGAGCGGCTTACTCACCAGGACAATCTTGGGGGAGACCGGAAAGTGGGCATATTGTTTCAACAGCACAGCTTTTGGGTTAGGACAGCGTTACTAGTGGTACTTGCCAAATGACCAGCACCTCTAGCTATCCGGTCAAGAATCCGGTCAAGAATATTCTCGGCAATTAACTGATTAATGATTGACCGTCGTCATCCCTGGTCTTAAACTATAGGGATAACATGTATGAGTTTTGAAAATGGGCATAGTTCCCCTTTAAGTTCAAGAAACTGTTATTGATCTCAAGAGAGAGACGGTTGTCAAAACCCGTTGTTTATACTGTTTGACTTGGCCATTGTAAATATTATCTACAGTATGTATTTTCTTTTGCTTTCGGTCAGTGAAACAACCAACATTGCATACAAATGCATCACTTCCTGTGTGAAGGCTCCAGACAGCAGGTCCACTCTTACTTTATATGCCAGTCTTATTGTCTAACAACACTTTGCTTGCAGTAGACAAATAATTATGATGTTTAACTAAGCAACAGTAACTTGCCTTGGGACTGGTCTGAGCACAGACTGTTAGATACATCTAATCCCGCTTGTTTGCCTCTGGGCAGATGGAGGAAAAGAAAGATGACAGAAAAGTGGCTTCAAAGAGAGGGGAAAGATAGGAATAGGAAAGCAGGTCTGCACAAAAAAAAATCCACATCCACGTGCCTTTGAGGTTCAAATGTCCACACTGAGGATGATTAACTGAATGTTCTGGTGAGGCTCACTTTCTGAAAAGTGAGCAGACTTCAAATTTCAGATTCGGTGAAACTTGATTCTCTTTCTTGTTTCATTTGATCTGCCAATCATCCATTCAGAGCCCGAGTGAAGCTTGAGACTGTGTGTGCAAACTTGGTTGTTTTCGTGGTGAGGAGAGTTCATGAGAGGGGAAAACGGCAGCACAAACAAAGCCTGACTAGTCCCCCAGGTTTTGTAAAGGAAAAAAAAGTTTTGAGATGTTTATTAGTGCAGCGTCAAGGTTACGCCTTCGTGGACACTGCCTCAGTAGGACTTAATCCTGTTCTGCATATGTGTGTGTTTTTGTGTGTGTTCACACCTGAGGGAATCTGTTTCTTTTTTCGCTCTCCATCCAACTCTGATATTCTCTTTCTTTTACTCTGCTCTCTGTTTTTAAAGGGGGACACGTTTCAACATATCCAGGACATTGTGGTGTCTCTGCTGAGGATCATCAACCGGACAGTCATCTCAATGGGTCATGAGCATGCCCTTAATGTAAGTACACACTATTTTGCAGTACTGTTTTTTTTTGTTGTTCGTCATTGTGGGTTGTTTTGTTTTCATTGTGATCTATTCCCTATTTTGTGCCACGCAAACACGCAAACTGTTTAAATGTTACTCAGCCCTTCATTACACTATCTTTTAATGAGCACAAATTCAATCACACATTTATGAAACAACCTTTAATATAAACTTTCACATGAAAAAACATCTTTAAAAACTGCTTCAGAAGCTTTTTACATTATATGTTGTATCATAATTCCCTCAATCTATTTTATACTGCTGTGAAAACATCAACAGATTACTCCTTCAAGTATTTTACCCAAAACTACATTTTACAAGATAACATGAACGCATCATGAGAATGTTATAATTTACCTTTGCCCATTTTAGATTTTGTTAAGTAGAGCTTGAATGCATCATAATGTATCTCAGTGCAACCTCTGTCAGCTGTATGTTCGGCCACCAGTTGCAAACAGCAAACATCGACTAGTTCTTGTGCCGATTTCAACACAGATTTGTTTTTCACAATGTGGCATTATTAGGGAAAACTTAGGGATTGTCAGCTAATGTGCCAACAGTGAATTTGCGGCGTGCCTTTTGTCACCCTGGGGAAGATCTCTGTTTGCCCCAAACACGTTTACTATTGTTCCCAGGATGGCAGGATGCAGTTAACAAGTCAACAAGGCGGATATCAGTGGAAACCAATGTTTGGCTGATTAATTTGCAGGTCTTATAAGTCTCATATATGTCTGACTTGCCATCTTGTGTCTTTTTCTCACTTTGTGGAAAAGCCCCCAGTCATCCAGTCATGTTTGCACATTCAGAAGCACAAAGTACGTCAACACCAGCACTTATTGTTTAAAATACACACTTTTATTGTACATACAAGAGGAGGATCAGGAAGAGAGGGGCATCGTGGGAGCTCACACACTGTTATTGTTAATTAGTACGGTGTGGTGTCATCCAGGGTTCTAATTGGTGGCAACTTGTCAGCCAGAGGCAGCTGAAGGAAGTCTTTGTGAGATTAGTGGTTAACCTCTAAGCTGCTGTGAACTAAGCATTGTGCAGATGGTGTGTGTTAATGGGTGTGCAAAATTGTGGTGCGAGTGTGTGTTTAAACAGGGGTAGACTCATACAGGATTTGTACAGAACTTAAGTTATAATTTCTGATAAAAGATGTGTCTGCCAATATATAGTTTTTTTTAATAAAATACTGTATTCATCTACTAATTGTGTTATGATTTTACAAAGACTTTTTTTTATTTGTTTAAATTTTTCCTTTAAATGGGATAGCGTACCTTGACTTGATAAAACATACTTATTTTTTGTACATTTTGACAAAATGTGCTGCGTGTTTTCATTGGTTTCTGTTGCTCTATTTTAGCCTGATGAACCAGCTAGCAGTGGCTGTGTGGCCTGAATGCTAATGAGCACGTTTATAGATATAGAAATGATTATCTACGGTATATTTAATGTGAACAAGGTGATGTTTGTTACTGGGGAATAGCTTTTTAAAAAGATTGAGCATGTTGTGGGCTTTCTCTTTCCTAGGTAACTTAACTGTATGTTCTCACTGTGAAACTGCAGTCACAGTTGGTAGGTACTAAATCACATGAAACTGATATAGCTGGGCTCTCCATATGTTGCACAACAACAGAGCATTCTTCTGCACATTTTGTGCCGTGTGAACTTAAGAAAAACTCCAGGCATACACAGCTAGTTTCACAGTACAGAATTTATAGGTGCCTTGTTAGCTCGGACTTTGCAAATATTGATACATCTTTAAGACGTGAATACAGGCCAGTAACTACCTGTGAAGTGATGACAGGTCTACCCCTAGTTTTCATTGGTTTACAAATGTTTGTGTGTGTAGTACTTGCTTGTGTTACAATGAGTATACTGCATGTGTGTGTAAGTGTACGCCTTTTTGTGCATGTATCTCTATCCGTGTGTGTGTGTGTGTGTGTGTGTGTGTGTGTGTAAATCCTTGAAACAAGATTGAACTTACATCAAAACACTTCCATTTTGGATGGTAATAAAGGAGAGAATCAATCACTCTGTCAGACAGCGGTGACAGAATTTTTAATCATCTGACACGGCCTGTCAGTCTGTGATCAGCTGCCCATCACATTGTCTCTTAATGTATTCTTTACACAATCTCCGCTGCGCTCTCCCAAACCCTGAAATCCATCCAGCGAGCCGTCTCTTTGTTTCCAGAGAGCTCATCAGCTTCCTCTCCACTCATATCCTCTTATAGCTCTTCAGTTGCTGCTACATTCAAATATTGGCCGTCAAGCCGACCAAAGACACAGTTTTCTGATTCGCTGATAAATTGCTTGGATTTTCAAAATCTTTCAGATTCCCCTGCTTATAGCTGTGATTTTGCCGAAACTCTTGCGAGGATTCCTTCCCAGCTGTTAGTGTGCATCCATCCGGGTGTAAATCCTTTCATACATCTGTCCATCTGTCTAGACAGCCACTCAGCCAAGTGACAAACAACACACCTGTCTGTCACCCAAAGTTTCAAAACTTCATCTTTCTGTTACAGAATGATTATGGAAACACGGTATCCTTGCTTTGAGTCAAAAGTTAATCACAAATTAGCCTCTGCAGTCTGGTACCCACAGAGAAAATGTCATGGTGATGCTGTTTTCTTTACCCCTGTTAGATATATCAGACAGGTGAAGTTCAGCAGCGCCTTTGGTCCTCTTTTTCCTTCTTTAGTGCATTTCCTCTGTCTCTGCCTGGTTCCCTGGTGTATCTTTTCAAAACTGAGGAAGCATTGCCGTGGATAAAGTGCCATTTTAATGACACTTAAACACACTAGTCACCCAATGGGCCATAACAGCAATGCTTTATTCCGAAACTTTGAGACATGTGATCTCCTTAAACACAATCATCACCCACATGCCATATGGCCAGAAAGGTGATTGTGGTTTTCCCAAATCTTACAGCCACCAGAAACATTTCTTGCGGAGTTTCTTGACACGGGTCTTGGTGCTTGGGCGGCTGGAGGTGGAGGTGGATGGAGCTGGTGTGGGCTTGGTCAGAGTGGGCGCAGGCACATCATAATCCCCCTCCAGAGCCTCCATGACCACCTGGAAGCGTCCCTCCTGCTGTCGGAAATCATGCTCCACGCTGGGGGGGGAGAGAGAAAGAGAGAGCAGTTGAAAGGGGGAGGAGACAGGGACGAGGGAGAGGCAGCGGGAGCACAATTTAGAGGTTGGGGAAGAGTCAAATCAAGTCAAATTTATTTATACAGCTCATTTTTCACAAAAAGAGATTAGATGTGGGGGTAGTGAGATAGAGGGAGAGGATGAGCAGAGAGATGTGATGACAGGTGGAGGTCTACTGTGCAGAAAGAGAGATTAGGAAGACAGATTGAGAGAAAGGTGAGGGAAGGAGTTTTAGTGATATTAAAATGTAAAGTGTGTCGCAAAATGCTGACAACACTTTAAAGAGAGATTGTACTTACGCATAATGCAGTATTATATGGAGATGTTAAAACATGTTGTGTTCTTAACTTGGATATATGCAGCTTCAGCACGCACGCACACACACACTTTCACACAGTATGAACTCAGCACTCATTTCACGTCCATAGTATTCTTCTGCGCTTCATGCACCGATAGATCACAGGCTGGTGAGACGAGAGGAGTGGGAGGAGAATGAAAAGGAGAGCAGGAAAGAGAGGAGAGGAAAGGAAAGCGGAGGGGTATTTGCAAAATGGAGGAGCTAAAGGAAGGAGCAAGGGAGGAACTTTTTTTTTTTGCTCTTCTGATGGGTTCAAAGCAGACCCTCTTGGCTTTCTTTTTCTATGCTTCTGTCGTTTCCCCTCCTCATCTCCCTCGCGCTCTCTTTCTCACCAGCTCTCTGAAGTGTCCACCGCTGCGGGTCATAGTGTAGTAGACTTTGAGCTCCTCTCTCCTTTTGGTAACTGTGTTTTTGTGTGTGAAAGAATGTGTGTGCGTTGAGTTGGATTGTAGGGGTGGGGCTGCATAGGGCCTGGCATCTGGAGTTAATGAGCCACATGATGAGGCAAGGAGAGCAGAGACAACCACCCACCCTCCCCTCCTCTCCCAACATCCCAACACTCACACACACACCCACACACACATACTGTACAAACACATATGTGCTCCCCTGACTCCCAACATGTGCATCTTCCACAACAAGCTCACAGCTGAGCGAGGGGGAGGGGGAGGAAACATAGAGGGGCTTATGGAAGGAGAGAGGAAAGGAGCTGACTCCCTTTTGGGAGATGGAGGGATGGATAAATGAAAGAAAGGTGAGCTTTAATAAAATAGGGCAGAGAGGTCACTAAGGAGGGAAACAAAAAGACAGAGGGAGGTAAAGAAGGAGAGGATGAGTGCCACCAGAGACGAGGGGGGAGGGGGGCAGAAAGGTCTCGGCTGCCGGAGAAAGAGCTGAGGGATGGAGGTGGGTGAATAGAGGAGGAAGTAAAAGCTCTGGTGGGCACAGAGGAAGGGAGATGGCTGCCATGAATAAATGATAAAGGAGATGTACTCTGAATACACACACACACACACACAGCCAGATATTGTTCACACACAAAACATATATATATCATAAGTGGTGCATCTGCCCCACATTCGCTCAATTATAGTCTATCTTGTTTTAGAGTGGAGGACTTTCCTTTTCGGATCTCTCTTTACCCACACACTTCACTAGGTTTCAACCTCCCCTTCTCTCAATCCTCTCTAACAACCTCTCTCAGCCCATATCTACTGTACCTCACTCACTATTGTTCATGGGATTATGGCACACATGGAAAAGCTGCTGCTCTTAATTCGGTCTGCAAGCTGTCATCTTCAGCGTCTTTGCAACTGTGTGCGTGACTGTGTGTTCTTGTTGTTTCTGTCCTGGTGAGATATATTTTTAAACCTTAACTTTTTGGTTCAAGTGAGGCTGACTGTTAGTCACATAGTGGACAGGTTTAAGGATGTATGGCTGTGTTATATGTCTTGTCTTATAGCTCTTATTATGTTTAAGTAGAAGAAAGTCACAGAATACCTTTTAGGTGTTAGGTGTCTCTGTGTGTTTGTGCTTGAGCTGTTTAAGCTTTGAGAGGGAAACAGGGGCTGTCAAAAGTTCCTCTCCCCCTTGTCTCTCATCATACAGATTAATTAGGACTGACAATGGCAAAACATCTTCAGGCAGCCAGCCCACATCAAAACCACTTTTTTCAATTCATTAGGATGGAAGTTTCAGTCCCACGCGTAATTCATCCTTTGCTTGTGTGTCTCCGTTTCCCTATCTAACCATCCTCTTTACCCAGAATCCTCTCTGAGGGAATGATAAGGCCATCCAATCAAACAAATGGAGCTGCAGACTTTTGCGTTTGGCACAATCGGCCACCGAAAATGTTTTCTGCATATATAATGTGTGTAATTTTTTCATAAGAAACTTAAAGGAGAGCAAAAATGATTACAGAGCAGAATCTGCCTATCTGTCCAAGTCATTAACATTTTTTCATAACATCTTCAACAAGTGTGTCCATTTCTTTGTTTGTCTGTAGAGTGTGTGTGCATGCAAGTGTGCATATGAAATGCATGCGCAGACGTATCCAACAAAAGCGGATTCCCTTTTTTTGTTTGATTAATTAGCATGTGTGTATACATGATTATATTTGCATGTGTGCAGGAAAAACAAAGCGAAAGTGGAGCAGGAAAGAAAATCTCTGAAACTGGGAAGAGAGAGAAGAAGGATGATAATGATGTGAGAAGAAGAAAGACACTCTTGAGATCAGCATAGCCTCAGGCCCTTAAAAATCCTCCAGAAGTGTCTGGAGATCTAAATTCAGGGCCTCGAATGTATTTTATTGTCTTAATTACTGTTATTAAATGTTCTTTCGTGTTACTAATGACAGGTTTCTTCCACTGCATGTTCACTCTAATATTACACTCTAGGTTTATTTGTGAAAAAATAATAGTAGTACATCAGAAATAATAGTGCTCTCTCTCCTGTTAACATGATTTTTTTCTTGTCCAATTTCCTACACTGTTCATCTATGCAGCATATTCAGATATTCAGAGCTTCTGATAGAATTATTTTGGGGGGAGCTTTGTCCTCTGTTTTTTTTTTTTTTTGTTGTTGTTTTTTTTGGGAAAGCAGATTAATTTAAGAATTTTCAGAATAATGCCTGTCATGAGCAATTTTGTTTTCCTGTTTAAATAAGTATTGTACTGCTGGAAGGATGGCCTCTTTATAAAACTAAGCAGTCCATGCAGTAGAAAGGCACAAACACTTTTGAAATTGGTGCTACGAGACGAGAGAAAACAGAGAGGATGGCATTCGCTTTTGCTCAAGAGGTAAAAAACTTACAACTACAAGAATGCACTGCGCCACACCAAAACCAATAAGCATTCCTACAGGTGGGAGTCCCTAAAAAAATCAGGTTTCACCTGGATGGGCTGTGGTTTTGTATGATGTAGCAGGACCTGCCTCCCTTAGCTCTGTGACCATGCCATCACAGCCCGTGCTCTTACATGGTAACCTTTGTGCACCTTTGTAAGAATGCAGAAGGAAAATCCTTCTGGTTTGGTAAAAAATGAGAAGTTGGACTGAGTTGCAAAGTATGGGCTAGTTTATTTTTAAAGCTTGTAAAATTAGGCAAACTAGATTGAATGATACACACAACAAGTATAAGGGCATAAAGAATATATTATTCATGTTTGGTATATTTGGTCTCACACCTATATAGACTGCATGGATACTACATTGACATCAGACTACAGACCCCCCATCTTAGTAGATTTTTGTTGCACGGGATAATTTAGTCCATCTAAATGAATATATTTTATCACTATTGTACATATTTTCCAGTATAACGTTATGATGGTAAATTTGAGAATTTATCAGCAGTCAGGTGAAAGTCATTTGAAAATTTGCAGGTCTGCAAGTCTTACTTTGGTCACAGTTAGAGCCGTGCCAGCAGTACAAGGAGCAAAAAAAACGTATCTTTAGAAATTGTTGACCACAAATAAAAAATATAATCATCTCTGTTTAAAGTTATCATTAGATGTAAGGTCTCTTGTAGGGTTTAATCTTGGGGTTATGGCAAAGATTAGGTTAATTAACAACTTTTTGGTTTTGCAAATTTGACGAGTAACGAGAAGACCAAGGCAAGCTGACAAGATTGCATATTCACATACACTCTGCGTGATGCAGAACATAAGGCCTCATAAGGACTCCCGGGTGAAACCCCATTGTTTTTTGATGGGTGATCTATGTTTCGGCTTGTCCGGAAACAATATGGTGGCCAGCTGGTAACAAATGATCTCATATTACAGTTAAACAGTGAGTTAAAACATGATTCTGAAAACATTTCTGGGAGCAAAAGGCAACACAGCTTCAGAATCTTGATTCATATTTGGATAGCATGGCTTAGTTTTACCATTTGATCTCAGTTTTTCTTTTAGCCTCTGTTTTTACAATACAGGAAACAGTTTGGCGCCAACCTCCTGCTCAGAAAGTTTTGTATAAAAGCTTAACAGTGTGACAAACTATTTTTTGAGAACATTTCAAATGAGAAATAGGCAATACAGCAACAACAACTTGGTTTATATTTGAGCAGCACAGCCTGCTTTGCCATTTGATCAGAGTTTGGTCTTCTTTTTTCGAGAGAAGGGTGGTTCTCTTTCAATCTGCCTCTGTACTCTTTGTGTCACTGGTGGCAGTGGGCATACAAAAATAAGAAATTGCAATCTAGTTCAAGCAACAGCCCAGGAGCCAGCAAAATTGCGTCATCTGGCAAATTTTTCGTTGGCAGATCTGGGTGCTGGCAAGATAAAGGGAAGTTTACCACAGTTGATTTACACATACTACCCACATTCTTATGGTACAAAGCTGGTTGAAATAAGTCAAGTATCCCTTTAAGAGAATGGTTGTGTAATGCATGTTTTAAGGCTTTCATCTTTTTATGCGCTTGCATATGATTCTGTCTAAAGTAGGAGGAAGATTTCTGTGTGTTTATTTTCATCTGTGTACATCTGTATGGATATATGGGTGGATGAGCATGTTACCATGTGCTAGTCCTTTCCCCTGGTGTTCATTACAACTTACTTGGCTAAGAATCCTGCTGTGTTAATTAAGATCAAGGGGAGGAGAGAATAGGATGAGGAGGAAGAGGAAGAGGGAGTTGGGAAAAGAGATGGAGAGATTAAACAGCAGAGTTGTAGAAAGTGAAAGTACGGGAGGAATGCAGATGCGGCGCTGCTGGGAGGCGAATGTCTTTGTAAGTTATCGAGAACTGGAGAGATAAAGGCCTTGTAACATGTGTCTTTATCTCTTATGGCCTGCAAGGAAGATTTATATACATATGATTGTAAACAAGCACAATTAGCTTCAAGCATCACTTTGGTCTGATACATAAACACACAAAAAAGTTTTGGACTAAAAAGAGCTTTTGATGCCAGATTATTCCACTTACAGCAAGTAAATATTTGTTCTCCTCTGTTCCATTTGTTTGCTCTCCATGAAGCTACTTTATATGTGGACACCCACACTTTCAGCTTGACTTCTTGAGCAGAGTCTTGGCAGTTGGGCGGGAGCAGGGCACAGGTGATTATAGCGTTGGCATGTGACAGATGGAATGAGGTAAGGATGTACAGAGGAAACCAGTTTGATTGAAATTTGGAGATGAAAGAAAGAGCTTTAGCGGGCACGGGATGAAAAAGATGGAATGATTTACATAATGAAAAGATGAGAATAAGAGAGGGATGGGGTGGAGGTGACGGGAGAATTAAACTACAGTATGTGGTATCAGATTGTGAGTGCGCCGCTCTGTAAGTTGCAGAGGATCTAAGAATGCAATTACTTATTTAGGTCACACACACGAGGGACAACTGGAACAGGAAAGACGCATTATTTAGGTGCTGAATTAATTTGCTTGTTTGCACAGAACATTCTTTTATGTGTAAATATCATTCCTGGAGAGAGTGTCCTCGTCTAATCTCTGGAATACAGCACGTATTAATTTCAATATTGATGAGGGGGATCACTCATAGTCTTGCATTTTTCACATAATAGGGATATATTGTATGAGCAGTGCAATTATCAGAGCCGGAGAAAAGGGCAGAGACAGCAGGATACCAGGAAGAAAGGATAATGAAAAATAAAACAAAAAAGAAAGCCGTGATAAAATGTGGAAAAGCTGAAAGAAAAACAATGTGAAATAGAACATTTTCAAGGCTACAAAAGGCATGCAGTTTTCTCAGAGAAGTTTCAGGGTTGTTTATTGCGCTGCAGGAAAGAATGAGTTGTCATTGTTGGGTTATGTAATGCAGTAAGCTCATTATGTTGATCAGGTTACCTGTAGATGATGCATGCTGTCTTTTGGCAGGTGGGGCAGTTGTTAATGTCCTGACCAGTTCTGTATGAGCTGCGACTGCAGAAACAACAGATGCAAAATGTTCACACACACTCGCAGGAGTTTAATTGAACATACTTATATTATGTTATTTCAGTCATAACCTTGACATCCTTAAAGAAAGTTGCCTTTGATAAACTGATTCAATGAGTATATGCACAATATAAATGTCAGGATTTGGGATCAGCCACTGACATGTAAAGTCTTTCAAGACTAAGAAAGAAATGGCCTTGCTTTTCTTTCCCAGAAAGAGTCTCTTGACTGCTGCTATCACAGTTTTTATTGGTCTCTTCACCTACACATACTCAGTGCACAACCCAATCCCGAGAAAAAATGTTCACATTACACGTTTCTGCAAACCATAGATTTGTTACATTTGTACATTATTTCGTGGCAGATAAGCTAAAACTGGATGTTTCTCAGCAACACTGTGGTGAAGGTGTAGTTAGGTTTAGCCACATAAGCATTTGGTTATAGTCAGGAAATTTTGGGGCTTAAAATACCAATGTATGGTGGCTCAAACACCAATGGGAAACACCGCAATGTGTCAGTGAAAAACACATGCGTTTTGTGGTTGCAATGCTGCTGGGAAATGCTGCGATGTGTTAGAGAAAAACACCCAGATTCCATGGCTCAAATGCCACTGGGAAACACTGCAATGTGTCACTGAAAAACACCCGCATATGGTGGTTCAAATGCTGCTGGGAAATGCTGCAATGTGTTGGAGAAAAACACCCAGGTTCCATGGCTCAAACGCATTGTGTCGATGAAAAACACCCAGGTTTGGTAGCTCGAATGCTGCTAGGAAATACTGGGATGTGATGATGAAAAACACCCAGGTTCTACGGTGAAAATGCCACTGGGAAATGCCGCGTTGTGTCGATAAAAACCACTCAGGTCTAGTGCCGCAACCACTGCTGGAAATGCCACTCAGCAGAGCCAAAAGAAAACTGGTGTTGTTGTTTGTTGGACTCAAACAGTGGTCTGCAGCTTAGTAGCCGTTTTGCCGAGGTGACATGCCATCCATCATCCCCCTCCTCCTCCTGATGACAGTCATCTTCTGTATTTTATTACTCTAGAAACATTGGAATGATACGTATGAAACGTGCATATGTAACATATTTGTGGTTTGCAGCTATTACAATGCGAACAATTTTATCTGGCGGCTGAGCTGGAATGCAGCAGCATCAGGTGTACTCTCAGGGGGCTGTCAAAGGGCACAAAATAGCTTGTGATGTTTAGTGCATACGATGTGCCCCACCAGGAGAATTCAGGACATCACCTGAATACTTCTGATGGTTCGCCTGTTTGGCATTCCAGGCAGGTACAGAATAAACAGCAAGCATTGTGTGCAGTGACTGTGTAGGTAGGCTTAGTTTGGAGCCAGACATTACATGACACCAATATCATAAGTGCAGCGTTGAGTGAAAATCATCTCGTTGTCTTTCATTCCAGAAAATAGTTGTCTGTAAATTGGTTTACGTTATAAAAAAACATAATTACACATGCAAGCCGTGTTATCAAGGTTGAACAAGACTACAGAGCAAAAGACTTGTTGGGAAATAAAGTCAGATGGAAAGATCTGACAAGCTCATGCTGACTGCCATTTAATTAAATCGCTTTATTTTGCCAAGATATTTTGGCTGCCCCTTTACTGAACTGTGTAGATGAGGGAGTAGCTGATTTATGTTGATAAAATAGACATTTTAATTACATGGAGAGAGACTGTGTGACTGGCATCATTTTTTCTCCCCGACCAGTCTTTATCAAAGACAAACAACAGCAAGAGAAGACAAGTATTTGCTTCGGGAGAGAAAAGAAAACAAGGAGCTGAGCACAGCGACAACCTCTTAGCACAGCCGACACTTTTATCACCACGGCCCACTTAAAGTGCTTTCGTTTCTGGCACAGCATCAGATACATGTGGACCCTCTCACTGGCTGGTTCTCTTGCTTTTCTCTCTGTTTTTATGTCTCTTTCCTCCCTCAATTGCTCTCACCCTTTCTCTTCTGTCTGCCTCTTTACCCTTTTTTTTCCACACACTTAGCCGGAGCATCCTCACGACAAGCACACACACACATTGAAAAATATGAATGCATAATTATATACAGTCACACACACAGGGAAGGACGGCGTGTACACTGAGTTTAGGAGCCTTATTGTGCGGCTTAAACATGAATTGCATTTCTCAAAGGTAATCTGATAGGGATTAGTCTGGAGCCAGAGACATCTGTTAACCCTAACCAAAAAGACAGAGGGATAGGGGGTGAAAACATATAAAGAAGAAGTTTAGGTGGAGAAAGAAAGATTATCACAGAGACGATGAGGCAAAAAGGGCAGGAAATTGGTTGTTTGGGAGAAGAAGAAAAACTGAAGGGCATAAGGTATCAGGTAGGAGTGGTAGCAAAGAGGTTGAAAGTTAGGATGGGTGAAAGACATATAATATAAACTACAGGAGAAGAATTACTGACAGTAAAGGTGAAATGGGTGTGGAGGAAGAGGAGGCAAAGAATAGGGAAGCGATAGAGAAACAAAACAGAACGACAGCTGACACATGACAGCAGGCGAGAGTGATGGACAGCTTGTCGGGCCAGGGAGAGGGGGAAGATCACAAAATGGTGAGAGGGCAACAGAGTGATTCACAGTTGTTAGTTGCAGGCATGATTCATATGTTGGAGGTGCAGAAAGAAAGAAAGATGAGGTGAGGGAAAAGGGTATTAATTAAGAATGGAAGAAAGAGGTGCAAGGGTGAAGGTGAAGAGAGGGATGAATAGCTTGAAGCAGGTTAAAGAGCCGCGGAGAAAAAGGGGGAAGGGCATTGATTAAAATGAAGTGAGTACGGGAAGCATACTTGGATTTATGAAGAGGGGGGGGGAACAAAGCATGTGGAGCAGGAGAGGAGGATTTAAGAATAAAAGAATGAGCAGAAGAGAGAAAGAAAGAACAAATTAGTTAGCTTTGGTGGGTAATATGATGTCTCTAGGGGACACTGCTACTGTGGGGACAGGTATGTACGATGAAGGGACAGAGGGAGGATCTACTGATATTGAATACAGGCTGCCAGGTATCGTACATCCCTACAGGATTGGATCACACACACATACACACACACACACACTGCAGCAATTCTCCACTGGCCTGACATTTAAAATCTATTACACGGACTTGAAAGCCTGTCGGTATATATTGCTGTAAAAACTCAAATATACTCTCTTCTCAGTCTTGTGCACTCCCTCGACACCCCCTCCTCTTCTTCTCTTTCTTCTCTTTATCACTCTATATCTCTTACTGAATGGGATAGTTCGGATTTTTTGAAGTGGGGTTGTATGAGATACTTATCCATAGACAGTGTATTAACTACAGTAGATGGCTGTCACACGCCTCCAGTTTGGAGAAACAGGCAGGACTACCGACACAGAAGCTAAGCAATGTACCGCTGTGGATGGGGGCAGCAGCAAAAATGTATTTTATCCACGTAGAATAGACAATATCAGATTAAGTCTGACCTTTATTGAGAGTATTTTCACTGCTTTACCTTTCCTGTATTACTCTGCAGATCAGCTATACGGGTCAGACTTTCAGGGGTTTATGGAAGAGCCAACAAATACAAGAAACTGAGTGATGATGACAGTGACGATGATATGCCGTTCACAGTGGAGAGGAGGATATCTTTGCCAATCAGAGTTAGCAGAAAAACATTTTAGAATCTAGAATTTGGAGATCAAAGTTCAAGCTGACTGTGACGTCCCAAAACATGTTTCTTGCCATAACTCAAGAATTCATTCGCTAAATATAATGACACACTAATGTCTAACAGGATACAAAACACTCATCTGACAGATGACGGAGCAGAAGGGGAGACATTTGGTCAGATACTGAATTGGTGACACTAATCTCGGGTGTCCATCTTGAAACTGTGCTGATTGTATAGATCAGGGGTGTCAAACATATGGCCTGTGGGCCAGAACCGGCCTGCCAAAGGGTCCAATCTTGCCCACTGGATGACTAGACTAAGAGGTGCCAGGTTTCAGGAGCAAGTTAAACAATGTGTTGCCTACTTCATGTAAAATTCTGCTTCAAAGGCTTTTCCACCCTGAACAGAATACACCTCTCTGAAGTAACGATAAATACTTCGTGTGACCATGTTTAATGGTATTAAACATTGTGCAAAATATTGTCAATCAGCATCTTAAGTTCAAAATAATCTGTATCCGGAAATGTATGGAGTGATGAAAGTGCGTAGTAGACTGACTGAATGTGGAAAAACTGAGACACACTGCCTTAACACAAAAAAGGGAAAATATTGGAGCTGATGGTACTTACAGGTAACTGTGCGACTGTTTTACTGGTCCGGCCCATCTGACATCAAACTGGGCTGTATGTCGCCCATGAACTAAAATGAGTTTGACACCCCTGATATTGATAGTCTGTGCTGCCAGGGGGAAGATGTATGTGAAGCATCCATGTTTTAGAATGTATAGCTTTGCAGCAACATACATATTTGAAGCACTGACAGCTGTCATTGCTACCTATGAGTCTGGACAGACGTGGATGTAGACTGTTTTTTGTGTGGCTTAGATATGTTTTGCTACTAACCCTCTGGTGGTATTCCTGCGTGCTTCTCCAAACTGGGAGGATGCTGACTGACATCTGTTGTAGGTAATACACTGACTATGGACATGTACCTCATACAACCCAACTTTCAATAATCTGAACAGTCCCCTTAAGCCCTTGCTACTGCAATGAACCTTTTTGTTTTCTCTTTTCTTCCACAACATCCTCCATTTCTTCTTCTTATATTCTTTCATCCCCTCTACCTACCCTTCTCTTTCCCATTTTGTCCCACCATTAACGCCCTTCTCTCACCCTTCGCTGAGGGCCTTGCTCTTCTCCAGGTCTTGAATGACATTGAGGAGCACCTTGATCTTCTCCTGATTGGACTGGAGGTTCTCCTCCACACTTTGCAACTGCCTCTCCAGCCCCCGTGGTGCGTTCCCTATGGGTCCACCCAACAACCCTCCTGGGGCCCCATTACATTGTGCTTTCATATGCGTCTTACAAGGCAGAGTGTGGTCGTCAAACGATTTACTCTTCTGTTTTGCGTAGTCCTTGAGTTTGATCCGTACTGTTTGTTTGGGAGCATTTGTGGTCTCCTGGGTGTTTTTGGTTTGCGCTGCAGGTGTGGCCGGTTTGGTACAAGTGGGTTTAGTAGAGTTTTTTGCTGGGAGAGGTGGGGTGTTGGTAGATTTTAAGTCGCTGTGAACAGAAGGAGCTGGATGTTTGGAAGTGATACGGACTGATGAGTGTTCATCATTGTGCTGGATTTTAGCCAAGTCA
The DNA here is from genome assembly GCA_019142605.1 of Cephalopholis sonnerati. Lineage (NCBI taxonomy): Eukaryota > Metazoa > Chordata > Actinopteri > Perciformes > Serranidae > Cephalopholis > Cephalopholis sonnerati. The sequence continues at coordinate 24,300,866 of JAGQAX010000004.1, read as the reverse complement.
GACTTATGTTTTTCAGTCGACTGTGGCTCTGCTGCTTCTGTAGATGGTGTGTGTGGTCGCTGTGTGTGTGTGGTAGCTGTGGTTTTCTCTGTGTCGTTGTGCATGTGTGTCTCTGTTGTTTGTGTGGCTGAGTCCTTGTAATGAGAAAAGTCTGCAGAATGTGGCCTTGTTTGCTGCTTTGACTCTTTTGTTTTGTTCTGTGTGTGCGATGTGTGGTTGGAATGTGAGCTGTGTGTTTTTGGTATAGTGTGTGACAGCTGTGGTATTTGAGAAGTCTTTACTGATGTGTGTGTGGAGGTGTTTGCTGTCTCTGTGTTTTTGGGGTAAGTGTCCAGAGCACATTCTTTTCTCGACTGAGCCACAGACGGTTTCCGTGGCGGATTAGGTAAAGTCTGGCTAGCTGTTATTTGATTGACAGCCCTCCTGCGACATGCTCCTGTGCACGGTGTAATCTGTGATCGCCTCCTCCCGCATGTCCCACACAGGCTGGGTGGTGAAGTCGCCATCACTCGGCAGGGCCGTGGTGGGGTGGCATGCACAGTTGTGCAAACACTCCCTGTCTTTAATACAGAGCGATGAGTCTCCCCACGCAGAGACTGCACCCTCCTCCTCTCTCCGGCTGGCTCCTTACCTTCTGTGGCCTCAGTGCAAACCCCTCCCACCACATCAGAGGCTACCACACTGCCATTTGTATACCGAGCTGTCCTTTTCTCTCTTGTGTCCTTTGGGTTTGTCCGTATAGTTTTGATCTGGCAGTAAACTCCGCTGCCTGACCCCTGTGACCCCATGTCGTCCTGTGTCAGGCTGTTGATTTCGTTCTGAGATGTCTCCTTGGACACCGGCAGACCGTTGCTGTCACTTCTGATAACTCCCCCTGTCTCCACTGTCGCTGTTTTGCCTGTTGCCATGGCGAGTGGCCGATGTGTGTTGGTTGGTTGGCTGCCGTGTCGTTTGATAGAGGGGAGAGTCCGCAGTCCGGGAGATGTTTGCACCCCGACACTGCACAGCGGGCCCCATCGCCCCCCTGCCAGGGGAACCCCCAGCGCAGGCACCGGATTGGTTGGGTCAGCCACCCTCCTGCCCATACTCCTCCGCAGGTTGGCTCAGCCCCCTGAGGAGCTGAACGGGATGAAGGCAAGCGGTGACATCAGCCAACGTCAGCAGGATTATATCCAGTAAAAAGCGAGAGTGTTTCCAGCTTTTGTTTACCCAAATGAATTAGCGTGTTTGTGAGAGCGTTTGTGTTTGAAAACTGGAGACAGGAAGTCGATATCCAATAAGGCTTTAAACCCTCAATGTCCTTCCATTAATGACCTCCTTACTAGATTAGCTACTTCTGATTGGACATAAGTGTCAATGCCGTTCTCAGTCAATGGCTCGCAGATGATGAGTTGGATGGATTCTTCGGGCATCGTTGGTTTGTTCTGTAAGAGAGAAAAAGAGAGAGGCAATAAATGAGAGAAACGTCCAAAGAAAGGAGGGAGACAGGGAATAAATGGTCAGATTGGCAAGAAGACACAGACATTAGGCACGTAAAGCACCATATAAAAGCTTCGACCTCGACTGAATGCACACACTGACCAGATCGATAGAACTCTATCAACCTCTTATTAGACCAGCAGGTGGGTGGGAGTTACAGAGGCAAAACTAAATCTCATCAAGCTCTTCGTTTTGAGGGTACAGAAAAGACGAGAGATATTTTAAGGGTAATAGCTTATACTGTATACCTATAAAGTTGCAAGTTCCACACAAACCCCCTGAGCTATGTCAATAAATCTGATAAATTTGGGACTACAGATGTTGTAGTAGTCTTTTTATTACATGATGACACAGCGTGACACGTTTCAAATGAGGTTACGCTTGCCTCCCGCAGCGGTATGTAAACCAATAATGCATCTTGCCTCGACATCTCTCATGGAAGCAGTTTGGAAGTCTGTCTAATGACTTCAGCGTAATGTGAAGCTCTGCAACATTGTTTCTGTCCATCTTCTGGTTTTTCATTAAGGCAGACAGCATGTTGCCTAAAGTCAGTGTTGATATATCTTTTACTTATTGTTTGTTTGTTGGGCAGCAGAGTTTATTTTAATGCATAGACAGGTTGTGTTAAAGTCTTATCTACGCTTGGTTGGAATTTTGGGGTTATTTGCAGTAGTGAAATGGAACTAATAGCATTAACTCAAGTACTGTATTTATGTACATATTCACTGTTACTTATTTAAGTCTTTTTCCTTCATGCCACCTTCTAGTTCTACTCCACTACATATCAGAGGGAAATATTTAGGGATGTACCCAACTCAGATTTATGTCAGTCGAATTATATTTGGCTGCTAAATACTAATATATATGTATATATATATGTACGTATATATATATTTTTTTTACATACAGTATAGAGTTTGAGAGTTTGAATGGCAGGATGTTCAGGGTGACAGTGACATTCATCCAATACAGTAAACAAGCAGTTAGCCCTCAGAGCTAATGCAGGCTAATTATGCTAACAGTGGATTGGAAATGTGCATTTTTTCCAACATTCAACATCAAACAAAAACCAGAGTGTGTATCGTATTAAGTTGCTGTGAGCTGTCAATTCACCACTTCTAAGCAGAAGGCCGAGGATAACGTTATTCTTCCTTTGGGCAGCTTCCTCCATCTGACTCAGACTCACCCTGAGTCTGGGTCTGCAGCCTCCTGTACTGGAGAGCAGCATGGAAGTGAGGAGCGCTCACTCTGCTCAGCTAAATCTGAGGGCCGGAACATCCCCTGAAGTACACTGCATGCTGACTATAAAAATAAAAGCAAAAAAACACCAGCTCGACTTGAAGAATCTCAGTCAACCGAGGAGTCTCTGACTGATGATTCAAATCTTTGATTTCCAGGGGGCAGCTCTAGAAATATTGTACTTTTTATACCACTGCATTATTCTGGAAACTTTAGTAACTAGGTGCTTTACAAATTAAGACTTTTGCACACAAAATATATGAAATTAAACTACCCAAAAATATGAAGGCCTACGAATACAGCAAAAATGATTAGCTGATTAATCAATTCATTGTTTGACATTAGAATTTTTATTGTAAAAAATATTTCATGTTTCCAGCTTCTTAAATGTGAGTGCTTTACTTTTAAAAACTTTACTTACATCTCCCTGATCATACTTACATACTTTAACTTAGTAACATTTTCAGTGCAGCACTTTTACTTGTAACAGAGTATTTTTACTGTCTGTTATTAATACAGGGTGGTTAGCACTGCTGCCTCACAGCAAGAGGGTTCCTGTTCAATATCAGGTGCGGGAGCCCTTCTGTGTGGAGTTTGCATGTTCTCCCCATGTCAGCGTGGGTTTTCTCCGGGTACTCCGGCTTCCTCCCACAGTCCAAAGACATGCAGGTTGGGGATAGGTTAACTGGTGACTCTAGGTGTGAATGTGAGCATGAATGGTTGTCTGTCTCTATGTGTCAGCCCTGTGATAGTCTGGTGACCTGTCCAGGGTGTACCCTGCCTCTCACCCAATGTCAGCTAGGATAGGCTCCAGCCCCCACCGCGACCCTCAAGAGGATAAGTGGTTAGAAAATGGATGGATGTTATTCATACTTTTTCTTAAGTAAAGAATCTGAATACTTCTTTCACCACTGGTTATCTGGTAGGGGAGCAAAATTAGCCATTTGACCTTAATCATTTTAAATCACTTGAGAATTGACTCAGACTACTTTAATGTTGCACTATGACACTATGATTAGCTGATAAAATTGGGGCAATATATCCTCAGGAGGAAACTGGGCCATTGCAGCAGCACATATTGGCGAGATACATCAAAGAAAAAAGACAGATAAGAGAGTAAATGGAGGTTGTTTGACCATATAAATGCAATTTATATTGTATATAAAGGCAGGGAAAAAATAGGCTGGTGTCTGGTTAGACATGGGCTGTTATTTAAAAGAATGAAATCACCTAACTGCACATATTGAGCTCCTGAGGGTTGTGGGTGGCTGAGATTTATAATTCTACGCAATTGTTGTGTGACTTCAAATTGTCTCTGCACAAAATCCAAACATGAGGACATTTCAGACATGTTGTTGATCCAGTTCAGGTAATCCAGCAAATTTATTTGCATCCATACACATTTGAGTCAGACACCTGCCCCGCTTGGGAAGCCAGTATGCTGTTGAGTCCTGAGTATGGGTGCTTTTCAACAGATGTTTCTTTATGCAAGTGACAAAAGAACTAGTCACAAAAGATAATTTGTGCATGACATTAAGCTCGTCCAAGGCATCAGTCAGCACACTGAGATCAACTTTATGTCTCCATCAAAATGAGGTTTTCTCTTTTCTCCTGTATCTTCCCTACAGTGTTGTCCTCTCATTGCAGTCAGTGTGTGATGTTAAACCAGCTGGCAAACACACACACACACACACACACACACACACACACACACACACACACACAGAAAGACAAAGAGCTTACTTAATGCCATCTGGTGCAACATCACAGCACAGATCCTTGCTGCAGGGTCAAGGTTGAAACAGTTCAATATTTTTCAAAATAAATGAAATATATGGCCTTGTTCACCTATTAGTTTAGGAGCCCATGAGATTACTGACAAAAAAGTTTTCATCAGGAGGCTTGCCTCAAAAGCAAAAGCAGACATCACATTCATGCTCAAGGTTTCCAGAAGTTTTAGAGACGTGCCTCGTAGCAGGTAAAAATATGTTCCCACTAGTAGACAGGTAGTAACTCATACTGACTGTGATGAGGCTGACCGCTGCGCTAGTAGTTCATATGTATTCAGGATCAGAGTTATGCACACGTTCGCTCTGTGTGACCTGTATCGACTCATTTTTGAAGCCTGACATCACGTGATGTTTTGACAGCATGGGCTGAATAAAAATGAGCGTTTTCACCCCTTTTTTTCCTGACGGCAAGTGTAATTAATATTGTCAGTCTCTTTGGAATTCCAGTTTTCATTTAATGTCGTTAAATATTAAAACGGAGTGAGTGCAGTTTATTATGCTGGAAGGCCTGCCCATGGGCCAGAGTATAGAATTGGGGACAGTATAAATTTAGTCTGTTTTCAGTCTGTATCCCTAGTTTATGAAACTTTCTACATGCTACCTGGGACTACAGTTGATGTCAGTAACTGTGCAGTTAATGCTTAAGACAAAGTTCCTGGCACACAATTGAGCTGCAGAGCCTTACTGACAGCTGCACAGATTCGAAATGTAAGGTCTTTACGTAAGGCACTATAGATCAAAAGATTTCGACTTCAGTGACATATTGCTGCTATTTATATGAAAATCTTGACAGTGCTGTTGGCTCAAGGTCTGCTTCTTTGCCTGGGAGCCAGCAGTGGGTCACAGATAATTGACAGTCCAGACTGTTTATGATCGGGTGCCATGGTGACAGTGGGAAAAATGGTCCTGGAGTGGACCACAAAGGTCTTGACCCGGAGTTTACTCATCCTTTCAGGTCTGTGTGTGTGAGTATTTTGTGCGTGCATGCGAGCGTGTGTGTGTGAAATCTATTTGCAAAGCAGACCGCAGCCACGGGGAGGATGAAAAATGGACTGAGATGTGTTGTTTGCAAAAAGAAATTGCACATGATGATATTTTTCCTGAGAGAAAGAGAGAGAGGGAATGCGAGAATGAGAGAGCACGCCAGTGTGAGGACTGCAGATGTGCGTGCATATGTACGAGTGTGTGTGTTTGAGTGTGTATATGTGTTGTCAAGCAGTTTGCCTTGGGATTCAGACTAAGTCAATTGAAGGTAATTTCACCGCAGCTCATTTCCAAGCATTTGTCTTTTCACCGGCAGCCACACCAGACACTAAAGCACCTGCTGCTACAAAGTTTCTCTCTCAGTCTCTTCTCTCTCCCCACCTATCTATGTGTGTTAGTGTGGCTATCATCTCGAGTCACTCTTCACCCCTGACCTGCAGGCTGTCAGGCAGAAAGTGACACCATGTCCTCAGAAGTCAGCTTCTCTGATTTACACGCCTGTCTCTCTTCATCCTTCTAACACTCTCCTGCTCTCTTTCTCTCTCTCAATCTTATTGGATAGCACTCTCCTCTCGTCGCCGGCGTCTTTCATCGTTACCTGTGTTTGTTGTCGCACTTTTCCACTCACCGCCCCCTTTTCCATCTCTGTCATGTTGTTTTTGATTTTCTGTGTCTTTCTCCCACCCCTCCCTCTGCTTCTATATTTAATCTTAGTCTCTCGCCCACATCACACCTCTGGCTGTGCAAAATGAGCGGGGAGGAGAAGGGGTGTTGACTCTGTTGGAGGGGGGATGAAGGGGAGGCGACAAAAGAGGAAAACAGGGGGAGACAGCAGCAAAGGGAGGTGCAGGAAGGTGGTGGGGGGATAAAGGGGAGAGAACGGATGAAGGAGAAGGATCACGGACAAGATGAAAGTGATGCGTGTGTGTGTGTGTGTGTGTGTGTGAGAGGAATAGATGCAAAGGCCCATTTTCCTAACTTGGAATCTCCATAGAGTTGGTTTGATAGAGTTTGATAGAGTTGGTTAAAGAATAAAGAAAGAAGCGTAGCAGAAAGAGATGCGTGAAGAGACAGACTTTAAAGGGGAGAAGGATCTGGGAAGCTGCACACACGGCTTGCGAGTAATCAATACGCACTGCAAGTGTGCTGGAGCATCTGTTACCACACACAAAAACACACACATACACACAGCGTTTAAACACTACAGGGAGTTTCTTGACAGGGCGCAGCTTTTTATGAAATCTGTTTATACATGCAACGAGTTTAATTTACCAGTTGGTGGATTTGGGCTGTTTAAGAATGTGTGTGTGTGTACACGTGTGTGTGAGCGAGCGTGCACCCACGCCTTTGCAGTGGTAACAGAGCTACTGAATGCTCCAGCGAATCGAGTCCCCTGTCGTTTCAAGGTGAGCCTCATTTTTCAACTGCCGATTGACGGGCCGCGTGTGTGTTTAAGGGAGACTGAGACTCGCTTTACTGCTCTGTAATCACACTGCTTTTCTTGCTTACCGTCTCTCACCCACTCATCGCCAGAACAGAGCAAACGCAGCACTTTATTGGCCCTCTGGGGCAGGGCACACACTGCATTTTGGGTAGTGTAGTCATTTTTTCCCTCTGCTGTCTGGGCTCAAAAACAACAATAAAAGAATTTACTTTTTATATATTGGTAAACTTAACTTTTACTTCACTTCCGTGCAAACCTGGGGAACACCAGATAATATGTACTTGTAGATCATACAGTAACACAGAGTAATATTCAGTAACAGTTATACAGCATTTTTTCTGCCACACAGCACTTTTCATTAACTGCATACCATTGTGGAACACAGTAATTCAGTAGAGACCTAATTTATTGATGTATTTCAGTATCAATCCATCTTACTACAATGTGCTATTATGACATGTGGCTCACGCCAGCCAACAAGCTTATGTGTACAGAGTGTCACATATTGATTTTACAATTTAAAATGAGTAAAATCTTATTTTATTGTAGAGCTGTACACTGTTTCGCTTAGCCTCTCCTTTCCCCGCTGTCTCCCTCGCTCTTTATCAGAACACAAATGAGACAATCTAGGTGAGATAAGCTAGCTAGTCCACCATGCAGTGCCTCTTCCTCACTCATTGCCCAGGAGACTACCTCTCTGGGGGGGAGAGCAGGTCGCAGCTCTGGAGACAGATCTTAAGGTCAGCTGTAGCAACTCGAATTAAGCCAGTACAAATCCTAGTGTTAGGGGTCACAGCGAGCTGGGTCTAACCTGCGTCACAGCAGCAATGTAAGTTTGCAGATCTGGGTGGGAGTTGGAGCAGTGCGGGATCAGGACCCTAGTGCTGTGTGTGGCAGACTAAATCTGAGTTGCTCCAGGGCACTGACTGACGGTCCGTGTCCCCCTCTCCGCCATGTTTAAGAGACCAGTGTGTATGATTTAAGGAGATATTTCGGCAAAAATAGACAATAATATCGAAAGTATGTTTTCTTTAGTGTATAATGACCTGAAAATAAGAATTGTTTTGTTCACCTTTCCTTAGAATGACATAGGGAGTGTATTTTTATTTATGGAGATTGCCATGTTGCACTGCCATGTTTCTACCTTAGAACAGACAAACCAAACACAGACTCTAGACAGGGCCATTTGCGTTTCTGTGTTGGCCACCATAGTAAGATGCCCACTGCAATGAGCAGCACCACAGTTACATTGATTTGTAATGTCAAACTGCTTTATTCAGTGTTCCTAGTGGTTTAAATCACCTCGTCCGTTTGTTTTGGAGAGGAAGAGACCTTTGTGCATAATTCCAGTTAAAGGTCCTGAACATCTGGATCTTATGTTATCAGAGAAAAAAGGTGACAACACATGAGCATGTGTCGGACTGGCCTGCCTGCAGGGACATGCCAAACTGCATCGGAAATACATAGATTTGTAACTTGAAACTTCATTATTCTGTGTTTTTGCCAGCTTATATCACCGGTACTGTTTGTTTTGGAGAGAAGGAGACCTCTGCGGATAATTTGGCACCCTGTAAAAACTCCTCAGCAGTGAACAGTAAAGGCATAACAGCGCTAGATACCACCAAATACTTCTAAATCTTTCTCACTTCACCTCTAAGTTACATTAGCTACATGACCTGCAGCTGTGTCACTGAATAAAATGATGTAATATGTCAAAAAGGAATACAACTTTAATACATTTTGTCATCCGTGAACATGATTGAGCTGTCAGATAGATTTTCATCAGCAGTGGCGGATGTTTACCAGTAAAGACAGTAACTCCCATGAACTCATGCTACATCATGATGTTATCAAAATCCATCTTTTTTGATGTTTTGATTATGGCTGTAATTACATACTGTGCACTTAATTTGGTCGGGGACACTGAAGTCAAAGAATTCAGGACCATTTATTAAAACTTCTGTACTTGGCAGGAAAGGCTTTGCTCTTAAGGGCACTCCCGAAATCAATCTGAATAAATTCATGAGTTTTTGCAAGGTTGCACAATAAAAATATGTTTCGTATTTCCATAATTATGAATCACAGCAAAAAAAATCAGATGTAATTTCTAGGCAGCTTGCACAGGCATATGTCGCTGAATAATTCTAAGAACAAGGTTGAGTGATGTCAGCACAGGTAGTCACGATAATCTGCGAAGTAAGAGTGTGAGATTATTAAGACTTCCTCTCTGGCTTGTTTTAATGTGATTGATGGCTAAAAAAGACTGCCGGTGTGATCGGCAGACAAGCTGTCAGACAGGTCAGTTGGAGTGAACAGCTCATTACAGGTACGACTTCTCTGCTCCACCTGAGTGAACATGATACCGAAAAAGAAACTCAGCAGAATTCCTCGAATCCTTTCTCAGCTCTTTAGATATATGAGGACGGCTGTGTTTTATCTTTAATGTGGAATTAAGATACACGTGTGTGTAGTAAGTACAGAGAAGAGAGAAAAGAGACGTTTTTTTGTCAGTATTAGGATCAGTAGCAAAGACAGTAGTTTAATTTCTGCTTGTAAATTAATATTGTATGTCTGCAGAGGTTCAGTATTTGCATGCTGCACTGCAGATACACAGCTTGTGTGCACTGTTAACCCATTTTTCTTTTGTTGCCATAATTGGTCACAGGTTTCACCTTTTCTTCAGTGTGATTGTACAGTATAACATTTAGCCCAGCACCTCAGACAGGAGGAAGAATCCAGTAATGATCATGAAAACAACCAGAAAACTTGCTCGGCTTCCTGCAGCTCTCTGTTTTGTTGTGCATTTTAATTGGATTCAACCGTATTTTTCAGGGACAGTGCACTTTAATCAGCATTTCAACTGAAGAGCCAGAAGCCACAAAGGCTAATGTTCATCTCACAAAAGCCAAGTATCTCAGCCGACCCTGCATAATCCAAGTTTGGTTTTCATTGAAGCATTGTTTGGGGCATATTGTGTGTGCCTCGCTGATAGTAAGAGACTCAAGTGTCTCTTCAAGGCAGCCTGCGCAAACAATGGAAACTGTTTCTGTCCGAAAAACTTGCAACATGAGAACTTAATGCAGGTTTAATATACAAATACCATCAGATTTATAAGAAATAGAATAATATAAAATGACTCCTTTACAGCAGTGGTGCCCAAACTTTTTTAGACTAGGCTTTTTTTTTTGTCCTGGTGGCTTATTGGTTTTAACAGTTTAAGATTTTAGAAGATATTAGATGTTTATTTGACTTAAAAGAAACACCTAAATAGGCAAACATTTTCTTTCATTTCTGCTAAATTAAAATTTAAGGTGTACAAGAACGAATAACTGAGCAAAACAAAAAAGCTCGGCGGCATTTTAATACTTTAAGATACGTGAGCGTGCTGCTTATGAGAAGAAAAGAGCACAACCTGCAGGTCTTGACTGCACTGACAGTCCATTTCTTGTCTTGTCTCTTGTCATGTCACACTCATGTTTGATGTTGGGATGTGCAGTACCACAGTGAATCGAACAGTGATGGATATCCATCTTTCAAGCAGCCTGAGCTTGTCCATTACGTCGAATAGTGTTCAGTCTGATGTGCATTTTGTTGGTTGTCTCAGAGTGTTGAGCTCTGAAATGCATCAGCATTTCTTTGAGCTCTGTTCACTGTGTCAAATCCTCCCATCTATCGCTCTGACGGTCACTATTTTTCTGATCTGCTGAAAAAGTGCAAAACTCCCATTCCAGAAAAAACATTGTGTTACTATGACAAATGGGTTAAATTGGCTGTTTTGAGAGTTTTGAAATGTTATTAAAAACATTAGTGTGCTTTTATAAGCCTATCCCAGCTGACATTGGGCGACAGACGGGGTACACCCTGGACAGGTTGCCAGACTATTGCAGGGCTGACACATAGAGACAGACAACCGTTCACGCTCACATTCACACCTACGGGCAATTTAGAGTCACCAGTTAACCTGCATGTCTTTGGACTGTGGGAAGAAGCCGGAGTACCCGGAGAAAACCCACGCTGACATGGGGAGAGCATGCAAACTCCATACAGAAGGGCTCCCCACCTCAGGTTCGAACCAGAAACCCTCCTGCTGTGAGGCGACAGTGCTAACCACTGTTCACTGTGTTCATTATTGTTAATTACAATGAATTTACTTAAAGGGTGAAGCAATCCGACAGACGGCATGGGGGCGTTTACTTTAATCAGAGTATGCATGGCTGTATGTAAATGATTATTTTATAGAAATACTTATTTCATTAGCCATGTAAACAGCTAAGAAGGAATACTGTCTTTTTTGGAATAAGGGCAAAAAACTATTTTGTGCATTTATACCTAGTCACCGATATGATAAATCTTGTAGCACCCTTTGCTCGTCCTCAAGGCACCCACTTTAGGAGCCAGTGCTCAACTGCACATTGTGTACTGTGTGTTCATGATAGATTTACGCTCCAATCTGGCCCACCGTCTTTGTTATGCCTATGAGAATTTAACTTTGCTCCGAAAGTGAATTAGGATCAGGGTTTTGCCATCGTGCGTCTAGAGACCCTCAGAGCTGTGGGTTGTGAGCCAACACTGTCAGTCCTTGCCCCTGGATAAAGTCCTCTGAGTAAATGTACTTTGCCAACTGTGTGGGTGCATGTTTTAATCAGTGATGCATGAATTAGACAAAGACAGAAAAAGAATTTTGCCAGAGATTACTTAATTCTTCATTAGACCTGTGAGGCAGACTAGCCTGAACTTGTCAGCCCTTTCTCTGAGGAACCCTAAGATAATGATAACAAAGGTATTAATTTGAAGTCATTTGAAAGGGTCAGAGTCTTTTCAGTTGCACTTTGCATGCATGAACGTCAGTAGACGATATAAGTCGTACCTGCAGGTTTGCCTTTGAAAGGATTCCATTCAGTTATCATTGACCATTTTAGATCGGAATATAATTTGATTTTCATGTTCATTTGCACTTCCACACATGACATTTAATTAACTGAGGACATGTCTAAACCTGTCTGAGGCTCCTTTTCTGCAAAATCAACTTTAAAAAATGATTTTTCTTTAGAGTTTGAGTCCCTTTAAGCCCCTTTTAACTTGTTTATGAGGGAAAATAGGACATCATTCAAAGGGATGTCCTGCTGCAGTCACAGGGCCCTCTGAGGGAGCGAAAAAAAAAGAAGAAAGAAATTCTGTTTGGTTTTATGGTGTGAGATTATTTACAACCAGTTAGGTACCTGTAACAAGAAAAGGGGTGAAATATAGACAAAGAGTGTGTCATTGACAAATCCATCTGCCAGCTTAATTCATTTGCTTTGGCGAGAGGCATGTGTGTGAGTTGAGAGCAGCAGAGCGGAGAGACCAATGTAAAACTGAATATTTATGAGATGTTTGCCAACAAATATTTGCTAATCAGAGATAAACACGATAAAGTGGAAAACTAGATCCTGCACGCCAACAGGGGAACACAAAGTGTCTAAGTTAGAGGAGGAGCTGCAGATGCACGGCCACACACACATCTTATCAGCGTGGCTAATAGAGTGTGATACAGTCTGTTTTGCATTTTTGCTCAAACTGCATACCCCGCTCTCTTTTTACCCTTCTCCTCCTGTCACCTCATCTTTTTATCCTCCCTTTTCACCTGTCCTCATTCTCTCATTATGCTCTCTTCTCTCTATCCTCTTCTATCATTTTATCTTTCTCTTCTTTGCCGTATCACTCATCCTGTCCGCACGTCCCATCCAATCTCTCCATCATTAACCCCCAATCTATCTCTCCCTCTCTCATCTCTCCATCCTGTTGCCCCCGCTGCCCTCCCTCCCTCTTCCTCATCCATCTTCCTGCCCTCCTGACTTTTTAGTCCTCTTCTTTTTCACCGCATCTCATCTCCTTCGCATCACCTGTTCACAGTCTGTCTGGTTAGCAGAGTGACACACACACACACAAACACTCAGCAAGGATGCATTGAGAAATACACACATTTCATTTGAGTCTGTCTCGCTGTCAATCTACTTTAACCTTTATTTCTCATTCTCCCCATCATCTCTCTTTCTCAGGAGAAAAGGGATGTAATTAAAGTCAATGGAGTATAATGTCATAACCTATTGATTAGGTTTCCCTACTTTGTAATTTGCACTATACCCCTTCAATTTATGTCCGTCTGTGCTGCAGATATTTCCAATATATGCACTGTTATCACTGCCTGCATGATTTCAACACTAGACATCCAGTTTTACATAAAAGTTTGAAATGTTGCCAAAAGAATTAATCAAACTTTGGTTTGTTTCTCTTGATCTGACTTAAGACAAATATACAGTGCTCCTCAATATTGAAAAAGAAAGCATGAAAAGAATAACAAAATCTAAATTAATAAAACACATTCATGAGAAAATTGAAATCTTTAGAGATCTGATTAGTACTGAACCGAATTCCTGCCAGCATGTTAGCTATGCATCATTCTTTCATCCAAGGATGAAAACAGAGAAATGCACTTAGCAGTATTCTGAGGCATTACTAATAACCAAATACCCACAACAAGCCCCCTATATATTCAAGCAATATGACATTTTTATCGAAGAAATGTGCTTCCATTGCTAAACTGTAAGTCCAATATTTGTCAGTGCTTTTTATATTTTTCCAGCCAGCACAACAGAATCTTGACCTCCTTCTTTAAGATTTCCAATGCTGAAGAATAAACACAAGTAAATGAACTAATAAAATAGAGGCTAAGATTATTTCCTCACTGATTTTTTGACTTGTCTGTGTCAATGAAATACTGTTTGATAGCACAGACAAATATACAAAGGCACAAGCTGTCATTTTAAATGATGTTTGTTACTGACTGATGTGGTTATATAATAGTTAAGTGCACAGGTCACATACATCCACTCTGCCTAAATTGTAGATCCTTGCACACATTTACTTGTTCTCTCTCTCTCTCTCACACACACACACACACACATTAAAACATACACAGATGCACAGGGGCAGCATTAGTATATAAGAGAAGGGTTATTGCAATATAATCCCATATTAAAGCTACACTGGCTGTTCTGATGATTGGTTCAGAGGCTTTTAATAGCAGTCGGGCAACACACACACACACACACACACACACACACACACACACACACACACATGCACATATCGACAGACGCACTTGGAATGCTCGTTAAAAGCAAAACTTGTAATTAACGCTGCACGGCAGAACACAAAATAAGCACAAGGCACATACTGTACACAAACGCACGCAGACGTAATCATATGCAGCAAATCCTACTGTGACAGATGGATAGGATTACTCACCTGCCACACACACACTCACACAGACATATATCCACACTGTGATGCTGTTATCACACTACTTCTTTAAGCAGAAATAAGCATATGTACAGCTGCTATAAACAGCCTTTTTAAAGTAGACATGGACACACTTTTGTTAAAGCTACAGAGACTGTAGGAAACAAGACCCCCCCCCCAAAATAAAAACAGATACTGTGGGGTTTATGTGTTTTTGTTTTGGGGGACCAGAGGTTAAACCTAAGGATTTTGTCCAGTTGGCCGACTGTCGCTCGCTTCCATACAATCACCAGTACCTCCATTCAAATCCTGGCCAGTGTCTTTAATCTTGAATGAGCTGCTTTGAAAATAAAGTACTAGCTGCAGGCTGCGAGACTGGAGAGGTTCCTCAGAGGGTCCTAATAGAGCATCTGTACTAACAGGGAAACATTTCAGGCTCACAAACACTTACTGTACACACCAATTTTTCCTAACAACTGTCTTCCATTGCTCTCTCAGTCACTTACCTTTTCTTATCCTCCCCTTTGGTCCGCATGCTTGTTCTCCGTGTCTCTCTCTCATCTCTGATAGTCCTTTAGTCCTCAGTAGCGCTCTCCTCCGACTCTTTACCGCTCTCTATCTCTCTCTCCGTCTCATTCTGTTGCTGCTGATCCTCGCATGCTCGCGGAGCTCAGTGATCCTCCCTCCTCTCTCCCTCTCTCTCTCTACCTCTCTCTCTGCCTTTCTCTTATTGCTCCCTCTCACATTTTTTTCTATACCTGCTGCTGCTCTCACTCTCACCCTCTCCCTTTCGCTCTCACCTGTTTCTCAAATACCATCACTCTGTTATTAACTCCTCCACCTTCTCTCTCTTTCACTCTGTCTATATCCTCATTGCTGTCTCTTTACTGGTGGCTAATCCCATGCCGTGCCCTGGTTTTTGTGTCTGTGTGTGTGTGTCAGTGTGTGTGTGTGTGTGCTTGCATTGACCCTGGCATGGAGGTAGACCCAGTGAAACTTTGGCAGCGCCAAAGTGTCTGCTCCCGGGAATCGAGCCAGGACACAAACAAACACACGCACCCTCGCACACACAGAAACACACACTCTTGCTTCTATCAGTCACTTTATTTATATCTTTGCTTTTCTGTGTGAACGCCGGTCTACTATAGCCTCGCTTTCTCTCTCTCTCTCTGTCTTGGTCTGTCACTTTCTCTCCCCTGGTAGCTTCACCTCGTTCTCCCCTTTGAGCTGTTTTGTCACTGTCCTCCCTCTTCTTTGCCCCACTTTACTCTCCTCACGCCATTCTTTCTTCATCGTCTATCGTCACACCTCACACTCACCTCATCCTCTGCGTTTGACTGTCCCACATCCCACCTTCTCTTCCTTCTATCTCATTCATACCCTTTTTTCTCTGCTCCTATTCATACCAGCAGAGGATGGTGCTGCTTTCTTTCTCAAGGCAAACAGGACAAAAAAATTAGATAAATTGAATAGAAAGTGAGATTAAACGCCATATGACATCAGGTTCTAATTATGCTTAATTATGAGCGCTTTGTTTTTTCTTTTTTCTGCGCGGCAGGAGCTGTGTGTTTGCAAATTAATTTCCTCATTCGCCATGCATGAGGGGACACGAGAATATTTCTGTTGTCTTTTACAGGCAAGTTTAAGACTTTTAGGGCTAGAAATCAGACTAGGTTTAGTTAATTCATTGGAGGTAAGGTTGAGGTTACTGTTAGCTAAAAAATAAATGGAAGCAACCAAGCAAAACTTTACTTACATAGCACATTTCATTCCAGGTTGAAGCATAATGCATGGGTTACTGTGGAAGTTGCAGCCACAAACACTATGTGGATACTGTAAAGATAAAACATAAGTAATACTTGTGAAGAAGTAGGAATAAAAAATAGAATTTGTTAGATAGAACTGCAATGATAAGCTGATTAATCATTCCATCTTTAGAAAGTTAAGTTCAGGAGGGGATGTTACAGTCCCTTGATGCACATACTTGAGACTATGAGTGGGAGCGATAGTGCTGTCTTGGGGTTTCTGAGTGGGAGCCAAAGAGTTAAGGTTAGATGGACAGAAAAGTAGGAAAGAGCATAGGTAGATAGAAAAGTAAGAGAAGCAGAGCCAAGGAGAGATGTCTGTGTGGACTGAACTCTCCAACTACCTTCTTCATTTGATGAGAGGAGAAGAGAGAAGAAACTAACAGGAGAAAAACTGACCTGACTTTAATTAAAGTGGAGTTTAACTGGTCAATTGTTCTTGCACGTACTTGCGGTTGTGAGTGATAGTTGGAGCCATGCTGGGGAAGGGGGCGAGTGTTGAGGGAGGGTGAAAGCTTCATTGGGGTCATTAGGTCGGTACACTCCTTCACTGGTGTTTCGATGATAGGCCCACAACACCTCCAGAGGGCTCATCGGCAGCGTCCCAGGTGCACCCCCCTCTGCTTTTACGCCGTCGAACCCTGCTATTGTTAGTGGTATTTCGGGGCCCAAGTGGTGTCTCCCCTCTTAATCCATAGCCACTGGATTTGCTGTTTGGCTGTACCAGGGGGGCTATTGAATTCCCATTTCTTAAAGGAGCCTGGTAGTTGACTTCCCTACGAAGCCTCACAAAGAAAATGCTGATCATCAGTAATCGTTTCAATTATTTTTTAAGCAAAATTGTCAAATATTTGCTCATTCCAGCCTCTAAAATGCTGCTTTTCTTTGTAATCCATTATAGTAAATGAAGAGTCTTTGGATTTTGGACATAAGATGCAAGTTCAAGATGTAACTGTGGGTTCTGACATTCTATACATCAAACGATTCATCAATTCATCCTGAAAATAATTGGCAGAATAGTTGATAATGAAAATAATCAACGGTTGCAGCCTTAAATTAAGATCAACAACCAACCAGTAAGAATTAATGAGACATTAAAGCCATCAAAAAGTAAGAATAAAATAAAATAATAATTACCACTAACAGCTGAATAGTAACAAATAACAAGATGTGAGTTGAAACAACAAAAGGAGTAAGAATAAAAAAGGATAAAACAATTAAGACTGGCAAGGCAGAGTGCTGAAAAGTGCAGCTAAAAGGAATGTTTTCAGTGTAGTGTATGCACACTAATGAAGCAGAAATCCTCACAAATCTAGTAAAACTGTTCTGCTCCTTTTGTGCACAAGGTGTTATGTAACTGTGCTGTGAGTTATGTCTGTCAGTAATGTGTTTGTGTGTGTATGGAAAATGAATTATTACTTGTGTGTGTGTGTGTGTGTTCCCTGAGTGGTCCCTTGATGCAGCGTCCACATAAATGTCCCTCCTGAGCCCTCCCCCATCTGAAAATAACTGGTGATGTATGCGCCACTGCAAAGCGGTTGACTCACCTTGCGTTGTGTTTCAATTGACCTCTGATGAGGCAAGCAAAGGTGTGTGTGTACGTGTGTGTGTGTGTGTGTGTGTGTGTGTGTGTGTGTGTGTGTGTGTCTGTGTGAGAGAGACCATGTGAATGTGTTTGTGCACATTACATAAGCACTGAGGGTGCAGTGCAACACATGCGGCCTTCGAAAATAATTCACGTGTGCACAGAAACATACGTGGCTGACAGGGCATGAGACAGTTGTGCTGAAGCTGTGAGCTCTCTAATTTGATTTTGAGTAAAGGATGAGAAGCAAAGCATCTCATTGTCAAAGAGGAGGAAGAAGAGTACAGTGTTTGAAGCGGAGACCAAGTTTCTTTTTTCTTCTCCTCTTGTTATTCCCTTCCCCTTGACCTCTCCTTCTCTTTGCTATCTCCTCCTTATTTGTACCAACTGATAGTGTCTCTTTTGTACTTGACTGGTAAATGGGAGTCTGAGGACGCATTGATCTGTTTTCTGAGCAGTGAACAGGCGTTCATGTTCACGCTGAAATGCAAACACCCATGCGCACACATAGACACCCATATTACCCCTTGCTCCGTCTCAGCCCCAGACAAACACTCTGCCACATCAGCCCTGACACACACAACAACTCTAATTACACCTCAGCACAATCCATCTCTCTCTTTCAACCCCCTTTACTTCCCACCTCAGCCCCCAGGTGTCTGGAAAAAACGTGTGTGTGTGTGTGTATGTGTGCGTGTGTGTGTAATAGAGGGGGGTCATGGATGAGCATGTGTCTGTGAGGGTACAGGGAGGAACGCTGCAGGCTCGCAGTGAGACTGTGTTTTGTAGATGTTCTATTTTAAAAAATGATGAAAAATCACAGTTGAGAGCAGCGTAATGACTTGCCACCTGGGGGGGACACCACAAAAGGAACGACAGAGGGGGGAAGAGGAAAAGAGGGAAAGGAGAGGGTGGTAAGGAGAGCACAGGCAGGATATGGACCCAACTGAAGTGCTGTGAAAGGTATCAATGGACCTGATATGGAATTATATGAAAGGATGGCTGTTATCATGTCCCTCTGAGCTTTAAATGGAAACCCATTTACTCATTTTTTTGTGTATGCTGTGTATTTTGCTGCTTGCATGACTTACTGTCTATCTGATACCCCCCAAAATAGGTTAAATGTCTTAGATATTGGAGTTTAAAAGGTGAGAGCAAACACCAGAATCATCCATGTGTACCTGGTGGATTACTTGCTCCACAGTTTCACACTGTTGAGTGACAGTTGTGTCTAACACGCCAGAAACAATTCTTTGTGTTCCTCTAACAGATGAGACCCTGACGCTTCAAGTATTTAAATCAGGGTTGTCAAAGTTGACGCTTTAATGCGCCATCTTAATTTAAAATGAATGATATGTTAATTATGTTTAATTGCATCAATCGCATTTCACTGTTTATCCCAACGGGCATCTCTTGGGGATAATTAACTTTACACAGAAACTTGGTGACATAAAGTGAGTCTAAGTAACTTTCTGTCACAACACTGACACACAACACAGCCTTACTTTGACCTGCAGCTTATGGTGTCAAAAGTTTGCAAACTTCAGGTGGTTACTGCTCCCTGTGTACCTACAGTTGAATCCAGGTTGAGGACAGAAGTAAACAGGCTGCAGTGGCACTGGAGTGGTGGTGTGCGTATATGTGATAAGAATGTGATGTATGTCATAAACTGGCTCAGGGAATGTGACCAGGAGGGAAGATATTAATTCAAAACAATTTATGAAGTCAAGTCAAGCCAAACTTTTATTGCAGAGAAGATTTAAAAACAACTACAGTTGTCCAAAGTGCTGAACAGGCACTAAATACCAAAACAAATGGTTCAGAAGCAAACAACAATGAGAACAGAAAAAACAATAACCGTAATAATAGAGAATAAATTGCAGCATAACAGAAGATGAAGTCGATTAAGCTCCCCTCAATCAAATGCAGATGAGGAGAGGTGGGTCATAAGCAGCGATTTAAAGGTTTCTGTAGTCTGAGCAGTTTTTATATGAATAGAGAAGCTATTTCAGAGTTAAGGGGCAGCCAACACAAAGGCCTGGTTTGTACTGCTTTTGTGTCTAGTTCTGGGAACATCTAGGAGCATCTGATCAGCCCATCTCAGCGCTCTAACTGGAGTATAGAGATGCAAAAGTTCTGCTAGATAAAGTGGCGCCAGCTCATTTAAAACCTTAAAAACAAGCAAATAATCTTAAAATCAATCCTGAAACGGACTCTGAAGGGAGGCCAATACAGGTGCTATGTGATCCTGTTTTCTTTTTCTAGTTGGAAGACAAGCAGATGCATTTGTACTAACTGCAGTAGATGAAGAGACGACTGCTCTGCACATACAAAGAATTACAGTTGTGTAGAGGTAATAAAAAAAAGAATAACTCTCTTAAGATCTTATGGAGAGTGATAGGCCTTTACCTTGATCTGGAAAAACTCACACCAAGATTCTTAACAAATTGTCAATTTGTGAACAGCATAAGGGCCATAGAACCCAGCCGACTGGTGGGTTGTCTCATGTCGCCTGTGTTATGGCCAGAAAGTTGCACCTGAGCATGACTACAAGCAACGACCTACCTGGCATGTACTTTCTGTGTGTGCATCAGAAGAAATAACTCTCCATACCAGCAGGTGGTGGTAGTCTGTATTCATCAATCAAAAAGGGAAACTGGAAGATAGACAGGACGGATTCAAGACGGGAGTTAGCTAATTAGCACATCAACAACACAACCTGATGTTTTAAAGCATATTTACCTGTGGGCTAGCGTACAATAACACAAACAGTTACAAACTATTTCTGCTAGAGAGCTCGATGACTAAAAACATGATCTTAACAAGTATTACTGGGCTTTTGTTTACTTTCCTCACTTCCATTTCTCTTTTTGTGCACTGAGTTGACCTGACAATCAAAATGATTTCATCACCAAGTGTTCTGATTTCACTTGCTGAATCCTCCGAAAAGAGGTAAAAAGAGTCGACGAGGGCCAATGGTGCAAAACACAATGCCACAACTAGGGCAACAGATGCTCACCGTTGACTTGGTGTGTCAGGGCCCTAGAGTCCTCTAATAGATCGGGTGGTCCAAACATGATGATGTCAGTCTTATTTTCATTAAGTTTCAGAGTTTATTTTCTTCCATATTTAGCACTAAAGTTAATGCAAATGAACAATGAGTTGTCAAAATCAGCCAAATCAGCAATGCGTGGGTGTGTGGCAGGTGCGCCGTGGAGGTGCTGAAAGTGCAAGAAAAGGTGTCAGCTGTAGGAAGGGGGAGACAGTGAGCCCATGGGTCAGCTCTAATAGCCTGTAAGGCCCAGGTGAAGTAGTTTAGTAGTTGTTTAGTTCAACACTTTCATTCTGCAGAGTGTAATCAACATTGCAGCTTGTGGGGGTTTAGTTTAGTCACGCAGGTGCACTTTCAGGTAACTGTCATTTTGATTCACCTCCGAAATTACAGCTGTTTATACATTATTAATGAGAGTGTCCAGAGTGAGAAAATGGATAGATAAATGAGGCGGAGGAAGGGAGAGAAATCCCAGACCTCGCCAGCATCTGTGTCCTGTTTTGTCAGTAATCTCTTCACTGTTGCGTAAGGCCTTCGCCTCAACAAGCCCTGAGCTCCCTCCCTCCCTCTCCCTCTGTCTGTCACACACACCATCAGTAGTTTTATTAATATACACAGGGCTCATTTGCCTCCTATATGTCTGTGCATGTCACATAATGTGTTGATGAAACACATTCATGTGTGAGGACATGGACAGCTGATGGTCAGATATTTGGCCCTTTGACAATTTGTGTTTGTGAGTGTGTGTGTGTTTTTGTTGATGGCGTTAAAGGAGATTGAGAGCACGAGTCCTCAGAGAAGACCAATTACACTGAAGTAGGGCAATACAACACGTGACCTACCCAAACACATACGCAAACACACACACAGGCACACAAACACAGTCAGCATGAGACCAGAAAGTACTGAACTGTAGAGTAGTTTTGGTGAGTGTGTGTGTTCTTAATCCTATTACTGATCAGCCATTACACACTAAGGAGGCAAGGAAGGAAGAGAGACGGGGTGAGAGGGAGGAGGAGAAGTTAGTTTTGCTACCTGCTTCTCTCTGTTAGTGCTCTCTGTCCATTTACTATAATACAATTACATCACTTAAATACTTGCTATCATGTCAGGAAAACTGTCAATAACATTGGTTTTCCACACTGAATTTGAATTTCAGTGACTC
This sequence comes from Cephalopholis sonnerati, assembly GCA_019142605.1. NCBI lineage: Eukaryota > Metazoa > Chordata > Actinopteri > Perciformes > Serranidae > Cephalopholis > Cephalopholis sonnerati. Next base: position 24,279,042 of record JAGQAX010000004.1, on the reverse strand, counting down.
AAAAATTTCCTCAGATTTGGCACAAACGGCCACTTGGACTCATGGATGAACTGATTAGATTCGGGTGGTCATGGGTCAAAGTCAAGGTCACTCTCTCTCATGATATCTTTAAGAACACCTTAAGGGAATTTCCAAATTTGGCACAGACGTTCACTTGGACTCAACAATAAACTAATTAGGAAGTCAAAAGGTCAAGGTCACCATGACCTTGCATCCATCTCATTCCCGTGAATGCAGTATCTCAAGAAAGCCTTGAGGGAGTTTCCCCTGATTGGCACAAACGTCCACTTGGACTCAAAAGTGAACTGCGATGAAATGATGACACATTATATCCAAAAGGTCAAAGGTCAGCTTCACTTTGACATCATAATATTCTGCAAAAACACATTTTGGTCCATTACTCAATGCAACATTTCAGGAACAGAAGGGGAAACATTTGGCCAGATACCGAATTGGTGACTCTTATCTTCGGTGCCCACCTTGAAATTATGGCGATTGTATAGATCTTTTGTTCTGCCGGGGATGTGTAGGAAGCATGGATGTGAACTGTAAGTGCAACTTGAGTGGTTAGCAGAAGCATACAAACGAGAAGCGGTAATTTTAGTGACTTGACAAATTACATTAATGGCGCTTTCACTTTGGATTAATATCATAGACGACTTCCACAATAATTACAAATTACTGGAGGTCTCCAGGTAACACAGTACTAGTCCTATGCGAAAAGGGTTTAAAACAAAAGAAGACAATATTTAAATCTCAAATGTAAAAAGACAGTTTAATCTATACAATCTAAACCTCGTTCCCTCATTTTTGTAGCTGTTACATACAGTGCTTAAGCATGCAATGAGAAGATCAGGGGGAAAAGCAAAATAGGAAAGAAAGAAAGAGAGATTAAAGGGGAGAGTGTGCTGACAGGGTCCCTGGTGTCACTGCACTGCAGGAAGAAAGTTAAGTGCAGAGTGGGGGTGGTCACACATACACATCCAAGAACATACAGTACTCTTTCCTAGTTAGACATCAGTTTTTAGTCATACTTACATCAATTTGTGTGTGTGTCTGCCTTTATATTTACTCTTAAACTGTACCCGGCAAAATTATGTTTTTATTTGCATATGTGACCGAAAAGTTTTATATTGGAATGCAGGCGAGCGCAAACACAAACACCCCTGCACATTTTGATCAGATGAAGGCTGTCACCTCATTAGATGCCGCTCATCTTTCATCTTCAATTAGCCATCCATCATCTTTCATCTCTGTCTCATGTTTCGCTTTTGTGCCAACAACTCTGGAGGATAATTAAACCCAAACCCTGGCTGCAGAAATATCTGCACATCTGCCATGTTTCTGAAAAAGGTTTGCGAACTTCATTCCAGCAATTAAGCACAGCAGAAGGGATGGATCAGAAAACATTAATGTAGAAGTAGAACAAAACAAATTGACTGTGACTTTAAGCAAGGCATAAGCCAAGACACCCTGCGCCACACTGGACCTTTAAGCTGAGGTAAGCAGTTTTCTGAAAAAGCCAAAAAAAAGGGTCCAGAATTTAAAAAATACAGCCCTCCTCCTGCAGCTCTGCCCTCTATCCTGAGCCCCAGACATATGCATGTGCTTCATACAATAACTTGTATGAGTACTAGTCATTCGTTTCAGTCATCTTGGTCCCGATTGTGACCACAATGCCGTTATGTTGCGACAACTCTAACTTGGGCTGGGCTGGTCTGAGTATTTCAGAAACTGCTCATCTACTGGGATTTTCATGCACAACCATCTCTAGGGTTTACAGAGGATGGTCTGCAAAAGAGAAAATATCCAGTGAGCGGCAGTTCTCTGGGTGAAATGCCTTGTTGATGCCAGAGGTCAGAGGAAAATGGCCAGACTGGTTCAAGATGATAGAAAGGCAACAGTAACTCAAATAACCACTGGTTACAACCAAGGTCTGCGGAAGACCATTTGTGAACCAACAACATGCCGAACCTTGAAGCAGATGGGCTACAGCAGCAGAAGACCACACCAGGTGCCACTCCTGTCAGCTAACAACAGGAAACTGAGGCTACAATTCACACAGGCTCACCAAAACTGGACAATAGAAGACTGGAAAAACATTGCCTGGTCTGATGAGTCTCTATTCCTGCTGCGACATTCAGATGGTAGGGTCAGAATTTGAAAGCATGGATCCATCCTGCCTTGTATCAACAGTTCAGGCTGGTGGAGGTGGTGTAATGGTGTGGGGGATATTTTCTTGGCACACTTTGGGCCCCTTAGTACCAACTGAGCATGGTTTAAACACCACAGCCTACCTGAGTATTGTTGCTGACCGTGTCCATCCCTTTATGACCACAGTGTACCCATCTTCTGATGGCTACTTCCAGCAGGATAATGCACCATGTCACAAAGCTCAAATCATCTCAAACTGGTTTCTTGAACATGACAATGAGTTCACTGTACTCCAATGGCCTCCACAGTCACCAGATCTCAGTCCAATAGAGCACCTTTGGGATGTGGTGGAATGGATGTGCAGCCGACAAATCTGCAGCAACTGTGTGATGTCATCATGTCAATATGGACCAAAATCTCTGAGGAATGTTTCCAGCACCTTGTTGAATCTATGCCACCAAGAATTAAGGCAGTTCTAAAGGCAAAAGGGGTCCAACCCAGCGCCAGCGAGGTGTACCTAATAAAGTGGGTTTATATATCCTTGAATTAACCAGGTTAAAATCTCATTGAGATTTAAAATCTCTTTTTCAAGAGCAACGTGGCCAAACGTATACATTGTAACAACATTAAACACAAGCAGACAAGCACAGCTGTCACACACACAAGTACAACATCCAGTTAAATGCAAAACACACACATGCATACACACACACACACACACACACACACACACACCATTAAAGAGTCAGACTCCTCCTGATGTCCCTGAGGTGCCTCAGCCCCTTTCAGACTCACCTTGTCGACTCTCATTGGTGTGAGGGTCATGCCTGCTTGTTCACAGACAGCTAAAGGAACTAAAATAAAGATGGCAGATGAAAAAGAGAAAGTGGAAAATCACAAAAGTAACAGGGCCATTTAATGCTCGGCAGAAGAGTTGTTATTTTAAATTTTCTTTCATTTGTTTCATTCATTTTCTCGATTTTCCACAAACGTTTTCGAATTGAGCTTTACTGTGTTTCATTTTAGTTTGTCAATAAGTAATTTTATTTACTGGACAGAAAAGACAAAGAGCAGGAATTTTCACAGAGACAAATTGTTAAAAAAGCAATCAGACAAACAGGTGACATAGATTGAGAGGCGGAAGGTGGAGGCGGCTGTAAATGACTGGAATTCAGCTTCACAAACTAATCAATACTTAAGCAATCTAACAGTAGTATTCTCTGTCTGTTTTATATGCAGACTGTTTTTATGTTCATGCCACTAGTTATTTCTGTTCTCTTCTGGTCAGTGCAGTTTAGTTTTTGTGTGTATCTGCAGTGCTTTCCTCTCCTTTGTTGCCCACCACCCCTCTCAGTGTCTCCTGCCTCTCAGCCTCTGGTTGTGAAAAGTTTTGGGCCAAGTTTTCCATAAATTTTGTGCTTTAATCAGCTCAAGGATTTTTTTCTCAACATAAGTAGTTTCGCACAAACTCAAAACTTGAAACTTGTTGAAAACTTTTTTTTCCTTTTTTGCCTATCCTCATCTTTCATTTCTGTCTTACCTTCACAGTGATGCTTGCTCCTTCTCTCTCCTCTTCTGTCTCTTGACTCTCCTTCACTTTCATCTTCTATATCCTATTCTCCCCATTACCAGCCTCTCTGTATGTTTTTGTGTACTTACCTTAGGCCATATTCAGAGTTAAGTGCTCATACCGAGGAGTTAAACCTCATTAAAAACACAGACACTCAAAAAACCTGCAGTATGTAAATTAGTATGTAAATTTGCCACCAAAATGAAAGTAGCTTTTTGTGAAATCAGAAACTTTACGAGTTTTGTTTGGACATGATTTTTATATGTTTGTTTTTTTTCTTTCTATATTTTCATGTCAGTGAGTAAACCGTCTGTCCCTTTATGTCGACCTTGAGTTTGACCATATTTTGTGTCTCACATTCTACGGTGTTGTGTCTTATTTTGTTGAAACTAATGTTTATTTTTTAAGGGTTGTTATGACTTAATAATCCATGTAAAACAGTTGACATGGGGAACATTTAGAAAAAAGAAGACAAAACATTTCATTTGAATATTTGATTTGTGAAGAAATAGGTACAGAAAATAATTTAGAGGCCAAATGCCTTACATTTCTAGGACTCCACTACCCACAATGCACCAGAACAAAAAGGGAAAAGCAATACTTTAGATATTAGCTCGCGCTTGTTGTTAGCAGCCAAATTGTATACTTCATCATTTCGAGCTAACCTGTATTCCTTCTTCTTAATCACCTAATTAAATCTCTGATTCTAAGTTAAGATTCTCATCTCATGTAAACTGTCCGCAGAAGGAAGTTTACATGAGAATTTACATCACATTTTGGCATTTGTCAATATGTCAGTAGCTCTGATCTTTTTGTAGTTTCTAACAAAATCCAAAGCAGGTTTTTTTTTTGCATCAAGTTTCATAATGAACCGTTTTCGTTAAACTTTCTGGATGGTACGTACAACAGAGGACATAGAGTTAATGGCACCTGTTGCCTCCCTCCAGGCCTTTGATTTACCTGTCGCTGTCACACCACCACTAACAGAAGAAAAAAATAATGTTTTTCTCAACCCGACTTCACCTAAAATAACTTAAATCTCTGCTTCAGAAAAGCTTTTCTATTTTCAATTTTGCAGGTCAATATGATGCACCTATCCATAGTAAATATCAGCTCCTTATATGGTGATCACTTGCTATTCATGGGCGGGGATGTACTGTATGCTAATTGTTGACTAGTGGGAGTGTGCTGTTAATTTATGATTGATTGGCATTCATGAACATACACACGTGATTATAATCAAATCTGAGTTTCCTGCAGGGTTCATGAATCCAGTGTAACTTTTTAGTACCAAGGTTTTTTATGTGCAAATCTACTCGCAGATTTTCAGATTTTGCCAAAATCACCACTCTCTTTGAGGTTGCTGGTCTGTCTCGTATACCTAAAGCTGTCCTCTATTTTCCTTCACAAAACAATCTCAAAAAACATATGTTCAAAGGGCTTTTGTCTGTCGCTTTTTTTTTTTTTTATAGATAAAAACTTTCAGAAATAGAAAAAATAGTGTCCCCAAAAAACAAAAATACAGTGATATTTTCCTCTTAAACCGTTTGCACTTTTCAGCATCAGCTTTTACGAGGAACTCAAAAACCTGTTTCTGTTTAGTTTCTGGATTTTTTTTTATGTGTGAGTGTGTTATAAAGCAATTCAGAATATATATTTGAAATCTTACCTTGTGGCAGACGGCCACAATTTACAAACTATAGCATACCATTTAGAAATTGAAGAGGCTGCCAATGTTCCTGGCAATAGGTGTGTTTGTTTATAGTAATTATGGTAATTTGTAAATAACATTGTGGATGCATACAGCATCTTTTAAAACAACATCACTCAGAGCGCTGCCCTTTTGTTCCAGGTCTTGTTTGTGATGATGTTTGTGCTGTTTGGACTTGTGCGTAGATTGTGGCTCAAATTAGCAAGAGATAGAACTGGTCTGAGGTTTGCTTTGAAATTCACTTTAGGCAGCCGTGGACATGGTGCAGCATCAAATTACCTTAAGAGATTTAAATGTCTTTGGCTTTAGATGTATGGCACTCAGAGTAAGTACAGCACAGTGTCCAAAAAGTAATGGTGCGTATTTTTCTCTCTCACACTCAAACACACTTTTTAGTCCAGAGTGGTTGCCTGCATGACAGCTATCCTGAGTCAGATGGATGATCGTCACTATGAGTCGTACATAGAAACCTTCACTGGAACCTCTGATCTAGTGGTAAGAACACACACACCTGCAGATAAAACAAGCTGTCAGACTGTATTGAATGAAGATATAGCTACACACACACACTCTCCTCTTGTCCATTTCACTGCAGGACTTCCTGATGGAGTCCTTCCTGCTTTTCAAGGACCGGATTGGGAAACATGTGTATCCCTCTGACTGGATGGCCATGATCATGGTACAAAACAGGTACTTCAAGCATACACACACATATACACACACACAAACCCCTAGGGTTCCTATGCAATATGAAAAAGTATTAAAAAAATGATGGATTTGGATTTGCAGGTCTGGATAATATGGGGAAAAAAAGAAAAAAAGAGTATGGAAAAAAACATTTCTGTTTTCAGACTATTGCTCCTGTTCTGTTTATTCCAAAATACAATTATACAAGCAGAGCATTTTTAATGGTTTTTGGAACAGCCATATTGTTTACCACTTTCTGAGAGAGTGCAGGCTGTAGCGAGCTTGATGTTGTCGAAAACAAGGCGTGAAGTATGGTGTGCAACTTAACACACACTCCTACATACAGTAGTGCTGCCTCTACACGTGGACGTCAAAACCTCTAAAACAGCTTCGCCTCAAGTGCCTTATAACTGAGCCAATTCAGACGTCTGTGATTAAATTTCTTTAATTGCATATATACATAACATCACTAATAACCAAATATTAAGCTTGTGTGAACATGAGTTATGCAGTGGTGTAATTTTGTAAACAGTCTCTCCGGGATTACACACAGCATCTTGATTCCCTCGGCCCCTCTCTGTCTCTCTGTTTATCATGAGGCTACTGCTGCAGGACGGCTAACTGTTAGCATCACAAAACTAAAGTTACCCAACAGTTATTCACAGGTTTAACAACGCGGGCCATTTTCGGTGTGAGATTAACGGCTCTGTGTTGGATGTTAACTGCTGCCCAAGTGGCAAATTATGACGAGTAGTGCTGAGATCACATTGTCCTGTGTTAGCTCGTGCTAACTGGGCAGAGAGAGCAGGAGGAGAGCCTCTCAGTAGGATGATTCTACACCGCCAGGTCAAACAGCATTAACAGCTGATCGGCAGCGATCAGTTGTTGATGCCCCCCACCCTCACCCTCTCCACCATCGCAAATAGATTATAATTCTGTGTGAAACACTGAAAGCTCATAATATAACGCTCCAAATCTGTGACAGCATCACAGATATTTTTGCAGATTTCATTGCAAAGAACCACCTATAATCATCACAACATTAATTGCAATGCCTTTCGTAAAGCTGCTGTGAAATCAGGCATTTCAGGCAGCAACAATCCCAAAAACAGTCCCCGAAATCCTGGAGGGACTGATTAAATCAAGAACAAAGCACATCAGGCTGCCTGCAAGGGATCGAGTTCTCACCAAGAACCACTAAAGTTACCCTTCACATCCAGATGAGCACAGTGCTTTCTTGGTACAATTAGGACAGCCAGTGTTAGGGTCACGAATCAACAAACAAGCATCAATAGAAGCCTGATTTAACACATGGGCCATGATAATTAAGATGCAGAAAAATAGAAATGTGCTGCAAAGTTAGCATATTGTCAATATTTTAGAGCCCCCCCCCTCCCAAAATAAAATAAATCACAAATCATGTTCTCAGGGAAGCTCATGTTTTATTAAGAGGAGCCAATCTTCCCCTGGCTCCCTGTAGTTCATGCCCTGCAGGTCTGCCTCTGTAACTGAATGGGCCACGACTGCCACAATTCGAACTGCTACTGGGACTTTGAGGCTCGGTATATGTGAATTATAAAAGATTGTTGACATCCTCAGTGCATCCACACAAACCCACACAGGGATAAGTTAGAGATAGCAAAGCTGGGGATCAGGGCCGCGATGATGAGAAAGGCTGATGTGACAAAATGTGTGTGAGCTTTTTTTTTTTTATGATGTGAGCTGGAGGGGAGGCTACAGCTGTGTCAAAGGAAGAGAAAAGGCAAATAGGTAAAAGTGAGAGTGAGGTAGAGGAAAGGACAGGTTGATAAGGAGTGTCTGCAGACTGGGGTTAGGGAAGGGATGTGCAGGTAGAGAGAGAAAGACCCGCTGAATAGAAAAGGGGACGGAGAGAGAATGTCACTTGGCTGCGAATAATGATGATTGACAGATAGATGGTGTCGGGGCAGAGAGACTGGGAGCAGATTTGCTACTTAACTTTAGCAATGCATGAAGTCACAACTCGCTGATACACCTGCACACTGTGTGAAGATGCTATCATGATCTGTCATTGTGACAGAGGTTCTAAATCTGAAGCAATGTTGCAGTCTTGTCTGAAATAGCAGTATAAAGCTGTGGGCTAGAGCTGCTGTCAGAGCTCAGATTCTTTGATAAACAACAAATAAGTTTGTGATCACTGACAAATTCTCATCTGTTTATTCTTAGACATTACTTTTTCTTTCCTTGGGTTTGTTTTTTATTTATTAATCATTCATCAACACTCAAACTGCTGCATGAGGAAGTTATTTTTGTAGCATCTTTTCCACTTCATCGGTGTATTTTGTTTGTGTGTGTACAATCAGTTGTGTGTTTCTGTCCCTCAGAGTGTTCCTGAGAGCCATCAACACCTACGCAGATACAATGAACCAGAAGTTCCTCAATAACGATGACTTTGAAGTGCAGGTAAGTGTGTTTGTGTTGATTTACAGGCTTTGACTCATATTGACAGCATCTTGTGTATTTTGCCTGTACTGCTTTTCACGTGGATCTCTATTGTTGCTCTCTACTGTACATCCCTCCCTCTTCCCCGCTCCTATTTCCTGTCTAGTTGTGGAATAACTACTTCCACTTGGCGGTGGCGTTTATTACCCAGGACTCTCTGCAGCTTCAGCATTTCTCGCCAACAAAAAGGAACAAGATTCTGGCAAAGTGAGAGACGGGCCGTATAATTTCCTTATTTACCTCACCTACTCTCTCTGCTCTAATGAAACACTCAGTGATCTGTGATCTATTTTAGAGTCTGCATTTACTGTTTACACTCCCACAGCCTATTAAAAACCGCGTGATGCCTGTAGATAGACATTCAATTTAGCTCATGTTGGGGCAGATTAGTACAGCGTTATCTTTCCCACTGGGCTGTTCAGTCTCTGAAGGAGAAAATAACAGTATTGATCAAGACATCGTTTCTAAACTAATAGGCTGATTTCTCTGTCTGTTTCTCTGTATTTTTGCCTCTCTTAATTTCAGATATGGAGATATGAGAAGACTCATTGGCTTTGCTATACGCGACATGTGGTACAAACTAGGTAAGAATGTCCAGCATGTTGGATTTAGAGGGATATATAAGCAGATGTGGACTGTTATATAATAACTGTGTTTTCTTTAGTGTACAATCACTTGAAAATAAGAATTGTTGGTGTTTTCGTTGCATTAGAATGAGCCATTTATGTCTACATAGGGAGTGGGTCTTCATGTAGGGAGTCTGCCGTGTTGCACCACTGTGAACCAAACACTGGCTCTAGACAGGTTCATTCCAGTTTTTGTGTTTTCATGTTGGCCACTGTAGTTATCAGCCCCTCTGCACATCTACGACATGCTGCACAGAACAGAAGTAACACCGATTTGTAATGTGAAACTGCCTCATTCAGTGTTTGTAATGGCTCAACTCACCTGGTCCATTTGTTTTGGAGAGAAAGAGATCTTTGCGATTAATTTGATTCCTGGTAAAAAAAAAAAAACTTCCTGAGGAAAGAACACGAAGTCGGTGAACCTTGTGAGTTGTAATGGAGCCATATTTTGTACTGTTACCTTTTTGAAATGTTGCTGTGGTCCCTGGTTTCATATGAGAAGAGGAAAAGTTCACAAGCTGCTAAGCTAATTTATACAATGTAAAATGTCATAGGCTTGTGCTAATAACGTTAGCATGTTATATTTGTGGAAAAATGTGTCCAGCAAAAGACAAATGCGTTGTCTGTGAATGCTGCAAGTTCAAATGAAGCTGATTTGTGTACTTGTGTTTGAAATTGTTTCTATTAAGCCATGTTTAAAGTGTGTTTTAGGTGTGTAAAACTTTACAGCACTTCACAGAAACCCCAGCACAACTAGTGTTTTGGAGGTGTAACTGCAGACAGTCACAGACACACCACAGCACATGTATAATGCTCACAGCGGCGTAGACCACGTGTGTAGGCGACAGCATTGGGTCTGCCGCACAAGGATAAGTCCCGCTTAAGTGGGAGATGTTTCAGCTGGTTGCAATCTGCAATCCTAGCCACTAGGTGCCACTAAATCCCCCTTAATTGTACACACTCTTTGTTTAAAAAGTCTTAATGTGTAAATGTCTTAATACAAATTCACTAATTAAAGGCCCTAAAAAGTATTAACTTGGGTTAAATTCAGATTGGATAGATCTTAAGTGTTTTTTACTCATGAGAATTTATGGTGTTAGTACTACGAGAAACATGATTTAGGAGGGAAAGACTATTCGCTGGGCAAACAGACTTTGACATAACATCTGTGTGGGCCCAATAAACCTATTTTCACCCACTCTGTGCATTTAGATTACACAATGAAACTGCATTGTTGGGCCTTGTTGGCCAGCTTACTCATTAGTATATTTTTCTGTGCAGAGCTTTAGAGGGTACCATCAGTGTCATTCTACCTTTTCCTTTGTTTGGTCTTCAGTTTCATTCAGAGTGCTTTTTAACAAGCTCTTTAAAAGTCTGAAATTTAACTTGTTTGTACCTTTAGACACCCTGTGTTGCTGTGCTGTGGTTGCCTTGCTGCTTCTGTTAATACAAACATACGTGTTTATCCTCATATTAAGACACACCTGCATGTGTGCGGGTGGGTGCGCGACTCAACCAAGCATCCGTGGAATTTGTTTTCAGCACAGCATGGTAATCAGGGTTCATAACGTCAGCACCATTTCACAGACAGGCATCAATATAACATATCACTATAAATAAAAGCCACAGCGTTCCTTGGCAGTCAGAGGAAGCTGCATGTGCAGACATGCAGGGTTATAATCTGGAGACAGGAAGCTCCAATAGTAGAAGCAAACACAGCTTGAGTGGGATTTGTTGGCGGACAGAGACCCGTGGAGACTTCCTGAAGGCAAAAGTTGGAACAAGTAGGGAACAAGGGAAAATGGGTCAGGTACAGTGTTACCTGCCTGTTTCATGGCATGTGTGTGTGTCTTCCAGGCAGTCATAAGATCTGTTTCATCCCTGGCATGGTGGGTCCCATCCTGGAGATGACCTTGATCCCAGAGGAAGAGCTGAGAAGGGCCACCATCCCCATCTTCTTTGACATGATCACCTGCGAACATGCACACTATGGAAACTTCCACAAGGTAGAATCACACACGCATACACACAATCTGTGCACACTTCTAGATGAAGGTCTGCAGAAATGTTCACAAAGAAAAAATCATCAATAAGACATGAAAGCAAAAATTTACTTGTGCATGCACAATACACACAGAAAGGCTGGCCCATGCACATTATGCACATCCATTGATTTCCTGTGTCACTGCATGAAAGTAAAAGAGACACCTTAATTATGCTTGCATAATTGATTTCTTCTTCTATTCCTGCTGTTGATTGTTTTCTCTTTTCCTTTTTTCTCCCTCTTTGCCCCTTCTCTCTGTCTCTCTCTCTCTGTCTCTCCTTTCCTCTGTAGTTTGAGAACGAGATCATTCTGAAGTTGGACCACGAGGTGGAGGGTGGAGGAGGAGACGAGCGATACATGCAACTCCTGGAGACCATGTAGGCCTGAGTATTAGAATATACCACAACTAATAGCAGCTGTTAAAGGAACAGCAGATTTTCAGCCAGGTTTGTGTCACGGCGGTGTGGGTAGCATGTGCGTATGAGCAGTTTTTGGCTTTGTAATCCGGCGGATTTTTGCTCACGGCAACGGCAGAGTGTTTTCAGCACTAGTGGCACAAGGGGAAGCCAAACACTGCTCATCTGCACACACTCCACTAAACACAGACCTGGTTGAAAATCGGCAAAATATCCCTTTCATGTCATACAAGTTTACTGCTTAGGGTGACCAGACGTCCTGACAAAATCGAGGCAGCTCCCAATTACAAGCAGCTCTGCTCCTGTTTGTTCAGAAAATTAACTATTATAGTAACTGATAGCACGAACGAGCTGTATCATCTGTCTTTATGCTGTGAGACTAGATTCGACTTGAGACTTGGAGGCAAAAATGCTGAGGAGACCTGTCTTGGTGATACAGCACTATTGAAAAATGCTGCACCGAATGTCTTGTGTATTTTGGAGCGCTGCCAAATAGTCATGAATAATTAATAACATAACAGAGATGTGCGCAACAAGCTGCTGCTGTCACCGGCATAAAGAAGACTCAATTCAAATAAGAAAACCCTTTCATTAAATTATACAGTAGTCTACATGACTTAGTAGATCAATAGCTTAACTCTCTAAATCTGTGAAAATATTCAGATCAAATGTTTTTCCTTGTCTATTGCACCAACTAGGCTTTCATAAATAACAGAATACTGATGACAGATGTATGTACAATGTAGCCGCCATGGGCAGAATTTGTGATTAAAGTATGTAACGCCCCCCACCCGCGATTCCCCTGTCCCCGAATTTCATCTATTCTCATCTGATCACCCTGTTCCTGATGTATATAAACAAGCACATAATAATCAAAGTGATGTACTGCCCTGGCTTTTCTCCTCTAACCCTCAAAAAGCTAACTTCTGAGTCACGGTTTAATAGAAATCTGTCATAAAACTTGCAGTACTCAAACACTGAAAATCAAGGCTAAATTCCTCTGATGATTAACTTGTGAATGCCTTTCTGCCAGTCTGCTGGACTGTGCTGCAGAGAAACCCACGCTGAAGCCACAGGTGCAGCACTTTGTCGCCTTGGTGAAGGGACTCCTCATTCGTCTCCTTGACTACCGCACCGTGATGAGCGATGACAGCCGCAACAACCGCATGAGCTGCACTGTCAACCTTCTGGTAAGCCCCAACATCTTAGAAATACACTGGATGTCTTTGCCTCAACCTTAAAATTGCTTAATCGTCTTCACTAATGGCGTCTCCACAGCCAAGGTGTTCGATGGGGCTTTCTTAAAGGGTAGTAACCAATGTGTGTACAGGACCAAAGGGTAGTTGGGTCCTTGAATTTCACTATTTTGCTGTGAGCGTTTCCTCTTTAATAATTGCATCATATTTTTGTTTTCTTCATGTTTCATTGATGCTTTGTGAACCTTTCAAAATCTCTCCTATATGTTGAGAATCTGGCACACATCACTATAGATTTGCATTTCTTGACACTGACCTTGTGAATCATGCACTGTACTTTGTAGCCGTAGTATTGAACCATACAGCAAGGTGCTGATCTCACACACATGCCCCCCCCACACACATACACGCGTCAATACACTCATTATTAATTGAAAGACTAACATAAGGAAAGACTAGTAAGTGAATTTGTTCCACAGGGACCTCAGTCAATAATCTCATCCATACCAAAAGAGCCACACTGATTGAAGAGATCATTATGCAACACTGATTTTATGTCCTGCCTTTCATGTCAAGGTCTTTGTATCCCTTTTCCACATTTGATTTGTATGCTGATTGATCTAAAGGAAAAGATTCATCTCTGTGTCTGGTCTCTGACTGTTTTTTGCAGAGGGTTGCATCAGCCCCTGTCTGCTCCACATTCTTTCTCTTATGTGATCTCCTAATCAGATTCTCCCCCACGATATGCTCAAGTTCAGTAGCAGATCCCATCTACCCACCGTATGATCGTCTCCACAGCAGATTAAATCATATAATTCCTCCTCCTTAATCCGTTTTCCTTCCTTCATACCTGCACTTTTTATTTGGACCCTTTCCTAGAAATTTTCATTTTTGTCGACGTTTCTGAGACACTAGCGTTCAGCAGGATCAGGTAATGATGAATTGTTGTGTCTGTGCTGGTATCTTTTAATGTGATATTTCCCCATGAGGAGTTGAGACTGTTGGCACATGGCAGAGGTGTTTAGCTTGTAGCCTGTGGCAGCTGCCCATTAGCTATTCTCTTCCAAGCTAAAAATCCCTTCTGCAGGCTAGCAGGCACCCGTGTACTCTCCAAACCATGCTCCCCCCTAGGCTAACTTCACTTCACTGACAGTACACACTCACATACACACACAGTCACAGGTATTTGCTCTGCTTCTTCATGCAGATGCATTTTCTAAGAAACACAAATACACTTGTACACATTCACAAACATACACACAGCGCTCAGGCTAAAATAACCTCTGCTAACCTCCAGCTAAAGGCTTTCCAGAATAACTTGGTCTTTGCAGGGACACTGACAGCTGCTGACAGAAGCATGCTGCAGATATCACTTTCTCTGTACAAGATAGTGTATACAGATTCTTAAATAGCTGCCGTGTGGTGTGTTGTCGGTTGAAAAAGATGCATAAAATTTGATACTGTAGTTCTACTGTGGATTAAAGTTGCAACAATTAAGTCCATCACTAGAAAGCTAATTGGCAACTATTTAAATAAAAAGAATTTTTAAGCAAAAACACAAAACATTTGCTAGTTTCCTGCTTCTTAAATGTGAGACATTGATGTTTTTTTCATACATGATAATAAGCTGAAAAGCTTTGGCTTTTTGGACTGTTGGCATGGGTGCATGAAGATGGGTCCTGAGGGTGCTGCAGCAACCCCTATTGATAAGGGTTGGAACGACACAGTCTGTAAATAGTTGGCTATTTTACCATTAGTATTGGGCTATCTAAAGATTTGTTTTAAATTTTGAACAGCATATGATGATGTCAGAAAATATATAAAATAAAAGATGTTTAAAGTGTGTAAATTGGCTTAATTTCTCTGATTTAATGTAACAACATCATCACGTCAGGTCAGAGTTTAAAGGTTTAAGTCAGCTAATGGGTCGGCTAAACTTGCCACAAGGGGTCAGCAGTTAGGCTTAGGCAACGAAAGTATTTGGCTAACGTCAGTTGACTTGTGACTAATAATGGATAACTCCAAGATTGACTTTTAGAATTACGCGGGACACAAACCCTGGTCTCCTGGGTCAAAGTCCTGCGCTTGTTGGACTGATCCACCTCTCCTTACATCCATCTTGAGCAGACTTTCCTGCTCTTTATACAACAGTAGGTCTGTTGCACTGATTGTCAAATAATGACTTGGATAAGTTTACTTACATTGGAGTTAGCTGAGAGATTTTAGACCCTGTGGCTCCTGTAATCACATGCACATACATTAGGCTCGTTCAAGATGAACCGGCCTTGCCTGGAAAGTGGACGAGATCAGGCGGCCGCCGCAGCAGGAGGTGGTGACAGAAAGCTGTGGTGAAGTTGGACAGCTTCCCAGCTGTTTTCAGCAGCCTTCAGTCTGTACAGGAAGTCACAGAAACAATCACAACCTGTTAGATCTGATGCTGATTTATTAAAAATGTTAACACACCCATATATCACTTTGTTCTCAGTCTCCAATTGTTTTAATTATGACAGAGCAGTCTATTAAAATGCTTTATGGGTGATCAGTAATTTATAGTCATGGTTCAACCTCCATTTGACGTGAATTGTCATGAACATCAGCATCACATGAGTTTGCTGTTGCATAGCAGACCTGTCCCCTCGACTCCATAAATACATTTAAAACATCAGCCTCATTGTCAAACACAGAGGAAGGAAATACAAGACAACAGCTTCCATTAAAGATCAGTCAGATATAGTCAGGGCTTTACATCTGTACAGATGTTTCTTTTAGAATCCTCACAGAGTCTCTGTGTTGCTAAGTACTTCAATAATTAAAACAGTCCAATATTAATATACAATAGACCATATAAAGTTAATGATGACTGTATTTAGTCTCTGACCACTCAAGGTCACCATCCGTCACACAATATGTGTTCTGTTAACAGAATAAACTCTTGAGTCAGACAAATAACATTTAAATCTCTGAAATTTAACAAATAAAAGTTTATCTAAAACATATTGTCAAGAGGTTTCCCATCATGCCTGTAAAAACTGTGGCCGCGTTGCTCTTGCGAGATGATCTAACCGGCATGCGATTGCTGATGATTGAATCTGCGCAGGCCTGGCTCATCTCGAACAAGCCTACTGTCATGTCCACACATTTATACTTATACTATACATTTATGCAGTGCTCTTCAGTGAGAATATGTTTCAGTGTGCATGACTGTTGGATAAAACTTACCATTTGAAGAAATCACCTAGGGCCTCTGGGAAATGACAGATGCATGTTTGACTATTTTCCGACATTTTGTTCACAAAGCAATTAATGGGAAAATAATGTGCAGATTGATCAGTAATGAAAATAATCACTAGCTGCAGCCCTTCACTTCTACAGTACATTTAAAAGATGTGTCAAAGATGTATGCTAAAAGTAAAAACATCTGACTGTCATGTGAATTGACAGGCTCCAGCAGGAAGCCGGCTACTGAAGTTAAAATGCATTGATGCAACTAATGATGCTAATGATGCGTATGACCTTTGCAAAAATAAAACAGGTAGTTATAAATATGCATACATTATGCGTCGGCTTCACAGTGATTCTCACAGTAATGAGTTTGTGTTTTTGTTGTTGTTCTTTTTTGTTGTGTGTGTGTATTATTGTGTCTGCTAACTCGTTCTGTTGATGGGAGGTGGGGTTACATCAGTTCGTTCCACTCCTCTGTTCTCTGTAGATGTCATTAAACTTCATTAAACTGGGAGTTTGTGCTGCTTAACTAACAAATGCGCATGCACACACTCCCACACATTAACACACACACACAGGCAATCAAAGTATACAGTTATGACAAACATAATGCACATATACAGCCATTAAGACAAACACTAAAACAGAACTGCAGACTTATAGTCAGTGCAGCACTACAGAATGGTTTTAAAAACCTCTTTGTCACACTCACACTGACGCACACACACACACACATTGACTGGCACTAACCCGACTTCTCCTTTTGATTTTTGCAGAACTTTTACAAGGACATCAATCGCGAAGGGATGTATATCAGGTATTTATGTGCTGAATATGACACAAAATACATTTAAGTGATGCATTTCTGTGTTGTAAATGCATGCATGTGTGTGTCTGAATGTGTGTACTGTACTTGTGTGTGTGTGGCGCTCCATAATCTGACAAGGGATTATATGACTCCCACTGAATTAATGTCAGAATCCACAGGATCAGCTCTCGGTCTGACTGGAGGGAGAGCAGAGAGAAAGAGAGACATGATGGGCACAAGGGAAGGAGGGAGAGGTGGAGAGACGGAGGGAGACAGGAGGATGGAGAGTGAGAGAGGGAGAGAGGGAGAGAAAGAATACAGATGCCGTCAGGTCCCACGGTGCATTCCTGGCAATGGCTTATGGACATAATTAGTTATCTGTACATGTGAATGTGAGCTCAGCTCCGTGGTTGATCAGCTGCCTCCGTCTGTCCTGCAGAGAATACAGTAACATTTGGTCGGCTTGCTTCGACATTAGCAAACAAATGTAGTTTAATGGAAATAGACGTAAAAGCGCTATATACTGTACGTGTTATATAATAACCAGAATGTTACCATACACACATCTAGATATATGACTACAGGCCATGCACGGGTAATAAAACCCCACACTAATTATGTTAAGCCCCAGCGCGTGAATTATGGAATATTAAATTTGCATCTTAATTGCTTACATTTATATTGAAAATTATACTTAACCTAACACGACGAGTGAATATTATCTCATCTTGATTGTTACCTGTACTGTATACTGCTGTATATACTAAATAATAATCTTTAAAGTGTAAGGTTTTGAAGTTATTATGCAAGAATTCAACTTTTTTTTTTAGTTTTTTGAGATATTTGTGGCGCTTTCTCACTAGCATAAAACTAGGAATTTTGCAGCTCCACCTCCATTCCCTTTTTACAATACATTGTAGTACACACAAAGTGAAGCGTTTTATGTGAACACTTTTTATTGTACTAAACCCTTCTAGAATTTGGATGTGGTGTGGAATCAGGTGTCAGCTTATGTCACAGTCAAAAAGGGTGAAAGCCTTTAGTTTTCTACAGTAATGGACTGAACACCAGCAGTGTTCCTGTCGAACAATTTAAGGACATGTTGGCCTGTGTTTCCAATGATGTAACCTTTATTTTACTTTTTAATTAGAGGGCAAAATTAGAATGATCTCAAATAAAAAGACGACAACTTAATTTTCCTGTATAATAGTTTCATAACGCCCAGGTATAGAAGAATGAAAAGCTGCCTAATTTCGCTTTTTAAAGCTGGTGAAAAGACTCAGAGATGGAGGCTGAAAGAGAGGGAAGGATGGAGACAGAGAAGTTAAGAAAGAACAGGAAGGATGAAGAGCGAAAGTGACAAATAGATGAGGGTCTTCACATAGTGAAAGGTCAGTCAAACAAACAGGCTCAGTAAGCAGATGAAGGTGGAGATTGACTTGAGGAAGCAAGAGAAGGATTGAATGCTGATTCACACTGTCAACAGCAACTGGCTTGTCCGAACCAATGAAACAGACTGTCCAGCCGGAAAATGAGTTGGTTAAAGCTACAGTTGGTAACTTTTATAAAATAACCTTCTGCCGTATTTGCTAAAACTGTCACTATATCTGGTAGTGTATGGGACAGATCATCTGTGAAACAAACTTGTTCTGATTTGCAGTGTTTCTAATGGCATTTGCAAGAATCCACCGCACCTGAGCAAAAACAACCAATAAGAACCGAGGATTCTGTAAAGCAGCTTTCAGTTATGTCAATTACTGCTTGTGAACTTCTGTCAAACTGTCAAACTAGGCAGCGCTGATCAAATATGAATCAAGATTCCGTTACTGCATTGCCTATTTCTAACCTCAAATGTTCTCAGAAACATATTCCAGTGTACTGTTTGGCTGTGAAATGAGAAAGTTTGTGACCCAGCTGTTGTGTTGGAAACAGTCAAGCCAAAACAAAACACTGCCCACTGGCCTCATTTTACAGCTAAACAGTACAGTAACATATGTTTCTGAGGGTGAGAAATAGGCAGTGCAGAAACAGAGTCTTGATTCATATTTGATCAGGGCTGACTAGTTTGACAGTTTAGCCCTGTTTCCACTGAACACTTTCGGTATGGTACCTTTGGAACCAAAAGTAACCCCTCAGACATGGGACTTAGACCCGAGGTCTGCTTAGCATTTCCACCGCAACAGCACTCTTTCATGTGGGCGAGGTTGTTGTCTCTCACTGCTCCATCCAGCACTCACTGTATTTCCTCCTTTATCAGTCTGCACCTTGTTTATCGTCCACAGATCGGGGTTGCACGTTGACATTTTCAGAACACAATAGAACAGGCTGCAGTGAGAGTCTCTCTCCATGGGATATTTGAAAACAGCAGGTTGCTGGAGCCCACAGGAACTACACTCCTTGATGCTTTCTTTTTTCTCCGAGTGAGGATTCGGATATATGCAGTTCACATTATCTGGGCAAAATTAATGTATATTTTTAAATGCTTGAAGATCCACTAATTACTAAAAGTGTATGTCATCCAAGAGAGACAATAAAAACTAATAGAATGGTCAAAGTTGTCACATTAAAATTTAAGGTGTGTTGATGGATTCACATTGCCAACGCATATATTGAGCAACATAACAAGTAAAAGTTCCACCTTAAAAATTGCTGGCAGTCAGCCCAGTGAATTATTTTTCTCAGACTACAGCTGCAGCAAGAGGCAGCAAAACATCCTCTCATTTTATAGTTACAGTTTACTAATATATGTACAACTCTCCACAGTATGAACAGTGGTTACACAAGCTTCAAAACCAGCCACAACTCAGCCCTGAGCAGAGTGACCGTCCTCCATTGACCAATCAACACACTGCAGTGTTCACAGCTCCACCTTTTAGTACCAGATCTGTGTGCTAGGTACCCCAATAGAGGAGGGACCAAAAATTGGACCGGCACGAACAGTTCCATTGGTACCATCCACAACTTTTCACAGTGGAAACTGTGAAAACAAACTAAACTGTGCCCTATTGCTCGGTGGAAATGGGGCTTTTGACTGCAGTTCGTGAGCAGCGATTGACAGCTGCATTAGAGTTCAAACTGGTTGTTTTCCTCAGCTGCAGTTGATTCTAGTAAAAGCCATTAGAAGCACTACAAGCAGGGGGAGAGACGTGATTTTCTTTTCACAGATTATCTGTCTCATGTAATACTGTGTGGATATGGTGACAGTTTCAGCAAATACAACACAAAGTTGTTTTCTATAAAAGTTCCCAACCACAGCTTTAAAAGTGAGAGGAAAGAGGAGATACAATGAGGTTAAAAAAAATAGAAAGCAAGAGCCTTCAACATTTAGCCAGACAGATTGAACGATTGACCTCAGAGTGCTTCCAGACTGCACAAGCATACAGAGGATTGTTCATTTAAAAGCAACTACTGTAGAAGCCACTGCTTTCCTGCTTTGTCATCAATGCCTGAGCAAAGAAGCTCTAGCCTCTGGCCATGTGGCAATATTTTTTCTCTGCACAGAGGGAGAAAAGAAAGGCAGAAAATGTAAACCAGTTAGTTGCCCATAGTTCCCATTTTCCTCCTTGTCGGGCTTATAAACATTATTGGACTTTAAAACATCTGCCAGACCATTAAAAAGACATATGCTGGACTTTCGTGTGTTCGCATGTGAGTGCTTTTAAATGACCTTTCTATGTTGTATACATATTTCAGGGTATGTAGAGATCCAAAAGAAAAACATTTGCACACCTGTCGGCTGACAGGAGCAAAGGAGAACACCATGGCAGACTATAACAGAGCAAAAACCTCCCGCCTGTTGTCTTCTACACCTGCAATAATCAGAATTTTATTGGGAACAGTGTTTCAGTCCAGAGACCTTCATAAGGTTATTTTACAAGAGGCTGGGAGAGACCATCTTAAATAGGTTTAATGACCCATGTGGGCCAGTCAGGTCACACTACTGACTGACATCACTCCTGGAATAAAGGATCGTAAATGTTAACACATCATGGCACCATAGGCCTTCAATAAAAATAGACAGGGAACACCTTATACAAAATTAATTTTAATCCTATCTTAAAATGTGCGGACTAATAACGACGACTAGCTAAATATTTTTACAATATCTTCATCTTCAGAAAAATGTGTTCTTTCGATTCTGGACCAAGTGAGTGAATTACGAGGACCTCACAGCCAGATTTTGTGGAGGTGTCAGATAAATGACCCTATTATGTCGTTTTATTACAGCAAACCTCATTGACTGCTGCTCTGTTTTTTTCTCAGGTCTCCATCTGACGTATTTTTCATTGCTCTTATGTGCGCACCATCTCTCCCAAAATGTACAAAGCTCTTAAATTTTGAAAAAAAAAAAAAAAATTGAAACAGCAGGGGAAATTAAACAGCATCTTTCCTGAAGTATGTTTTGTAATATAAACTACTGTCCAAAATATAAGGAGTTTAAAAAGTATTTATATATTCTTACAATATCTGATATTCACTTACCTCCAATTTCCTCTCTCCTCCTGCTTAAGAATAGATCCTAGGAGACAGTTTTCTCAAGCTTCAACCAGATGTTAATCATATGTTGTGTACGATACCTTGTGTTCATTAATATTTGCATTTTAAGACACTTATAAAGTGCATTTTGAATATGATGTTTTCTGTCTATTTCAACTGTAGGTATATGGTGTCATGATGTGAATATTATGTATGATTCTTTATTCAATGAGTGATGTCAGTCTGTAGTGTGACCTGATTGGTCCGCATGGGTCATTCGGCATATTTAAGATGGTCACTCCCTTTGTCTTGTAAGACAACCTAAGGAAGGTCTTTGGATGGAAAAAAATGTCCCCACTAAATATTTGATTATGCAGGTGTGGAAAACAGTGTGTGGAGCGTGAGACAGATTGAGTGAGACCGTGACACACTGGTGATTAATGCTGCTTCATTTGCTTCCAGTTGCCCAACAGTGGCATCTAGTGGAGTGATG
Organism: Cephalopholis sonnerati; assembly: GCA_019142605.1. NCBI lineage: Eukaryota > Metazoa > Chordata > Actinopteri > Perciformes > Serranidae > Cephalopholis > Cephalopholis sonnerati. The sequence continues at coordinate 24,257,158 of JAGQAX010000004.1, read as the reverse complement.
TATAAGTTGCATATTAAATTAAACTTGACCTCTGTGACTTTGTGTTTTGTGTGCACGTGTGTGTTCAGGTACCTTTACAAGTTGAGGGACCTTCACCTGGAGGGTGAAAACTACACCGAGGCAGCATACACACTGCTGCTCCACTCTCGCCTGCTCAAGGTAGGACACACACACACTCATATAGAGAGATATGTTGTCATTTTAGTGCTGGAACCAGTGTCTTGCTCTGTCTAATCACTTGTCTGTCTGGCACGAATGAGACCGTTTTTTATTAGCTGATAAATGGTTGCTACGTCGCTGGCCTCCACATGATTAAGCTCCGGGGTTAGTTTATGGCATAGCATCAGCCACTGTGGCTGGATCACTATGGTGATTGATTCTGTGAGCGTGTGTGTGAGTGTGTATGTGCAGCTTTTTGTGCGAGCGTAGCACACGCATGTGTCTGAGTGTGTTTGACCTCTTTTGTCTCTTCATCTCTTTTATGGGACACTTAGAGGCTCACAGAATGGGACAGAGGAACAGGGGCATCACTCCCTCCCTCTCCTCCCCTCTCTCCTCCCTCTGTCTAGTATCGTTACATCAAAGCAGTTGAACTCTATAACATTTTTTATAATCTCCATTCATCTTCAGTGTCAGTTCTGTCAAGCCCGTTTCACATTATTGGAAAGAGCGGGCTGTAACGCTCAGCATGCTCTAATCCTCTTCTTCCCCACGTTCCTAAGCAGATAGAGCAGCTCCAATACTATGAGTCAGTGTTTGGAGATCACTGTGTTCTTTTTGTTTGGTTTCTAAATGAATTTCTGTGTAATTTATGTAATGGAAGATTAACTATTGTCTCATTTATATAATAAATGAGCTTTGTGCTGCTTGTTTTTGTGCACACTCTGCTTGTGACTAATATTGATTTATTACAACAAAGAAGCTCTACGCTTTAAGTTCTTCTCCTCTCTCGTTTCAACATCATGATAAATGGGACAGTAAAAAACAAAGTTGGTCTGACTGTAACTCTTTTTTCTTGAGTTTTAGCATTGAATAAATTATGCATACTATATCTCACTTTTTGACTCTGTCCTGTCCTCCTCTTGTCTCCTCCATCCCGGCTCCATTCTAGTGGTTAGATGAGATGTGCAGCCCCCAGTTTGAGTCCCACGGCTCCCAGACCCAGCGGCAGCTCAAGGAAACGCTCTACGACACTATCATCGACTACTTTGACAAGGGCAAGGTCAGCATTGCATTATACTACAACATGCTTCTCTTTCTTAAAGGAATGCGTCACCTGCACCTACTTTTATATCAGTTACTCTCTGCATGTTTTGTCTATGTGGTAAAGAAAACTTTGTTTTTCTCTCATGCCTTTGGTGAACAAAGAATCCAAAAAAAAGCAAACGTCCTCCATGAATTGAAGTAACTATTGATAAGGATTTACTAGCGTCTAGCAGTGAGGTTACAGAACTGAAACTTGTGCCATGTGTCCAGAAAACGACGGTGGCTAAAGCGAAAAATTCAAATATATGAATCGTCCTTTCTAGAGCTAGTGTTTGAGTTGTCCATTCTGGGCTACTGTAGAAGAACATGGTGAACTCCACAGAAAGGGACCTGCTCCTTATGTAGATGTAAACAACTTTTTTGGTGTGTGTGCTCAGAACATGGTGGCTTATGCTAGTTATCACTGTGCGTTAGTTTATAGTGTGCACCATTAGTAAGTGGGCTACAACACTTCATGACCCCAGCTGAGTTTTGAACTCTAGTTTGCATCTGTTACATGTCAATAAAGTACTGACAGTTTTCAGAACACCTTCCTGTCCTCTGTGATGCCCCGAAATCCTACACATTGGGCTTTTAACAATAGCAAAACTATATCAAAACACCCTTTAACAAACTATCATATAACTCCTGCAGTGTAATCCAAGTCTCATTCATCCCATTGTCCAAACATATGCATTTTTTACCAAAACATTATAATTAAAAACATGTTAGTGCAAACAGCCTCATGTACATGTGTGTTTGAATTATACTCAAGGGAGCTAATATGCACTTGCATGCTCAGGCACGCTCAGGGTGCACTACTCGTCGTCTGAAGTGTTTTAGCAAAAATGTACGTGCTTGGGAAGTACTGAGTATACGAGTGGATACCTACATGAGACTTGGATTATACTGCAGGAGTTGTGTTATAGTTTTGCTGTTGTTAAATGCAGTCCCCATTTACTTCAGTTCATGATGAATATTTGCCTGTTTTGCATTCACCACTGTGGAGGCTTGCAAAAAAAATTCTCACACAGCGAGTAATTGATAAACAAATGGTTACTTTAACTGCGCCTTTATAGAGTAACCTGATAATTTGAAAAGTGCTGATAAAAGCTCCAAAATTGATTATAGTAAAGTTTTTCATTCTCTAGAAATTATGTAGCAAAATGGTTAAACTTTTAGAAATTACCATAACTTTCTAAATTCCTTCTCCAAAACAACAGAGAAATCACAAAACAAGGCAAATTTGTTTACTTTGGGGTCAGCAAAAGCCCATGAAATCAGAATTCAACGCACAGGCGTTTATTTTGGAAAATGTTCCTCTCCTGTATCAAACTTAAGTATCTTTTAAGTATGAGACAGTGCATGCAATCATGCAGTCATAGTCTCTGTGCGGTATGTTGGTGTCACATTCATTTTGTATTCTCTATGAGTGCTTTATGTTCTCTGAAGCAGTGAAAGAGACATTTCCCTCCACTCTCCAGAGACATCCAAACAGTTATTTTCACGAGATGAATTCCCACCACGACAGCTGCTGCCGATTTATTAGCAGATGGTGTAATGAAGGACACTTCTTTCTCTCCTTGTGTGTGTGTGTGTGTATGTGTTTAGATGTGGGAAGAGGCCATCACTCTGTGTAAGGAACTAGCAGAACAGTACGAAAATGAGATCTTTGACTACGAGTTACTCAGCAAGAGACTGGTAATACATCACTATCTCAAACCTTCATGCTGTATCCTCTGCACAATAATCTCGACCTCACATTTTTTTCTATATTTCCTCCTCCTCTGAATCCCCTTTATAGATCTTTTAGATGTCTTGGGTGTAAGGGGGTGTTTGAAGGAAAGGAAGAGACTTCAGGCAATTTATTCATGTTCTTGATAGCAGCAGTAAAATAGCTCACTACCAGTGCACCTGCTGGGTCGACCCTTGTTAATTTAAATACGTGTGTAATGTAAAATGAAACCTGTCCCTTGGTTAAATAGTTCAGCGCTGTCGTTGGCCTTTATACAGTAACACTAAGTACCATTTGTCCAGCAGCCAAGAGTAAGTCCTGAACTTTGGAAAATATTGGGCCTCACTCACCAAAATCTTCTATGTTTTGTCTTAAATTTGTTCTTGAGAAAGATCCTAAGAAACATCTACATCTGACCCTAACCCTAACCGTCTCCAAAAGTAAAAAATAATTAAATAGTTCTGTAGTGGAGGTACTTCTGCAGAAAGTGAACGACAATCCAGTTGTCATGTTTAGTAGCATCAGTAGTGGATATAAAACAAGCCACAAAAACGCTATACGGTAGGGCTGCCCACTGAAAGTCATAGATTTGAATCATCAGTCTGAGGCCTCTGAGTCAACAGAGAATCTTTAAGAAGTAGCTGCAGAGTCAGTGCTCCTCATTTTTACGCTGCTTTACGGGGTAAAATCATTACACTGAAGTCATCCCATCCACTCAGTGAAGATGTCTGCGATGGGTACAGACAGGCTCAGGTGAGTCTGAGTGGGAAAGGGCAGCTCGAGGAAGAGAGGCTTTACCTGGTCAGGCTCCGACATAACTTACTTTTCTGCCTTCTGCTTAGAAGTGGTGAATTTACAGCTCAAAGCAGCGTAATATGATACAGTCTCTGTATTTAATGTGATATCTAGCATCCACAAAAAATGTTGTTTCCTCCCCGTCATCAGCACAGTTAGCAAAAGTTAGCTTTAAAGGCTAACATGGCTTGTCAACAGTATTGCCTGAATGTTACTGTCACGCTTAACGTCCCGCAGAACCCCGTTCAAAAACCCTATATGGAAAAAAAGGAACAAATAATCACATTTTTGTATCGAACAGCCAAATCAAATTCGACAGATAGAGTTCCAAGTCAGGTGCAGCCCTGATGCATTGGATGCTATTACTCATTCAGTAACCACTTTATCTGGAAAAGGGTGCACAACTAATGAAGTAACACATCCTAAGGGGTACCAGTCTCTCTCTGCAGATAGATCCACACAGTCCTGGACAGTGTGTTCCCTCCTCAGGGCACAATCTGCAATATTTTGCAGCTATGGTAAATATGCCATTGTGTGAATTGCTGAAATAGGATGCATTGGGCCTGTTGTTGGATGGAATAGTCCCAGTTAACAACTGATGTGAATTGAAATGTCATTGTAGTGTTTATTTATTTTAAAAGACTATAATGCTTTATGTAAAATAATGAAAATAATTATCAGAAAATATTGCAAATTACAAAAATATACATGTGTATGTATACAATTTAAATCCTTTGATGTTTCACAACTGTTGAATTGAAGAAAGCATATCACCAAATTATTTTGACACAAGCATGTCAGCACTTAAAATGTGTGCAAGTGCGCGTAGACTCTGTTCTTACCATAAAAAAACCCTGAATAAAAAACACATTGGTGAATTATAGAGTCTTTGTGGAAACTGCATAAGTATAAAAAATCTCTTCTTAAGAACAGAGTGGGAATGAGGCCCGTAGTTCCCAATCAGCAGTTTCCACACTAAATTAGTCATCTGTACTTTCAAATTTTACCATCGACTCAGCACAACCATTCATCCATGTTTAAAAATGAATACTTACTTAACACTTCAAGTCCTTTTAAATCGATCTTTTTTCTGAAGAACTCTGGTTTGAACTTCCACAATTCCCATATGACCCCTAAGAGTGATTCCGTATTGCCAATCATCAGCACCTTCAAACCCCTCCAGACCCTTCTTACTTTTCCCTCTCGATCACTCTTCTGTTTCTTTCTTCTCTTGCTTTGACACCACAGCAGACGTGATTCCCTCCATGCCCGAATTCAGCACAACCTTCTCCTCTATCTCCCCTTCATTCAACTCTCCTTTTCCCCTCCCCAAAGAGAATTACACTTCTCCCAACAATGGAAAAAAAATCTCTTTCTCTCCTTATATGACTGCAGCAGTGGCTCTCTTCGCTAATGCTGAATTTATGTGGTTATATAAATGACAGACATTGCCCTTGGATGGCGTGCACTTTATTTTTTCTACATCTATCACCCTCAAAGGCCCAGCATTCTGCTGAGGGTAGCTTTGTCATTGGCACAAGCTGATAAAACTGCTACGGCTGCACTCAGTGCAAATCTGAAGCTCTCCCCCTCTCTTTTGTCTCTCCCACTCTCTCTGCAGGAGAAACAAGCCAAGTTCTATGAAAACATAATGAAGATCTTGAGGCCCAAGCCGGACTACTTTGCAGTGGGCTACTACGGACAAGGCTACCCTCCATTCCTCAGGGTTTGTTTTTCTCACTGTTTGGTGGGAATAAAAATGAACAGTATATAATGGTAACACTCTCTATGACCCCCTGTCTATAATGCTTTATTAACATACTTCCAAACTTTATAATCTCCTTATAGCACTGTATAATTATAGTTATACGCATTCATATTCAAAATGCTTTATAACAACAATCACAACACATTATAAAGCATTTTATAATGACGTCTAAGGCTTGTCATCATCTCACTGGACTCAAAATATAGATAATACTTAATGACTGTATGTATAGATAGACAACACCTCTTAACGTCCTCCTACTGTACAAAAATTCAGCCAGAATGATGGATACCACAGCTGCCATCTTGTGCTGGTGATCTAATTTGGAGCCAGAGTCTGCCTGGTAGCGCTCTCCATGGTATCAATTTCCGCCGTGCAACCAATTGCGAGCAGCTCCACCGATTGTGAGCACTTGATTGGCACACAGAGATGTCCGTCATGATTTAAACCCCCTTTTATAGCATCGAATGACAAATTAAAAACCAAACTTGTTAGAACAAACGTGAACATGCAGCAGCGTGATAAGAACTATCTAAAATGACAGACACCAACTTTGGGGAAAAAGCCACCAGGGGGCGATCAAGATGTTTTGGCTTCACATTTGGGAGGCTATTTTGTCATCTATCTTTATATACAGTATATGATAATGCCTGAAACAATTTCTACTTTACCTGTAGCAGTATACTTTACTTTGATGTAAGTTCAAATGGTGTTAATATTTGTTACGTCCTAATGCTGGTATAATGGGGATTATAATGCATAATAAAATGATTAGAAGGTATTATGAGAATTATGATAAACAATGATTCTTGCAAAAGAAAATGTCAGAATATATGCTTAAAACTAAAATTATGCGGTGCTTAAGCAGATCATAAGGTATTATGAGTGTGCTTAGGATGTATTATAGACGTGGGTGCCATAGAAAATCTTACCATAAATATCCTCACTTTTTATGTGTGAGGAACACAAAGGTATCATCGACTGCCTTCCTTGAACAATGGATTCAAAAAACTGTTATTCTCCGTTATCAGCACTGAAGCTACAGTAAGCTTTTTAAAATTGCAGCAGTGGACAAGTTTCTAAACACACCAGCAAGACTGTAAACAGAATGGGACATAAAGTACCTTATGGGAATGTTGTGGATCTGTGGATTTCAGCAAAGTGCAGAAATAAAATATTCCACTGTTTATAGCTCCTATATTCATTAGATGCATTTATCTGCTGTGGTAAGGTGTATGATAAAGTCAGTGACTCAGTTTTCAGGGGGCCGGGGCAGTGAGAGGAGACCAGGAGAGCTATATGCAGTGCCTATCTGCTCTCTATGGAGTGCCCTGTTGAAGGAAGTCAAAACACAAAGAGAACGTTGATAACAGGAGAAAAAAGAGCTTAATCATTGTTAACACCAGTGCATTTCAAATGGCTTCAGAACAAGGTGTTCATCCACCGTGGCAAGGAGTATGAACGAAGAGAGGACTTTCAGAACCAGCTGATGAGCCAGTTCCCCAGCGCCGTCCGCCTCAACACCACCACAATGCCAGGGGATGACATCAAGAACTCCCCACTGCAGTGTATCCTTCTGTCAGCATAACACACACACACATGTACAGTCATAAATAGATGTGCATAGAAAGTGGAAAAACAGGAAATGTACATGCCACACATGGTCTTACTGTAATAATGCACAGTCATATCTATAGGCAGTTACTTTGGGATATAAAGTGTTCAGGTTGCCGAAAAAGTCTGTGTTCTCCAAAAGACGATATCAAGGTAACTTTTACCCAGACACAATAAAACATACCCAGACATCTAAGTGTATTTGAGCTATTCATCTCGTCAGTTTTCGTCTGGATCTAAATTAAATTTTTTTTGTTTGTTTTGTTTCTACACCTTTTGCTGTTCCTCTGTATATTAAAACCCAGCAGCTGGAGGTCTGACACATCCCTCAGCTATCGGTTCGCACATTCTGACAGGGATTTAGAGACTCTCCATCATGTTGTGATGTTTTTATTCCTGAGTGATGTGAACCAGATATCCAGTGCTTCACAGTGCAGCCAGTCCTTGAGATTCCTCCGCGTCTGAAGAACAAACCTGTCCCCGACCAGATTATCAAGTCAGTAAAACAGCACGTTAACCCTTCAGATTTACATGAAGAAAATGTGAATGTTTGTGAAATGATGTGCGCTGAAATAGCGTAGGCAGTTCTGATAATGTCAGATTTTCTTCTTTGTAAATTATTTATTTTATTTCCTTTGACTTTACGCTCTGTCTCACTAATCTTACACTATGTGCAGCTTCTACAAGTCCAACTACGTGCAGCGTTTTCACTATTCCAGACCGGTGAGGAGAGGACCTGTGGACCCAAACAATGAGTTTGCTGTGAGTCTTTTTTTTTTTTTTTTTTAAGAAAAAGATTTATGACCACTGGGACTATGAAAGTATTTCAGAAGCTATTGCATAGTTGCATTGTTATCAGTCTGCACAGATGAGTTTCTGTTCTATAGAATAATAGGATTTTATTCAACAGCAGAGGAAGGTGTAATTATATGATAAGACATTAGATGATGTTCTACTGGAGATGCAACATCAGATTCAGCTATTACTGTACTGTAAAATTAGATATCCGATTATGTAGTGTCGAAAAAAAGGAAAGTGGCTCATCTAATTGCTTTCTTCTTTTGTTTTTCTTTCCATTCCTGCGTTTCAGTCAATGTGGATTGAACGCACCACCTTCACCACTGTGTACAAGCTGCCAGGGATCCTGCGCTGGTTTGAGGCTACTGACATGAAACATGTATGTCTGTTAGGGGTGTTTCTACATCTCCCATATCCCCCTCCCTCACTTCATCTGTCCCTCTCCTTTTTCCCTTCATTTTTTCATGTTTTTCATTTCCCTCCCTCTGCGGCTTCTCTGCCCAGACTACCTTGTCTCCACTGGAGAACGCCATAGAGACCATGGAGTCAACCAATGAGAAGATTCTGACCATGATCAACCAATACCAGGCTGACTGGACCCTTCCCATCAACCCCCTCTCCATGCTGCTCAATGGCATCGTGGACCCAGCCGTCATGGGCGGCTTTGCTAAGTATGAAAAGGTAAACTGTGAAGGAGGAACCCAAGAACTCTCCCCAATTTACAGTCCCTCACAAATACACTGTTCTAGGTCAGTTAATTACGGAAGCTGAGAGCGGCCAAGATTGCAATTTTTTTAATGGCAGTATCTCAAGATCACAACTTAATCATTTAGTTTTCTCAAGAATATGAGGAAGCCAGAGGTTCTTTCTTCTAATTGCGTTGACGTATGTTAATCAGAGATCATGTTGCGTTTACATGGAATCAGTGAGACAGTAGATGACAACCTGGATATACAGTAGTTTCTGTGGTAGAGAGAAGGACAGTAAAATTAGGTGAGACCGGCAGAGAATACCAACAATAGTAACAGTGGATGGCACTGATGGTAAAACACTTCTTACCATCCACAATAGAATTAATAACCAGATGTTAAATAGCTCCCTCACACAAGGAGAAAACATGAGTAATCTGGACATTACCGGAATAATTCCTTTAAATAGTACATACAAAATGATTTTATTTAATATATTTTATTCCATTTTTCATAAACATCACCATTACAACATGGCATATTGTCTGACTGTTTGTTTTCCCCATGCTGTCCAGAAGCTGTTATCTGTCTGCCATCTACCATCTGCCTGATCCCATATAAGCGTAGCATCAGGAGTGTTGTGCTAGCATGCATACGTGGTGTCTTGGCAACTGTAGCAACCTATTTAGAATGAGAATGCCTGATCATGGAGTAGCCACCTATCAACGCACTGGACTGCACTTAAACCAAGGTCTAACATGGGCAGACATGGCATTGTGTCTATTTGTTGTAAGAGTCAGAGCAGTGATCTGGAAGGCCGAAATCTGGTGTGATCAAACTAACCAGACTCATTTTTGAGTTCTCCATAATTATCCCATGATCTTGAGATAACAAAAGTGGCTTTTCTCGTGATAAATTATCAAGAAGTGATATTAATTAACCCATTATCATGAGAGAATGAGATTTATTATCTTAGGATAAGGAAATAATTGTGATCTTGTGATAATGACACTGAAAAAAATAATTGCAAGAAAGGCTGTGCTTAGCCTTGACCAGGGTCGTACAATTATTGTTACTATTTTTAATTTATTTTATTTTTTTAATATGATGAGAACAATGACGTTAAAAATCCATGACACCTATCACAAGTTTACTTTGATTTTGGCTTGTCTTTCTCATCTTGGCCATGTAACCGAGCACTGATTCATTTTAACTGTGTGTAGAATTTTAACAAAGATTCACCATCTCAGTTTTCAGTTTTGATATGAAGACTTTCTGAGCTATGAGACAGAAAATCAATATCACATTCTGAGGCTGAATTACATTAAAATAACAAATGACATTAAATGCAGAGGTATTATTAAAGTATGGTGTATTCATAACTAGAAATATTATTATCATCCTCAAACACCATTCAGTGTTATGATATTCCTGAGAAATCAGTGGGCTTAGAGAGTGCCCATGTGGGAAGCAAAGTCAGTTATTAATTTACAAACTGCCTCGGCAGGTGAAACATATCGCCATGATTCCTTTAATGAGTTTTTAATACTTCCCCGTTATCAGGCGTTCTTTACCGAAGAGTACACTCTGCAGCACCCAGAGGACAGAGATAAACTGGTGCGCCTCAAAGACCTCATTGCATGGCAGGTACTAAACACTCGAGCACACATCATTGAATACACACCACATATAGTTGTGTTGCGTTTATGTGACACTGTAATATTTGTATTTATAGATCCCATTACTTGGTGGAGGGATCGCTCTCCATGGGAAGAGAGTGACAGATGACCTGCGTCCTTTCCACGAGCGCATGGAGGAGTGTTTCAAACAGCTGAAGAAGAAAGTGGAGAAGGAGTACGGAGTGAGAGAGTTGGTAAGGACTGAAATGAGAGAGGGAGGAGAAACAAAAAGTAGGGAGAGACTTTTTACTAAAAAGTGGTGTTTCTGCGTAATCCAAAACATGTTCTTTTTCTGCGAGGCTGGACACAGTTGCTGCTGCGCTAATTAAGCTGCAAATGAGCTGACCCAGGCGGATTTTAAAGATCAAAGTACTCACAAGCGCCTCTGAGTAGAGTGTTGATATGGGATTTGTACCTTTAAATTTCTCTACAACCAGAACATGGTTGTGACTGGGGCTAAATATGATCATTAACTTGTAAATTGGCTCTAGCCTTCAGGAGAGATTAAACTAATGATGAGTAGGAGTGATGTGCTGTTTTTAAGAGTAACTTCACTTGCTTTTGCTTTTCTTGCGTTTTCTTATGATGTACCTCAGCTTTATTTTTCTATTTCACTTTGTATGAACAGTACTATCAAAATAGCTTTGTCTTTCTATCTGGATATAATGCTGTTCAACTCTCCGCTGATGTTGCTCTGTATGCAGCCTGCGTACCTGAAAGGATGCATTAAACTCTCTAATGATGTGACCAGGGGATGCACGCTATCATTTTCCTCGATAATGCAACATTATGAACAACAAATCCATGTTGAAATAACAGAAAAAGTGGTGTGATTTTACTTATTTTTAAAGTATTTCTCATGGTACAGAAACCACTGAGAGTGAAACTTGTGTTCGATGTTATTATTACACTGTCAGTGAAGTGTTGGTGTTTTTGTTCCGGTGGTCTGCACAGATCTGCCCGCTCCGCCCACCTGCTCTTAATGCCGGCTCTCTGACCGTGCAGCCCCACTATGTGTGACCAGAAATTCACTCCCCTTTATTGTGTATTGGAAACCACTGATTCGCTGCACAAAGCTTACTAGGATACCTGCAATGCGAAACCAAGTGGGCGGTGCGACAAGAGGGCAAAACGCTTTTAAACCATTTACACCACAAAATTTAAACCCTGCACACATGCCAGTAAAGCTTCAGCCACAAGCAACTGACAGGGAAGGATGGATGCGAGTTTATATGAACCTTGCGATTTGGCGGTGGCATCGGGACAGCACGGAGATCCCTGGGGACCACTGGTAGACAACAACCTTATGTTTTTAGGCTCATAAAATATACCCCAAGTCATGAATATTAAGAATATTACTGCACACACTCAGCATCTGCTGTAACTGTCTGCTGCAGATGCTGTATTCACTCATGTCGATGATGACCCGGTGATGCTTCACCATCAGCTGCCATATCTTACACAAAACAAGATCCTATTTCGTTGATGGTCTAAATGAGGGAAAGAAAAAATGAAAGCAAAGAACTCTGTTCAGAAAAAAAAGACATTAAGCATGTATCTCAAAATGATCTGTTACATTTATTTCGAACCCATTCAGTTTCCCTGGGCAACCTCAAATGAACACCTATGGGTCCCAGTGGCTGACTTCATTTAAACTTATCAACATTACTGCTCTCTATTTCCAGCCGGACATGGATGAGAGGAAGTCCACTCGTCCTCGCTCAATGCTGCGCTCCATTCGTCAGTCCATCATCTCTATCTCTTCACTGCAGGGATCTGAATGTGGGACTCCAACCAAGACCCAAGCAGACAGGTAGCGCACATGCATATGTGTTGGCAGACGAATTTATAGGCCCACTAAAAGGGCTTGTTTGTACTTCTGACAAGCTCATATTATTAAGTGTCTGACAACATTATGGAAAGGCTTCTACAGAGATAGACCTTTTTGTTAAAGAGTACGTTTTTTTGTGTGTCTAAAATCACCCCAAAAATTACCACTGACAAACTGACCAGACTCCATTCAAATAAACAGTAATTTTAGCGTGCATAGAGGCAGCATATTCTCATTTCTAACTGGGTGAATTAAAGGTTTATTTAAACTAAACCAGAGCTGGTGATTATCATAAAAGTGGAAAGACAATCCAAGACAACTTTTGTGAGTTTTATTTTGTTTTCAACGACTTTAAATACAGTCTGTTTTAGGACGATTAAATTGCTGTTTATTTAAATGGAGTTTGGTGGGTTTGGCAATAGTGATTTAGGGGTTGTTTCTGGTTCAACAAAAAGGATCTCATTCTTTAATGAAGGGTCTGTCTCTTTCAATAATGTTGTCAGACACTTATAACAACGATCTGAGCCTGTCAGCAAAAACAAGCACTTACAGTAGACATACACTGAAGATGCACATTGCCCGAAGTGACTACATTGCAACATGTTTTGAAGCTGCCGACTGCAGCCTTCTCATAGTAGTAAACCAGTTTCAAAAAGTGTTGCTACAAGTAGTCACAGAGGTACATAAACAGGTTGAAAAAAAAACTGATGTTACCCTTTAATTCCTGCCTCTTCCCAGGGATTTCCCCCCTGAGTCACCCACCTCCTGGAACTCCACCCTGCCGCGCTCCAGCGGTAGCATGAGTGGAGCTACAGCGGAGGGGGTGGTGACAGTGGGCGATGCAGAGGTCAGACTGAGGAAGAGTAAGAAAAAGAAGAAGCGGAGCAGCATGATCTTCATCACAGAGGAAAGAGAAAGGACAAGTACGCTGGACTGCAAGCGGGTGAGATTAAGCTTCAGTGGGAGGAAGATCGTGTTATAAAAGAGGAGAAAATATGAGGAAAAGCAGAAAGAATTAAGGAAGGAAAGAAGTGAAAGGACAGCAGGTTAAGGGATGTTTAAGTTACAGAGCTGAGTGTCTGTGGAAGTGTTGTAAAGTTTTGTGTGATCTCTGTCTCCCTCTAGCTGTCCAAGAAGCAGGAGTTCCGCAGTGACACCAACTTGTCTGAGCCGACAGAAGAAAATGTGTTGCTGACAAATGCCAACTCGAGATCCCTGCCTGCCATCACAGGTAGCGTATACAAAGTCACATGGTGTTGCATAGTGTACTGTGATCAAGTTACACCTGTAAATGAAGGGTCCACAAACTCAAAATAAAAAGTCATGACCTGACAGGAAGTACTGCATATTTCCCTCACTGTCAGAACAAAAAGGCCATGGCAGGAATATAACAGATTTTATAATAGTTTCAATAGAAAAAGACAGGCCAGGGAATGTTGCAGTAATAGCGTGACCTAACACAAACTCTGGTGTGAGGTGGCAAATTAGCGAATCAGTCATGCTGGTCGTAATTTTGTTCAGAACTGGGCAGCAGTTTCATCCAGTTTATGTCTTGTTGTTTTAGTTACATAACCCTGCACCTCAAAACAGTGCATCACACCACAAATCACTAATGTTTCTCTGGCATTCTGCCTTGTTGGACCAGGCCAGCTGAGCCAGCATTAACTGAGGTGTTAATACACCACCTCTGTTTAGCACCGCTGACTACAAGCTGTACAGCTTCACTGAACATACACACAGTGCCACCGGTGTTGCCAGAGCACACAGTTCATCAGTGGAACAGCTGCAAAGGCACAATTAGTCACTTTAAATGGTTTGGCTGCAGGAGCAGGCAGCTGGTTATCAATTCTCACACAGTTTCTGTGTGCAGGTCTGTCCTTGGCGGTGGTGGGGGGCATGGAGGAGGTGGACTCCGTCAGAGCCAGGAGGGACAGTAAGAGCATGTCTGTCTGTGTGACCTCTGACCGAACAGCGGACAGACGCTCAAAGGGCGTCATTAATCTGCTCTTCAAGTCCAAGGTGAGACCAACAGGTTTAAGGGAGTTCCACAGAGAGATATTCAAGAGTCAGATCTACAGTTTGGGTATCAATTGGTTATGGTTTCTTGCCAAGACTGAGAAGAGAAGAGTGATACTACTACAATGTATGTATGCTAAATAAGAAGCTACAGCTTAGCATATCAGTTAGCCTGGCTCTGTGTGATAGTAAAAAATACTATGCTATGGGTACCTATGCTAAGATAAGCTATCCAGCTGCGGCCTGGCTTCATATTTATCATACAGATATCAGAGTGGTAGCGATCTTTTCATCTAACTCTTTGCAAGAGTGCAAGTAAGTGTAACTCCAAAACATTTTAAGCTACTCCTTTAATAGAGAGAGTACTGCAGATTTGTCACCAACACTAGTCTTATCTAGATTATTCCAAACAATGTTAAAATACAAAATATCTCAGTCACACCAACACAATCTTTCAGAGGAAACTGGTGGTCATGTTTTACTTCATTTTTGCCCAGTAAACCTTGTGTTTACATTCTGCATGTTTGTTTGTTTCAGCAGAGCTCCAAATCAGAGGATGTGAAGCCCAGCGATTCAGCCAAAGACAGTGCCAATCATTTCTGAAATCCTTCATTTTAATTTCCTGTTCGCTTTACTTATCTTTATGCATTTGTTTATCAAAGAAGTTCACATAAACCAGCAAGCAAAACCAAATTATGCACTCACCCAATCCCCCAGTCTGCCTGCCAGTCTCAGTATTGCCGTTGCCTTAATATAATTGATTTTACCTGTCAATAAAGACTATTTTTGTGGCGTGACCTTTTTCCTGGTAATTCAAATGATTTCCAGTGAAGCTAAATGCCATCATACAGCTTTTCAATCAATTCTGCTTCTACAAGAACGAGCAAACACAAACCATCCCGCCGACGTGCTTGATTAAAAAGCTTCTTATTATACGGTTTTCAGCATTGTTGTGACTGACTGAAGTTAATGGGAAAATAATCATTTGATAAAGCACAAAGGTTATCCAGTCCTCCCAAAGGACTTTGAACAGGAAACGCTGCCAAAAGGCTTTGGCGCTGATACAACAAACAGGAAAGTCTAATAAATTCAAATATAATAGGGGCAACAAACTGTGGAGCCTACTGTACAAATGCTGAAGCTTTTGTTGTGTGCACACAGAGATTAGACAAAACTGTTTAGCATGTATTCCCAGGCTGAATCATATTATATATTGTGCATGAGTTTTAACAACCATTTTATGTAAATTCAAAATACATATGCTTAAAGGAGGAGTCTGATATTTTGGAAAATGTGCTTTTTTGCTGAGAGTTGTTTGACAAATTAATTTTGTGACCAATTGCATGTTTGTATAGCTTAATGTTAAAGTACAGCCAGGAGCTAAGTAGCTTAATTTATCATCCAGACTGGAGGCATGGGTGAATAGCTGGCCTGGCTGTGTCCATAGGAAACAAAATCCGCCTCAGCACCTCTGAAGCTTGCTAATTAACACTTAACACATAACACATAACAAACAGTTTCCATCCATGTCTGTGAAAACATGGACGCTTCACACACACAAGATCTATACAATGAACCAAGTTATGGCACTGAGTAATGGCCACAAAAGTCTTTCTGCAGAGCATTATGATGCTGCAGTGAAGTTGACCTTTGACCTTTTGGATATAAAATATCATCACTTCATTATTTTCTCCTATCAGACAATCATGTGACATGTAACATGAATTTTTGAGTTACAGCCAAAAACTTGTTTTTTGAGGCCACAGTGACCTTGACCTTTGACCTTCCACCACCAAATTCAATTATTTTATATCCAAGTGATTGTTCTTAGTTCATGTGAAAATCCGAACAAATAAAATGTATGTTTAGCCACCAAAAGTACCTGCATAGCTTGGGACCTGACAATTAAAAAGAAAATGGTGTTTTAAACATTTGCCATATTTAAAATCCAAAATGGCCACCATAGAGAGTCTGAAAAAAAGGAAACATTAGGTTTCATGTTTCTCATGTTCTAGAAATTTAAAAAATGTATAGTTTATGAACTCCCCTAAGAGTTTTGAACAAAAATACATTAGGAGCTGGACTAACAGTAGGCCATCTTGTTTTTTCGTGCAGCATGTCACTGCTCTATAATACTGCTCTATAACCCCCCCTCGTGCAGTTGTCATGAACAGGGAAATTAGCTATAGAGACCAAGACCGTTTTTTGTACCACACTGTAAACATGTTTAATTCTGCTGTAAATTTTTTTCACATGGGGGTTATGTGGATTGACTCCCATTTTGAGCCGGCCTCAAGGGGTCATGAGAGCAACTGCAATTTTTTGTGATTACGTATGTTTTATTTTTAGGCTCCTAGTTTTTATGCTAAGTTAAGCTAATCAGCTCCCGGCACAAGCTTCATAAAGTGTGTAACCCACAGATCAAAACTTACAGTCAATTTGTCACATCACAGCACATCACAGCACTTTTTCTAATTAGATAGTTACTTTTGTTCCAGGAAAAATATCCTAGTCTGTGGGACCTTACACTTGGTGCAAAGTGGTGCACATCACAGAGCCACTGTCATTGCCAGTTTGGGACTGAAGCAGTTGTCATTTCCATGACAATCGCGCAATTTATCTAATGCTCACCTGTGGGCACATTGACATGTAGGTCCTAAAATAATGTGGGGTCAGGCCAAAAATGTATCATAAAAAAAAAATGTATTGCAATAAAAGTATGGAAATATAATGTAGTAGATGTATTGATTTGTCTCCCCAAATGTACTTGAGTTAAAGTATACAGCATGTTGCATCAAAATTACTCTAGCGAGTACAGTTTACTCAAACTATATCCCGATATGACGGAGGGTCACTACCAATGCTTAGTATGTGAGTATGAGACTTACAAGCTCTGCTGTCAGGTGTCTTGCAAAGCTATAGAATACTCTTATTTGTACTCTATGTGGAAGAAACTGATGGCTGGGTAAGAGGTAGTATCAATAATGAAAGAACAACACTGAATGGACAGGTCTGCAGGGACAGTGTCTGTACAGCTCCCTGGATCTGATCAACTCTGATGGGCCAAAGGAAAAAAACAAAACTCTGGGCTGGTGAAGTGATTTCCACTTTTCTCCTGCAGCAGATCAAAGAATGTGAGTAGGAGAAACACTGCAGCCTTCAGGCCAGTGTGGAGCTTTATTTTATGACTTGTGTAGGGCTGCACTGAATGTCAATTTTTTATTGACAGGGTTCCCACAGGTCCTTTAAATCTTTGAAGGTTTGTGAATTTGAGAGGAAAGGGAAAATCAAGGCCTTGCAAGTTTTTTTTTTTTAAATAGACATGGGTAATTGAAAGTGCTCAGATTTCTATATTTTGTACAAGAATATAAACTGAAGTTCTTTTGATATTTGTTTTACACAGCATTAGTAAACAGGCTACATTCTTCTGTCAGCATGTGTGTTTCTAGCTGTTACATCACTGTTTCAGTTGCTACCTGCCACCATCTACACAGCACATTTGAGAAGCATTCAAACATTCAAACCTCTCTCTTTCTTTTGTATTGTTGTCTGTGAGCTTCTGTTAAAGCCTGTTAGTTCTCATTAAAAGTACTTAGTGTTGTAACAGAAATTAACCTTGATTTGTGTCTCAAACTATGCCAGGTTGGGTCTTTGAAATTAGGGAATTAGACCTGGAAAGTCTTTCTAAAAAAGCCTCAGAATTTGACATTTAAGAAAGTGTAGGAGCCCTGTAGTGAGGTTTTTGAAAGAAGCTTCTAATGTGTCGTCATATAATGTCATCACCCCAAAAAACGCTAGAAAAGTGCACTGATTTGAGTGCAGATCCCTGCAAGATGGCCCTCTACCTTAAGATTGCATCAAAGATAACAAAAAATGGGGATTTATACTCTTGTATCTGAGTGGATCATAACATATTGTGTATGGGATTAATCTGCAAATGCTCTGGTTCCAAATGAGACCAAACTTTTTTGTGAATGTCAGTCTGTGAGCCAAAACAAAGGCCAAATGCCAGCAACAGTCTAGGTAAGGCTTGTTTTTAGCAACAACAATTTTCTGAAAACTTGCGCCCCCTGCTGACTGGTTAAGAGGAGTCAGCAGTCAAGGATAGTAGAAAAAGTCAATTAAGGTTTTTCAGCATTTGAGCATCATCACATCCACGAGAGCCCCTTGGGCATACAGTCACACATGTACAGAAAATGTGAGGCTGGTTGGTCCAATAGTTTGTGAGGTTAGCTTCAGACAGATACACACACATGCCAAAATGCACGATACCCCCCAGACTAAAGCCTGGCAGGGTTAATTAAAAAGTCACAAACAACATTCTAAGTTTAATGATACATGGAAGAATTAGTCTTTATTTTTATTAAATCACGTGTCTGTAATGAATAAATGTAACTTAGCATTGCTGTTTGATCGCTGCCAGACTGTGCCATCAGTTCAGGTGCATGCCTTCCTTTGTGTGCAGCAAGCAAATCAGTTTTTTGACTGCAATGAAAGCTTTTCTTTTTTTTTTTAAATAGGCTAACGAGTATGGATTAGAGCTGAATATTTTGTTAGTTAAAAATGTGAAATGGAAATGATGACATCTTTCTTTTTTCAGTCAAGTTTGACTTTTGGACTATACAACGCTTTAAAGTTACTGGATACATTTAGGTCACACAAATTGGAAACAGACCTATAAAGCAACCACTGGAATCTAATTTTACAAATGCAGAAACACTGGGTTCAAACAGAGTGAATAGACCTGGGAAAAAACAGAGCAAAACAAAAAAGCTGCACAGCATTAAAAAGTTGATTTCGAATTTGAATGTCAACATTTTAAATGAAGTTTCAGTGCGGCTGTAGACTGAGTGAGGGCGTTATCTCACCCTCAGTCAGTTTGTTTGTGTCTCCCTCAGGTTCAGTCATCCTGCAGGTCCATCCTGGCCTATTTTGAATCCATGCAACCAAACCCCTCAGCATCCTGACAGATAGCGAGGAAGTGAGGTGGGCAGGAAATTAGCTTAAGTCTCACTTTCTTCATTGACTTTAGTGACATTTTAATGAAGATATTAAGATCAATTGTTAAAAGAGCAGACAGGCTGTTTCATATGATGAATACAAATTAGTACCCTGTGCAGTCAGAGAGGGAGATAATGTATCACCTACATTGGTAAAAGGTCATGATGTTAAAAAATATAATTTTAAATTAGGCTGTTTTAATGATTCATAGATGGGGATGAATATCTTACATTTGCCCAGTGGTGGTTTTATTTCCTCCCGGTGTCTCTGCTCTGCCCCATGGGAGTGCAGACAGTCAGAGGGTGATTAAGAACAATGGAGACATTCTTCCTTTCCCTTATTAATACTGCCATTATCTGGTGCCACACTGACCACTAGGTTTCTCCACAGCCAATTTAAAGTTGCAGACCAGACCTTGCAAAACTCGTGCAAAGTCCTGTATGGCAATACTTCAGTCTGGAGTGTGGATCTTCCGATTAAACCGTTGCTCCGTGACCACAGAGAGGTTTCAGTCCACAGACATCCATCTCACTTCTGCAAAAAAGGATGGATTGGATAGGTTAAATGATATGCTGTATACTCTCCCAAGGAATGAAGGCGTTGCATTGCATCACTGACCAACAGATTCATTTTGATCTAAAATACCAACACCGTCCTGGAAAGTGTGTAAATTTACCAAAAATAATCAATTAAATCACTGGTGTGTAAACGCAGAAATGTGTAAAACATTGCTTTTTAAAATATGGAAATAGAAGAAGCTCACAAAGCTATCAGAGATTTGTTTGGAAAACTTTTTTTTAAAAATATGACTCATTATTAATGGCTCGTGGCTATATTCATTATATTCATATCAAAGTTAATGATCCTGCTCTGTGGCTTGTTTGGTTTCCAGATGGGAAACCCGTCAAAATCTCAACACATAACTCCTGCAATTAGTATAAGTGTTACTTTTAGCCTCTGAAGGCATGTCAGATTTTTGTGATTTAGTTTGAAGCTTTTATTGGAGCTGTCTTTTTGTTTGGTGCTATTACTTACATGTCATATTAATTGGTATAACTTGTGTGCTCTGATGGCATCTTGCCTGCATTTTGGAGACTTGTTATGGCATGTGACTCAGCCTCATCTTTAAAGCTGCTCTGTGCTGGTCAGCTCGGATATGTGGGACAAGCGGGCAGACAGGCCATGAAGGCTTGCAGGTGCAGCCATTGTTATGTCTGTTAAAGGCACATAATGTGTCCTGGCGCAACCTGTGTGTCATATCATTTTAATGACTGTACTAAAAAAGTGTATTAATATCCTGAATCATCAGAGCATTGTGCAGGCTTTCCTTTGAGAAATGTATCAGCAATCATTGCTTAGTCACGGTTTATAAGCACATTTAGTTGAATTTTGAAAACGTTGAAAAGGATGAAATGCACACCCATAATAAAATCTGTTTTATTGAAACAAGCACAGGATGTTATATTTTTTAAAGATGAAAAAGAGGGGATAAATCAATATGTTTGCAGTGTGTTTTACACACAGAAAACAATCTTGCTTTTGCAAAGCTTCAGTGAATACACCTTGGCGGTTAGAATTTGCTCAGCAGGAAGTTTTAGGTATTTCTGGGAGTTTTCTGTAAACAACGTGCAGAATATATATGTGTACTGTCTTGAACTGAGCAGGATTTCTTTCTGTAAAATAAACCCCCAAAGTTAAAGCCCGGTTTTGCAGAAAAAAAGGTTGTCGAACAAACTTTAATAAAGTGATGTCGGTGATGTTGGCTTCATTTAGCTTATATAACTCATGCCCCACAGTGAAGGCCTTTTTCCAAATATCTGATATGCTCAAATGTATATCGAGCCAATAAACTGACAGAGAAATGCATGTATACATTAAAATGCTGGAGGCTCTGGACAGACAGAATGTTTGGGTGTTAAAAAGCCTGTTTATCAGTGTATAAACAAAACTGTAACTTGCCAAAGCTTCCCACAGAAAACTAAAATCAGAAAAGATTGGATGCTTTTGTTTAAAGTTGTTTTAAATGTTCCTGTCAGGAGATATGATTAAAGCATAAAACATAAACCATAAAAAGGTCTTTAATTTATTTAGCATGGACTGAAGTGGTCAGTAAATTATAGATGCACTCACCGTGGGCTTTTCAATATCTATCTAAGCTGTGCACAGCTGCTCAGTGCTGCTGCAGCTCTGCTCTGTATCAGCCTGACTGGAGGATGACAGACACGACTGAGCAGCTCCGCTCTGTCAGAAATCATAATGAATTTCATAATGAGCAGTCACTGGCAAAGTAATAAAGGTGGTAATGCGAAAACAGTGATATTAATGTGTGGCGCAGTGGAAGCGGGCTCATTTACTGCTAATTTCAAGCAAATTATAGATTAGCATCGGAAGCTTCTTTATAAGCTTTGTCATTATTGTTGAAATTGTGGCAGTGCAGATATTCATATCCTGTCACAATAACTGAGCCTGTAGATCTGAGGATGGCAGGCTCCTGTGAGCTGCAGCATCATAATGAGAGTTACAGTTATGATCCTGGCCCACTAGGGGGCAGTAAAGCATTGATGTAAAGCTTAAAAGAAGAGGGAGGAGTGATTACACAGACCACCAGCATGCATGTTAAAAAATCCTCAGAGGAAAATACAACAATGAGATGTAAAAAATTATCTGATAAACGTTTCAAATGACTGATTGAATAATGTTCTGGTCTGCTGTAAGGGCAGCTGAGGTGAAGTAGTTGTTTTTTTCTGTGCAGACAGTTTGAGTGTTTTCTCACATTAGAGGTGAACCATCCCTGTGGGAATAAATGCTTCAGTGATTCTCTGATTCTCACACCTGCTGGTGATTTTAGCCACGAGGACGTGTGAGCTGCAGGGACTTTCTGCTCATCCCCACTCCCAGCCAGCGTCCTTTTCACCAAGATGGCAGCCATCCAGCTGAAACAAAGGGAAACTAACAACTATGGAACTAATGACACATTGCTTGCTGTTCACAGGCTTCTTCTTTGTTAACCTTTATTGTGACTTTGTGATACAGGTAGTTATGGATAAGGTTAAGAGGTGCTGTCATGTCAATACAGAGCCTGCATTTTTCTTAAAGTTCAGGAGAGCTCTCTTTGGTCTTTCATCTTAAATTTGGCAGTTCAAATTAGCCCTGAGATATTGGCTTTTCCCCCTCCAAAGTTAAACTTATGCACAAGGACAGTGTTCTCATTCCCTCAGCTCTTCGTTTGCCTTTGGTCAGCAGTGTTTTGATCTATGCTCCCCCCCATTTTCCAGCCAAGGTCTTAAAATTTAATCCAGCAGTCTTCGGTGTGTGTTTGTGCAAGGAAAGGATAGCTGGGGTTAGGGGACACTATGAATATTTGTCACATCAATAAGTGTGTCCTTGGTGTCTGGCATTAATATCAGAGAGTGGCAAAAGTGCACAAGAAACAGCCATTGTGGTAGAAAATATTACAGTAGTGTGCAAAGTGAAGCCTCCTTCTGTATCCTCTGGTTTTCTCTCTTGTTAACACTCACTTGCTTTTTCTTATGGTTTCATTAATTACTGGATTTTAGATGGTGCCAATTTGGAATTCATTATCTTTGAGTGAGTTTGTGTTGTAATATGAACTCAGTTTTATTTCTACACCAAATTTCACTCAGGGCCATGACTGACTCAGCCATTCTTGCCCATTC
Organism: Cephalopholis sonnerati; assembly: GCA_019142605.1. Lineage (NCBI taxonomy): Eukaryota > Metazoa > Chordata > Actinopteri > Perciformes > Serranidae > Cephalopholis > Cephalopholis sonnerati. Next base: position 24,234,310 of record JAGQAX010000004.1, on the reverse strand, counting down.
CTGATAACCTGCTGCTCTGGACTATCACAACCCAGCTGCACACTTCAGTAATTCAATCAGTCAGTTTATTTGTCACATGAAATTATGAGAATATGGTTCGGTAAAATGCAATCTGTCAGTTCAGACAGTGTCCTCATTTAGAATCATTGTGGCCTGAGGGTAGAAGCTCTCCATGAGTGTCTCAGTTCAATCCTGTACCTTCTTACCAACCTTAACAGGGAGAAAAGCCAGATATCCAGGTGGACAGGCTTTTTAATGATTGTCCTGGCCTTATTTTTGCAGCATCTGGTGCAAACATATTTTATGTAGAGTAGAGCAGCGGCTATAGTATTTTCAACTGAATGAAGGGCCTTATGGTTTTGTTTGGTGCTGTTTCCGTACTGGGCAGTGATGTTACTCATGAGGATGCCCTCAGTGGTGTAGGAGCAGAACTTCAATATCAGCAAGACAAAGGAAATTACTATTGGCAGGAGAAAAAAATGTTGGCACAGATACCTTACATTTGCAAGTTTAGTGCAGATGTATCCATATTGTAGTGGATGTGTTTAAACTTCCAACAATGCTGTGGTTAATATGTGGTTACATTAAGGCACAAAAACCACTTATGGTTAGACAGGTCTGAGCAACAGGTCGCTAAAAAACACCCACATTTGGTGAATAAAAAGGAACTGGTTATGCAGTGATGACTCATTAAAACAAAACAGATTACCATTTGTTGGTTTCGAACAGCAGCCTGCAGTGATCTGCAACTTCAGTGTCATTTTAGAAATGTTGATATGATAAGTATGAAATGTGTAATGTAGTCTAGGTTTGCAGAAAAACACAACGCTAACATTTTATTGTGGCAGCTGGGCTGCTATTGGTCCAACATCCCATTTTCATCAATTACCAAACAGTTAAACTGGTTGACATTAAAAAAATAACCATAGACTGACACTGGACAATAGACTCAACTTCGACCAGCACACGTATTACATCCAAAAAAAGACTAAAGGACTTGCCCCCCATCTCCTCCTGTTGTTGTACCAGAGCATTATTCAGCCCATCACACTGTGCTGCACCACCTGCCTCTGTAACATGTTATCTGTTACTAATGCAGGGCTAAACAAAGGCCATTGCACACATGCAATCTCAGTAGAACAGAACATAATACACTCACTTAATCACCACCTTATCCTGCTGCCATCAGGCGCAGGTACAGAGCACTGAGGTGCAGAAGGGCTTGCTTTGGGGAAAGCTTGATCTCAAACAACAGACTTCACTGAGTAGGCATGAGTGTGTGCTGTTGTCTGTTATCATATGTTGTTACTTTGTGCAGTTTCTATACACTGCTGTCTAATAGGTGGAGTGCTGTAAAAAATAATTTCCCCTTCCCCCTGCATGTTTCATTCTGCACAGTGATATAGTTGATGGGTTTTAGAGAGAAAGTAGTTCCTACATGAAACTGCTCACGACATAGTCTGTGGATCATCTTGAGTAACCAGGTCATGATTTTTGGTGCTTTCAGCACCACAAGCCAAGTGTCCTCTTGTTCCATTATACAGTAGAGAAGGCAGACATCTCTACTGCAAGTATCTCCAACACTCGACAACACACACCAAAACAAGTCAGAATGATAAATAGCCCTACAGGCAAAAGGAAAAAAATGTATTTGATTTGCGGGTGAACTGTCCCTGTCAGAGCTACTTTCAGTTTCACTTTTTAAGCTTTTGTCTCAGATAATGCATTCGGCCTTTGCTTAATTTAAAAAGAAAAGTCTTGAGTATCTGACTAATTCTCAAGATCCCCTAACATCAGCCTGTGTTGATAATTTCCATCCAGTCTTTTTTTTTAAATTTGAAATTCACACTCCAGCCTGTAGAGTGCAGTGTTGAAATGTGCCAGCAGTGAGCTCCTCTGCTCTGGCTGGATTGAGGAAGCTGATGTGTTAGGAATGAAAGCTGTTGAATACCCTACACAACGCCGTAAATCAAGTCTAATAACGTGCTATTATCAGCCGTCCCTCTCCTCCTCCCACCCTCTCCTCTTCTTCTGTCAGTTAACTTTCCTCTCTCTGCCTCCTTGTAATTGTCTTGTTTTTACTTTGCCAACTCTTCATCCTTCTACTCACTCTCTTCAGCCCATTGTGCCCTCCCCCTACGACTCTTGAAACTGTCTCTGTCTCTCTGACAGGTTTGGCAAACAGCTGATGGGGGAGCAGAAAGTGGAACAGTGCTGCTGTGACTTTTAATGGGGCTCCTTGGTAATCCTTAATCTGACAGCTCATCAAAGCAGACCATGCGGCTCACGTTCCCCTTCTCTGTGATGGTTCACCAGGATGCATGTCAGTGTAATGTACCGCATGTAATCTGTGCCTGCAGGCTCATGAGTATGAGTTATGCATATGTACAGTATAATAAACTGTAGCACATATACTGTACGAGATACTGAAGCGTGTGGCTTAAAATTGCAGATGACAGGGTGCTGAAGTATGACATTGATAAAGGACAGGGAAGAGATGAAAGGTTTTACAGTAACTAATGACAGATTTCAATGCACAGTTTAATCTCAGAATTAATGCAATGACACTTGACAAGACCATACACATCTACATGTCTGCTTTCCTACTGATAGCTTTTTTTTTTTTCCATTTTTTAATTTGATTTTGTAGGGGAGAGACTTCTGTAACTGTGTCAGGTTAATATAGTTCAGTCTCACACCACACTTGCAGTGTAGGAAAATTAATTGAGAAGAAATAGAAATATAGATTTATTTGGTGCAAAGCTGTTTCATATGACTCCCCGCAAAGTTGCAATTTCACACCAGCAAAAGCGAGAGCAGAAAGAGATCAATGCAAGACACCAAAACTGCATGACGCACGGAGCCAGATGCCAACTACAGTGCAGCATGTGTGCCAGTGGAGCATCCAGTAGGTGTCCCAGTGTATCCCACATGCTGTGTGTGAATTGAGACGAGACAAAATGCAACATTACCAACTTGTGGATGTGATGTGTTCTTTGTAGGACACCTTTCAGTGTGTTCGCCAGGCACCAGCTGCTCTACTTTAGCAGGGGAGCCAAGACATTTGTGGAGGGGGAAAGCTACTGCTTTCATGGAAAATCATTATAATGGCTCACCTGATGTAAGAGCAGCAGAATCAGAGTCTGCCATATTGTGTACTTCTACTATCCTTATGCGCATCTCAGCATTAATTCCACCTGGTAGCAGAAGTGAATAGCAAATTGTAATCAGCATGATTCAGCACCTTAAGTCAGGCATACACAGCCCAACAACCCATTCATTTGTGGGTAATCAGGATTTGTGACAGACTACATGCTGTGTAATGGATGAGCATTCAAGGCTAATGAACTTTTTTTGTGTCTGAAACTAAAAAGAATAGAATAGGCGTATTCACTTTCTTGCCCACAGTTAGCTCAGACAATCAATATCACTCACATGTATGTACGCTAAATATGAAGCAACAGCCAGCAGCCAGTTAGCTTAGCTTAGCTTAGGGCCTAGAAAAAGGAGGTGATGACTACCCTGGGTCTGTTGTGATTCTACATTATGGGTGGTTATGTGCTAGGCTATTTCTTGGCTTGACTTGAGGATCATATTCTATAAAATAATGTATGTTTTCTATGAAAATATTTGGTCTTTCAATTAACTAATAACTCCAATTAAATTAAAAATTATGATATCTCCTGTAAGTGCCATTTATCAGTGACAGGTTTGTTTTATTGTTAGATGGTATGACTCGTTACAATTCAGAGAGAAATATATTTCAGTATAAAGTTTAAGAGGTTGTTAAATATGTAAGATTACTTTGTTCCTGTATATTTTGACCTCTGACAATCTTTATTGCTTTCCTGTGCAGTGACCGTAAATATGTGACAAAGGAACAGGAAGTGAGGCTTTTACTGTAAAATGTGCCGTTTGAGAAAATAAACAAGGATGACGGAGCAACATGCTTGTTTGATCGTTCGTTGGTGTTGCTACCAAGCTGACTCCATGCGTAAAGCTGTCTCCTGTCATCATTAATATGTTGTTATTTGTAGAAGTGAACTGAAACACTGCAGACTAAAGATAGCCTCTACATCTCCCTCCTCAAGCTGCAGGTTTTAAGGCTTGGGTGGGGTGGCTGTGTGTGGAAGTATTTGTTGCCCCAGTGGAGTGACTTCCTGGGGCTGTATTCACAAATGTTCTGAGAAAACTCTCAGAGAGCTCCAAACTAAGGTCTGAACATTTCTAACAATATGTCCAAGCTTAGGATTGATATTAGAAATTCTCAGAGCAACTCTGGGCAAGGAAGGGACACAAACTTCCACCGTAATGAGGATGTGTGGTCGACCCAGTTGCCAGGTATAATGGATTCTTTTAAAAGATGTGATTGGGTGCCCTTTTGTGTGGACACCTGGTGGAAATGAAATAGACTGCATTATGATATGTGACTGAAAGCACTGCAGTTGTTAAAGTGATCAGTGATGGAAGATTGAGACAGACTCAAGTCATCACAGCTGCACTACTGAAATTTTCCAGGTACCAAATATGTTAGGTGTAGTGGTCACTTTATTTGTGACGGAGATGTGAGCGCATTTCCAATGAGATCGACCACAAACATTATCCCTGCACCATCTAATCTGTGGCGTTTCATTAACTTAGTGTCATTCAACGTTTGGAAAACATTTCTCCTCCTTCTTTGTCTTTCCACCACTTTCTCCTCTGCTTAAGAAGCTCTGAAGCACCTCAAAAGTCCTCCTCCCTGCTCCTAACATTTTTCACCATAGGAACTTTTATCAGCAGCTAACATGCTTTGTGAATACCTTTTATTTTTTCCAGGATCTAGTCTTATCTGTAAGCCGAAATTCTTAGAAAACATCATTCAAAGCATTTTCTTAGAATTTCCTCACTTGGAATGACTCTTTGTACCGGAAAGCTTTGTGAATACGACCCCTGGTGTTTCCACTGGTTGCCTGGCAACCTCATGGACACCACACCATCTGAAGTATTAATCATAGCTTTAAAGATGCTGGTAGTCAGATTTTTAGCCATGCTAACAGCATGACTCTAGGGTTGGCAACGTCTTTACTCCAGACTAAAATATCTCAACATCTACCAGATGGACTGAGACACAATTTAGGACAGATATTCTTGGTGCCCTGACAATTTATTCTGCTGATGTGGGTGACCCCCCCCACCTTTCCTTTAGCACAACCAGGAGGTTGACTGGTGCCATCATCAGGCCAAAGTTTATTTTGTCCAGTACTTTGGTTTATTACCAAATACTATAGGGTACAATACATAAGATAAAACTGCAGCCAAACCATTGTTTGGTTCATTTATACTACAAATAAAGTTGGGCTGAATGAAAGCATTAAACATTATATCAAGCTCATGTGAAAGACTGTAGAGGAGCACAGTGGATAATGAGAGAATCAAGTTTCTCTACTGCTCAAAAGTAAAGTAAAGTAATGATGTAACTCACGAGTGACTCAATATCTTGTTAAAAAAAGTGGTGCACAGCTGTATTAAAACATATACAGTAACCATGACTAAGACCATACAAATTGGAACAGATTCCATGTCTCAACCTGCCCTGGGCTGTAACACTGCAGGCAGACATTTGATTTCTACCAGACAGGAGCGAAGAGGGCAGCGGGACTTTTTTAGTCTGAGCCGACGGGTCGTCAGCGGCTGTAATTAAAGTTTAGTAAGCAGGATCCACGTCATCCTGTGACCCGCTTTATAGAAGTGAGACTAACAAGCATGACATTCACAGGTAGCAGCAGGGCAGGCAGCGGGAAAGGATGAAGAGTGGGGTTGACATCTTAAATTGACCAACTAATTGGTGATGGTCATACTGTATGTATGCTCGGTGGATGTAATGTGCGATGCCACATGAGCTGTGCGTGTATTGTGTCTGTGTGTGTGTGCTCCTTGGCACTAAATATGCCATCAGATATCTCCTTGGCCTAATGACAGTCTGTGCATGCCAGAGACGCAATGCTGCAGAGGAGAGGAAATGGAAAAGGGAAAGATGGAGGGAGACTGAAAGGAGGGGATGTTATCTGTTGGTGCAAGAAGGCAATCGCCAGCGGGGTGTGTGGAGAGTGTCGGACTGATTTTATTTTCTTTGCATTGTTTTGATAAAAATAAATGTATATATCCAATTTACTTTACGCTTAGATGTGTGTGTACAAAAAAAGCTTCTCAAAATATTGAATGTTTGCTCTGACTCTTTCACAAATAAGATAGCTTCTTTGTTTTTTTCCTCGAATAGAGTCATAGCACCTTGCTCTCTCACATGTAAAATTGCATTTGTGTTTCCATGATAGCTGTTGCATAATGCAGTGTTGACTCCCAAGAATGTAGGTTTTATTGAAAGCAATGGTAGGGACACATAGTAAGTGTGGGTCTGGGGGTCCTCTGCGAGGAAATTTTGAGCATCTAACACTTCATTTCCAGAATTTTAATGCACCGATTTTTGGTGGAAATGTCTATTTATGTGAACAGGATAGGTGATAATTCAAAATTAAAAAATGGTCTATAACAGAATATAATGCAGAACAGCTCTCAGGCATACTCTATTGCTTTCAAATATTTGTTTTCCTACTGGTATCCCAGCTGAGTCAACGCCAGGTGGCAACCTCTGAGGCTGAAAAATGGTGCCAACATGGAGGTGCCAAAAACTGCAGTTCTTTTAATGGCCACTTGAGGCCGGTTCCAGAAACCATTTAATCCCCATAGGCCCCATGTTGAAATACCCAACTTCACAACAACACAGAAAAAATAAACATGTTTACAGTCTGGTACAAAAAACAGTTTTGGTCTTTATAGCTAATTTCTTCCCTCATAACAACTGTATGGGCAGTGATTTTTTTTTTTATAGATCTCAGTTGTTTATATTTTATTAAGGCTTAAAATTATATATTATTAAGGGCAGGCTGCTTTGAGTGACAGGCTGTCTGTCGATAGTGTCCTTGGCTTCTGAGTCAGATCCTCCCCTCGCTCAGCTACAGCACCATCCTCTCACCAAAATATGGTCATGTCTGGCTTCAAAAAACCAAGATGGCGATGGCCATAATGCCAAGCCCGAGGCTTCAAAACCGGAAACCACAAACCTGTAGGTGACATCAATGTAGCTATGTCCATTATTTTTACTACCTATGGTCAACACACATACATAATTCAGTTTTTTGTCCTCCTCTGTGTCTTTATTTCGGGGCAGTGACCTCTTAAATGTGGATATGGAACCTATCCACCCCTAAACCCCACCTATAAACCCCTGGGCTTAAATAGTTCATAAGTGTTAGTGTTAGTAAGATTTCTGCTCCTGTTCAAAACTTTCTGCACATTCAAAACATACATATTTAAGTTCTTTGAGAAGCTGAGAATAAAGTTATTATATTTTGAGATAAAATCTGTAATATTACTAATATAATGTAATATAATGAAATGAGAATAAAGCTATATTGTTTCAAGAAAAAAATAAATAAATAAAATGCGCTGTCCTTTACTGAATCAGTACGAGACACGATTTCAGTGCACAGAACTGTTCGAATGAGGATAATACAAACAGGTTTGTTCAAATATAGGTAGGAACATTCCTGTCCTTCAAAAATATTGAATATGCAAACCCATGCCCTTGATGACCCCACTAGGGGAATCTGCTCCATGCCTTTTTGGCAAATTGTCTGTCACTCAGGGCTGTGACCTCTGAGCTACCCTCTGCTGAAGAAGACTGGTTACCACAGCCTGCAGGTATGATTAGGACCTCAATTTATCAAATGAAAATCCCTCAAGGGCCCGAGTGGAGCTGAAGCTGAAAGCCTTAGAGGCCATTCAATCTTGTCAGTGTCACACCTGTGGGAAACCTGACTTATTAGGGTCTGCGTTCTTGAATTTAAGCAAATAGTATTTAACACTACTCTTAATTTGTCAGTACTGTTAGCCAATTAGAATTAGTTTTCCTCCTCAGACACACTTCACACAGGCCTCTGTTGACCACGGACTCATGTTGGGGAGATCGTGTGATTCCTGTTGGACTGCACCCTGGGAATTATGGGAGTTTTACACCACAAGGACAAAAGGTAAAACAGGATTGCATTACATTAGAAAATAAGGATGCTACTTGACTAATCCAGTTGTTCAGCTAAATGATATCAACATCCCTCCCCTTTCATATTAGGCATTGTGGGGGCACAATTCACAATTCAATCCACCAGGTGCCCCCAAAACACCCATGTTTGGTGCCTAAAAAGGTGCTGGAAAAGCTACTTTAGAAACGTATGAATCATGCAGATGTAATATATTTGTAGCTTGCAGAAATGTACAATGCCAACATTTTCTTCTGACGACTCAGCTGGGTTTTCGAGGATTCTACTGGGTAAAGCTTTTCTAGTATAGTTTGTAAATCAAATTCCAACACAAACATTTGACTGTGAGCACATGTTAATTCCCAGCACATTCAAAGAATCTGAAGTCCAGCATACACTGCTTATGTAAATTTCCAGCTACATCACATTACTTTTATTTAGCTGAGGCTTTTATCCAAAGCACTTACAATAAATGCATTCAACCATGGTTGTCAGCTTATGTTGGACTTAAGCTTCTGTTAAACAAAGTGTGAGTACAGTGTGGTGGCAGACTTTGTTAAAACTTAAAGGGATTGTGTGAAAAGTCAGTCTTGGTCATTAATGTAAAATACTTCCAGTGATCCACACGGGAAATGAGCAAACATCTCTGGGGAATCACCCTGGGTATCTGACTGTCCGCCCACTGATTAGGCAGTTGTCACCAGAGGCCTGGTTGCCAAGGTAACTGCCCTCTGTCACCTCCCGTTCTCATTCGCTTCCTGCTGCTCTCCATTCTCTGCTGCGCTCTCACTCTCCTTTTTCTTTTCCTTTTTCAAAGGGCAAGTGCTTGCAAACTTCTTGCGCATGCACCTGTGTGTGTGTACCTCCATGTCTGTATGCGTATGTCTGTGGGTATGTATAACTGTATGCCTCTGCGTGTGTGTGTGTGTATGTGTGTGTGTCAATAACAGCATGTTTGTGTTATCAGTCACGCAGAGTGGCCACTGTCTCCCCTGGTGATGGACTGTGATGCCAATCTGTTGCAGCAGCTCACAACAAGTCTGTCAGTACTGAGCTGGAAAGACGGAGAGAAAGAGTTGTTACTTATTTATCCTTTCCTTTCCCCACCTTCCCACCATCTTCACCCCTCCTCAAACTGTTATTCAGCCATTTTTCATCCTGTTTTCTCTTTCCTTTTTTCCCCCATTCCTCACTTTGTCCCTTTCCTCTCCAGTGCCTTGCTTCCTTTGCGTCTCTGCTGCTCTCTCCTTCCATTAACCTTTTCATCCCTCCATGTTTTGTCACTGCATTTCCATTTTTACTCGTCTTTGTCTGCTTTATGTCTTGGCATTCATCTTTCCATCCTTGCTAAGTGAGTGCAACCTGGATTCATGTCCTCAATCATCTTCCATTACCTTCAACATTTCCTTCCTTCCATCTCCCTGCCTTTCTTGTGCACTTCCTGTTTGCTTTTCTTGCTTCACCTTTTCCTCACTTTGCTTTTCTTTATCTTTGTCTTCTTTTTTATGTCACCTCATCTGTAGGAAAAAAATGGGAAGAAATTGTTACAGGGAGTTGCAGAAGTATGGTAGAAATGAACAAGAATTGTGTTGAAGATTAGATAGCCTGACTCAGACTGCACCAGCTTCAACAATAACCAGAAAGAAACCAGGTATAACAGAAAGACAGCATCGCTGTGGTGGAAAAGAGGAAAATGGCAGAGTGTGTGAGACTCAGGAACAGCATTCTCTGGACCAGGGCACTGACATATCAGACCTGCATATCTGCAGATGAGAATAAGATTGCCTCTGGGAAAGTGAGACATACTGCTGAGTGTAATTGTAACCTGGCAAGAGACGGAGACTAGAGAGACAGCGAAGGAGTCACGGTTTGAGGTCAGAGTCACACATTTTAAAAAAGGTCCAGGACCTACAGATCCAGGAGTGATGGTCCCCAAGGCTCGGAGACACCCCCCTCCATCTGTGTGTGCTTGGCTGCCAGATGGATGCTGAGCTCTGCCCAGCTCGTATCAGAGCAATACAGACTTAAACTCACAGCTACCCACCTGGAACATGGTGCATTGCAGAGTATATTCCTCCCCTCTCTCGTTCCACTGGTTGCTTTTCTTCTTAAATTTTCATTCTTGCATTCTCACTGCCGTTTGTGCAAGTTATCATCGTATTAAAATGATTTGAAATGCTTGCAATATGAATTCCCAAATATGATGAGAACAAAAACCGTAGGAAAAGTAATTAAATATTTGAGTTGTGAATGCAAAGTTCAATATTGGCTCTGAGCTCGCCACAGGGACACTCAAGGACTACCAAACACTTTGCCTTTCACCATCCTTTATTGATGATCTCTGTCCATTTGTGTGTTCTTCTCTTGGCACAGTGGTAATTGGTGTAAGAGTTTATGGAGGACAGGCAGGTCCTGCAGGACGGCCAGTCCTCTGTATGGGTCTAATTAAACACAGCTTTCTCATTGGCGCCCCTCCTTCTTCTCATCCCTCCTTCTTCTTCTCCTCCCTCTCGCGTCCCTGTGATGCACAGTGGGCTCATTAATTACTCTGGAGTTTCAAGATCAGCATGCTCCGTCTCAATGTCATCCAGTGTAAGAACACGTATGCACACATGTAATTTTAGCACTGATGCTCTGTTTGTATTATTAGAAATGAAAGACTGAGGGCTGTTGCACACGTTTGTCTTTTTGGTACTCCAGTCAGATGGTTCTCTCTTGCAATTTCCCGTAAGTGAGCATGAGTGTGTGCCACTTTGATGTGAAGTGTGTATCACAACCGTGCGGTCACCGTTCCTTGTTCTCATAGATCGAAATACAAGTGCACGGCTCTCTCTCATCTCCCAGACTGCTATCTGACCAAAAAGAAGGAAGATGCAGGACAAAAAAGAACAAAAGAGAGATTCGATCTCAAGCATGACTAGAAAACACTTAAAGCTGAGTCATAGCTTCAGATGTTGCAAAGAAGTACACAGCAAATACAAAGCAAGGAAAGGAAAGCAGGGAAAACAACTTTTACTATAATAAGATTTACATATACACATAGCGACTAGGTAACACTATTTCACTTTGAAACTAGTTAAAAAGACGTGTCCACAGCACCAGGGGAGGTGACAATACAGAGACTGTCTCTCATGGACAGGCTGCTCTCACCGAAAAAAAAAAAAAAAAATCAGACTGAATATGTCCCATTCTTACGGTTATTGTAAGGCGGCGCTCTCTAGAGGCTGTGGCAATTATTACGGGAGCAGAGGAGGAAGTGAGATGTCATAGTATAGAACGTGAAAGTTGTATGAAGATGGGAGTAAAACGTCACCCCTGGAGTGCTCTGTTGGGCCCATAGAGGTGCACCACAGACTTTGTTAGCTGAGCCAGCTGTTAAGCACTCTGCTGACTTGAATGAGGATAACATTATTTAATCTAGCTGCTTTTCTAGACTTTCCAAATGTCATCTGACCGAATGGATCAATTTCTGATAATTATTTTGTGAGGGTTGTGATGCTCAAAAAATGTTTACAGATGTCTCTTTCACAATGTAAATCAATATACAGTAGCATCAATATACAGTAGCATCACGTAATCTGAGGATGTAATTCCATGTGTGACCACCACAAAAATTAGGCCCAGCGCACTTCCTGGGGGCCTGCCATAGGGTGGGTGGGCGTTATGCATGTGTCAAATAAGCCCAAGAATTTCACTGCTGAACCTGGTAAAAGAAAAAGATATACTTAATTAATCCCTGAGGGGAAATTCAATTTATTCACTCTGTTGTCATATACACACACAGGCCTGAAATACACTCACATCCACAAACAGGACCTTTACATGTATTACACAGAGGTGTGTCAGGGCAGGGGGCCGTCTTGCGTGGGTGCCCTGGGCAGTTGGGGGTGCGGTGCCTTGCTCGGGGGTGCCTCGGAAGTGCCCGGGAGGTGAGCTGGTGCCTCTCAAGCTGCCAGGACACACCCCATAATTGGTTTGGACTGAACTACTGCCTGTAATTCATGGACTGAAGTCAGCAATGACTTCTTTCAATAACTAGCATGGTGTGCTAGTATGTGTAGCATACTACAACATATGTGATGTCTGACATGTGACATATGTGATGTTAAATTAATAACATAAGTAGTTATTTAATGGCAAACCATTATGTTTTTTCTAAACCTAACCACAAGGTTTTAGAGCTTAACAGAGATTGTGTTATAATGTTATGGATGTGTTTAAAACTGCAACTGTTAGGACAGTAATAAAAGTCTATTTTATGATGTATGAGTCAGTCAGATCTATAGATTGATCCAATGGCTGTATCAGACAAATTCTGCAAGTTGTTTTAATATATGCAATGTGAATCCACCAGTACAGAGACTCTTTGAAGCATCAAGCACATGCTTGCTTGGTATGATTACTGTACTTTCATCTTGTGAAAAGATAATTGGTCTGTTTGTTTTGCTCTCCAACTAAAAGTATTAAATATTGGGTTGGATTTACACCCTTTGGTTATAATTATATAACGATAGTTGTGAGAACTTACATGAAAGTTATTATACCTTAAGGGAAGGCAACTCCCTTGGCAGCTATGGGATGAAAAAACATATAATTATCTGCTCACACTGTCAAAATAATAAATTCATTGACCAAATCTCCCACTGAGAACAAATGCTTTACTGAGGAGAAACCATGGTGTGAAAACTGATATTAAGGCTTCAGAAATAAAGCATATGGTTGGTTATAGCAGGAGTAAAGAGGAATAAAAGGAAGACTTGGGGGAAACTTAAATGTTGGGATCAGCAGGGGACGTCCCTAGAGACTTTGTCTGTTTTCTTCAAGTCTCTTGCCCGAGGTGAAGTTTTCTGAAAAGTCCTGCTGAGCAGAGGTGGTAATACTGGAGCGGAGGGCTGTTTTTACACTAATGCAAGGGAGAGGAAGCAGATGATGCAACAAGTTAACCCCTGGCGTTATGTTTTAGCCTCCCGCCATGCCTCTGCCACTGTAGCATGGCAGTACTTTTTTTGTGTAATATGACAACCAGAACTGGGAAAAGAGCTGCTTGCAACTGGGTAGAGAAATAGAAAATGATGGAGATTGACAGCATCAGCACAGCAGGCGGCTCATAGCAGGAAAAACACAGGTGTAATAAATAATCTTAATGACCTCAAACCTCATTAATATCATTAGATACACCTGTGCTTTCTTGCTATGAGTCAACATGTCTGCTGTGAAAAAACATCTGTGACATAAGGCTGCAGCGAATGCAATTCCTCACTGGGATGGAAACAGGATAAAGAAATGTCAGGAGCATGTGTCAAAGTAAGTCATCGCTTTTAAAATGTGGAAAGAAAATGGCAGGGTGAGGGAGAGAGAGACAAAATGTGTCTGAGTGCCTGAGAGCGAGGCGATGGGAAGAGAGGGGTTCAAAGAATGACATGGAGGTGAACAAAAAACATAAAAGGCAGGTGGCAGTGTCTGTGAGAGAGAGATACTGTGAACAAGATACAGAAAGTTTTTGGAAGAAAATGTGTGTCCAGGCTGAAGTGGATTCACAACCAGACAGAGAGATAAAGATAATGAGTGAGAGAGTGTGTGTGTGTGGTAAGGGGAACAGTAAAAGTGTAACAGGACATCGGCTTCTTTGAAAGCAATTATCCCTGGAGCAGGTGTTGTCAGATTGGTGACAAGATTTTCCAGCCCTTGCCAGCATATTTCAGAAACAGGGGATCAAATCTGTGATCTGGCAATACACTTCAATTTCAGGCCCCAATAAATAAAATAATACTACCACCACAAAATATGAATACAGCCAGTATCTGGAGCAATGGGAGCAGGTGGTGAGGTGCCCTCTGGTCATCCAGAAGGAAAGAAGAGGAGCAGACAGATTTCCAACCAGCAGTCAAGACAAGGTGAAAGATGGAAACCCCCAAAGCGAATGAACCGTGAATTTCTACAGTAGTTAAAAGAAAGTCATGTTCTGATTTTCAAACTGTCCAAGTTTGACACAGAGACTGGTGGCACAGACATATACCACAGGCTACAATATATATGTTTAATGTCTAGGTGATTGTTTTAGAAAGTTTGATTGTTTTGTATGCAGGGACGAGACTGTTACATAAGAATAGTTCCTTCCGCTGGTCTCATAGTTTATATTGTGATGACATCACGGAGTTTAAAATTGCTTTTTTTTGGCTCCAGGAAAGATTAACAAACACAAAACCTCCATGGATCAAAAATTCTCAAAAGAAAGATTTATAATTTAACTGTAGCTCCCTGAGTTCATGTTTATTTGTCATCCCTGTGTTTCCTGTTTTATTTTGGTAATCACTGTCTAGTCTCGTTTCAGATCCCACGTCCTGTCAAGTTTCCCTCCTTTGTGATTACTTGCCCTGCCCTAATGTGTTTCACCTGTGAGTAGAGGTGAAGAGTATTTAAGTCCTTGTCTTCTCCTCCTTTGTTGCCAGGTCATCTTCACCTTCAAGTGAGAGTTCCAGCTTTTTCCTTGTGTTTCTAGAGCGTGTTTTTACATTTTGACCACCCGTCTTGCCTGTCGATTTTTGCCAGTGTCATTGATCACCTGTGTACGGACCTGAGCCTGATTAAAGACGCTGAACTTTTATCTGAGTCTTAAAATCTGCTTTATGAGTCCTTCTCCAGTCTGTGCTTGACAGTGGCCTGTGAGGAAAATGCTTTTTGGGCTGCAAGGGATTTTTTTCACTGCAATACCACAAGTGGCCACTGGGGCCTACTTTGTGAAAATAGACAATAACACAAACAAACAGCAGAGGCAGATCAGCAACTCACATGTTTTGCAAGGTAAAAATCAATGCAGAGGTAACGGCCTCTGTTCCCTGATGGAAATGGCAGTGTGACGGCAGGGTTAAGTATTGGAAATATTCCAAATATAGCATACTCTAATGTTGCTTTAGGCTGGCAAGTTTCCTGCTGTCCTTCTACAGTGTGTCTGCTAGAGCTAGTCAATGCCAAAAGTTTAACCTGGTTCATGTTACTTGTGTTTCTGTGACAGTGGAGGTGAAGAGGTGACTGAGTGAAAGCTGTGAAATGGACATGAGAGAATCTTCAAGAGGCCAAGAAACGTGGAATCACAGAGACTGCCAGATGATGGTAAGTCCACAAACAGCGTTGCTAACATTAGCCAACAGAAACATTAAGAGGAAGGCGAGTAGGCTACATGAATCAAAAACAGCTGTTTTTATCTGTCTTTTCACAGCTGAATTCAACTTTTAATAAAGGCTGTAAAGTGGAAATAGAAAAGATCAGTAAGAGATAAGCTGATGTTTTGCTGAAGTTATCGACCCTGCCAGTAATTAACTAAATTAAAAAAGTCATTATCTTTAGTGATTTACTTTTAAGTAACTCATTAAACATTTAAATGTTGTAGTGCTGCTCATTCTTAACACGTTGGTAAGTGTTACACAAGTTCATTTAATCAAAACACTGCAAAAGTTTGGGGTGACTAGGGGAACTTTAATAAAATGTAGAGTACATAGTATATAGCTATGAAATGTCACAAATGTTATGAGTGTTTGAACTTTGTTGAATAATTCACCAGTGAGTTTTTTCTTAGTTCAGTTATTGTAATAACTGAAGATGATTAAAGTCAAGCATATGGCTTAGTTGTGCAAGCTAAGCTAATGATGATATAAATGAAAGCAATTTCACTTAAGATTTTGCTTTTGAGTGTTTGTAATGCAAAATGCATCATGTATAGGTGTTCCACACAAAACTGTGCTCCTTTAAGATAGACAGGATCGATATTTGAAAAGTGGCTCAATCTATCAGTGTAATAAGATCAATAACTAATTAGGTCTGGAAAAGCTCATCGCAGCCTTTGTATGCAAACTGTGTGTTTTGAACATGCCTATAGGAATAATAGGTGAAGGGAAAACCATTAAATGTGTTTTGATTAGGTTTCATGCACCCTGAGGATACAAAATTAATCAGTTCATGCATTTAATTTAAGTTGCGATTGACCAAAACCTGAAACATTTAACCTGTTAAACCCTTGAAAGAGTCTGTTTGGCCATGACCATCCTCACCAAACATTTCATCTTTCATTATTAGAAGTACTGGGGATAAGCGAGAGCATATTATCAGCATCTGTAGATGAGAGGCTGCATCCTCTGCAGATCACAGATACCAGCCACGCTGTACCGCACGTCAATAGAAGTGACGTTCATATCCACTAGTAGATCAGAACTGCTGCGACAGTGGGAGGAGATGGAGACAGATTGCATCGTTCCCTCTCCCAGCTCCTTATCACAACAGCCACACTTATCTACTCCCTGTGGAATGATGTTATTAGAAGCCTGAGTGAGCGGCAGGAAGAGAGACAAATGACTGGAAATGCAAAGAGGGAAAACTATGAGAGCTGAATAGATAAAAGTTTAGAGCCAAAGTCATGAATCAGGGATTAAGTGCTGACGGTGGGAGGGAATACAGTAAACCATTGTTACTATAAATAAAGCAGGTGCTGGATATTATTCTCCGTGTGTTGACTGTATCGTCAGTTTGTCAGTGCTAACAATAGCACCTTTGTCAAATATGTCAACTGTGGAAACAAAAGGGAGACATACTGTAAATTCCATCAGCATTTCTACTCTCATAGTCCCTTCAGGGAGAAATATTTTTGGAAGTGTCATGACCTCATGCCCTTGCCCTCACCCTTGGTCTTTTTTACACGCTCCCTTGCTAGTCGATAACTCCTAATAGTCCCATACAGTGCGCGTACGGCCCTACAGCACAGGATGCATACCTTGCACTGAAGAGGAGATATAAATTTGACACACACCTATGGCTGAATAATTTATACGCAAAGTCCTCAGTTTTGTTTTTTTCATCTGTTGTGTTTGTTGTGGGGGTGGATGAATCAAACCAACACAGGACTTTGACTCAGTAGACCGTTGTTTGTGTCCTGTGTGAAACGAAAAAACTACGTAACAAAAATACATATTTCAAGCCATACCATGCCCTCATTTTCTAAACATAACCACATAGTTTTGGTGCCATTTAACAATATTAAACATGCATCCGAAACAATGACCGTTAGCATATGCGCCAGCGGTCATAGTATGTATAATTATTGAAGTGGTCATAAGTGTAATTTTGGGAGTCATCTGAAGCACTGGGCGCAAACAACATTTTTATTTCAATGTGAGGATGTGTTGCATCGTCAAATTCTTGTTGGTATATGATTTTAGACAGGTGATTGATTTTTTTTCCCCAACAAAACACATTGTATGTAAAAACAACTTGATACTTAGCTACTATGTTTCTGAGACTCTGAAGTTGCTGTGCTGTGTAATTTTCTGCTGCCTGTCTGTCGTCCAGCAGAGGATTGCTCTCTCTTGTCTGAAAATTAAATGAAAATTTTGTGATTTCCTTAATTGAAACATAATTGCAGCACTCACAGTGGACTTCTGTATTGTGAAATATTTCTGAATAATTCATTCAGTCAGTCACTGGTGTACAGGGAGAACAGATATTAATCATGGAGCTTCGTTGTTAGTGATAATGGGGGGAAGACAGGTGACAATCAAGCTGCACCTATTGCTTCCTGTTGGTTACCTGTTGCCTGCAGCTGTAGCAGCTTGATGGGCAGACAACTGGGGAAGGTGGTATTAAAGGCTGAACTGAAGTCCAGACAGAGCTCTGTCATAGGTGCTGGATGTGTCCAGGTGCTGAGGTATGCGGTGGAAGTGGAGATTGACAGCATCGTTCACAGAGCGGTTCACTCTGTAGGCAAACTGTAATAGCCTAAACAAACCAAACCACAGCACAGAATTACAGCCCACATAGAGCAGCCAACGGCTAATTAGCATGTATGTTTTGCACCTGTGTGAGAGGAAACAACTCGCCATACCGGCATGTGGCAGTACATGGTAAATGAACTGCTGACTGTGAGGGTGTTGTCATTGTCAATGCGATCACTCTGATGATGGAAGGTTAAGACGGACCCAAATCATCACTGCTGCACTGTTGCATTTTTTCAGTTTTCCAAATATCTTTACTGTTGCGATCATTTTATTTCTAGTGTCATAGCATTAGGTGGGAAATGTGTGTGTATATCTAATAAGATCAGCCACACATCACCCCTGCATTATCTTATCTGTTACGTTTCATTTACTCACTGTCATCCAGCGTTTGGAGAATATTTCTCTGACCTCTTTGTCTTTCCACCGTTTTCTTCTCTGCTCTGGAAACTCTGAAGCCCTTCAAAAGTGCTTCTCCTGCTCCAACCAGTGTTTCATTTTAGGAGCTCTGTTAAGGTCTAAGATGCTTTATGAATAACTTTTATCTTAACTAGGACATGGGGAAATTCTGAGAAAACGTCACAATTCTAAGAATTTTCTTAGAATTTCATCACTAGGCAGCAGTGTCATTCAGGCTCATAATTCTGTTTTTCTTTGGGGATCTTGGATGTCTTGAAACAATGCGGCAGACGAACTGATTGAAAATGAATGAGAACAGTAGTGAGAGCTGGGTGGTGCAGTGCCTCAGCGTGGCTGGGGAGACACCGTCAGGACCTCTCAAACCAAGTGTAAAATGTGTTGTGTTCATCAGCCTTTTCTCCCCCTGGTACTGAAAAAAGTTTCGAATATGCTAAAGTTAAGTTTGTGCATGTGTGTGTAAGTTTGTGAGAAACAGTGTGTGTATGTGGAAAATGCGAACAGAGGGGCACAACATCCCTGTTGTTGATGCAAATTAAATGAATCCTCTGTGTTTTCTGAAGAGAAGGAATAATAAAGTAAAACAACAGTAGAACTGCACAGCAGCTGCCAAGTCGAATTGAAAATGTGTGTGTTTGTGCGTGTGTATATTAAATATGTGCGCATGGGGACTGTGTGTGCCTTGAATTGCTTTAGTCCTGCTGATGCCCAAGGCTTGTCAGTCATGAGTCAACACACAGCAGAGGAGTGCGTTCATGTCTCTCGCTGTCAGGTTGTTAACAGAGTGCGAGGGATGGGACAATGAATGTCTCATTGATCCAACAAAGACAACACCCCCTTTTAATATCTCATTTATCCCCACAAAATGTGGCCTGCAAAGGATACCAATCAGTGCTTCCTGAGGGGTGTTAGTGTTTCTGTCCCAGTGAAGGTCAGGATGATGAGGAAACTCCTTGTGAAGTGAAGACGTTGCACTGGTATTCCTTAAAGCTTCAGATTAGAATACACTGTAGGACCACATTAGAAGAACATTCAGATAATATGTACACCTACACACACACCCTTCCTCTGTTAAGTCATTAATGTTGTTGTCATCATGACTGTAGGTGTTTCCAATTAATGCTTTGACAAGGGCTGCTGTCTATTCATTTCTGATCAAATAACTCAAATAACTCCAAATATCAAGTATTATTTTTGTCCTTTTTACACAGTTTTATGTAAGCAAAGTTCTTGTGCAACAGCTTGTGTTTAGACTACATTTAACAAATTATGCGGAATTTATGCTTCTGCATCGAATCAACGCCATACCTACAGCGTAGGCTCTGCATTGACGCACAGCCTATGCCAAACCCTATGCCGTAGCAATTTTTTGTGTGCTCTATATCGACATTAATCTGTTTGACATTTAATACTTGTAAGGAATTGTAGGCTACATGTTTTTTAAAGCTGCAGAGGAAGTGAGGTCTAGTAGTAATGTCCAGTATTAATTGCTCTATGCGTTGATTAAGGATCCAGGAAATCTTGTTAATGAACAACATGACTTTCCTCATAAATCATTAAAAGTGTATTTATAGACTGTACTTCCTATTTGATAAAAACCTGACACAAATATAGTACCTTTTGTGTTCGTGTTCGCTGCATTAAACTGATATTAGTATGACAGAGTGAGGGCCAAAGTGTGTGTGTGTGTTTCTCTTGGCTACCTGACGGTGATAATGGCTGTCATAATTTACCAGTAGGTCTTTATAGGATCTGATAGCTGTTTAATCAGCTGTTATATTCATCCCCGGGGGGTTATGAGCACTTGCAAATTATTATTACTCTGTGCGTGTGTGTGCGCGTGCATGTGTGTGTCTGTGTGTGTGTGTGTACGTAAGCACATACTGTGTAACTTTTCTATAATGCATGCTAATGACTGTAATATGTTTCTGAGTAAGCGCACATTACCTGTTAACCTTTATGTTCTGTGGTTTGTGTAATGTCTCAGTTTCTTAATGCCCTGTTAATTAGCTCCTGGATACATTACCTTACATTTGGCTGCTCTCCCTTCATTTTCGTGCAGGTGAATGATGAGGTTATTAACCCAGTCACTTTGTTACACAGGCAGGCTGTTTTGATGTTACTTATTTATGACTAGCCATCTGGAGCATGTAAATATACTATAACATATTGGTGTGCCAGAAGGATTCAGTATCGGATGTATTGGATGATATTGTGCAATCAAGGTCAATTCTCCGCATCCAGCAAGTACTGTAATCTAATTTACTGTTCTCACTGAGCCGCTGGTCGCTTCCTGTTTGTATATGTGCATACTCTCCATTCATGTATAAACTATCAAATTATGTACTGTAATTATGTAAATGGTGTGCAGTATGATGATCATACCCTTGTATTCTCTCCCTTGAATTGCCCATAGTTACTGTATGGAAGTACATTTATTGTGCTCCTATTATGGTGCAGCCCCATATGCGACTCCCATTCATTGTGCATTAGACACAACTGATTTGCTGCGCCAAGCATTATGGGAAACCTGCGACTTAAACCAAGCTGGAAGTGTGTAAAGAGAGTGTGACAGTGTGAAAATTGCAAACACTGCTGACATTAAGAATATTTATCTTTTTAAAGTAAAGGACAGCCGGCCTATCTGAAGAACAATGAATCAGCTAAAAGATACATAACAAAAATGGGATTGTTGTGGAACTTAAAATGAAATTTACTGTACTGGTATTAGTCTGTGCAGATCAGATTGAGCATAGCGTTAGCTACATCAGCAGATCTCAAAGAGCCCAATCGACTAATGGAGCAGATGATTGATGGAAGGGACTCAGCTGATAGATCACATGATTCCTTTCTATGCAACCAACTGGCAAATCTCATTCAGAGCGCCCTATTTAAACTGCTCTGACCTGCCTACTGTTGCTGCTTCCTCTGCAAGCCGCTTTACAACCCGCCTCCACCCCAGCTCCTCCTTCTCATGCTGTGTCTGACTTATCAGTGTCTTTTCTGTTTGTCATTGATGCTGCTCTGATCTGTTCCCGGGGGGTCTTTGCTGCTGCTCTCCCTGCCTTAGGTGTTCCATGTAGGCGCATGGAAGGGCAGGGAGGTGTGCTCTCTCTGTCCTATGGCTTTCCACATGGAGACATGAAGGGGAGACAAATGTGCCATCTCTGCCTTAGGCAGTTATGCAATTCCTTAATTCTCAATTTGATATGTAGTTTACAATAAGAGAGTCCCTTTTACTAAGGCACACTGGGTTTCCCACACATTCTTTTATTTGTGCTGGGCTGCCATGATTAAAACATCTGCTGCCATATTTCTATTTTTGGAGCTAGACCATTCATCAGGTGCGTCGTTGGAATATATATACCGTCTGGTTATTATTTGTGGAGCAGCAGAACAGCGGCCACAGTGAAAGTGAAACTTAACCTCCAGTGCGCTGGGGCTAAAGTTTGCTTTCACTCACTAACAGCAGCTCCCCTCATCCATAATCAGTTATCCACTGTGCAACTCAAAACTCCACAAACTGCTGCTGAGTTCCAACTGTGCCATGTTCACTGACCTGCAGAAACCTTCAAATTTAGAAAGCGGACGCAGATTGATACAAGGACATACAGGCAAGAAAAAAAAAACAGCAGAAACGTACCCCCGCCACCCGTCAGCTACCACCACACACTGATTGTGACCACCCCTCTGAAAAATTTCAGGGGGAGCTTCTGCATGAATGCAAACACATTCGAAGAAACACAGTTATTGTATATTGTGGCAATCAAGACAACCCACTGCACCATCTCCAAACTACCCTCATGACACGTTGCTAGCGACTGGCAACACACTTGTGGGAAATAAAAATACAGAGAACAAAGATGAGACTCGAAAAAGATGTTTAGGGACAAAAGTTAGACAAAGTTGGAGAAAGAGGAAGCCAAATGCAACCATTACAGTATTTCTTCATTATTTATTCTCTATGCATGTGTTTGCATTTCTAAATTTCACATATTAACAACGTGCACTCTGTGAATCATAATGCCAAGGCAGGCTTTGCGTGTAAACTAATGAGCAGTCAACTAGCAGCAGCCACAGCACCCTAACAACAGAGCTGGGCTGACATTTTGTTGTTTTTGCTGTCTAATCAGTTGATAGCCTACCAGTACTTTGCTTTCATATTTCTCCCTCAGGGGTAATAACTCATTACGGTATGCTACCAGGGGGAAGTGCAGCTTGTAGTTTACAATGAACGCTGCTTTGTAATGCAGAACAGTTACATCAGTATGCACATGGAATATTATAAAATATTTAGTTACACACACAGACATACTGTAGAGGGAGTGTACACGTAAATATGCACAAAATGACATGCAAAGACACTGACATGCAAACACGTTTATATATATTTCTCTGTATATAGATTTCAGTTTCAGTTATAAGAGTGAGCACTTGCAAATACCCTCACTCATTAAACATAAAGTACGTGCCTGTACACACACACGCACACACACACAGAGGCTACACGTTAATCTTCATTAGAGCTGTGATTAGGAAAAGAGACCTGGGGGTGTTATTGGTAATGCTGATGCTTCTCTCTGATGTCTTTCACTTTGTCTCTTTCAAATCAGGAGATATATCCCTTTCATCTTCTCTTCTTAACTATATCTGTTCCTTGTGTCTCATGTCTAAGTAATACTAAAATCACATTAAACCCAGCTGACATTAAATCAGACAGACCAGGGCTCCGAGTTTCTCTGAGAGTTCTGTGAGGCTTATTTATCTTAGGAAAACAGGTCCTATTGTGTTTTATGCTGCTGTACCGCAGACAGCTAAAGCTGAAATTTGTATGTCTCTGTACATTGTTGGCCATCACGGCAGCCAAATGTTACTGGCGGGGTGGGATTCAGTTGGATTATGACCCATTTTGGGTTGATCGCTGTGGACAATATGCAGCTTTTTTGCAGCCTGAGCTGACAAAGCTGTGTACTCACAGGCTCAGTGCAGTGTTCATTCAAAACATGCCTGTTTGGAACAGGCTGATTGCTTTGAATGAGGAATTGCTGCTTGCAGCTTTTTTGTGAACAGTTTATACATAAAAAAAGTTTTGAGCAGGCCTACTTCTTCTGCCACTGCCAATATTGACACTCCCAGTTAGAGACTGGGTGAAAAGTAAAGAAAGACAGCATTTATCTCGGGCCCCCAGATCACTAAGTCCGCCTCTGAACACACACAAGTCGTGGTAAAAAACACTGGTGAAATACTCTTAGCAGAGGTATTAATTTCCAAATAGGCATGTTAGTCGCTTGCTTTGACATAAACGTATAAAGTACAGCATGGATTTAACTAGCGGAGGAAATTGTAAGGCGGTTGAAGTGTAGTATAGCAAAGTAAGTGTTCAGAGAAGCCACATAAAAAAAGGCAGAGCACTCTAAAAAAGATGTTGGGTGCAGTGCTTCTTCTATAGGCGGCAGCATACGTTCTCTCCTCATTGGGAACAATTGAAAATAGATGCTGGCACTCAGAAAAAAAATCTCTGTGGATACAGGCCTTTACACAATTTGAGCTACAATGGTAGAGGTGTGCTGTTCCTGTCTGCCGTCTGCTCAGGTTTATTGACTCCAGGGAAGTGAAGGTTGTAATGTTAGCAATCCCCCAGGAAGTGCGCCAGGCCTTGAGGCCAATATTTGTAGTGGCCAAAACTTATTCCCATTGAGTTACATGGCAAAAGAGACATCTGTAAATCAGTGGATACATTTTTTGAACATCACAACCCCCACTAAATTACTTTTGCACTATCAGGATTTAATCCATTTGGTCCAGTAACATTTGGAAAGGTTAGTCAAGATTAATCTGATCAAGTCTGGCTATTTTCTATACACACTTTCTTTTGTGAGAAAATGAGGACTGTAAATATCTAACTGTAGACTAGTTAGTGTTGAATGCTGAATGAAATGTTTTGTCTTTGTATTTCTCTTTCTAATTAGTACGACTTAGAAAAAAAGACATAAAATTAAGTATTTGTGAGTAAAGTTTTAACCATGGTTCAGTTATCCTCATCTGTCTATGGAGGCAGGACCTCAAAGGAACTGCGTGTTTGGCTCACAGGGTACCCATGGGGATTTGGGCAGCAGATTTAATTTGATGCAGACATGTGTTTTAATGGTCTGGCAGGCTCACTCATCTGTTATCAAGTTCAGGAGAATCCCACACGCATAAGAAACACACAGAGTAACTATGGCCACCAGTTTTACTGCACATGATGATGTTCCTCCCTTAATCTCTCTCTCGTTTTCTCGCTCTCATCTGGCGGCCTCGCCATCTATAAACATGTTTTCAATATGAGCACACTCTTGCTTTGTTTATACAACCCTCCCCAATTTCCCATCCATATTTGATCACTCTTCATGCTTAAATGATAAAGGTAATTGTGGCTGCCAGCTATCTTTGGCTTCTGTTCAGAAACACAACTGGAATTGCCCACAACAAACACTCCTCTGCCAATCAGAAATGTGAGTTAAAAGCATGTTCTACCCTTTGGTGTCGGAGCAGGTTTGCTCTGTTTGCTTTAGGGTTTGCTTAATCATATTTTGTTTATTTAAAATTAAATACTCGGGGTAATATACTTGTATGTGCATTTCACACAAGTTCACCTGAAACAGGTGTCTTCAGGGTGTAGCTCAGGGCCTACTGCACTGTATGTCACTTTATACTGCTTACTGATTATGAAAAGAGCAACATGCAAGCAATTACAGTTGCTCCTAATGTTGCCATGAGGATGTTACCACGTATGCTAGTCATGTTTGGATTGAACAGGGAAGATGCATACTGTACTAAAATCTGCACACATTAGTCTATTCATGCATTTTCTTTAATTGCATAATGTGTCATTTTATGTTATTTATTTCTGATGTTTAATACAATTCAGCATGATTTGATGTTTGATTTGAAAATGTCATCTTTGAAAATATAAACCCACACTGAAATAAAGCAAGCTCAGTCAAATTTATTCCATTTAATCAGAGACTTTATACAATGACAAGCACTTGCAAGTATGATTAGCTCAATCAGACAGTGTCAGCTGAGTAAAGAGATATTAAGATGGAGGAATAAATAATAATGCACGCTCTCGTAACATTGTTTGTCTTTGCAGGACTAAATTGAAAATGAAATGATAGGGAGATCAGGCATAATCTCCACACAATGATTCATATTTGATTTTGTCATAGATACTGTATCTTCAGGAAACTCCATCATAAAAATCAGTCACTACTCCAAACACATGTATGATCAGTTCTTACTGCAAGAGCCTCAGTGCTTTTCACAATCAATTTCTGCTTGCAGCTCCCTGATTGGATCTGATACGCTCTGATGCATGTTTACCTGTGCAGTGCTAAAAGAAGTATTCAGATCCATTACTTGAGTAAATGTACTAATACCATCCATCCATCCATTTTCAACCACTTAATCAAAGCTGGGTTGCTGAGGCAGCAGGCTAAGCAAAGTATTCCACATGTCCCTCTCCCCAGCAACACTTTCCAGCTCCTCCTGGGGCACCCCAAGGCATTCCCAAGCCAGATGAGGTATGTAATCCCTCCAGCATCTTCTGGGTCTGCCCCAGGGCCTCCTACCAATTGGACGTGCCTGGAATACCACTAACAAGAGGCTTCCAGGAGGCATCCTGATCAGATGCCCGAACCACCTCAACTGACTCCTTTTGATGTGAGGGAGCGGCAGCTCTACTTCGAGCTTCCTCCAGATGTCCGAGCTCCTTACCTCAGCCTTAAAGCTGAGCCCAGCCACCTTTCGGAGGAAACTCATTTCGGCTGCTTGTATCCGCTCATTCTTTCGGTCACTACCCAGAGCTCGTGACCATAGGTGAAGGTTGGGACGTAGATGGACCAGTAAATCAAAAGCTTCGCCTTCTGGCTGACTTCTCTCTTCACCACGAGTTTCAGCACAGCGCCCGCATCACTGCAGATGATGTACTAATATCACACTGTAAAGTACTCAACTACAATGCCTGCTTTCAAAACCTTGATTAAGTATAACTATGTTAAGTATTATCCGTAAAAAGTACTGAAAGTGTCAAAGCTAAAAGTATTAATTTTGCTGTAAAATGTTCCTTGTCAGCATTTCACTATGAAATATGGTTTAATATTATTATGATAGTGCTTTTAACTCCTTCATGTACTGTTGGGTAGTTTAATCTACAGCAATAATATCCTATAACATTATCATATGATTGTAGCTTGGCTGTCTGTGAGGACCGTGAATCTCTAAAAAGTCGGCTTGTTGTGTTTTCAGCTGTGAGACAATGTATTTTCCATCTGATTAAAGAAGGGTTTTAAATTGTTTATTTATCTTAAGAAGTAGGAGGATTTTCTCAGCACGTAAAGGAACACTTCAGTTTATCACAAACATTCAAAATCAACACATCTGAAGGAAGTGTATGAAAACATTTAATATGGAAAGAAGCTAAAGCTGTCAGACACATGCAGTGCAGCAAAACGTTTGATCTTGTCCTCTGAGATGTAGTGGAGTAGATGTTTAAAGTTTAAAAGTAAAGCATACAACAGAAAGTACAAGTGCCTGGAATTTGTACTTAAGAACAGTAACTTAGTAAATATACTAAGTTGCTTGTAACCTCTGCACTCTTCTCCTCTCAGGTATTCACATTGAACTATGTTGACATGCAGACTAATATTCCACTACTGTTCTGTCTGTGACAATATTCTGTCAAGTCAAAATATAGACGTAACATATTAGTGGAATATATATTCATTAACCATATAAACAGCTTTGTAGGAATATTGTCTTTTTCAGAATCAGGGCAACATACCCCTGAAAGTTTTGTTGTCATTTTCCCTTCTACACTTACTCCCTGAAAATATGATGTGATTCACTGAAATGATGTATTTGATTCACTGAATGCAGTAAAACTGAGCTCCATTCAGCTGTTTACCTAAAATCCCTTTTATTTATGAGGAGAAGATGAATATAGAAATGGAGGTGCAGTGTGGTTCTGTAAGAGCAGTGTTCTGCGGTATGTGGGTTGAAATACAGGTGAGACGTGCTTTCAGGGACAATTTACTGGCCATTATTTTAGGTACCTCTCTGGAGTTGTCTTTTTTTTCTTCACAAAAACAAAGACGGAGAAAATGGTGGCACTCCAGAGGAAAATAATCACCTCATGTGTTCGTCTTGGCCAAATTTACTTGCAATCAATAGGCTTTTTATGAGGATCTTTTTTCCTCCATTTGATCCCTTTGTTTCTTTGGAGCACAGTGTTTTGCTATTAAATACACAATTTATTGCAGCAGGGGACCAAGAATGGCAGTTAAATTCCAGAAGTGTCAGAAATAGAAACAAGAGGTGGTTTTTAATGAGACAGTGCAAAGGTTGTATAACTCTATTACTGCACTTATATTTGGTGCCATTCATCACTGTGGAAGGTTGCAATTGGCCTCTTGGATTCTTGGCTTCTCATGTGTTTCCTATCTCACTTGTTTGGATGGTTTCCAAACGACTTCCACTCCAGACTGATGATGCGATATACACACTGCAGCCACTTGTCTCTTGTCCATTCTCACCTGTTATGTTCTTGAGTGTGAACACAAATTAGAAACTGACATGTCTCTGGCTAAATGGTCTATTTGTGTTTATTTTCCCATGGGACACCTTGTACTTTTTAACTTGTTAATTAAATTTGGCCGAAGTTTTAAGAGGAGAGACGGACGGAAAGGACAGTGTGTGTGTGTGCTTGTCTGTGTGTGTGTATGGAAAGGAAGGATGGGCAGTGTGTGAGCGTCTGTGAATCATAATTCTGTGATGGGCGCTAATGAAAAATAATTCCGGCTGAAAATAAGATTGAACGGGAAACCAGACACTGCAAGCGCCTGTCTTATCCTCTCCCTCCTTTGTCATTCCTCCCTTGTTCTCTCACTCCCCTTCCTCCCATTATCATGACGTCCTTCCATTTCTGTCTTCCTCCCTCTCTCTTTCTCTTTGAAGGCCAGAACCAGATAAAGGCGAAAGTAGAGGCAAGCAACAAATGAGGGTTCCCTAATACCCCTGAATATGCTATTATATTATCAGGCCTGGAGACCAAGCTTGACAAATTTAATTAGCTGTGAGGAAAGACCCTTTCATTACTCAGTATAACTACCTTGAAAACATTGTTTCTGTGTTTGCAAAGAGGAGCAGCACTCTACTTCCTTCTTTGATGTATTTTAAAATTGTCTCAGTGTCTAAATGGGACATCTACATTATTGCATTAGGGAACAAGTGATAATTCAGAATGGAAACTGTGCTCTAATGACTCTCATTGTAGGTGCAAGAATGGAGGGGTGATGTGGCGCGTCGTATTAAGTGACTTTGCTATCTCCACACATTAATGCTAAAATTCCATTAATATAAAGCAGACACCTATGTTTTTGGCAGTGGCTGGGTATAATTCACTAAGCAGGCTCCATATTTAGCATTTTGGTATAATCTTAGTCTTGCATGGTGCTGCAGCAACGAGTCCTTAAACCGAGACATGAGAGAGCATTTTTGTGGTTAACACAAGCTTAAGAGACTTTCATGTTCTTTTCTTTGACATAAAATATGGCAGTAAATACCTTACTAAGGACTTTTGAAGCCTTAATGTGTGCTTTTAATGTTTTTGTAGCAATTTTAATTGCCATGTTGCTGAAATGTGCTATATAAATAAACTTGTCTTGCCTTAAAAAGGTGTTTGCTAGCAAGTGGCTAAATCATTGTGTGTTCCAACAACCATACTACCATACTGTGTAGTATGCCAGAAAAAGATTTAGTATTTCATAATACATAGTATGTCAAATGCAGTATGCCAGAAATACCAGGATGTTCTACTACATCTGGTCCGATTTTGCAGTATGCAAGTCAAAAAATCATGTTCACAAGAAGTGTTGAGAACATGATCTCAAGTAAATTTGATGTACTTGAATCAAATTTAAATTTGCACACAGGAGAACAAAATACAAGCCAGTATGATCTGGTATTTTAATATTTACACACGTGGTGTTACAGTTGTTCTGGTTCTGGTGCTCCATAGTGACTGCTTTCTGTGTGGAGTTTGAGTTACTATATGTGAAGGCTACCCCAGAGTATTACTGGTATTTGTGAATGTGGGTTGTTATATGGAGTCATTATATTTCTACTATTGGTCACTATTAAACTTTACTAACATCTACTGGATTTTGAGATGTATGGAATTTATTCAGCAGAGGCCACATGACCAGCACATTCTCATCCCATATTGTCAAATACCAACACTTCAGCGTGTCTCTATGACATGCCCCCTTTGTCTGTATATATGTGAGGCACAGCTGTATCCTGGGTGAAATTCAATGTTACACATGGTTAAAGTTGTTAAATTGTGTAATTAGGTTTAAGAAACAAAATCACTAGGTTAGGTTGAACATGTTTTGGTTAAAGTAAGTATGCAACGTGATGTTAATGTGACAGATGGACATAAGTTACATAACATTAAAACAGTTGCGACTTTTGGTTTCACAAGGGACACGAACAGCAGTCTCCTTAGTGAAAGTCTGTGTTTGTTTGACCTATGTAACACGGACTTTCACGTTCTTTATACTATGTCAGTTGCTCTGAGCATCAAAGATTGTTGTGGATGGCTTAACACCGGATTTAGATGAAAGCCTGATAGATACAAAAGTGTGCTTTAGGCGTCGGTAGGTTTGCAAAGGTATACTGGTTTCAAGGTATTTGCTTATCGATGATATTAAAAATTAATGCAGCTGGACACAATAAACCCACCTTTATTTTAGTAATTTTGAAAAGGGAGACTTTTTACACTTACATCCATTAAAAATGGTTTCAAGTTTCAGATATAGCATATTTTTAACCAAAACTAACCCTTCCGTTTTAATCCCTTAAAGGGTCATTCTGACAGATAATAATGTTTCTGTAATATCATGAAACTGCAATATTTTCTGAGATTATTATCACACAGTGAAAATTTTATATCGTTGCAACCCTAGGCATCGGCATCACATGTCGAGGGACATGACAAAGTGTCTGTATTTGATGTCCTGGGAATGAGGACTGAATAGCCTTATCTCGCAATGTTAACGAAAATGAAAAGAGAGGAAGAGAATCGCAAACCAGTTTACATGACAGAGCAGTGAGTGACGAGTGGCCTATTTAAATGATTTCAGTATTAAATGATTTAACCTATGGTAACTTTTAAACAAATCAAAGTTTGCTCAGTTAAATACAGTCGGTCCTGTATATAGCTGTTATCACATAAACATACCTCTCTAACTTGGGCCATGTGATGAAATCTGAGTAAATGGGGGAAGGGAACCTTTGGTGAGTCTTTTGTTTTGTTTTGTTTTACTGTTTTTGGCAAACTACTTCCAAGGTCAAGAGTAAAATTCAGGCTGTATGGATTTGTTTTAAACTTTTTACAATAAGGAATCTTTTGCACAGGAAGCTTGTTTGCCTTTTTTAAGATACAGAATCACAAGGAAACATTATGTTGGCTGTTTTATTAACAGTATTAGTTTAATTAAGCTCACTGCAGAGACACTTTCAAAGCCTACAATAAACGAATTTGACACTATAGGACACATGCTGCTGTCCACCTGCTGTATTTACAGGAGAAGCTTAGTCAGGTGGGTAGTTCCCAGTGTGGAAGTAAATAGACATAAGAGACAATTCATTATCTTTTATGTACTCTGTGATTCAAGATTGCCTGGTGCACTCTTTTACACCCTGGATCCTATTCAAGACAGATCCAATAAGTGAAGTTTAATTTTCACACATGCCTCCTTCTAGCCTTTGATGGAGATCATAAAGATAACGGACATCTGTCGATCCTGCTGCCAGATTCAGTCCTTTTATATGTCCCAGGGCTTTTTTATAACTTCAAACTATGATTATTTAATTTCTTTGCTGTGCAGAGCGAGAAACAAGATGAAGAGGATTAGCTATTGTATTCAATCTCTGTCTCGTCCCTGTGTTGGGCAAGGCTGAAACACTGAGAGATATAAAGTGTGAGCTTGACTGAGAGAAGACAAAAAAGGAAGTGGTAAAAGAGTTTAATTTCCAGCACGGCAGGGGCAGCCCAAGTTAATTAAACTTTGCGTCTTGTTTAACACAGTTTAAATAATTTATTAAGTCCATTAGAGAGAGAGAAGAAGGAGGAGGAAGGGTGGAGGGAAAAACTCCTCTTTCATTTTATCATCCTGGGAGTCATTTGTTTTCTTTTTCATTGCCTGCGATCAAGAACACAGCCTGTAAATGTAACAAGGAACAAGTGAGCGATCCTCTGAAGTCACAGCCAAATTTAATAAAGCTTTAGAGTGGTGTACGATCAATTTCTGGGTCTTTGGAGGTTAGCAGATATTGGGGCACCTACTCATTTAGTTTGAGGCTTTGTAGAGCTGGGTGTCATTTAAAAAATTGATACCAGTACCATCCCAGTTTCTTTTGAAGTGATACTGACACCAATAGAATACTTCATTTGATGACTGCCAACTCCGTCAAATACACCACGCTTAACTTCATCACACCACACACTGTATGGGTTGTAGCTGCTGCTGTGATGTGCCAATCGCAGGTCACACTAAATCTGGGTACGAAAAGGATTGAATGCAGGTATCGTTTAACTGAAGAAGTTTCAATAGTTCCTGGTGCTGGGTTATTTCAGTTGATACCTTAAAGGTATTGGGTACCAATACCCAACCCTGAGACTTTATACAGTCTTTCATATGCAAACATATCTTTGACCGCAAACTGAGCTGTAACATTCTGACTTAATACCAGTGCTTAAATATGTAAATTAAAGTATCTGATCCCAATTTTTTATGGCTACATAACTGGAATAAGTTTTTTGCTTCAATTTATCATCATGAAATAAATGTTGATTGCACAATATAATGGCTACAAAACAATGACACCATTGGCGTTAGAATTACATAGTATACATTAGGCTTATAGAGATCAATCTGTCTGCCATCAGGTAAGATCTCCTGGTAAAATGAAGGCTTGATTCATGGCACAAAGGTAGTTGTGAAGCCTTGTGCAACCATAACAGAAGCTGGATAGCTCTTTTGTTGTTCCATAGACTGTATAAATGAAGATGAAGCCACCAGGAAGTCCCATTTTGAGGCCTCGAGTGCAGCATTTTGGCAGCCACCATCTTGGATTTTTGAAACCAAAACTGACCATATTTGGATAAAGTAGTTGAGCTGTGGAATAGTGAGTGGTGGCTTTGACTCACAGCCTGTTGTGACGCCTTTTTAGACAGCCTTTCACTTAAAGAAGTCATGTGTGTAACGTAAACAACTTAAAGGGGTGAGTTATATAAAAATGAATCCCCGTTTAGTTGTCATGAAGGCGAAATTAGCTATAGAGACCAAAACTGTTTTTGTATTAGGCTGTAAATATGTATATTTCTGCTGTAAAGTTGGACATTTTAACATGGGTGTCTATGGGGATTGACTCACTTCTGGAGCCAGCCTCAAGTGGCCATTAAAGGAACTGCAGTTTTTGGCACTTTCCATTGGTTTCATTTTTCAGCCATGGGGGTTGCTGCTTGATCTCCCCTGTCAGCTTTTGGTAGCTATGGTTTTGTCTATATGATAACCCTAGATTTAGAACTCTCACAAATGGCTCGCTGTTTGATGTTGTGGCAACACTGTGGCTAAGGTCTGGTTTGGTTTAGGCACAAAGAGCACTTGGTTACAGTTAGGGAAAGATAATTGTTTGGGTTAAAATGATGACTTGAAACACAGAACATAAAATTATTCAGGCGTTTCACGAATCCCCAGAGCTGTGAAGTATTTCTTTGTAGCATAGGTCAACATGTCACGTGACTAACAGGACTCTGTTTACTGATTGGCTGCACATATAAGTTAAACTATCCCCAACTTTTAGTTTGGCGCACTTTGCCATAGAATCAAATGTCTTCAGCTCTGAATAGCCACTGCAGCTTTCCATAGACATTGCATGGCCACATTTTGCCATTGATTGGTATGTTTGCCGTAACTATAGAAATCAAAATGCAGTGTGTCCTGTGTTATTGATGGTTACTAAACTCTGAAGAAAACTGAAAGCGGTTGTCTTTGCGAAAGCAGGACTGACAATAACATCACCTCTGAAGGGGAAAGATGAGAAGTTATCCATTTCCACTTTAACTGTGACCTCAGATCGTTCAAAATGTCCTTTAAATAACCGAGTAGATCATTTACAAATCTTTAAAAAAGGCAGGAACAGTGTGTTCTTGATAAACGCAGGCTTTCTCTTCTCTCAGAGCAAAGACAGCCTGCGTGCCTGAATCTGTGTGTTTTTGTTCACACTCTGTTCATCTGAGAACTACGCTTTTCTCTCCTAAAATGTCAGAAGTTTGACGCCCCACAGAGCCAACCTCTAGAGTCATTATTACTTGGCTAGAGCCTTCTCTGTCAATCAATACAACCTTGAAAATATCACATTCTGTGTGTGTATGTGTGCGACTATATGTGTGGTTGTCATGAAGCAAATGTATATTTTATAACACACAACCGGGTTGCTCTCCTTCTCGACTCCTTTCACCTCCTGTCTCTCTCTGACAGGGTGTTGCTTGCCCTGGCTGTCTGACAGTAAGAGGTGAAAAATGTAATTTAAAGGTCAGTCTGAGGTCACAATGTGCAATCTGTCACCATTATGTAACATATTTGTGTCAGCGTAGAGAATGGAGCTTTGTTTTGGTGCAGTCACTCTTATCTATGAGAAAATAATTGGAGGTTTTTAATTGATGTAAGCCCTTACAGTGTTGTTGATTATATTTCAGATGCTGTGTGCTTCAGTGTGTGTGTGTAAGCCTGTATGATAATGGCAGCCATGTTTCTTAAAATATGCTGACTCCCTAGTGATGCTGAGTAACACGGTGAAAATAATTAGTTTTAGCAATAACTGTTTGGAGCCACACAACCTCACAGACAATACTATACACACCAAATGCACCCGCCTTTCCTCCTTCCTCAGTTGTTCAATTTGCAAATGAGGTGAAGTGTCACTGAAAGATAAGAGACAGTAGGATGCATCGAGTAGAAGACAGACAGAAAGACACTGAGACACACAAGTGACTGCTCTGCGCCATGACAGATAAGCCAGGCAATTCTCTGGCACCTCCTCATATCTCTTCTTATGCTCAATTGTTGGGAGAGAATAACCTTTCAGGAACACCCCTCCCATCCCCCGTCCATCTCCATCTTTATTTCAGCCTCTGATTTCAGCTTGAATACTGAATCTTTCAATACACCTGAGAGGTATCTGGGTTTTAATCCTCAGGCCTTGGTCCTGCTCTTTGATGCTATTCCCAGTCAGCTTTTCTTATTGCATTGAATTCACTATAAATGTTTTAAACCGAATTGCTAACAATGTGTGAGGAGATCTCATTATCAGGAACCTTGGGGAGATGGGATTGTGGCAGCAAGGGGGACAGAGGGAGACAACAGAAATGAGAAGATGAGTTTTTGTAATTCATTACAGAATAATTTTCTCCCATGAGTAAGTTGGTGCAGTTTGCTCCCCTCCGCTGAGGAGAATAAGATTGAGCAGAGGCAGCAGATAAACTGAGAAAAGCAAATTGGATGTGATGTCATGTGGGAAAACACCTCCCTGCTTCCATTACCTATGAATTAAATGTTTAGTTAATATGTTTTAGAAGATTAACGTTTATCAATGTAATCAATATAGTTTTCCTTCTTATTACCTTGTCTGTCTCTACAACAGGGGAGTTATGCTCCCATTTGTGCACCTCTACCTTATTTTCTTTTTTCCTCATTTTTCTGTTTTTCATTTATCTTACCTCCATTTCTTTCTGTTTGCCTGCTTTAACTCTCGGCTCTGACTCAGCGGAAAGACTCCTGTAGATCACAGTATGCGCTTTCTGATGCAAAAAGTAAGTCTCTCATAGGTTGTTATTTTCTCCCTCTCTCTCCCTCCCAGCCTGCACCTGGGCCTGTGTCAGCGCACAAATAGTCTAAACCTTCACATCTCATCCATATTTTACACAACACCCTGCCTTTGTCCACTGCTGTCTTTTTCACTCTCCAAACTGTCTCCCTTCAGTCCGGGGGCACACTGAGGAGAGAGACAAGAAGAAAGTAGAAACCGTATGGCTTGTGAATGTGATGGACGGAGGAGGCTTAAGGGGACGCACAATGGAAGCTGGAGAAAGAGGGAAAGTGATGAGAAAAGGCGCAGAGGCAGGAGAGCTGAAAGGCATAGGAAGCTAAATTCAAAGCCCGTGTGTTTGTGTGTATTTGTCTTTGTGTGTACATGTGAGTGGAAAGAAAAGGCCTTCCCCTGTCTTTGGATGAACACCTGAGCCCAATTACTTGCAAAAGCTGCATTTCCTATTTGCCTGTGAGGGGAAACGCTCGTACACACACCTGTCTTTCTTTCCTACTCTCTGAGAGTCTAAAGAGTAACTGGGAATTAACATAGAATTTAAACTGTTAATTTCACTCTTCTCAGCATTCGTCATCTTTTTCCGGAACAGATCTGAACCTTTTCTCTGATATAACCCAATCACGTCATCAATTTTTGCACGTAACGTTCCCACACACCACAGATAAGCAACATTTGTGCTTTATTATGTAGCAGATATGGTACAACTTAACATTTCTATATGTTATAACAATGTTGTGGTTATGTGTGGGCACAAAAATCCCTTGGTTATGGTTAAGAAAAGATTGTGTTTTGGCTTAAAATACCCAGTTTTGGGGGCCCGATCGCTGCTGGAAATCCTGCCAATACCTCACTGAAAAACAACCGGTTTTGTTGTTTGTTGGTCTCGTCATGGTGTCCCATCATCCATCATCGCCACCACCTCTGGATGACATGTCATATACATGTAATCAGAACTACATCTTTAGAAACATTGATATACATCTGAAACATACAAATGTGACATATACATGGTATGCAGAAACGTACAATGCCAACATTTTCTTCTGATAGATGGGCTGTCTGATACCTCAGCTCAGCGTTTCTGCTGATCGAGTACCTGTCTGATAACAGCACTCCCGTTTCTCCCAAAGTGTAAATCTGTATACTACACTGCGTCAGAGACACAAGATTAAGTTTTGTGTAAAGTAACATGAGGCTAGGGATTGGTGTAACACTGAAAAAACTGCACTGACAGCCCGTAGTGACTGATTAAAGCAACCGGTGGTGGATATATTGAGTTTTATGACAGGAGCGACAGAGAAACTGTATTTATGTGGATCATTTGATACCTGATCTGCTTAATAAGGCTGGTAACTGCAAGGTACATGCTCATTTTTGGTCGGAAAAAAGTCTTGTAATCTTGCAAAATGCATTATCACAAGGCTTTTTTTAAGTTCCAGAAACTTTATTTTTGACATCCAGGGTTTTCATCTGACAGCCACAGTTTGTTAGTTGCTGTACACCTACAGTACAGAAGCACACACACGCACAGTAACATACTTCGTGCTGTTTAACGAGCTGGAACCTCAACCGAGCAGCAAGTTGGCAGGATAAACGATGCTCGCATTTCATGGGGGAAATGTTTACTCTGGTAAAACACATTGAACACGGTGTGCAGATAGTGTGCCCTCCTTTTGCTTCAGACAGTCTTCATCATTAACTCTCACACTGTGCTCATAAAATAAGACAAGTGCACACAGTACAAGCTGGCGTACACCTCCTCAGGTACAGAGAATGAATTTCCCTGCTTTCTTTTTGTCTTTTCCTGTCACTCACATTGTAAATGACTTTCAAAACCACTGCAGTAGTACAACCCAGCCAGCCCTCAGCCCTAAAGCTTAAACTGTATCTAGTCAAAAGGAACACAGCTGTTTCTGGAGACGTTATGTACTCTGCCAGCCCAGTTGGCAGAGGAAAATGCTGGCAATGTACTTTTCTGCAAACCACAAATATGTTACATTTGCTGATCACTGCCGACCAATGTTTGGGACCAACAAACACCAAATTGAGTCTTCACTGTGTCTCTTAGGCTTTTTAGCCCCTAAACATGAGTGTTTTTAGCAACACACTGTTGTATTTCCAGCAGGGTTTGTGCCACAACAGCGGTTGTTTTCTACCAAGGCATCGCTGTGTTTCCAGTGGGTATTGAGCCCCCAGAAGCAGGTATGCTAAGCCAAAACAGGATCTTTTTCTAACCATAACCAAATGTTTTTTTTTGCCTAAACCTAATCACACATGAATGACAGTGTTGCTGAAACATAAAGTTTCAACATATCCACTACATAACAACAGGCAATGGTTTGCAAAAATACACAGTGCTAACATGTTGGTGAAGATTCTCAGTCATCCAGCTCATGTTAATTGTAAGTGCTATAGGCAGCTGGTCATTTCATCTCTCAACCAAGGGGCCTCTTCAGTTCTAACTGACAGGTGTGGAGTTGCAGGCTTTATACTCTGTGGGTGTGAACCCTTACAGAGTCGTTGAGGTCAGACATGAGCTCAGATGGGTCCAGCGGTGAATGTTTTTAACGCTTTCTAAAAAGGGATCTCAGGACTGCACTGTGAGTGTTAGAGGAGGTGGCCTGTGGCATCACTAATCACCCAATGGTCCAATTTGCATAGATGACTTCAACAAAAAACCAAAACAACATTGTCATTCCTTATGCCACATGAATATCTGAAAAAAAAAAACAGGAGGATTTTCAACAAACACCACCTCCCTGTACACTTCAAACCCAGTAACACACTAAGGGCAGAAGCTTGTCCATCCTAAGGACAAAACACCCAGGCAAAAGCAGAGTAATTTAGTGTATGCAGTTCAATGCAGCCAGGAATGTACAAATTTGTACACTAGAGAAGCCAAACCACTCCACGAGCACAGGAAATCCAGCTCCTCGGGTCAAGAGTCAGCTGTCCATCTATATCAAAAGCAGAAGGGACATTCCTTAGGGGACAGCAGTGTTCACATCTCGGCCAGGGAAGACAGATGGTTTGAAAGAGGCGTGTAAGAAGCCATCAATGTCAAACTGGAATGACCATCATTGAACAGAGGAGGTGGCCCACAACACCCCTTATCAACCATCTACAATGCAGAGATCCCTCCCCAGACAGCTTAAAGCCCAGTATACACTTTGTGATTTTGAGGTTTTTCTCAAGGATAATGTCAAGTGCAAATGCTTGCATCAGCTGATTGACATCAGCTGCCGCATTCATGCTTCACCGTCAGTGACTCATACATACATCAGCGTTTATTCATCAGATTTTTTCAGAGCTCCCTCAAAGAGCAGCTGCCTTTCCTGCCAAGTCGTTACTGTATTAATATTTAGTATACATAGTCATTTCCAAAAACATAAACGTCTCTGATTGAGCTACAATCAAACAGCTATTGGGGATGGATGTATAGTTACATATGTACACTTCGGTTCGGATCAGATGTTTAGTTATGTTTGGCAGAAAAGCCTGTGATCTTTAGCGAAGCTCCCTCGGTAATCCAAGAAGCATGTCAAAGGATTCTGCTTGGAGCACGAAATCCCTCATCGTGTTCACACAGTAAACATATGAATCTATTAAATACAGGATTCAGAGAACTTCCTGACATCGTAGCATAAGCCAGGCAAGTTCAGAAGTGTTTGAACAAAATACCAGGAGATGAGTTGGATGACTGAGGGAGCTGCAGCTACCACACTGCCGTTGACAGAGAGATTAGAAGAGTTAAGCTGAAGCCACACCGGAAAAGCAAAGTGAACCTTTAAGTCCACCTTCTGCAAATACGTTTGAATGCTATAGGTTTTTCCCAGTCAGCTTATACCAGATGCTGATGTGACACATAATATACTGATGCCAGCAAGCTGAAGAAGCACCAGCTGCTGAGCTCCTGCATCAGTGTTGTGTTGGCTATGATGTACGAGGTGTTAGGGGGTGCTCAAGGGCAAATATATTGGCACTTGTGTATGAGTTTGTCGTGACCTTCTTCTCCCCAGATTCTCTGGTATTGAGGGGATTCACAGTGGTGACCTGCTGTTCATGAGATGTCCTGGTTAAGAATTCATTCTTGGTCATGTAATTTGTAATGTAATGTGCTCCGTGGTCTCAGCATTTGCATGTACCATTTCATTATTAAGCACAGCCATCCACTCTGTTTCATAGAAATGCCTCGGAGCTACATAACGTGATCGTTAGCTGACACTGACAGACAATACTTCACCTCATTTAAATGCCTGAGAAAAACTAGACATCTCATTTGAATTTTAGTGGCCACTGCAAGTTAGTTTCTCACTCTGCCAGGGGAGGCAGTGGAGCGTCGGCTGATGCAGTCGGGCCATTAGGTGTGTGTATGTGAAACTGTTATTGAAGCTTGGCATTAATAATGGGCTCTTCTCCTCAAAATAATGGCCCTGCAGACTTTTGTCACAGTCTTGATTTGTTTGAATTTGTTTGGTTGTAAGCAATAACTGCACCAAATGTAGAGGTTGGTTTTGAATATATATGTATTTTAGATTTAAGTCTCTTTTCATAATAACATAGGTTGATTTGATTGTGTATCCGTGTATGACTTTTCAGTGGATGCCTTGAGCAGTGATTTGCATGCATGACTGAGAATTACGGTGCTGGGCTGGACCTGCTTTATATGCTTATTAAGCAGCTTTGTATTCAAAGTCAGCAAAGATTAGACATACTAGAATAAATGCAAATTCACATACAGCCAAACATACACTCTACACATAGTAAACCATACTGCATCAGGGTTGTGGATGAGGAAAAAAGCTTTTAGTTGTGGCAGTAAAAATACTTCAGCTGACTAATAAAAACAAGACGGAGTCATAAGATCAACCTATTTCATTTAGAAGGAACTTCTAAAATCTAATTTTGTTGAATGATAGCTTTTCATAAGATCCAATTTTGCTGAAGATATTATTCCACTCAACTAGCGAGGGAGCAGGAAACTATTAGAAGTGATGCTCGGTTGATACCCTTTCAGGGGTCAATCAGAATAAGTACTGTAAGTAAATATCAGTGAGCAGAGGGCAGAGGTTAGACACTAGAGAGTGATTGCTTCCTCTTGTGTCTACGTATCATCGACCATTGTTGTAATGTCAGGGCAAGTTAAGTAAGATCTTTCATATATCGTGATACGCATCTAAAAAAGCCCTTTCAACGTAATGAAGTGTTTTAAGTGGGGTTGTATGAAGTACTGAGCCATGGTCAGTGTATTACCTACAATAGAGTCAGTGCACCTGCAGTTTGTACAGTAGAGGCAGGCAGGAGTATCAGCACCAAAGCGAAGCAATGTGATGCTGTAGACAGGGTCAGCAGCAAGAAGTTTAAGTTAATGCTATATTTAAAATGTTTTCACTGCTTTACCTTCCTGTCAGACAGAAATTTACAACAGAGAACTGAATTGAAACTTCTCTATGCTCTCTTTAAAGTCAGACTCCATTCTCAAAAATCATTTGCTGGTCTACTGCTGCCTGGATTGGTTCGTTTGTTTGTATTATTGTCTGATTGACATTGGTGAATCCAACCTAACCTTTTCAAACACCAATAGCACAAACTAGCCAATTGAGGCAGCAGTAGACCAGCAACTCTAATGTAAAAGTACTGTTTTTGTCTTGTAGCTTTGTAGAGGGCGTAGATACCGTTTCAGTTTCAGTTCAGTTCCCAATTTTCAAGGAGTGTCTGATGGCAAGGTGGCTAAAATACGTTTTGCTGCTGCCCCCGTACACAGCAGTACATTGCTTAACTTCTTTGTTGGTGCTCCTAACAGCGTCCTGTGTTGTTATCCCCACCACCACCACTCAGGTCCCCGTGTCTGTCAGCTCAGCTGCCTGTTCCACCAGTAGAGACCCTACACTGACCTCTGGTGGTGTGTATTGTACACTACATACAATAAGTCTAAAAGAGAGAGGAGTGTCTGTATTTATGACAGTATCGAAAATCATACTGTCTGATCTCTAAATACCCTGATGTCATAACAGTGCCAAGCCTACACCAACTGAACTTTTATCACCACTTCTTTCTGTACTAAATACCATAAAATATTAACATAAACAGATTTTAAAGCCAAGTTTGAAGAGATATCCACATATATTTTCACCTGCAAATTATCACGCTTACCTGAGCTATATGGCCATCAGCTGCTCCAACAGTAGTGATCAGTGAAATCTTTTAGATTTTATGTGATTTCCTGGAAATCCTCATCATCTTTCTAAAGCCTTTCTCTCAACATAGCTGTTTCTTTTTTACAGAGAAAAAATCTCTGCTTGTATGATTTCATGTGTCTCTCCAGTCATGTATTTCACATTGTTTAAATGCAATAAAGTGAAGATTGCAAGCTTGTTGGTTGGTACAGTGGGTACTCCAGCAATTCTCATACTCAATGAAGTGTCACTTGAGTCATTTTTTCAGACCTGACAACACTCCTCCAGGCAGCAGAAATCATTATACAACTGTTTTCACAGGCTGAGTAATACTAACCATGACCAGTTAACTGTTAATCTTGCGTGAAATCAGAGGAGCGCTGCTTTAAAGGTCCAGTGTGTAGGATTAGGAGGGATATATTTGCAGAAATGGAGCATGATATAATGAGTGTTTACTATAATCGCCTGAAAATAGGAACTGTTGTGTTTTTGTAACCTTAGAATGAGCAGTTTATAACCACATAGGGAGCGGGTCCTCGTCTGTCGGACTTCATTATGTTGCATTGCCATGTTTCCATAGTGCCTCAGAAGAGACAAACCAAAAACTGGCTCTAGATTGAGCCATTCATGTTTTCACATTGGCCACATAGTTAGCGGCTCCTTCTGTGACAAGCAGCATCAGAAAAACACTGTTTATTTTTTTAACATTAAACTGCTTTATTCCGTGTTTTTACTGGTTTTAATCACGTGGTTTGTTTGTCTTGGAGAGGAGGAGACCTCTGTGGATTATTCAGGCACCCGATAAAAACCTCCTGCATGTCTGGATCTTAGGTTATCAGGAAAAAAAAGGTGGCATACATTGGCAGGTGTTAGGCTAATGACCTGTCTCTCACATGCCAAACAGTGTCGGAGAAAAAACTGATTTCTAACGTGAAGCTGCTTTAAACAGTGTTTTTTACTGCTTTAAATCACCTGGTCTGTTTGCTTTGGAGAGGAGGAGACCTCTCTGGACAAATATGGCTCCCGGTAAAAACCTTCTGAACAATAAACACTGAAGGAAATCTAACCAGGAGAAGTTTCAGCTGGTTGTGATCTGCAATGTTCACTGCTAGGTGCCACCAAATTTCCCTAAATCTTACACACTGGATCTTTAAAGGATAATGCTGGAACTATTTGGTTGTTTTATTTGCTGGCAAACATGAGAATAAGAGCTCTGTGGTTTTGTGATGTCTAGTTTTCTCACTCCTTATTCATCAATGACATGCATTTACTGAGCCTTTCACTTTTATAGCACCCCTAGCTATCATGGAGAAGCACTCACTCCTCACACCACAGCCATGTGTCACTTTCACCTCTTTCTTCAGCAGTGTGAAAAAGGAAATCTAGCCCGC
Source organism: Cephalopholis sonnerati (assembly GCA_019142605.1). Classification (NCBI taxonomy): domain Eukaryota; kingdom Metazoa; phylum Chordata; class Actinopteri; order Perciformes; family Serranidae; genus Cephalopholis; species Cephalopholis sonnerati. The sequence continues at coordinate 24,191,561 of JAGQAX010000004.1, read as the reverse complement.
CGCTTTATTCTCTCAGGACCCTTTTCAATTTACAGCATGGATTTCCCATGGCTGTCAAGGCTGGGTGAGACTCAGATGAAGGGTTTTCAGGTAAAGAAGCCCAAGGAGTAACAAGACAGTTGTACAGCTTGTATGGGCTCATCACAAGGGCTACAGGTGGATGTATTGTGGAGTCAATTTATATTGTGGAGAGACACGAAACCATAGTGCCTGTCTATTAAAGTGGTACTGTTCCTGAAATCTATCCTTTCAGGATCAATTGACCCTTCGTTAAGCCCTAAGCCCTTTTGATTCTCCATCAAGCTGTCGGAGCTAGCATTGAGCCCACACTGTCAAACAGCAATTCCTGAGGATATATAATCAGATTTTAGGGAGAAAAGACAAAGTGATTTCAGAGAGAAGCAGACAGAAGGATCTACAATATGCATTTAAAGGATATATCCAGGATGTCAAACTCACTCACAGCAAAAGTCAGCTTAAAAAGATGAAGATAGGGGCTCAGACCTTCACCGGCAGGAAGGTGTGAAACTCCAGGGGAACCAAACATCGTTCATCTGCAAATACTGTGATGACACATAGCCAAGCTGCAGCCACTGGGGCTGAAGCCAACACAGAAGTGCCAAAGACTGCAGTTCTTTGAACGGCCACTTGAGGCTGGCTCCAGAAGCAAGTCAGTCCCCATAGACCCCCATGTTAAAATGTCCAACTTTACAGCAGAAATCGAAATGTTAACAGCTTGGTACAAAAAATTAGTTTGGTGTCTATAGCTATTTCCCCCTTCATGACAACTGTACAGAGTGTAAAGTGTAAAGAGATCCACCTCTTGCTCCTCCACAACTCCACCCTCTCTCAAATATGTTCACTTCTGGTTCCAAAAAAACAAGAGGGTGATGGCCGAGATGCTTAACTTGAGGCTTTAAAATCCCACAAATCAATGGGTGATGTCACAGTAGCTATGTCCATTATTTTACAGTCAGTGCACATAGCTGGTTTCCCTCCACTTTTCCTGTAAAAGTATCTTTATTCACTGTTATCATTAAGAAGTAAAATCAGCATGCATATTCATACAGTATACCTTCAGTAGGTAGATAGCTAAGCCAACTCTTGTCAGGGTTTGATTGTGGTTTTGGAACAGGGAAGAAACATAGCTCTCCTTCCAACCTCAGCTGACAGTAATGAGAATCACTATCACACAAGCCCCAGGCATAACGTTTAACTATAACTAGCTCAAACTCCACAATACCAGCCTGAAAATTAAAACAAATGTTGTTACAGTGTAGTAGTGTTTTGTTATTTAAAAGTCACCTAAATGCAGGAAACACAGTCTGAAACTCAAACTCAAAACCCCCTCTCTGGATCTGAAATCCTTTATATTTTCAAGGTCTAAGGGTGGGCAAGTATGCCCTACGCTTCAAACTATGACACTCTATGTACCCCAGTTTTTGCTTGTTAAATGCATGGTGTCTTTTTCAAACAAACTTCCTGTCAGGTTTAGAAAAAGATCACGGTTTGGGCTCAAATAAGTATGTGTGTTACCCAAGTTATGCCAGTTATGTCAGTTAAGACCCATCTATCGACTCGTATTTCCTCCCTACGCCAACTTTGTTGTTCTGTATACTGTGTCATGGGGTGTAACAATCCATTGATCTGGGTAGATATATCGACTCAATGATCAATGATCCAATATCATCGATTCTGTGACAGAATGTGTTAAACCAGTGTATAATATCATCTCATATCGAACGTAGGCCCTCTGAATCACATTATATTGAAATCTTATCATGGGAGACTTTGTACTAAATATCATATGGTTGTCCAAAGAATGTACATAATATCAAATCATGATCAAACTGGTGATTTACACCCCTACTATGTCATCTGACGTTCTCCTTTGCTCTCGTGATAGTTACTATGGCCACACAGAGCACCACAGTTTGAAGCATAGGGCCACTGACCAAGCCGCTGAACTGACAAATCAGGAGTGAGAAGTTATAGCTTATGTTTATTTAGTAAACAAACACTCAAGTGTTCCTCTTTTTGAAATATTTAAGTGGCCTTCAGCTTTCAAATCAAATCAGTGAGGAACATGCTAATTAACACACAAGTGTGGGAAGAAGGCGTCTGTGATGTTGACTTAGGGTTTTATTACAGAATAAACCAATAATAGTCCTGTTTTGATGACTGTGTCAGTCAGCACTGTAACAATTATATTAAATATTTTTCTGTTAATTTAGTTTTGGTGAAGTTTTTACAGTAGTTTTTTTTCCTCAAGTTTAACTTTTATGTTTGTCTAACCGATTATTCAAGTCTTGCACACAGACTTTTAGCATGTCTTGCTGTGCAATCAATAATGATTTGTAAATTAGATTTCCATTCAGGTAGCACACATTCATTTAACTTCAACTCAGGTGGTTTGTTTACTTAGCAGGGGGCCTCTCACTCAATGTCTCTGTGACTGTAATGTGTTTGTCGCCCATATACATCCAGAGCTGCAGCTGTTTAGCTGGGGGAGCAGCCTCAGCGCCAGTGTTGATCCTCTCAGCATAGGCCACTGGTGAGGATAATTGATGGCAGGTATTACTCCAATGATCCGCTCTGCATGGAGGAGTGAAACCGCATTCCCCACTTCACATGGACTACTAGTTGGAGTCTGTGACAGCTCTCACCTCCAGAGTGCAAAAATCAGCTGCACTCTAACTGTCAGCAAGTGAAACGCCAGTGTGCATTTACTTAGTGAAAAACTGATGTTTTAAATCCACCAATTCTCAGCTGAATGTCGACATGGTGAACATCTACAGAGCATGCCTGCAGCACATTTTGATTTATGTAGTTTATCAGAGGAATAATGACAGAAATAGTCTTTTGGCCTCTGGTCAGCTCTGTCTCTGTCTCTGTTACTAGACTGCTTTCTTATTTAACTTTTTGTGGCAGTGTAAGCCCTTTTCACTCAGCTATAAGGCAGCTATGAAGTTCCTTCTTTATGTCGTCTTTGCAATTTTACACAGAACTGAACAACGGAAGCATTATGCTGCTCCAGTGTGTGATTTTAGACAGCAAGCTTGCATCCCAGAAAAAAAAAGACATGTAACAGGCATGACGTTTAACACAACAGTGTTGGCCTCAAGTGTGGCATATAACACATGCATCGACAGCGCTTCCGAAACAATATCAATGGCATAACATGGCAATCATTTACCATCCTGTTATATGGCAGCTGATCTCGTCCTCTGCTTAGAGGGTAAGAAGCTCCAGACCTCATTGTTTTCCTAATTTGCAAACTTTTTGCTTGCTCTTCTTATTCTTTGAGTTAGCTGCTAACTGCAGCTAGCTGTTTTTTAAATCTCCCGTGGTGGGAAGCATGCATAACTCATCATCAGAATGTCACACCTGTCCTGCTCATGGTCTCGTCCTACTGGCTATCCCTTTTACAGACATTGATTTGCCGTCTTGCCTAGCCGTCAGCAGAGGGAGTCCCTCTGCTGACGGCTAGGCAAGACAACAAAACGGTTAGGTGGCATGATGATGGGATATTCCCACCTTGAACAGGCAGTGTAAAAGGGGATGTAATTGTTGCTTGGCTTATGTTTCTGTCACGTAACTATATTCAAGTTTGCGTCCAGACTCTTGTCTGTGGGTAGGTTTAGGCAACAAGTGAACATTTAGAATCAACGTTTTTGCGACTTGCCAGATTATGAATGCCTTTATTGCCTTTATTAAACAACGAAATTTGCCTGTCTCTCATAACAGGAAAAATTGTTTCATTCACTCTGCCTTAAACACACATTCACACACCCACACATTAAAATAGGATAAGGCTAAAGTATGACAAATAAGGTGCTATAAAAAAGGACAAGATAAAGTGTATATGCAGTTATTTTACACTGGTCTGTGGTAGTGCAATTTAAAATTGTTGTAGTGGTTTCTGTATGACTGTACGGTAAAAACTGTTCCTCAGTCTAGAGTTGCAGCATTTCAGGGCCCTGAAGCATCTTCCAGAGGGCAGCAGTGTGAACAGGTGGTGAAAGGGGTGAGTACTGTCTCTAACCGTCAGTACATTAATTAGCAGCATTTCCTCATTAAGTAAAAAGAAAATTTAATTTGCTCGGCAATATGTTTTCCTCCAAACGTATCTCCTGTTTCAAATTAGTTGTTTTTGAACAAAATCTCTAGGTGATAGGTCTGCTCCTGTGGCAGACTTCACAGGGCCCAGACAAAAGAAAGTCAGATTTAAAACGAGAACATAACTTTGGCCAAAGGCTTAATTTACATTTCTCCTTTTGACCTTAAAGATCACATTAAGTTTACAAGTTTTATTTTTCCCCTTGAATTCCTCCATCTGCTGACTTTGCCTCTTCCAAGGCCACGTACAGTAACACACACACACACACACACACACACACACACATGCAGCCAAGCTTATTTTAGCCGAACCAGAAACACTTGCCATCACTTTCCATAATAACTTAGAGTCATGTGTCAAGGTGGGAATATATTGAATGCACCGAAGCAAGCAAGAAGAAGCATGGATTTCCTTTTTTTCGCACCTAAAAGCACAACATTAGTTATTCTCATGAGGTTGTAAATGACTGTATATGGCGGCCACAGTTTGGTGTTTGGGCTGCAGTCTGATATAAGCTGCACACTCAGTGGGACACTTGTCAATCTGAGTGTGTATTTTCATGTAAATAATAAATGGTAGTGACGGTACACTGCAAGGGGGATTTGAACAAGTCATGCTATTCAAATGTTTTCACTGAATTGGAAGTGAATATATTAATGTATAAACAGAGACAGATAAAGAGAGAGGCTTCTCAGAGCATTGATTTGCATGAATTTGCATGGTTTATGTGCGTGTGTGTAAATAATGGCATCTGTTTGGGTCTGCAGTTCAGACCTTCACACAACTACGTGTGCACACACATGTCCACAAAGTGTGTGATATCTTTAATAAAGGCCAGTTGGCAGAATACCTCATTAAACGCTCTGTCACAAGTCATTCATCAAACCCTGCCAAGCAGACATAATAAAAGTTTTAAACACTTCAGTGCCTCACTCGTCGCTCTGTACCAATAAAATATGCATAGCATATGTATTGACTCCAATATCTGCCCGCTGTTTCAGTCTGAGCTGTAAAGGGTCGTACTGGTGGAGCAGGAGAGAGAGTGAATGAAATAAATATGCAGAGTAAACCAAAAAAATAAATCTGTAGGCAAACGTCACTGTCATCTGCTGTCCTCAAGGGACTGCTGTCCCCATTGATCGCATGTGACGTGTCATTGATCAAGTGACCAATAAAATTACCGTGAGGTTGATGGAGGGTGTGGGTGATTGGCTTTTGTGCCCTTCCTCCTCGTACGCACATTAACACTGATTGGGATGTTGAAGTCAATAGGACAAGAAGCCAGGTTGCTGTGTGACCATGTTTAACTGTGACAGACAATCCAATTGTATGGTCATATTAGAGTAAAAAACCCTGATCACTGTTGTTTTTAAACGCCTTTTCCCCTCCAAGAAGCTATCTCACAGCTAAATATTTGTCCACCAGCCC